>CM053028.1:299238520-299838520 GCA_028564925.1 Lithobates sylvaticus
CTGGTGATCTGACCAGTAAGTCCAAAAGAACAACCTCTCCTACAAATATATCAGTTAATAGGATTAAGACAAGCCATTTACCACTGACAGGGGTGCCTACACCGATCAGTTTTTATGTATTCATGTAAAACCCTTAGCACAAAAGAATAAAAAACTGTTTCTGTAACTGTGAGTTTGGCTTTAATTTGATTCTGTATTTAAATCTGATAGCACATCTAACACTTGTCTCCCCCAGGAGGTGTGGAGGAGGAGGTGTACAGGATGTGTGTAACTAGCCAGACCACTAAGTGAAAACACAGGGAAAGAAGCCTAGAAAAAGAAAATGAATGCAGCCACCACATCTAATGATTGGTAAGCTGCAATATATACAATTTTTGGTTTGGGGTTTAATACCACTTTTCTACCTATCAAAAACATATAAAGTAATACATGCATGATTTTACTTTAGCCATCTATGAGGAATTGTGTCAAGAGCATTAGCATTATCATCCACATCATTAAAAGTTCAATTGTTTCACAGTATCTGTTATTTATACAGCCATGCTGACTATCATTTTATCAGCAATCTTGTCAGGATCAGGACCTGGGTCACCTGCTGGTGGTACTGTGATTCCCAGAGCAGATGTCTGCCAACGGGTGGCTGGGCGGCAGAGGGGGAGTTTGCCCCTCCGATGATGCTAGAGCCCACCCTGTTACAGCCCCCCCAGGCAAGAGCAGTTGCCGTGGGCCGGGGCAGATGGAGAGGACAAATGCCTCCGTGTTCTCCCCCTCCCCTTGGAGAAGTGGGTGGGAAGGGGGGACGGCCCCCCCCGCTCCCAGCACTGCTGTCAACTGGGGTGGACTGCACCCTCCTTTAGACCCTTCTCTAAATTTCCTTTGTGCTTCAATGGTTGCTGTTTAACCCTGAATCTAATTTGTGCCTCTGTCTTAGCCACTTAAGGACCAGGCCTTTTTCTGACACTTGTTTACTTGTTTTTGCTCGAAAATTACTTAAAACCCCCAAACATTACCGGTATATATATATATATTTTTTTAGCAGCGACCCAAGGGAATAAAATGGCAGTCATTGCAATATTTTATGCCACACTGTATTTGCGCAGTGGTCTTTCAAATGCAATTTTTTTTTTTAAAAATACACTTTCATGAATTAAAAAAAAACAAATCAGTAAAGTTAGCCCAATTGTTTTCATATATTGTGAAAGATGATGTTACGCCAAGTAAATAAATACCTAACATGTCATGCTTTAAAATTGTGCACAGACGTGGTATTGAGAAAAAGTACGGTAATCTCTGTATGCAACGTTTAACCACTTCAGCCCCAGAAGGATTTAACCACTTCCTGACCAGGCCATTCTTTGTGATACGGCACTGCATCGCTTTAACTGACAATTGCGCGGTCCTGCTACGCTGAAACCCAAACAAAATTGATGTCCTTTTTTTTGACAAATAGAGCTTTCTTTTGGGGTATTTGATCACCTCTGCAGTTTTTATTTTTTGTGCTATAAACAAAAAAAGAGTGCCAATTTTTAAAAAAATACTTTTTTTTTTTTTACTTTCTGCTATAATACATATCCAAATAATACATATAAAAAAACTAATTTATTCATCAGTTTAAGCCAATATATATTCTTTTACATATTTTTGGTAAAAAAAAAAAACAATTGCAATAGGCATATATAGATTGGTTTGCGCAAAAGTTATCGTATCTACAAACTACTGGATAGATTTAGGGACTTTTTAAAATGTATTGTTATCACTTGTAATGGCTGTGATCTTTTTAACGGGACTGTGACATTGCGGCGGACAAATCTGACCCCAAATTACACTTTTTGGGGACCAGTGACATTATTACATTGATCAGTGCTATAAAAATGCACTGATCAATGTAAAAATTACAATGACAGGGAAGGAGTTAACACTAGGGGGCGATCAAGGGGTTAAGTGTGTTCCCTAGGTGTGTTCTTACTGTAGGGGGGATGCGCTGAGAGGGACATGACAGAGATCGCTTTTCCCGATCACTTGGAACAGAAGATCTCTGAAACATCATCTGGCAGAACGGGGATCTGCCTTGTTTACACTGGTAGATTCGCGTTCTGCCTCTGTACATCATGATCGTGGGTCACCAGCAGACATCGAATCCCGCGGCCCGCTTTCTCCCATGGACCGCCTTACAGCTATGGTGGTTTGCGCAGGAGAGCTGACCTGCAGCAGCATAGTAATAGTGGCTGGTCGGCAAGCAGTTAAAATGTTTTACAGGTTACCTGTTTAAAGTTACATAGGAGATCTAGTGATAAAATTATTTCTATCACTCTAATGATCGCGGCGATACCTCACATGTGTGATTTGAACACCGTTTACATATATGGGCGTGACATACGTATGTGTTCACTTCTGCGCGCGAGCTCAGAGGGGCAGGGCGTTTTCATTTTTTTGTATTATTATTTATTTTACTTTTTTTTTATTTATTTTTTTTACACTGTGCCTAAAACTTTTGTAAACAGTTAAAGAATTCCTTCAGTTTCTCTTGATCTAAAGACTTTTTCCAGGTCAGTGATTTAGAAGTATTGAAACCTTTGGATCAGCATGAACACAAAGGCAGCTAGCATTTCCAGGAAGAGAGATTAGCAAAGGCATCATACGTGTTTATTTTGGGATATATTTCATGAAATGCTTGTTAAGGGAACTCACAGTCACCATATTTTCAGAGCGGTGATCCATTAAAACAGTATAACCTTACTAATTAGAATTTGGTACATAATAGGCTCTGCTTTCATCAGAGCCTATTATATTTTGTAATATTTTTGTGCAGTTATTTAATCATTTCTCCTTGTATTAGGAGTTACCATTTGTACCGCAACATATGATGAGCTGGCTCATTTCATTCTAAAACTGCTGATTAAGAAGAGAAGAAAAAAGAGTTAACCTATAACATTACAAGTGCATGACAGATAAAGAGGTACAGGAAGGCTCACCCAAGGGCTTCACTCAGAGTTTCTGAATGATTGAATCCCTCTGCATATGAGCAGCTTGAGGTTGTGACATTCTTACATGAACAATAAAAAGCCTCAATGATACTTTATGAAGATGACGAATCTTATATTTTGTCCTTTTACCTTTAACCAGTTAAAAAAGTCAAGGCATTGATGTAGAACTTTGTATTGGACCACTCATAAAATGACTAATGCTTATAGAATAAAAAAAAATAAAAAATTCCACTGTGCTATCACAGTACGAACATTACATACGTATTATATGATTTACATTGTAATAATAAACATTAGTTTAACATTAAGGTCATCACTAAATTGGTATAATGCCGAATTCTAGGTTCTAGTTTCTAATGCAGGATTAATTAGTTCTGAGGCTTACAAGTTATAAGCAGTGAAAAGGTTAAGTCTTTCAGACTAAAAGCATTCATTTTCAAAAGAAAAATTGAAATAAGATTTTGTTTTCATCCCCCATTGTTCTACTCATTTTATTAAGTGGGATTAGTGCTGTGCTGCAATATGGTGAAATTGAAGAAAACTACACATAATTATGAAATCACCTGGAAACACATACATATTTGAACTGAATTATATTTTTATACTCAGAAAATGTTTTTTTGGCAAATTAAGAGTTTATTCCACCAAGGTGTATTGCAATATGCATGCAGCAAATTTAAAACCAGTGATGATAACATGATGGTATCTAATAACAGTTAAATCTTGCACCCTGTAGACAATAAACATTAAAGGTTGAAAAGAATCACAACATAAAAGTGGTATTATTAAAATATAATCTGATACTATGCATGTAACTAAACTTTTCCTGCTGGTGTTGGAAAGATTACAATGAACAGCAGCAGAAAACCCCAAATCCTAAAATATGTTTATGCATAATAAATATGAGGTGAGTAGCTAAACTTGGAATGAAATGGCATAATGTAATATGCTTTTTCTAAGCAGATTTTATTAAATTTTTTCCTTAAGAGCTGAATTTTAAGCAAACGGCTAACTACAGCTGAAATACACAGGAGCGTAACCATAATTCACAGGGTCACACAACATTTTGAAGAGGTCCCTCTCTGACAGAATATGCCTTTTTTTGCTCTCCCAATAACAGGTGTGATTCACAATTAGACAGTGCCCTATATTGCACACCTATCAACACCACCTACCCACTGGTGTTCTCCAATCACCTATGATGGACCCCCAATTAAAGCACAACTTGATTGGTGTCTATTATATAAGAATAAAAACCTTAATGAAACCACTCTTAGATTGTTATCTAGTGTAAATGACCCTCATACTTTGGTGGTCAAAAGGTGCACCCCTTAAAATGGTGGTCAATGGACAGCTGTAGATGTCATCTAGTGATAGTGATGGGATGAAATGACGATAGTTGCGTTGCTGTGGTGCTGGAACTTTGTAGGCATGATTGAGAAGAACATTCTGCCCACAAAGTACATTAGTGGAGATGAATCCTGGACATCAGCCAAACCAGATAAGGAAAGCTGGCTCCAGACCTGTAGGGATGCATCCCAATAGCCCCAATAGACCCCAATAGCAGCTACATGGGCTACTATAGTACTAGTCTTTTCCTTGGACATACATATGTTTGAACTATTTTATTTGATATATAATTTCTAATTCTGTTCAGCAACTGTTGTGAACTAGATATCCCAGTCAGACTGTACAACCAGTACCTCTCTACACACCAAAATGCAGTTAACTGGAGTTTTTCAGGATAGAAATAAGGTGCTGACATTGCTATGTGTACATAAAGTGTACCAATAATCAATATACACATGTTTTTCAAAAGCCAGTATATGGTAATGATTTGGTTGAATTACCTTTGTGACCCAATATCTGCCACAAATGATACTTTTCCCTACATTGTTTTTCTTTCTCTCTAGTTTTTTAGTTTATGTTTTTACTTTAAAGACACCAAAACTGCATTCACGGTAGTAAGGTTTAACCATCTGGACCTATTGGTGTAATTTTGGTGTATGCCTCTGCTGTCCAGAGGCATACAAGCTTACATTAGTAAAGGAAAAGGAATTAGTAAAACTCAGATGATACAGTCATATAAAACTGAACTGCAGCTTGACAGTTTTAACCAGAAATAGTAGGCCACAATGTACTAGAGACATAGGAATTGATTTACTAAAAATCAAATAGACTATGCACGTTGCAAGTACAGTTGCACTAACTTTCCCCAGAGCTTAGTAAATGTGGTGAAGCTCTGCTCATTTTCCTCATCAAAATCAGGTGCAAGCAAAAATGCTGTTTTTTTTTTCCTTGCCTCTTATTTTTCACAAAGTAAAGCTTCACCCTATGCACTAGGCTCCAGGGAAAATGTGTTCAACTGCACTTAAAAAGTGCACAGTCTATTTAACTTTAGTTGCCTTTAGTAAATCCACTCCATATAGTACAGGCAGGTGTTTTACCACAGGAATAGGTAGGAACTGTATATATAGTTATGTAAAATTGGCCAGAAGCAGGACAATGAGCAAGGCCAGATCCAAATGTACTAGAGACAAAAACACAGGCTGAGTTTTTTTCTAAAATAATCAATACACTTAAGAGGATAGAGCAGTGTAAAACTGGGCAGCAGCAGGACAGTTTTAATTAGGTATAAATGGCTCAACTGGTGTATGCCTAATCCTTATTTTGTCTATAGGGATAGGGAGATGCAGTAAATAAGTGTGATATAATGGGAGGTGGTTTACAGTAGATGCACACTGTTCTTGCACTTTATTTTTCTTTTCAAACATTGCAGTGTTGTGTTGTGATCAAAGGACAACTTAATAAAACAAATGGTTATTATAAGGTAATGCCCTGCTTTAAACATCCAAACCCTATCGACATAACTCACAAAAGAAAATAATCAAAATACCACCCCTGAAACAAAGTCCCATTTTAAGGGAAGACTTGTAGTAAAAAAATAAAAGACCCTATCAATATACAATAAAACCAGTAAACCCCTAAAAAAAAAAGCACACCACAAAATTCCACCCTCTAAAACAAAAGACCAAAATAAATCTTGAAGCAAAAGAAAATGTTTGCTATGGATGGGACAGCTAAAAGTTACCTCTGACCTCAATTAACCAGAAAATAAAATGAAAGCCAAAAAGCCCCCCAATAATAACAAAAAAAGCAGCAAAGGTGTTGAACGCCCAATGTGCTACCAAGCAGAATAAAGTATAGTTTCCTAACTGAATATAATCTCCCCCTATGCAGTTTGTCAGCTTTCCCTATACTTTGCCTACAACAGTCTCCTTTTTTGCCCTTCCAAGAATGCTTTCTGTAGTTCAAAGGTCATATATTGCATTAAAATATTCAAGGAGAATCTTCAAAAGAATTGCCTAGACCATGAATCTCAAACCTGCAGGATTTCTCTCGAACCCATGATAAGACGAACCAAGTCTCATCCCTAGTCAAGACCTACACAGGCAACATGATTTCCATGATTTTGTCATCTCAGAGTTGAAATCTCCAAGTCCAAAAAGTAGATGCTGGGTCTGAATGATTCCTGAACAAAGATAGATCCATCCATCTGGAGAAATAGACAGATTAAGACATTTTCTGGGGAGTACTGTGATCTCTGTATAAATACCAGTAAGTGTTGCACTTACACATTACATAGAATATATACATTTTACAAGAAAAAAATATATCTGGTGCTAGGTACTCTTTAAATCAGGCCTGGTCTTGTTATTGTTTATTGTCCCCATCTCTGTCCAAGAGGAAAATTCTAATGTGCTAAAGACAAATAACCTATATAGCTGGGTAAGATCTTGTATTTGTATGGCAGGCAGGCAGCTGTACTGTAGTAACTTCTGTAATCCTGGCTTCTGCTGTTAGTGCTACTAGAAAGACTTAATAATATCCCAGAGGCAAAGATGAAACGCTTTCACTGCAGTTACTTGTTATGGATATCGTTTGAAGTCAGTCTTAAGATATCTTTATTTCTCTACCAGAAAACTCCTTTTTCACTTTGTTCTGTCATGATGGCTCTATTTTATTTAATTTCAAGATGCACTACTGAGAAAAAAAATGTATTAAATCTCAAAACTTTTTTAAGCAATGAAATCTTTATAGCAAGTAATGAAGAAAAACATCTAAGAAATTGGACATAGTTTTATGTACTAACATGTTGCACGCATTGCAGTTCTAGATATCAATGTACAGTACATTTTATTTTTGTAACAGTTATCTAAAAAACGAAAAAAAAAAATTATCGTTTTCAAAATGCTATTATTTTGCAGTTTGTTCAGTTAATGGTTAGCAAAATGTTACTCTTATTTTTAACAATGCCAAAAAAATACCTGAGCTATTATTAGCTGAAATATTAGAGAAAGATGGGTATTGGTAGGTTTTTGGATCAGGATAAATGAACATGATTAAATGTCTGTAATTGTCTTCTAGCCTGTACAAGATTAAAGTTAAACCTGGAATCTGTAATTCCTAGTCTTTTTAATGTGCAATAACCTCCTGAGGAGGTATGAAGACATTTGAATATAATGAATTGTAGGTATTCTTTTATATAGTACTAGAGTTAGAACATGGATGATTTTCAAAACATCAAACTTCTAGATAGACAAGAAAGATATCAGACTCAATTATTGAACTTACGGATCTCTGTTTTAAATGTTACTGAAATTTAAAAACTCATTAGAGTTTTCAAAATGTTATTGAATGGCATGAGCTGTACTTCCACATTTTTGTATTCTAAGTTTCAAATTAGTATTTTTTTCTTTAAAAAACAGGCAGTAGTATGGATTATTCACTTCTGCCATGTAATTTCAGGATGTCATTTCACAATTCTAACACCCCAGGTAAACATGGCAGTTATTTCCAGCCCAATTCCAATGAGTCTTGAAAATTTAAGTAACAGTCTAAAACAGAGATCCCTAAGGTAATTACTTGAGTCTGGTATTTTCCTTGTCTATCTGGAAGTTGATGTTTTGATAATCATTCACGTTCTAACTCAAATACTATATAAAATAATACTTAAAATTAATTTTATTCAAAGGTCTTAATGCCTCATAAGGAAGTTATTGCACACTAAAAAGATTGATAATTACAGATATAATGATTAACACACGTTAAATCATGAATCAATCAATCAATTGTAAATGTTTGACCTACTATTTCATATAATTGGTCAGTCAGGCTTAGGTGACAGTTACCTACAACTAATCCATGTTTATGGTTCTTTATAAACCCCAACATTCAGAAATATTTTGCTTGTCACAAAACCATCAGACATTTTACTAGTGATCTCATATACAGATGTATTACTCTGCTTCAGTGTTTGCTTCCACAATCAGACTGACAACATATGAGTAAATATTTCACAAGCTACATGATCCCTTATTGAGGTTATTGAGGTATCATTCTGGACATGATGCAAAGTCCTCTTGACCCAGCTAATAGATGAGTGCAGCTTCACACTCATTGTGAGAGTCTGACCTGCTCACACAAATCACAAATTGGAAAATGTATGTTTGTGTCAGGAACCGATGTGACCAGAAATGTGTGGACTGCCACAGAGCATATCAGGCACAAATGTGTGAAATAATATAATTGATTTAATAATAAGTGAACAACATAAATGTAAACACACCTCCAATATACCAAACTGTGTAAAACAAACCAGAGAACCAAACAAATAGTAACACACAATGAACATCTGCCCAAACCAAATACATACAGCAAGCAGGGAATGTTACATAGTTACATAGTTACATAGTTACATAGTTAGTTAGGTTGAAAAAAGACACAAGTCCATCCAGTTCAACCACAAATTAAACAAAATATATATATATATACATATATACAGTGGTGTGAAAAAGTGTTTGCCCCCTTCCTCATTTCCTGTTCCTTTGCATGTTTGTCACACTTAAGTGTTTCGGAACATCAAACCAATTTAAACAATAGTCAAGGACAACACAAGTAAACACAAAATGCAATTTGTAAATGAAGGTGTTTATTATTAAAGGTGAAAAAAAATCCAAACCATCATGGCCCTGTGTGAAAAAGTGATTGCCCCCTAAACCTAATAACTGGTTGGGCCACCCTTAGCAGCAACAACTGCAACCAAGCGTTTGCGATAACGTGCAATGAGGCTTTTACAGCATCCTGGAGGAATTTTGGCCCACTCATCTTTGCAGAATTGTCCTAATTCAGTTACATTAGAGGGTTTTCGAGCATGAACGGCCTTTTTAAGGTCATACCACAACATCTCAATAGGATTCAGGTCAGGACTTTGGCTAGACCACTCCAAAGTGTTCATTTTGTTTTTCTTCAGCCATTCGGTGGTGGACTTGCTGGTGTGTTTAGGATCATTGTCCTGCTGCAGAACCCAAGTTCGTTTCAGCTTGACTACACAAACAGATGGTCAGACATTCTCCTTCAGGATCTCTTGGTAGACAGCAGAATTCATAGTTCCTTTTATCACGGCAAGTCTTCCAGGTCCTGAAGCAGCAAAACAGCCCCAGACCATCACACTACCACCACCATATTTTACTGTTGGTATAATGTTCTTTTTCTGAAATGCAGTGTTCCTTCTACGCCAGATATACTTGGACACACACCTTCCAAAGAGTTCCACTTTTGTCTCATCGGTCCACAGAATGTTGTCCCAAAAGTCTTGGGGATCATCAAGATGTGTTGTGGAGAAATTGAGATGAGCTTTGATGTTCTTTTTGCTCAGCAGTGGTTTTCTCCTTGGAACTCTGCCATGCAGGCCATTTTTGCCCAGTCTTTTCCTGATGGTGGAGGCATGAACGCTGACCTTAACTGAGGCAAGTGAGGCCTGCAGTTCCTTGGACGTTGTTGTGGGGTCTTTTGTGACCTCTTGGATGAGTCGTCGCTGCGCTCTTGGGGTAATTTTGGGGGGCCGGCCACTCCTGGGAAGGTTCACCACTGTTCCATGTCTTCGCCATTTGTGGATAATGGCTCTCACTGTGGTTCGCTGGATTCCCAAAGCTTTGGAAATGGCTTTATAACCCTTTCCAGACTGATAGATCTCAATTACTTTCTTTCTCAATTGTTCCTGAATTTCTTTGGGTCTCGGCATGATGTGCAGCTTTTAAGGATCTTCTGGTGGACCTTACTGTGTCAAGCAGCTCCTATTTAAGTGATGCCTTGATTGTGAACAGGTGTGGCAATAATCAGGCCTGGGTGTGGCTAGAGAAATTGAACTCAGGTGTGGACAACCACAGTTATAGTATGTTTTAACAAGGGAGGCAATCACTTTTTCACACAGGGCCATGATGGTTTGGATTTTTTTTCACCTTTAATAATAAACACCTTCATTTACAAATTGCATTTTGTGTTTACTTGTGTTGTCCTTGACTATTGTTTAAATTGGTTTGATGTTCCAAAACACTTAAGTGGGACAAACATGCAAAGGAACAGGAAATGAGGAAGGGGGCAAACACTTTTTCACACCACTGTATATCATACAATCCCATATACCCCATTCTATACCCACAGTTGATCCAGAGGAAGGCAAAAAAAAACCCCAGCAGAGCATTCTCCAATTTGCTAAAGCAGGGGAAAAAAATTCCTTCCTGATCCCCCGAGAGGCAATCGGATTTTCCCTGGATCAACTTTACCTATAAATGTCAGTACCCAGTTATATTATGTACATTTAGGAAAGTATCCAGGCCTTTCTTAAAGCAATCTACTGAGCTGGCTAGAACCACCTCTGCAGGGAGTCTATTCCACATTTTCACAGCTCTTACTGTGAAGAAACCTTTCCTTATTTGGAGATGAAATCTCTTCTCCTCTAGACGTAAAGAGTGCCCCCTTGTCCTCTTTGTTGACCGTAAAGTGAATAACTCAACACCAAGTTAACTATATGGACCCCTTATATATTTATACATGTTGATCATATCCCCCCTTAATCTCCTCTTATCAAGGGTGAATAAATTCAGTTCCTCTAATCTTTCCTCATAGCTGAGCTCCTCCATGCCTCTTATCAGTTTGGTTGCCCTTCTCTGCACTTTCTCCAGTTCCCCAATATCCTTTTTGAGAACTGGTGCCCAAAACTGAACTGCATATTCCAGATGAGGTCTTACTAATGATTTGAACAGGGGCAAAATGATATCTCTCTCTCTGGAGTCCATACCTCTCTTAATACAAGAAAGGACTTTGCTCGCTTTGGAAACTGCAGCTTGGCATTGCATGCTATTATTGAGTTTATGATCTACCAAAACCCCAGATCCTTCTCCACTACGGATTCCCCCAGTTGTACTCCCCCTAGCATGTATGATGCATGCATATTCTTAGCCCCCAAGTGCATAACTTTACATTTATCAACATTAAACCTCATCTGCCACATAGTCGCCCAATTTGACAGAGCATTGAGGTCAGCTTGTAAATTGGAGACCTCCTGTAAGGACGTTATTCCACTGCATAGCTTGGTGTCATCTGCAAAGACAGAAATGTTACTTTTGATCCCAGACCCAATATCATTTATAAAGATATTAAAAAGTAAGGGTCCCAGCACTGAACCTTGGGGTACACCACTGATAACCTTAGCCCATTCAGAGTAAGAATCATTAACCACGACTCTCTGAATTCTGTCTTTTAGCCAGTTTTCTATCCATTTACAAACCGATATTTCCAAACCTGTAGACCTTACCTTACACATGAGCCGTGTGTGGGGAACTGTATCGAACGCTTTTGCAAAATCCAAGTATACCACGTCCACAGCCACGCCTCTGTCCAAGGTTTTACTTACCACCTCATAAAAAGAAATGAGGTTTGTCTGACAACTTCTGTCTTTCATGAACCCATGCTGTCTGTTGCTTAAAATATTTTTTTCCTGCAAGAACTCGTCTATGTGGTCTTTTAATAATCTCTCCAGTATCTTCCCAACTATAGAAGTTAAACTAACAGGTCTATAGTTACTTGGTAAAGACTTTGTTCCCTTTTTAAATATAGGCACCACGTTCGCCCTGCGCCAATCCAGTGGTACTATTCCTGTCATTAATGATTCCCTAAAAATTAGATACAATGGCTTTGAAATTACAGAGCTCAATTCTTTTAGGATCCGTGGGTGGATGCCATCAGGTCCAGGTGCTTTATCCACCTTTATTCTGTCTAAATATTTCTGGACCATATCACTTTTGAGCCATTGTGGATTTAGGGCTGTGTCACTACCACCCCCATTGTGGACATGAGCTCCCCCATGCTCCTTTGTATACACAGAGCTGAAGAAAGTATTTAATAAATTAGCCTTCTCTTTGTCCCCAGTCACCCACTCTAGATTATTTTGTAAAGGGCCTACATGCTCAGACTTGACCTTTTTACTATTAATATATTTGAAGAATTTTTTGGGGTTTGTCCTACTATCTTTTGCAATCTGTCTTTCGTTTTGAATTTTTGCATCCTTGATTTCCTTTTTACATATTCTGTTATGTTCTTTGTAACATTTAAATGACACTAGTGATCCTTCATTTTTTATATTTTTTAAAAGCTCTTTTCTTATAGTTTATAGCTTTTTTAACTTTGGCCGTGAGCCACATAGGTTTTATTTTTAGCCTTTTAAATTTATTGCCCATGGGAATATACTTTGCAGTGAGTTCACAAACAGTCTTTTTGAAGAATCCCCATTTCTGTTCTGTGCCCATTGTTGCCAATATTCTCTCCCAGTCTAAGTTCTGGAGAGCAGCCCTCATCCTTGGAAAATTTGCCCTCTTGAAATTAAGTGTTTTTATCTTTCCTGTATGTGATTTTTGCTTACAGCTAACATCAAATGAAATCATGTTATGGTCACTGCTACCCAGATGCTCCTTTATCTGAACATTAGTAATATGCTCTGCATGGTTTGAGATTACCAGATCCAGCAGAGCATCATTCCTGGTTGGGGCCTCAATGAACTGGACCATAAAATTGTCCTGTAATAGGTTTATAAATTTTTGTCCTTTAACTGTCCCAGCAGTGCCATTATTCCAGTCAATTTCTGGGTAGTTAAAATCCCCCATTATTATCACTGTCCCAGCCCTTGCAGCCCTTTCTATTTGAGCAAGGAGCTGAGTATCCACCTCCTCATTAACATTGGGTGGTCTATAACAAACTCCAATGATTAACTTTGAACTACGCACATCTGTATGCAGTTCCACCCATAATGCTTCAGACTCATCACACTCTCCATCCCCCAGGTCCTCTTTCACACTCGCTTTGAGATCACTTCTCACATACAGACAGACCCCTCCACCTTTCCTTTTAACTCTGTCTTTCCGAAAGAGTGCAAAGCCAGGAATATTTATAGCCCAGTCATGTGAGGACTGCAGCCAAGTTTCAGCAATACCGATTACATCATAGCTCTCCTGATGCACCAGAGCTTCCAACTCACCTATTTTGCTTGGCAGACTTCTGGCATTGGTGAACAAACACTTTAATGCATTACTATATTTTGACCAGTCACATACTACCCTCTTGGGTGTTCCGAGATTGCAACTAGGACTTGCTACTATATTTACCTTGGGTTTATGTGCTTTAGTTACCCTACCACTAATGCCCCTAATATTACCCTCTGGAATATGTTCCACAATGTAACGCGTAATCATAGCAGAGCCAGGATCATACACAGGAGATTAAACAGAGGGAGCTGGGAGCAAGACAGGACAGGGAGAGTGTAACAAGACATGTAGAGAACAGGTGGGAAGGGATTAGGCTGCAGTGTTGGGATCAGGGTCCAGGAACAGGATACAAAAACACAAGAACACTGGCACATGGAGATAGAACATCTGTCAGGAATTAGGAGCATGGACAGAGTTTAAATACACTTCCTGCAACAAGTATCAGGTGATGACTGGTTACATGAGATCTTCTGGCTGCTGAAAGACACCCGCTGGTGGACATCGGAACTGCAGCCTGAAGATCTGGGAGCCACAGTTCCACCAGCAGGTTATCCCTTTCCTGACAGTACCCCCCTCTAAGGAGTGGCCTCTGGAAGCTCCAAACTGCCATAGCTGAACAAGTCCATAAAAGATAGTCATCTGTTACACAAGTCCAGAGCAAAAGTTCCTCTCAAGCTAAAGAAGTGCCGGTTCCAAGCAAGATGCCCTACTGCCTTTCTTGTTAAAAAAAAAAAAAAAAGACGCCCTACTGCCAAGATCCAACAATAGGCAAAGTGTCCCATGAGTTATCTACAAGCTTAGCCGTGGAGTCATGTGAATGTGACAATACCGGAACCCTCACACCAAAGTGTCTTGCCATAACCATGTAGCTGGCCTGGTTTCCAGGACTTACACCACACTTCAAAAGCCTCCTAGGCCTCTCCGAGGCGCTGGTTACCCTGACCCGGGTCCCCTAGTATACCTGGAGCTGTGCATCAGGATCATGGCAAGGCACAGATAGTACTCTACCCATTCCCGAGAGCTTACCATGACCATGACCAGGGCCATGGAGGCAAATACAGCTACCAGTTACCAAGGGTATGTCCGGACCACCAGGCTTTGGCACCATAAGAGCAACACACTGCCAGAGGGACCCAAACGAGGCAACCATCAAACAAATCTCGGGCCAAGCAGGTAACCCACATAAGACATGTGAGCACTCATTAGCAGGTGGAAACTTAACCCTTGCACTACAATTCAACTGAGCAGCTGGCACAGAGTCGGTAGAACACGGCTGGGTGCTAGGTAGATGATAACTAAGATCAGGCTGGTCATTGGTAAGAGAATCATCAGAGGCAGGCTGCACATCGAGCATGGGACCATTAGGCTTGACATCTGGCACCGGATCATCAGAGGCAGATGTATACTTAATGTTATACCTGCCTCCTTTGCACCTGCTCCTGATGCTGCCTGTTTGTATGCACTACTGAGCCACAAAAGAATACAGTTTATTCTTTAAAAAAATAAGATGGACATGCAATATGTTTTTTTAATGTAGTGCACTACAATGCTACTGCATTATTGTGCTTTGCAATGCCCTGCAACATATGTACATTAGAGTTGCACTGCCTTAGTGTGTTGGGATCAAATTAAAAATGAACTGTCACAAGAGGGTTGATTTACTAAAGGCAAATGGACCGTTCCCCTTTGCAAGGGAAATTGCATTTTGTAAGGAAAGCTTCTCTTTGCATTGGAGATTTTCCAGAGCTTAGTGAATGAGATGAAGCTCTTCTTACTTCTATCATCCAATCACATGATAGCAAAAATCCTGTTACTTTTTTTCCTTGAACATAATTGGGTATTTTTTGCAAAGGGAAATGTCACCACATTCACTAAACACTGGGGAACTTCCTTTTCCTTTATAACATCAGGTGCCTGTATCTGAGTTTACTGATATGTTTGACACATCATTTTCTTTGATGGTAACCTCTGCTTGGGCAAATTCTTAGTTTAAATAGCCTAGGTTTGTCACAGGTTTATGTTAATAACTATAACATGATCGACATTTTATTATGTTACACAAAAAAATCCAAATATTCTGGACAGACCTCTGTCCTACACTATCTGATTCTTTACAATTGTGGGACTTAATATGTAAATCAGCCTTACTCCAGTCTCCTAACACTCCAGTTGCGCCTTTTTTCAACTATCTATTCCACCTGGCTTATGCCCTCAAGAGTTCCAATGGTGGCTAAATAAAGGCCTTTATCACATTGGACACTTCCTTGCCCACAGTTACTTATGTTCCACTTCCTATTTTACTCAACAGCTTGACATGTCAACCTTTGAGACTTACGGCTTACAGCAAATATTACATTATACATGATCTGCCCAACGCCTCAGATCTGCTTTTGAAAATAGATGCTATCGTGGTGAACACCAGACGGGAGGCATTTCTGAGTTGTTTAAACATTTTGTTAATGCTGCAAGTAAATTACCCTATATGCTAGCTTAGGAAAAAGAATTCGGAATGGAGATTGACGAGGACTGGAGGGACTGGCCAGTCAGAATGTACAAAGGAGTTATGAATATTTCACTGGTAGGGGTGAGCTTTAAAGTCCTGTCTCGATGGTACTTGGTACCTGAACGCCTGTCCAAAATTTATCCATATTCTTCCTCAATCTGTTTTGTGATCTGTGGGCAAGTGAGTTTGATGTTCTACACGTGGTGGTTGTGTACTAAAGTCAAGCACTTCTGGATACAAGTTCACACCCTGATATAAATATCAGGTAATATCTGAAATATGGTAAACATTGTTAAAGACTCTAGAGTAGCCTTACTCAATGAACATGTAGTGGGGAGCCCACCCTCTTGTGGCCAAGATAGCCATTACAGCCACTTGGAAAAAAACAATGGTTGACCTGGTAGTGATGAAGCACTCCCTTGGCTCATGACTAATGAAAAGCTGGTTAGCATATTACTAGATACCTCCCCATGATTTGAGAGAGTTTGAAATCCATGGATACAATATCTTCATCCCCCTTCGAGACGGTTGGTGTGGTGCCTGGCGGAGGGTGTCTGGTTGGGCTATAGCTCTTTTCTTTGCTTACTTTTCCCCCTACCCATTCTTCTTCTTTTTTTGTTTTCTCCTCTTTTCTGTTACTGTCTCTAAATGCCTTTTACAAGATATCAACCTTCCATTCAGTTGGTGGTTTTCTATGTTCTTTTCTCCTTAGTGGGTAATTTCGTTTTCCTCAACTGGAGTATGCCTGCAATTTATATTACACTTTTGTTCATTATATGCAATGTTGGTGCTATTCTTTACCCATGTCTTGACCTATGCAAGCTTGCAACTACATGCTTCCATTATTGTTATTTGTTTGCTTGTTGTAGATTCTGCCTGCGTTGCAGACTATTACCTGTTTCTATAATTGACCAACGCTAATGTGCCTTTTATGGCCTTTGCTCTTTTTATGGAAAACTTAAAAAAAAATATTGAAACAGAGCTCCAAATATTATATAATAGTATAGAAAGACTTTAGATTTATACGTTGTGGTATGAAATAGTCACAAGACGTAAACCAGCCTAAATGCTTACAGGTTCTTATCTTCATGGAGTATGCTGAAGGAGAAAGATGAGAACCCAGAGAGACTTCATTATGTTGCCAGAAGCTACTTATTCCAACAATTCACAGAACAACACTGGTTACTTTTGCATCTGTCTAAATATGACATTGAGTTAGATATTCAGACGTAAAAGGGAATCTTCGGGGGCTATTTTTATATAATTTTATTCTGCTTCTGCCTTCTTTAAAATTCTTACTGATTGAGACATTACATATCACTCTGATTGCTGCTAACTTAATTATTTCTTATCAGTTGAGGATTTAAAACATGCTGATATAACTAGCATCAATTATTAAATAAGATGGAATGATCTGTACATGGGGAAAGGATTGATTTCCAGTCATGCTGATACCTTAATATTTTGTCAAAGTGAGTTAAAATATGTATTTTATAGAATAATAACAAAAAAAAAGCAAAGACCATTGTAGTTTTTGCATTATGTATCCATATATAATATACTTCAGCCAAAATTACAATTTGTACTTAAGTGCCATAATAGGTTAATAGCAGGAAAATACTAAATTTGTATCATTTTCCTGCCCAGTCACAGAAGTTATTTATTATGTTATTATGTTAATTCAGTCACAAAATAAAAAGGCTTCTGTGAATGGGCTCCTGTCTAAATTGGCCCTAGAATGTGTATGTATGAATGTGAGCTAGGGACCTTAGGTTGTAAGTTCTTTGAGGGCAGGGATTGATGTGAATGTACAATACAGTGCCTTGAAAAAGTATTCATACCCCTTGAAATTTTTCAAATTTTGTCATGTTACAATCAAAAACATAAATGTTAAAATGTAAATGTACCTCCGCCACTGTGTCAGAGTGGAAATAGAATACTCAAGTAGGGTTCAAACATCTTTCCCAATATGAAAATGTAGAAAGTGGCAATGTCAGAAATACATCAAATCTGAAAGTTGCTTTATTTTTTCTATATTGTTAATACTGGCTATGTTAAGTAATGCACTAATGTACCTACCCTCATCTTCATTTATCTTCAATAAAAATATGGCAAAAGAGAAAGAAAATCTGAAAGGAAGCATGGCCAGCTATATAGTTAATTTTTTAAACATTCTTAATTTTACATTTTCAAAAAATTATGTTTACATTGAAACATAACAAAAATAATACTGTTTAATTATATGAATATAAAGCAGATACGATGGATCTTATGCAATAAGATAGTGAAATCTATGGTGACGATATGAAATCTCACATTAAGGTTGGTTAACCACTTCAATACCGGGCATATTTTGGCCTACTTTCCTTCATGTAAACATCATAATTTTTTTGCTAGAAAATTACTCAGAACCCCCAAACATTATAAACGTTTTTTTTTTTTAGCAGACACCCTAGGGAATAAAATGGCGGTCATTGCAACTTTTTATCTCACACGGTATTTGCACAATAATTTTTCAAACGCCTTTTTTTTTGGAAAAAAAACGGTTTCATGAATTAAAAAATAACAAAACAGTAAAGTTAGCCCAATTTTTTTATATAATATGAAAGATAATGTTACACCGAGTAAATAGATACCAAACATGTCACGCTTTAAAATTGCGCACAATCATGGAATGGCGCCAAACTTTGGTACTTAATAATCTCCTCCATAGGCGACGCTTTAAATTTTTTTACAGGTTACCAGTTTAGAGTTACAGAGGAGGTCTAGTGCTAGAATTGTTGCACGCGCTCTAACGCACGCGGCAATACCTCACATGTGTGGTTTGAGCGGCGTTTACATATGTGGGCGGGACTTGCGTGTGCGTTAGCTTCTGAGCGCGAGCTACCGGGAAAGGGGCGTTTTAAATTTTTTTTTACATTTTTTTTTATTTTTATTTTACTTGATTTTTTAATTTTTACACTTTTTAAAATTTTTTTTTTTTTTACCGATCTCATGCTGACTGCCACGATCGCGGCTTTGTTTACTTCCGGGTACCGGGCATGACGTCATAACGGCGCACCCGGGCCTCCGACGATCATAGAGATGACTGATGACCATCTGGTCACCGGAAATCTCTATGCTCGATATCCGGCGGCGAGTGATTCTTTCTCCGGGCCCCCGATGGCACGGGAGAGCCCGGAGAAGCACCGGATGGCGGCGGGAGGGGGGGACGTCCCCTCCCGCTGCCTATAAGAATGATCAGGCGGCGGAACTGCCGCTATGATCATCCTTATGGTGCACAGAATCGCCGGCCGGAAAGAATGATATAATGCCTATAGCTGCACGCATCATTCAGATATCCCCACTCAATGTCAAGGAAGTCATATGACGTCCTTGGTATGCTAGATGTGAAATATTTGACAAGACACAGAAAAAATATGACATGCAGGGATGAGAGCTACGATGTACTCGATTCTACTATCCCTGTAGTGAAACAGAGACAAAATTATTCAGAGACTGTCCAATTGAGTTTAAGTATACAAAAAGGGAAACAAGGGAAAGGGAGGAGGAAGGGTGGGGAGGGGATGAGCTAATGAGAGAGAGGGAACTAAAAATGGGAAAAAAAACACATAACCACCAAAATGTCTAGCTTCTTGTGTCCTGCAACGCTGTCCAGAAAACGCGGGTACGCCCTCTGTTTTAGTTGCCTTGTGTATCAGGTAGAACAGTTGATTGTCTGGTATTTGGATCCTATTGGGGGGAGGGCAGTAGAAATGAAAGGAAGGGGTAAGAGCTGGTCAGAGATGGAAAAGGGTAGGTAATTGATGGGGAATGAGAAAGGAAATTGAGGACCAAGGTGTCTGGAACAGAAGAACTACATAGTAATTACGCTACCTTCCAAAATGAATCAAGGGTACCTTATTAGTCTGAGTCCTTTATTCAGTCCTTTTATTGTTTTATAGGTTACAGAGGATTGGAAGTCTTTCTATGCCTGCCTTTCATATCATTAATATGTGGTCTACTTGTTCTACTCACTCCTTCAGAGAAGGAACCGTGGGTAATCTCCAAAGTATGGGGATCAGAACTTTACTGTTAGTGTGGAATAAATCCAAGAGATTAAAGGGGTTGTAAAGGTAAAAGTTTTTTCACCTTAATGCATTTTATGCATTTACCACTTATATACCGCCTCCTGCACATTTACGTCGGCAGAATGGCATGGCTGGGCACAAGCACGTACAGGTACGTTGCTCTTTAAGAGCCTAGCCATGGCTCGTTAGCGACCCGGTCCTGAGCTCTGTGACCGTGGGACCCGAACGCCGCCGGTGTCCCGCGATCGGGTCACAGAGCTGAAGAACGGGGAGAGGTAAGTGTAAACAAACCTCTCCCCATGCTTCCTAGTGAGGCTGTCACTGATCGTCTGTTCCCTGTCATAGGGAAAGACGATCAGTGATGTCACACACCAAGACACACCCCCTACAGTAAAAAAAAAACACATAGGTCACACTTAACCCCTACACAGCCCCCTAGTGGTTAACCCCTTCACTGCCAGTGACATTTTTACAGTAATTAATGCATTTTTAATTGCACTAATCGCTGCATTAATGCCAATGGTCCAAAAATGTGTAAAAATTGTCCGACGTGTTTGCCATAATGTCGCAGTCACAATAAAAATCGCTGATCACCGCCATTACTAGTAAAAAATGAATAAAAATGCCATAAAACTATCCCCTATTTTGTAAACGCTATAACTTTTGCGCAAATCAATCAATAAACGCTTATTGTGATTTTTTTTACCAAAAATATGTAGAAGAATATGTATCGGCCTAAACTGAGGAAAAAAAAGTTTTTTATATATTTTTGGGGGATAATTATTACAGCTCTATTTTTGTTTATAGCGCAAAAAATAAAAAACCGCAGAGGTGATCAAATACCACCAAAAGAAAGCTCTATTTGTGGGAAAAAAAGGATGCCAATTTTGTTTGGGAGCCATGTCGCATGACCGCGCAATTGTCAGTTAAATTGACGCAGTGCCGAATCGCAAAAAGTGGCCTGGTCCTTTAGCTGCAAATTGGTCCGGGGCTTAAGTGGTTAAGGTGAAAAAAACATCCCACAATACCGGCCCCCCCAGCCCCCCGCTATACTTACCTGACCCCTCGAAAGTCCCGCGCTCGCACCCGACGTCCTCTTCGCCGATCAGCCTGGCCGTTGATTGGTTACAGTGGATGGATTGAAAGCAGCGCAGCCATTGGCTTGCACTGCTGTCATTCACATCCAATGACGCGGCGCGCCAGGGGGCAGGGCCGAGTGATACAGTGAGCGACTATGGCAGCCGGCTGTATCACGGGAGCGTGCCCGCAAGCACTTCTCACCATGCGAGGGAGCTCGAATGAAAGTGAGACATCCTTGTGGGGGGGGGGAGCGGAGACAGATGCCGAGGGACCCCAGAAGACCAGGTTCAGGGCCACTCTGCGCAAAACGAGCTGCACAGTGGAGGTAAGTATAACATGTGTGAAAAGTGCGAAAGTCTTTCTTTGAACAGAGTTTTTCAGTGTTAAGGTGTAATTGTGTTTGAAGTGAGGATTATTCAGGACAATGATACAGAGTCAGTATCTCTGTTTTTAGATAAAAAGTTTCCTTGGCTACAACAGCAGAGGGTCTTGTTAATGTTTTCTAGGTTAAGTGTATATGTGAATACACTCCAATCACTACAGGAGTATTTACATATACAGTGCACAGCTAGATCTGAGTATTTTTGAACAAAAGAGGTAGTTCAAACTGCAATATACATTTACCGTATTTTTCGGCGTATAAGACAACCTTTTACACTTAAGCCTGGGTTCACACTATAGCGAATTCGCAGCGGGGCAAAATACTGCGAATTCGCAGGACATTTGAAAACCCATTGTTTTCAATGGGGCACGTTCACACATGTCCGGTGCATGCGCAATGCGAATTGATGAAAATACGCAACCGTCCTTGGTGCGTTACGGGACGGATCAGGTGCGAATTCAGGCCCATTATCTTCTATGGGCACGCATCTGATTAGCATCTGGCTTGCGTCCTGAACAGAAATTCGCGCCACACATACACCTCCCCTTCTTCCTGTTCCTCCCCTGTGTCTTTTGAAATCCGGAATGGAACCAGCATGTCCAAAAGAGGCTGAAAAGCATCATCAAAGGAGAAAGAAGCAGTGGCTTGTGAGGAGTTGATCAGACTTGTGAGGGACAAACCCATGATTTATGACACTCGGCATCCTAAATATAAGGACAACGTTGCCAAAAAACGTGCATGGCTGGAAATTGGCAGAGACCTCTTGCCAGAGTGGAGCAGGTGCTCTTCCCAAGTTCAGGCTGACAAATGTAAGTTTTTTTTTTTTATTACCTTTTACTACCTGTATATGCTGTTCTGTATTTTTTAGATGGTGGACATTAATTTAATTTCTTTGATTTTACCCAACAGCATGTGGTCACCCCCAAATCTGTACCAGGCCACATGCTGTAAACATTGTGCACATAACAGCTTTATCTAGGGATGGTTGAGTCCCTAAATAAATGCATATTCTTATAATTTCTAAGGTCAGTAATATGACATACACCAGAAATGTGAGATAAAAAAGTTTTATTTTTCATAGCCAAAATTACATACAACACTTTTCATACAGCACACTTAGCATTATATTATCATGCATTTACATCCAGCAAAAAAATACATATTTATTTTTAGTCAATACAATTCATCTGCCAAGGCACCTCCCCAGCTGGTGACAAAAAAAAATTATTCTCTAATAAGTGTACCAGTAGTGGTGCCCCTAGGAATATTGCAATATGCTGCCTCCATGTTATGGGTCAGGGAATCTTCAAAAAGAAACCCATCTCTTTCACGCACATAGTTGTGCAGGGCACAGGCAGCTTTAATCGCACTGATCGCATGATCAATACTGAGGTTAATAGAGGTATGCAGGAATCTCCACTTATTGCAAAGAATTCCAAATGTACATTCTACTACTCTGCGTGCCCTAGTCAGCCTATAATTGAACACTCTTTTTTCAGTTGTCAGAGAGCGACTTGAATAAGGCCTGAGCATGTTCTGGGACAATGCGAAAGCTTCATCTCCTACAAATACATGTGGGAGGAGAGGCTCTGTAGTCCCTGGCAGGGCAGAATTATTGGGCAAGTCTAGTGTATTGTCGCGCAGCATGCGGCCAAATGAGGAATGTGAGAATACACTAGAATCTGAGCTGCTGCCATAAGAACCTACATCAACATAAATACATTTATAATTTGTGTCTGTCACTGCCATTAATACCAACGAAATTTTTTTTTTATAATTAAAAAATTGGCTCCCACTAGCTGAAGGCTTGAGGATGCCTACATGTTTGCCATCAATGGCTCCAAGACAGTTGGGGAAGTGGCATCTCACCCAGAATAGGTCAGCTATCATCAGCCGTTCTTCTGGTTTGTGGTTTGGGCTTCTTCATCACAATGTCCTTCAGTTCTTCCCATATGACTAGGCAGGTAGCATGAACAATGCCCCTAATCGTTGATTTTCCAACCTTGAATTCATAGTGCAAACTTCCAAAGGAATTCCCTATTGCTAAGTACCTAAAATTACAAAAAATAAAACAAATCATTATGTTGTGGAACAAAAAAAAGGCATATGGGTCCTCATTTCAACAAAGAAGAAGCCACTGGCCTTTTAAATTAACAGTAACAATTGTCTGGTCCAAAAATGCTAAACAAAGCTGCGTGGCAGCACCACCACCCACAAAGCAACGTGTGACTAGCAATTTTGGGCCAAGGCATTTGGGGGGTAAAACATCCACACAAAAAAAAGGAAATAGGACCTGGCTTACACCAGGAGGGGGGTGCAAGGTGAGGATAATTTAGTGCCCTTAAGGTTGCATGCTGAAATAATGTACAGTTGGTATTTTGGGGGGGGGGGGGGGGGGACAAGGCTTATTAGTTACAATAATCTTAACATAACATAATCACACATAGGTTAAACTGGATGGACTTGGGTCTTGCAAATATAAAAAACACTATACATCTAGGGCTACAAATTAAGTATGGTTTGGCAGAAACAGTACTCACCTACTAATTGACATGCGGGTGAAATTGAAAAATTTCCCTTCATGCCCACGGAGGTGCCCATACAATATCATGAACTGGCCTCTTTCTTCTCGATTTGCAATGATGGCATGAACCCAGTATCTTCTTCTTCTCCGCATCCTTATATATTTTTTGCTATACTAAGTATCCCCAAAAAATATATAAAACATTTTTTTTCCTCAGTTTAGGCCGATACGTATTCTTCTACATATTTTTGGCAAAAAAAAACGCGATTATTGATTGGTTTTCACAAAAGTTATAGCGTTTACAAAATAGGGGATAGTTTTATAGCATTTTTATTAATATTTTTTTTTTACTAGTAATGGCGGCGATCTGCGATTTTTATTGTGACTGCGACATTATGGTGGACACATCGGACATTTTTGGGACCATTGTCATTTATACAGCAATCAGTGCTATTTAAATGCATTGATTCCTGTATAAATGACACTGGCAGGGAAGGGGTCAACCACTAGGGGGCGGGGAGGGGTTAATATGTTTCCTGGGAGTGATTCTAAAATGTAATGATGTGTGTGTGGGGGGGGGGATGAAAAATAATACTTTGCTTAACAACTTGATTTTATTGGACATCATTGACTTAAGTTCAAATTATTGGGCACGCACATCGGGTGCGCAGTGACACGGCGGCGCGCACACGCTTCCTGGATGGCCGTGAAGGTTACTACCATACTGAAGCCCCATACACACGGTCGGACCGTGGACCAACTTTCCCTTGGACTTTTGTCCAAAGGGCGTTGGCCCTCAAGTTGGTACTGCATACACACGGTCGGACTTTTGAGACAACCAACACGAACGTAATGACGTTTCAACGTACTGACGACGCTTCAAAAGAGGACGTTCAATTCTCTCGCGTCACCCTTCGGGCTCCGTCTGCTAACTTCGAGCTAGCAGACGTTTGGTCAGTGGTGATTCGCGATTTTCGGTCCGTGTTACTTTCCGACCGTTTTGGCCAGCCATGTTGCGCGATCCTAGGAGAGAGCGTGCTGTTTATGGGCTTGGAGTCATTGCTGTGACTCGAGCCCAGTCGAGAAATAGGCGCAATACTGGGTTAAGGAGTGTTTGGACCAAAACTTGGCTACTTAATCGTGACCAATTCAGCCATATGCCATTACTGCGTGAGCTACAGGAGAACAATCCGGATGATTTCCGGAATTATCTGAGAATGACGGACTCCTGCTTTCAGCAGTTATTGTCCTTGCTGTCCCCCTATATTTCCAAGCAGGACACATGCATGCGGGCTGCAATACCAGCAGAGCAAAGGCTCATAGCCACTTTGCGGTATTTGGCAACAGGGAGGAGTCTCCAGGATATAAAATTCACAACAGGTATCTCTCCCCAGGCTCTGGGAGTCATTATCCCTGACACATGTTGTGCTATCATTCAAGTATTGCAGAAGGACTATATTCGTGTAAGTATTTTTGATTTAATATCACTGTCATGTTTAGTAATGCATTTTATAGTTTTTGGCCATTCCATCCTCCACATTTTAGGAATATGGTGTGATTGAATGTCCTCTTTGTCCTCATGCATGCCTTAACCGTTTTCGTGGCCTACATGCATATTTTCCTCCCCTAACCTCCACAGCATGCTACACTGGGCCCATCCACACGTAGTCTAGTACTTAACACTGTATTTATTATGCTTCCTTCGTTACCCTAAACACCGCCTAAAATGTGTCCCAATATTCTTCCTGCCCTTAAAAAGAGTCTCTTATTTAGTTTGAAACACTCCCCCCCCTCCCCCCACACCCCCCCAACCTGCCAAAAAATTGAAAGAAAATGTAATAAAATATTAGAAAATGCAGAGTCAACCAACACAACTCCTCCATCTGCAGATTTGGCAAAACACATATACTGTGTACCTTATTTTTTGACTTAAGATTGTGGCCTAAATGTAGTGTAATGGCCTGCCTGATTAGCTTTAAAATCGACAAATTAGACTTTCATCATGTTTTTTTTCTCATTCTGAATAGCTCCCAACATCCCTGTGCTGTGCCAACTTCCTTGCTTTTTAAGTTCATCTTAACAAATACTCATAATTAATTATCCTTTTTATTATTTAGTACGATGTATGTCAAAATGTGTATAGATTTTGTCAATGTGCATTCATATTTTTGTTTTATTCCACTTCTTACCTGTCCACCAGTGGCAGCTGGTGCTCCAATTTTTTGGGGGGGCGCAAAACAAACAGCCTCACTGTGCCATCAAACGCTGCCACTGTGCCCATCTAACACTGCCACTATGCCCATCTAACGCTGTCACTGTGCCCATTAAATGCTGCCAATGGCACTTACCTTGTCAGGTGGCGAGCGGTGTCTCCTCATCTTCTCCCGTGCTCCTGTCTTCACAGTGCTTGTGACTTCAGCCAATCAGGGGACCGGTAACACAGACCGGCAACCTGATTGGCTGAGAGGCGGGTCTGTGTTAGGGAAGCGATGTATTCGCTTCGCTAACACAATACTGTGTAAGCAGCGAACGCCAAGCATTGCGCCCGCTGTTTACACTTCTGGAAGCCTATTAGAGCACACCGCTCTAATAAGGTCCCCTATTTGAGCTTTACAGCTCTAAAAGGGCGCTTCCAGAAACACCCCCCCCCCGCTGTAATTCACATGCCCGGCGCCCGACAAGGGGCCGGACACCTGAATAGGGGGGCGGCAGCGGTGACAATAGCTAGATTCATGCAATGCATTAATCTATCTATTGGTGATAGAGCGGTGCAGGAGAGGGGGGGCGGCGCTCCTGCGCCCTCTATGCACGCACCGCCACTGCTGTCCACTGGCCTGATAATCTTGTCAAGATGGATGGCTTACCCAAATTAAACTTAAATTTTAATGCCTTTAGTTCTCCTGGAAGTGTTGAGGTTTACTTGTCCAAAACAGATACTCATTCAACTCCCCCTTCATAAGCTTTTTTTAATGTGCCACCAGAGGGGGTGAGGGACCATATAATTGTACCTTTTTATTTTGTTCTTGAAATGCACTTTTACATGTTAGAATATTATTTTGGCCCACAATGTTTGTGTCAAATATGTTTGCAATTTAATGTACTCCGGTATTAATTTTTGCTTTATTTGTTTGACTCCACAGTTTCCGAAAAACAGCCAGGAATGGCAGGATGTTGCTGCGCAGTTTGCCCATTTATGGGATTTCCCCAACTGTGGAGGTGCCATAGATGGCAAACATGTGAGGATAGTGCCACCACCAAATTCTGGATCCTATTTTTTTAATTATAAAGGTTTTTCGAGCATTGTCCTCCTTGCTGTGGTGTCAGCCAAATATGAGTTTTTATATGTCGACGTTGGCATTAATGGTCGTCACTCAGATGGAGGAGTTATGATGAACACTGAATTTTATGACCGGCTGCAGAGAGGAACTTTAAATTTGCCACGTGCTGAGGACAATGTGGAGGGCCTCAATTTTGTTTTTGTCGCAGATGATGCTTTTTCTTTGGGGCCACATATTTTAAAGCCCTTCCCAATGCGGAATCTGACCCCAGAGCAACGGATTTTTAATTACAGGCTCTCTCGTGCCCGAAGGGTAGTCGAAAATGCCTTTGGCATCATGTCCAGCCGATTCCGGATCTTTTTAACAGCCATAAATTTGGCTGAATATAAACTAAATCATGTGGTATTATGCTGCTGCATCCTGCACAACTTTCTACGGCGGAATGCTTCCACCTACATTGGCTTAGGGGCAACGGGTGAACCAGTTGAAGAGTCCTTGATGCCAGCACTTGAAAGTGCACATGCTGGTTTTGGCGTACAGAATGGGCGTGTTGTCCGCCAACAATACGCCGACTATTTTATTGGTCGAGGGGCAGTGCCTTGGCAGCAAAATGTTTTGGAGAATTAGTTCCAATTGTAAGAAAAAAATAAAATATTCTTTAATTTGAATGACTGTTGTCTGTTTCTTATATGTTTGCAACTAGCCATGATCTTTGTCCTTTTTGCCACTAGTTTGAACCAACCTGATGTGCAACATGAGGTATCCATCTCAATTCCAGCTAACTTGTAGATTGTGCTGTATTTCACCTACACACATTTTTGAGTACATGGTCAATGCAACTACAACCACGTAACAAATATACTGATATTGAGCATTGAAATAAGAAGGCACACATTGGTTTTGTTTCAACTTTTTTTATTCTGTGCACATTCACATGTGCCTTTTTTTTTTTTTTTTTTTTTGGATTATTTTTTGATTATTTTTTTTTCAACATGAAAAATATTTTGTTTTTTTTTTTTGATTATTTTTTTTTAACATGAAAAATATTTTTTTTTTTTTTTTTTTGGATTATTTTTTTTTAAAATTAAAAATATTTTTTTTTTTTTTTTTTTTTTTTATTTTTTTTTAACATGAAAAATATATTTTTTTTTTTTTTTTTTTGATTATTTTTTTTTAACATGAAAAATATATTTTTTTGTTATTTTTTGATTATTTTTTTTTAACATGAAAAATATATTTTTTTTGTTATTTTTTGATTATTTTTTTTTAACATGAAAAATATATTTTTTTTTGTTATTTTTTGATTATTTTTTTTTAACATGAAAAATATATTTTTTGTTATTTTTTGATTATTTTTTTTTAACATGAAAAATATATTTTTTTTGTTATTTTTTGATTATTTTTTTGGGAACATCAAAAATATTTTTTCTTTTTTTTATAATCAATTTTTTTAAAAATATAAAAACAATAAAAACAAATAAACTTAGCAAGGATGATGATGCGCAATCGAGTCAACATCATGCAGCAGCAAATGAGGAACTAGATATGATTGTAAACTTTAATTTTTTTAATTTAATTTATTCTGGCCAAAATATCAATCATATCTTTCATTTGCTGCTGCATGATGTTCAGTCGATTGCGCATGGCATCTATTTCCCCGTTCCACCCCATTATTTGCCCGATGAGCCTCTGCGCACTGTCCTGTGTGAACGGGTGCTCCAAAACCAGCACATCATCTAAAAAAAGTAAGAAAAAAAATGTATTAATAAAGGTGTGGCCAGACATAGATTATGTGCAACAGTGGTGAAACAGTGGTGTCAGACACTCACCTGGTGACATCTCTGTCACTTCCTCCACCTCCTCTTCAACAACATCCTCCACATCGCTGGGACTAATTCCCCAAACAGGCCGGTGAGGGTGGGTGTCCTGGCGAGGCTGGGGGTCCTGGCGAGGATGGGTGTCCTGGCGAGGATGGGTGTCCTGGCGAGGGTGGGGGTCCTGGCGAGGCTGGGGGTCCTGGCGAGGATGGGTGTCCTGGCGAGGATGGGTGTCCTGGCGAGGGTGGGGGTCCTGGCGAGGGTGGGGGTCCTGGCGAGGGTGGGGGTCCTGGCGAGGATGGGGGTCCTGGCGCCGATGTTTGGCCCGGTGAGGGTGGTGGCCCCGGTGAGGGTGGGGGTCTGGCTGAGCTGGGGCGTCCCTGCGATTTGGGTGCCTGAGTCTTTGCTTCCCTATGAGAATCAAACAAAAGGTATACTTTTAGCACACAGACGGTAAACATTGCTTTGCGGTGGTGTACAATTGTCTGTTTATATCAAGAGATCTAAGTTCAAGACATGATGAAATTTCCCTTTTAATAAAACATAAAGAATTAACCTTTCTTGACCAAAATTCTCTGATGTCGCACACTAGTGCTCCTGAATCCAGCTGTGTAAAAAGCTGTTGAATGCCCTCTCCTTACATTCCAATTTACTATATTTTGACCATTCTGAAGAATGGTCGTATTTACGAAAAGAAACATTCCCATTCTGAACTCTCAACATTTGACATTCGGAACATCCAGAAATAACGACAGTTTACAAGTATCGTTGGTTCTGAATTATGAAATGTTGAGAGTTGAGAATGGACGTATTTACGAAAAGAAACATTCGTAAATACGTCCATTCTCAACTCTCAACACTTGATAATTCGGAACATCCAGAACCAACGATACTTGGAAACTGTCGTTATTTGTGAATGTTCCGAATGTCAACTGTTGAGAGTTGAGAATGGACGTATTTACGAAAAGAAACATTCGTAAATACGTCCATTCTCAACTCTCAACACTTGATAATTCGGAACATCCAGAACCAACGATACTTGGAAACTGTCGTTATTTGTGAATGTTCCGAATGTCAACTGTTGAGAGTTGAGAATGGACGTATTTACGAAAAGAAACATTCGTAAATACGTCCATTCTCAACTCTCAACACTTGATAATTCGGAACATCCAGAACCAACGATACTTGGAAACTGTCGTTATTTGTGAATGTTCCGAATGTCAACTGTTGAGAGTTGAGAATGGACGTATTTACGAAAAGAAACATTCGTAAATACGTCCATTCTCAACTCTCAACACTTGATAATTCGGAACATTCACAAATAACGACAGTTTCCAAGTATCGTTGGTTCTGGATGTTCAGAATTATCAACTGTTGAGAGTTGAGAATGGACGTATTTACGAATGTTTCTTTTCGCAAATACGTCCATTCTCAACTCTCAACAGTTGATAATTCTGAACATCCAGAACCAACGATACTTGGAAACTGTCGTTATTTGTGAATGTTCCGAATTATCAACTGTTGAGAGTTGAGAATGGACGTATTTACGAATGTTTCTTTTCGTAAATACGTCCATTCTCAACTCTCAACAGTTGACATTCGGAACATCCCGAAATAACATTACTAAATATACACAAAAAATGCAAAGCTGAAAAAAATAACATGGAATTAAATCAAAAATATACTCAGTGCACATATTCATCAACAATCACGTATTAAATATCAAAACATCGCATTTTCTAAAACAGCCACGCATTTACAAAACAGCCACCGTACGAACGATGACACACACATACGAACGGCAATAGACTTATGTACGCCAGGTACTTACTATTTTTCAGCGCCTTTTTAATTTTCATAAACTGGTCCGGCTCCCTGGTTTTGATGTCCGACCATCGTTTGCGAAGCTGGTCTTTGGACCGATGGACCCCGAACTTCTCCTCCAGCCTTCTCACTACTTTGGTGAGGATTCTGTCCTTCACCATGTTGGGGTGCAGGTATGGCCCATGCTTGCCATCATAGTCGTCCTTAACGAGAATGTGCACCATCTCCACCATTTCCTCAAAGGCCATGTTTGTGGCCTTAAACCTCCTCCTCGCACGTTGTTCTTCCGCCATATTTTCTCCGACTACGCAACGAGGGGATAAGGGGCGGGGAATAGCCGAGAAAAGGAACGTCGGGGGCGGGCGACGCAAGCGGTGGTTGGCGCACGCGTAATGGTATATCCATGCTTAACGCGCGGCCTATAGCAATTTACGAACGGAAGATACGAAGGAATTCACTACATACACGATATAAATGTTGACGCACTGAAATTCTCTTTTTACGGAGTCTTTTCTCTTTTTACGAAGTCTTTGCATGTAAATGAAAGAAGCTAAATATTTATGAATGAATATATTCGGGACATGAAGAAAGCAAAAAAATAACGTCGATGGGACACTAATGTTAATTAGTAATAACGATGGTTTGCTGAATGTGTATGGTCAAGGCTTGACGTCATGACGCTTGGAGGGCAGAGGGTCACGCATACGCCGTGTATAAAGCACGAACGTGTGGTGCAATGTACCGTTCTGGCGGGAGACGAACGCAAGCCGACGCTAAACGACGCAAGCCGACGCAGTACGAAGGTAGACACGGACGAAAGGTACATTTTATTAATTTCTCTTTACCGCTGGTACTTTCAAATGATTGTCTTTTGCTTTGAAGATGTAATTTAGTACTCGGACTGTTGTTAAATATAGTAAACATGCGCAAACACCCACCTTGAAACACACACCTGCAGGTTACCTGCACTGAGCTGTATAGAGTTTGGTTAATACTAGGCTTGTACAATTCGTTTCGGAACGAATGGAAGTTCGGACGAATTTGGCAGCTTGCCGACAAACGAATGCATCAGAATGTCTAACTAAAAGGAAGGCATTTCCAAATATACGAAATAAATTCTATCGTTTATAACAAATGAATTCGATAGGATTTGAGATTCTGTCTAACGAATATTGTATACTATTACTAACTAGTTTTTTAAAAACGTAGTAACTTTAATTAACGAATACAACCTACCGAAATTAGCTAATTTGAAGATAACAGTGTACACAAACTTTTTTTTATTTTTTGGAACAAGTCTAGTAATTACATGTGGCTTTGCTGCACTATAAAGTACAGATAATCTGCAGGTAAGTCACAGGTGCACGTGGCATATCATAGTGAAAGCAGCCTTAGGACCCAATCGGACCCTCCATGCACCCTCTATGTCCCTTTACCCCTGCTTACCTTCAATCAGATACGCCAAAAAAATAAGGGGAAACGTCCCCTCCTGACAGATTGAATTGGAGGGCCCATAGAGTAGCATGGGCTGTGTCCATATCCATTCGCCATATGTGGGGTAGATCCAAACCTGTCATCTGTCCATTACAATTATTTTGGCCCATGACCAGTTACCAAGTTGCTTCGATGGTCCTCGCTCTTTAAAAGGTTGGGCACCCCTGGCTTAAATAAATGCCCATATTGTGAGCAGCTTCTGAACTATACGCCACCCATTATGGTTTGTTTTTTACTGTTTTGCAGCAATCCAAACGATGAAATCAAAATTGAATTCACCAGAATTTATTGCTCAATTTATTGAGAAGTATAGGGAGCTCACCTGTCTCTGGCAAGTAAAAAATAAAGACTACTCTGACAAAAATAAAAGGATGGCAGCATGGCTACAACTTGTGGAGTTGGCGAAAACCGTATACCCCCGAGCAACCGACACTATGGTCAAAAACAAAATTGGTGCCCTCAGAAGTGTCCACAAAAGGGAACTCAAGAGAATTGAGGAATCCAAGCGTTCTGGAGCAGGAACAGAAGAGGTGTATGTTCCAAAGTTATGGTATTTCAACAGCCTTGCTTTTTTAAAAGACCAAACGGTCCCAAGAAAATCACTATCAACTTTACCATCAGCATCAGCTGACGTCAGCGATACTGAGCAGGAGCTTACACAGGATGAAGAAGAGGAGGAGCTCAGCTTGACCCAGGTATAGCATTGTTTAAAATCTTGCCATCTCTCTCTCTCTCTCTATCTATCTATCTATATATATATATATCTTAGATATGTTGCTAATTAGATGCTAGTATGCCTAATAATTAGTTGTGTTTCCAAAAAAAGTTACATATCAATGGACAAGTAGTGGCCATAAAGTTTTGCAACACGAATGAGAAATGATGGAGTCAAATTGATAGTCTTTAATAATTGGACACATTCAAAATTAGAAAAGTAAAGAGATGAAAGGTTTGTGATTGATGACCACAAATTAAAATCATGTTGTTTTTTCACAAAGGAGGAACTTCTGAGCCAAGACGAGGCTGGGCCCAGCAGCCAACCAAGCACAGTGTGCAGAATCCCTCTCCTGCGCCCTCCCAAGAAAAGAGCCAGGAAGAGCCAACACCTGGATGAGGCCACAGCTGACTTCCTGGCTAGGGCTACATCGGTCATAACAACAGCACCCGATAGTGCTGAAGGGTTTGGCTGTTTTACAGCCAATAAGCTGAGAGAAATCGACCCAGACCAAAGGGAGCTATGTGAAGGGATCATCATACAGCTCTTCAGCAAGGCCAGGAAAGGAGAGCTCACCTCAAAGTCGCACGTCTGCGATTTGGAACACCCAACTTTACCTCCTCCACAGCAACCCTACCCACCTCAGCAACCCTACCCACCTCAGCAACCCTACCCACCTCAGCAACCCTACCCACCTCAGCAACCCTACCCACCTCAGCAACCCTACCCACCTCAGCAAGCACAGCCACCTCAGCAGCATGGTGGTCAGTGGCAAAATCAGCCGCAGGATGCCCAACAAGGCCAGTGGTCTGGGGAGTTTAGGGGCTACTAATTTTGCATATTTTTTGTGGTTTCAAGTATAATTTAATAGGCTATATTTGTGTGTTGGTTTTGGGTGTACTATTTTCTGTTTAGATTTTTAATTTTTTATTTCAAATTTGGTGGACAGAAAATATGTCTATATTAATTTCCTTAATTTTTTTGATGTTGTGAATTAACAATAAATAATATGTTCAAAATATGTTTAACGTTTGTTATTGATAATCATTAGAACACAAATCCTATGTAAAATATGTATGTTCGTTCTTTGTAGGTATCACCAACAAATACGATGCAATCTAAAAACATTAAAAATACAAAGAATGTGCACTGCATTTAGCAAATTCGGAATTTCACACATCACGAATGTGCTATCTAGTTAACGAACGCTAGGTTTACAAGACCGACCTCTTCATGCTGGTCCTTCCTCCCGAGCATGCGTGTTTGCACTTTGGACAAAAGTCAGTTGGTTTTGTGTACACACGTTCGGACTTTGGTCCTTCGGACTTTTGTTGGCAGAAAGTTGGTCCGTTCGCACAGCCAACAAAAGTCCGATGCAACCTTGAAAAAGTTGGTCCGATGGAGCGTACACACGGTCGGATGTTGGTCCAAACCACCTAATTTGCATGTTGGTTGGCAAAAAGTCCGAACGTGTGTACGGGCCTTGAGGATGACAAGTTAACTGAAGTTCATGATGATTACAGCAGTAGAGTAAAGGCATATGTGGATGGGCTTTTGGACTAGTCCTGAAATAACACGCACAACGTGGACACTAAACTTGTCCACTATTGATACCAGCTGTAGTAACTCTTTGTCTGACACTAAGGGACTTGAACCTACAATAATTTAGGAGAGTTTGATTTTTTGGGGGGGAATCTAAGTACAAGTTCTCACCAATTGTTTCAATCCAAGCTTACCACCCCTCAAGGTATGGCTGCACTGCACCTGGAGAGATTGCTGCAAGATGGATATCAATGGGTGGATCCAAGGTTCAACAGACTCAATAATTTGAACTTAAGTCAATGATGTCCAATAAAATCAAGTTGTTAAGCAAAGTATTATGCTTCATCCCCCCCCCCCCCCCACACACACACATACATCATTACATTTTAGTGGACACTTTCTTTTTAAGGAAATTTGAAGGATACTACCATGCAAAATGATTCAGGTTTTAGACCAAAGAATACACAAGATATATCTTGTTCACCAGCCTCTGTTAAAACACCTGTCATCTGTTGTATACTAATTATATAAGGAACAATCAGCGCAAACCTGAAATTAATTAAAACTAACAAATGCAAGCTGAACACAAAAAGGTAAACCACAAAATCCCTCACAGTGTAATATAAAAGAAAAAATGTGCAGCGCAAAAAAGTGAAATTAAGATAAAATAACATAACATAAAAGTTCATATCCAACAAATGATGCGAAGTGATGTGGATGAGAACACCCAGTGACTGTCAATCAAAAATCGAATATTGCAGTGATAAATCCTCCACCATACGAATAAAATACTCTTACCAGATGTGATAAGTAAAAACGCATGGACCCAATGAGGGATAAAACGTGAGACACAGATCTGGCCAATCCGAGACTCAATCTGGAGCTGTATGCTGATCAGGAACGATCCAAGATGTCCTTAGGTTGAAGATGCAGCTTCAAACAGGATGTAGTCATACAAGTGTGATGCCCAGAAAAAAGAGAGGAATGCGATCTAAGTGCACACTGTCATCTTCATTTATTTAAAAAATGTAGCAAAATTAAACAGGAACATGCTCTCATAAGAGCAGCGCACTGAAAGTGTATACTAGAAATAGCCAGTCTCTGAAGCTCCAAGAGCGCAAAGAGATACACTGAAGCGCAATGGAAATAAACAAAAAAGATTTGCCAAAAACAGACAAAAAACTTTGTAGTATAAATACACAGCACGGTGTGCAGCCACTGTATGGAACGTTACGTCTCCAGGACTTCGTCAGCGGTGGGTGGAGTCAAGCAGTCACCTCTCAGGCTAGATATAGCCACCTGGGCGGTCCGTAGTTAGCATGTTTTGTGCGGATACAACCGGCGCCGGAAATCCAAGCACCTTGCATTCCCCTGCAACATATCCATGCCAAATCACAACGGGGACACCAGATGTACAAAAACCAAACTTTCTCATTAATATATTAAGTGGGAGTATATGAAACAGCATACAGCTGAACAACCAACCCTCTTGGAATAATACCAAGAAAACCATGCACCAATGTATATGGAATTTATATTAAATGATATTTAAATTTTTTTTATTTAAAATTAAACTCAAAATATTAAAACAAATACAGAAAAAAATCTTATTTCTATACCTGACCATTGCAAATGGGTGTTAAAAATTTTAATATATTGTTAAAAAAAATATATGTTTGAAAAAAAATTTTTCCAAAAAAATATATTTTATGTACACCCGTGTCCATCACTGAATACTTACAAATTAACACAGTTATCACATTATACAACCTCACATTCTTTCATATATCATATATATTCTATTTCCCCCAATAGAAACGGAAGGATAATATTATTATATATATCTGGTATGAGAAGAAGTGGGGTCCTAATTAATTAATCTAAGAAAAGGAAAGAAAAAAGAAGAATTGGGGCAATAGGGGGAGAGGGGGGGGGAACTATATATTATTTATCAGATATAAAGCAATTTAAATCAAAGTCGACGTTCATCCCCCTAGGAACAAGTACCTGCATCTCATGAATCCAGAAGGATTCACGCCGACTTAACTGTCTGATAAAATTCCCCCCTCTCCAGTGTGGGGTAACCCTTTCGAGTCCCCAAAATGTAAGTCATTTTGGATCCCTATTATGATGTAACCTAAAGTGTTTAGACACATTATGTGTTACTAAACCCTTTTTAATATTGTTGACGTGTTCCCCTATACGAACACTAAGAGGTCTGGAGGTCCTCCCAATGTACTGTTTTCCACAGTCACATTCAAGAACATACACCACGCCTGTGGTGTTGCAAGTGATCAAGTTTTTGATAGGATATGTGACACCAGTGGAAAAACAGGAAAAGTCTTTTCTTTTCTTTATATTATGTTTACATTGTTTACAAGGGGGGCAGCCCCTTTTCTTAGATTAATTAATTAGGACCCCACTTCTTCTCATACCAGATATATATAATAATATTATCCTTCCGTTTCTATTGGGTGAAATAGGAATGATATATGAAAGAATGTGAGGTTGTATAATGTGATAACTGTGTTAATTTGTAAGTATTCAGTGATGGACGCGGGTGTACATAAAATATATTTTTTTGGAAAATAATTTTTTCCAACATTTTTTTTTTTAACAATATATTAAAATTTTTAACACCCATTTGCAATGGTCAGGTATAGAAATAAGATTTTTTTCTGTATTTGTTTTAATATTTTGAGTTTAATTTTAAATAAAAAATGTTTAAATATCATTTAATATAAATTCCATATACATTGGTGCATGGTTTTCTTGGTATTATTCCAAGAGGGTTGGTTGTTCAGCTGTATGCTGTTTCATATACTCCCACTTAATATATTAATGAGAAAGTTTGGCTTTTTTACATCTGGTGTCCCCGTTGTGATTTGGCGTGGAAATGTTGCAGGGGAATGCAAGGTGCTTGGATTTCCGGCGCCGGCTTGTATCCGCACAAAACATGCTAATTACGGACCGCCCAGGTGGCTATATCTAGCCTGAGAGGTGACTGCTTGACTCCACCCACCGCTGACGAAGTCCTGGAGACGTAACGTACGTACGGGGGAGGAGTTACTGCGTCACCCGCCTCTCATCACTGCATACAGTGGCTGCACACCGTGCTGTGTATTTATACTACAAAGTTTTTTGTCTGTTTTTGGCAAATCTTTTTTGTTTATTTCCATTGCGCTTCAGTGTATCTCTTTGCGCTCTTGGAGCTTCAGAGACTGGCTATTTCTAGTATACACTTTCAGTGCACTGCTCTTATGAGAGCATGTTCCTGTTTAATTTTGCTACATTTTTTAAATAAATGAAGATGACAGTGTGCACTTAGATCGCATTCCTCTCTTTTTTCTGGGCATCACACTTGTATGACTACATCCTGTTTGAAGCTGCATCTTCAACCTAAGGATATCTTGGATCGTTCCTGATCAGCATACAGCTCCAGATTGAGTCTCGGATTGGCCAGATCTGTGTCTCACGTTTTATCCCTCATTGGGTCCATGCGTTTTTACTTATCACATCTGGTAAGAGTATTTTATTCGTATGGTGGAGGATTTATCACTGCAATATTCGATTGATGATTGACAGTCACTGGGTGTTCTCATCCACATCACTTCGCATCATTTGTTGGATATGAACTTTTATGTTATGTTATTTTATCTTAATTTCACTTTTTGCGCTGCACATTTTTTCTTTTATATCTGTTGTATACTACACTAATCAATTCCTCACCAATTCAAACCAATAACCTCTCGAGAACCGAATAACATGCTATCAAGAGTATGGCCAATGATGAGACTAATGTTGTTAAGTAGAGTTGGGCAAATGGTTCGGACCAAACATTGGCTGTTTGCCCATTTGACGAAGACCCAAATTAGCAGGTGTTTGACTATTTGTTTGGCCCCCGACTACCACAATGCACTGTGCTGCTACACAGTGCATTGGAATCCCTGATTGGCTAAAGCAATTAAAGCTTGAAGCAACATAGCACTGTCAGAGCCATTATTGGACACTGTGATGATGACTCTATTCAATCATGGCTCATTGCTCTTAGTCCCACCCCACATTATAAAAATATTCTTCCCATTTCGGCCATTTGCAGTGTGATATTGGCGTGGATAGAGCTAGAACAGGCCTCTGTTCAGTGCTACTATCAAGTTAGTGTGCTATTGTGATTCTATTGTCAGTGTAGAATATCAGTTTAATGCGAAGGTATTGATAGTGCAGCGTGAGTGTAGTTTGATCAATCTTTTTTACTTTAGTGCTACTTTAGTGTGAATCTAGTGATAGTGCAGTGTGAGTGTAGTTTGATCATTTATTTGTACTTTAATGTCAGTTTATTTTGTCACGTCAGGTTTCCTGCAGTATATTTCAGTGTGTTAGTGCATGTTTAATGCAGTATATTTCAGTGCGTTAGTGCACGTTTACTGCAGTATATTTCAGTGCTTTAGTGCACGTTTAACGCAGTATATTTCAGTGCATTACTGTACATTTAATGCAGTATATTTCAGTGTATTAGTGCATGTTTAACACAGTATATTTCAGTGCCTTACTGCGCGTTAAACAAAGAATATTTCAGTGCGTTGGTGCAAGTTTACCGCAGTATATTGCAGTGTGTTGATACTATAATCCTCCAGTGACCCAGAGGAGTCTGCTTCTCATGCCTCCACATGCCTCCACAGTGCATGGGATCCCTCATTATTCAAAGCTAAGGGACTCGAGAATACGTGGCATCAAGGAGAAAGATCACTATTGGTTGGGAACTCTCCTTGACCACTGTTACAAGGGGAAAGTCTCGAACCTCATTCCGTCCCCACAGAGGGAGCAGAAGATGAAATCTCTTGAGGACACCTTAAAGAAGAGTTTATGTAACACCTTTCCCAACTCTGGTAGGTTATAGTCTGGTGGAAAACATTGTTTTGAGGGTTCTTTTAGTCAGGAGAGGAGCAGTGGATAAGGGGACCGCCTCGGTGATGCATTTCAAATTTTTTTTGGTCCTCTGTGCCCATCAGCAGTGTCTGCATCACATGGAGGGAGATTATCTAGGGGCAAAAAAAGACATGGGGTGCTTTCCAGTTGACGATCCACTGAGTTTCTGGATCATGAGAATAGACCACTGGCCAGAACTTGCCCAGTATGCATTTGAGCTGCTGGGCTGCCCTGCTTCCAGCCTGCTTTATGAACAGGCATTCAGTGCTGCCAGAGGTTTTGTGACAAATAAGAGAATGCGTCTGTCCACAGACTCTGTGGACCGGCTGACATATCAAAATGAATCAGTCCTGGATTAGCAGCAGCTATCAAGCCCCTGATGCTGATGTCGCTGATTACAGACAGTGCTTTTTGGATCTTAAATCTCTGAAAGACTGTCTGGGCTGCCTGGCTGATTTAATCTGCAAGAAATCCTTTGGTGTAGGTTTCATGGGCACAATTAACACACAAGGACCAACTTTTCCTCACCTGTTTGACAGGTGCATATCATTGAAAAATTTTGACAGCAAGGCCAATTCTTACTTTTATCAAGAGTACCTCTATAAGGTATATGATGTAAAGGCACCACCGATGTTCAAAGAGCAATTTTTCCACACCTGTTTGACAGGTGTATATCATTTACATTTTTGACAGCAAGGACAATTCTTGCTTTCACCAAGAGTACCTCTGTAGGGTTACAGTGTGAAGGTACCACCGACACCCAAACACCAATTTTTCTGCACCTGTTTGACAGGTGCATATCATTTCAATTTTTGACAGCAAAGACAATTCTTGCTTTCATCAAGAGTACCTCGGTAGGGTTACGGTATGGAGGCTCCACCGACACCCAAAAAACAAGTTTTCTGCACCTGTTACTTCTCCAAAATCTGCAAAAGAGACACCAGCATATATCCAAAAAATCTCTAATCTTGTTCTGAGTGCACAAAATTGTGACCCCATCATACAGACTGGTTTCCCAAGCAGTTGCTTAAAAAAAATAAAAAAAGCTTGAATGGAAAATTTTATTTTTTGGGCTTTATAAATGTCATTATTGCGGCAGCAAGCTCTATACATGATACAGCTGTGCCACATTACAGGCAGACTAATGCACTATATTTAACCTGTTTAAGACCGCCCACAGTCATATGACGGCGGCAAGAAACATCTGTTGTTCTGGGCTGCCGTCATATGACGGCACAAACTTTGCGGCCACTAGGGGGCATGCGTGCGCCACAGGGGGCGGCGCCCGCCCGCCACGTCGCTGGAGACCCAAAGCATGTGCCCGGCGGCCCCGATGTCTGCCGGGCACCCACGATTGCCCAGTAACAGAGCAGAACGTGGATCTTTGTGTGTACCATCAAGTCCCTCTGACACATGGGGACTTCCCTATGGCTTTCCCCATGATGTCAGAGGGGGGTGGGGGTCATCGGGGGGCCCCCGCCCCCCTCTGACGTCATAGGGAAAGCCATAGGGAAGTCCCCGTCAAGTCCCTGTGCGTCAGAGGGGGACGGGGTCACCAGGTGGCCCCGCCCTCCGTTATAAAAGACCTGTCAGAAGAAGCGAAGCCTCACACAGCGGGAGCCTCCCATTGTGTGGAACGGCCCGACAAAGAAGAACACACACCGACGCCGTGGAAGAAGATGCCGGACGAGAAAACCAGAGCAAGAAGAAGCGGATCGGAGGAAGAAGAAGATGGAAGAAGAAGATGAAGAAACTGAAGGATGAAGAAAGGAAGAAGGAAGAAGACCAGAAGAAAGAAGATGAAAGAAGACTTTAACAAAGGAATTGTCAAAGACCGTCTCCTGTCATTTTTAAAATTTTTGACACTTTTTTGGTGAAATGGTAGGGGTAATTTTGTACCCCCTTACCATTTCACACAGGGGGGGAGGCCGGGATCTGGGGGTCCCCTTGTTAAAGGGGGCTTCCAGATTCCGATAAGCCCCCCGCCCGCAGACCCCCACAACCACCGGCAAGGGTTGTGGGGACGAGGCCCTTGTCCCCATCAACATGGGGATATGGTGCTTTGAGGAGTCACAGACCCCCAAAGCATTCTCCCAATGTTGAGGGCATGTGGCCTGGTACGGTTCAGGAGGGGGGGCGCTCTCGTCCCCCCTCTTTTCTTGCGGCCTGCCAGGTTGCATGCTCAGATAAGGGTCTGGTATGGATATTGAGGGGGACCCCACACCATTTTTTTTTTTGGCGCAGGGTTCCCCTTAAAATCCATCCCAGACCTAAAGGGTCTGGTATGGATATTTAGGGGGAACCCCACGTCATTTTTTTTTAAATTTGATGCAGGGTTCCCCTTAATATCCATACCAGACCTGAAGGGCCTGGTAATTGAATTTGGGGGAACCACCACGCTTTTTTTTTTTTTTATCAATGACTTTCAATGAATGACTGTTTCAATTCATATAGCCGCAAGTGATTTTAAATAGCTTTTTTCCCTGCAAAAATGACACTTTGTGCAGGGACAGTTCTAAGCACGGGAAACATGCGCCCTTTTACAGGCATACTATACACACCCCCCAGGTATGAAATTTAAAGGAATATTACACTTTTATTGCTTCACTTTAAGCATTATTAAAATCACTGCTCCCGAAAAAAACTGCAGTTTTTAAAAGTTTTTTTTGCATTGATACATGTCCCCTGGGGCAGGACCCGGGTCCCCAAACACTTTTTATGACAATAACTTTTTAAAAAATCAATGACTTTCAATGACTGTTCTCTGTATTATGGGGAGCCGACAATTTATTATAGCTGTTCGGGTCCCCATTGACTTCAATGGGGTTCGGGGTTCGGGGTCAAGTTCGGTCCCGAACCCAAACTTTTTTCTGAAGTTCAGCCGAACCTGCCAAACCTAAACATCCAGGTGTCCGCTCAACTCTAGTAAAAAGTAATTTTATTTGGGTACATCGTTGCATTACCGCGCAATTGTCATTCAAAATGCGACAGCGCTGAAAGCTGAAAAATGGCTTGGTCAGGAAGGGGGTGTTCGTGCCTGGTAGGCAAGTGGTTGAAGGATTTTTTTATTTTTATTGTAATCTCATTTTTATGGTTTCACTTTAAGCATCAGTAAATCACTACTAATTAAAAAATTATGTTTTTTTTACAAACTCTTTTTTTATTGATACATTTCCCACAGGGAGTACCCGGATTCCCATAACCATTGTATGCCCAATTACTTGCATATACTGTAAGCCAAGGGTGGGCAACCTTGGCCCTTCAGCTGTTTTAAACTACAAGTCCCAGGAGACATTGCAAGACCATAACAATCACAGGTATGACTCCTAGAGGCAGAGGCATGATGGGATTTGTAGTTTCACCACAGCTGAAGGGCCGAGGTTGTCTACCCCTGCTGTAAGCCTTCAAAATGGGCACATTTGATTTTTCCAGTTCTACTTCAATAGGGTTCATTATTTGCTTTTGAACGTTTGCAATGTTTGAAAGTTCTGCCGCAAACCAGGTGGGTCATACGGCCCATCTCTATTATTAAGCCAGCACACAAGGGGAAGCAGACATGATTCTTGATAGCTCCTATTATTGACATGAAATCCTCACTCAAATGGGTGATACTATTAAACATACTTCATTGTCTGGTGACCCCACCATTCAATATAAACAAACTTGTAAACCTTGCTCCAATATGGACTTGAACATAACTGCATTACACAAGATGAACTTGGATATCCTTTAACTGTTTTTCTGCATTTATATATAATGTACACATTACTCAAGATCTTTAAGGCCTCCCAAAATCCATCAGGATGTCTGCTAATAATAATCTACAAGAGGCTCATTATTCCAACCCATGGCAATTTTTGTAAATTATTTACTACAGCTGCTGGTTTACACCCTGTTAACATTCCTTTATGACTATACTATGGTAATTAGGGATGGGCTCGATGTTCAATGATGTACGTAAGTTTGACTCAAACAAACTAACATATGGGGCGCTCGCGGCAAGTTCGAGATCGCAGTGCCTTGACGGCTGCTGATTGGCCAAAGCATGCACTTGACCTGCATGCTTTGGCCAATAACAGCGTGATGTTCTGTGAGAGTCATGATTGGCCAAAGGCAGGGTGCCTTTGGCCAATCATGGCTCAGGGGCTAAGAGCACACCCCACACAATATAAAGCTGCTGCTTACATGGTGGCCGTATATAGTGAATGAATAGAGATTAGGCAGGTAATGTATAGTTCAGTCAGTGTAGTATATATAATACAGTACAGAGTATATAGTGCAGTCAATGCATTATATATAATACAGTTCAGAGTATATAGTGCAGTCCATGTAGTATATATAATACAGTTAAGAGTATATAGTTCAGTCTGTGTAATATATATAATACTGTTCAGAGTACATAGTGCAGCACATGTAGTATATATAATACAGCGCAGAGTATATAGTGCAGTCCGTGTAGTATATATAAAACAGTTCAGAATATAAAGTGCAGTTTGTGTGGTATATATAATACAGTGGAGAGTATATAGTGCAGTCCGTGTAGTATATATAATACAGTTCAGATTATATAGTGCAGTCTGTGTAGTATATATAATACAGTTCAGAGTATATAGTGAAGTCCATGTAGTATATATAATACAGTGCAGAGTATATAGTGCAGTCTGTGTAGCTTATACAATACAGTTTAGAGTGTATAGCACAGTCCATGTGGCATATATAATACAGTGGAGAGCATACAGTGCAGTCAGTGTAGTATATAATACAATTCAGAGTATATAGTGCAGTCCGCGTAGTTTATACAATACTGTTCAGAGTATATAGCTCAGTCCGTGTAGTATAAATAATACAGTTCAGAGTATTTAGTGCAGTCCCTGTAGTATATATAATACAGTTCAGAGTATATAGAGCAGTCCGTGTAGTATATATAATACAGTGCAGAGTATATAGTGCAGTCAGTGTAGTATATATAATACAGTGCAGAGTATATACTGCAGTTCTTGTAGTATATATAATACAGTTCAGAGTATATAGTGCAGTCTGTGTAGTATATATAATACAGTTCAGAGTATATAGTGCAGTCTGTGTAGTATATATAATACAGTTCAGAGTATATATTGCAGTCCGTGTAGTATATATAATACAATTCAGAGTATATAATGCAGTCAGTGTAGTATATTTATATAAATCCATCAATATACTTAAAGCGGCGCTCCACCCTAAAGTGGAACTTCCGCTTATCGGATTCCTCCCCCCCTCCGGTGCCACAATTGGCACCTTTCAGGGGGGAGGGGGTGCAAATACCTGTATAATCCAGGTATCTGCACCCACTTCTGGGACTATCTAGCCGCAGCTAGCCGCAGATGCCCCGACCCTAGCAGCAGATGCCCCCCCCATTGTGTCCTGGGAAACACACAGTTCCCAGGACACAACGGGGACCAGTAAAGATGTGCAGCGCGACTCACGCATGCGCAGTAGGGAACCGTGCAGTGAGCATTTTGGGAGGGTCTAATCTATAAGGACACTTTGGAATTTATCAATATGAAGACCCCACGTATGCCCACCTTTTATACACTCCCCAAAAACCACAAAAATATCCGACTACCACCAGATAGACCGATAGTCTCAGAAGATACCAGCAAGTTTATAGACACATTTCTTATGTCCCACGTCCTAAGCTTACCCTCATATATATGCGACACGACAGATCTGCTCAAGAAAATGGAGGGGGTCCAGGTCCCTTCGACGCCCTGCTTGTGGCTATTGACATTGGGAATTGTACTCGAGCCTCCTCCACGAGCAGGGCGTCTGAATGCCTGGTACCTTCCTGATGGAGCAAGATCAGAATACATGGCTCCTGAACACATTCATCTTGAAATTATTGAAAGTTATCTTGACTACAAATTACTTTAATTACATGGATCAGACTTATCTTGAAACACAGGGTGTGGCTATGGGAACATCCTGTGCACCCTCCTATGCCAACCTCTACCTAGGGGATGGGAGAGAACAGTATTTGCAGATGAATCAATCCAATCCTTCTTAAATAAGGTTTTTTTCTGGCACAGATTCATCGATGACCTGTTCCTAATTTGGACAGGTACAGAGGCATATTTGATCGAGTTTATTGATTGATTGATATAAACCAATTTAATCTATGCTTCACTCTTAGCTATGATTATAGCAGTATTCCATTCCTTGATTTGAAAATTATTAAAAGGTCTGAATGGCCAGATTCGAACAGATCTTTATTGCAAGCTCAAAGCTGGGAATACTTTGCTTCACGCATCTAGTGCACATCCTCGCCCTCTGGTTCACAGTTTACATGCCCAATACCTTAGGTTGAATCACAACTGCACAGAGGACAAATATTTTTACATCCAGGCCTCTGCATCACGTGAGCGTCTGCTAGCAAGGGGCTATACCCTCTGTTGTCAGAGGGGGCGGGGTCACCCATTTATGTAAACGGGTGACCCCGCCCCCTCTGACACCACAGGGAAAGCCCCGTGCGTCAAAGAGGGCAGGGTCACCGGGTGGCCCCTCCCTCCGTTTTATAAGAGCTGTCACCTGAACAGAAGGCCAATATAGCAGGTTAGGGCGCAGATAAGCAAGAAGAAATTGCCCAGTGGAAATCCACTGAGACCACAGTGCTCCACAAAGGTGAAAAACTGATAAAACCAAATGGATAATATATGATGCCAAAGCAATATACCTGCATTGATCATGCAAATGGGACCCCAACCCCAAGTATTTCAGAGCAGGAGTACAGTAAAAACCGACCTATATGATACAAAAAAGGGCCCAGTGGAAATCCACTGGGACCACAGCCCTCCTAAAGGCACTAGGCAGAGGAGGACGTTCTCTGTCATCACAGCTGGTTTCAGATTGGATGGAGTCCTAGCTTCTATACAGCGGCACCCGGCCCCCGACACCATCATTTTGGCTGTCACATCTTGGCTTCCTTAATGGTTGGACCTGAGCCCCGGTGCTGTGAATCTTGTCACTTCTGCCTGTCTCCTACTTGCTCTTGTGAGTGCAACGTTTAATGCGTTAATAAAGTGTTTGCTTTTTAATCTATACTATGATGGCCCTTGCGCCTGTAGTTTCTCTCTCCCCACAGGTAAGCAGGGACTAGCTGAAGACCACTCAGCAATCTGTTCATGTCACAATCCAGCTTAAATAGGTAAATTGGCACCAATGCCAGTACTACTACATGTCCTGTAATGAGCCTTTGCTCAAAATTATGCACATGCAAGTGAGCATGCAATAGTCTTCTTGTGCCAATACATATGGTGCTTTTCTTACATTGACTATAAGTTCCATTGCCACACCACAGTTTCTGCTGGTAAGCAGCTGTATTCCAGGCTGGTTGGACAATGAAAGGAGGTGCTACCCATCACTGCTGATCTTGCCTGCAGGTCTCATGCACCAGGACTATCATCCTCAGGGGCCCCTGCAAACTAAACTTAGCTGCAACATTCATCTAGAGGTATAGCTACAGTATATACTGCATGCCTGGTGCACAGTTTCACCAGTACTCTTGTTGGTCTCTTTGTTGATCATACCTGTTTGTATATTGGATGTACAGGATGCAATGTTATTCATTTTTTCTTATATAAAGCTTGTGCCATTACCATACTGGTAGGCATATACCTGTACACTGTATACTTATGGTAATGCTATAAGCTGGTTGAAGCAGTTCCTCTACTTCAATTTACTTGTTTAGATTACTGAATCATTTCCAAGGAAGGGTATCTTCACAAAGGCCCTCTCCTGGCTAGATGCGCTGCCAACTTTATTATCAAATTAACTCTTCCACTTGGGGAAGATTCTAGTTATTTAATTTACAGTACCTACAGGTTTAGCACAATATTTTGTTTGGGGAGGGCCATTTCTCATAAACCCCCCAAAAGAGGGCTACATTTGGATGCACTGCTGACATTTAAGTTGGATTAAAAGTAGTATGGAGTACCCTACAAGGGATTTTTAACTGTGTTGAGAATAAAAGTTTTAATATACTACACTATGAAGTCCTCCTTTTTCTATTGGTATTACTGAGGCACAAAAGGGACTCCATTACCATATTGAAGCACAGAGTGAGGCCACCACAGGAATCCAGGATTTAAAACTGAACCATTTACAGGTTCCAATGCGTGTATTGACCAAGCCTAATCAGCAAGGTCACACGCGCTAATGTAAGCGGCCATTACCTGGGGGGAACACTTGAGTGCACATGCAGCACCTTAATATTGGATTGATATCACAGCAACCGCTGAATCGCATGAATCGCATGGATTACATTGGAGCACTTTTGAACTTTTTTTTCTCACCATATGGACGTTGTATCATATCCTGCATGAAAGCACTTTATTTGGAATATTGTATGTATTTTAGCACGTTATCACTTTATTGCTGTTGTTATATAGCACATTTTCCGTTTCACTATTTGGATTTTAAGTTTGAAAGCGCAGCGTACTTTAGAATATTGGATGGTCTTTGCATGATTTATGAGACATGTGCAACGCTAGCTGCTGATTCAAAAATATAGTGTCATTTGGGAGACCCTATTTTGGGCTTATAGCAAGTGGTGGCTCGCAGGACATTACATTGAAAGAATAATAACAATTTACTGTAAAAATAAATATAAATGGGTGAACAAAAATGGAAATAGAATTGAAAATCAAATAAAATTGAAAATAAGGTAGGAAGAGAACTGTTGCGCTAGAGGTTGTAGGTAGTGGTTGATATATTCTCCTAACCTGGAGAAGAGGGAATCCACTCCACTGATGATTGGTCTGCCTGGTGGTTCAAATTGGTTCTTGTGGACTTTAGACACCTGATAAATGACCCGAAGTTTCGGTGCATCTGGTATTAGGTACCTGTATTCCCTCTTGTCCAGAATTTGTAGTTTATGTGCTCTTTTTGTCAATGTTTTTAATTTAGACCTATATTTAATCAAATGGTTGCTTTTTAACTTCCCATAAGTTGTACGATCTTCCACCAGCCTATTCAGTTCTTTATAATAGCTCTCCTTACTCAGTATCACTAGACCTCCCCCTTTGTCCACTGGGGGGACAACTACCTCTTTTCTTTTTTCCAGGGCTTTAATAGCTGCCCACGTGGTGTTACTATGCTTACTATTAGAGGTTTTCATATACTTTAATTAATTTTCCACCATGAACTTGTAAACTTCAAAGTATTGATGGTTGGGATTCTTGGGGTTGAACATTAAATTGTTTCTTAGTCCACTGTGCTTGAATTTGGTGGGAAGGTCTTGTTGATTGTTTTGGACATCTGCATAATATTTTTTAATATAACATTTTTGTACAAACCTTTGCAGGTCACTATATGCCTTGAACTCTTTATATGTTTGGTCTGGTGCAAATTTTAATCCAGAATCCAACAATCTCAACTCTGCCTCTGTGAATTCTATCCCACTCAAATTAAAAATTCCCTGCCCTATTTTTACTTTATTTACATTCCAATTTATTTTTGTTATTATTCTTTATTTTCACTTTTATTTATTTTTTCATTTTCATTTTAATTTGTTTTTATTTTTTTTAACCACTCAACTCTTCATACATTAGTTTTCATTTCATTTGTTTTAAAGTATTTAGTATCCATTACAGAGTATTATAACAGGTATTTAAATAAAATGATATAACCAATTAGTAGAGTGCACAATCTAACATTAGATGTCCACATTGGACACAACATAATAAACCAAAATATGGGAGGGTGTAATAACCTAATTCAGCACAAGATGTCCCTCACCGGACTCAACACATGGCATTAACAGCTGCGTAATACATTCTATGGAATGAACTCCCTGGCTGTGTGTTCTAATCATGCATAGGGGGAATAGACCAGTCTGTTATGATTACCCTATACAAATGACTGGAACGCGCGGGTACTTCCTGCTTTTGAAAATGTCGAACTTTGATGACGAAACGCGTCAAGTATGAAGTCCCGATACGTCATTTCCAGCACGGACGTTGGTTCCCACACTGGTCTGCAGACAGCGCTATTCAATAGGAGCCAACAGTTGCACGGGGACGCCTATTAGAACTGGGAATTTTTTATACCGTAAGATGTTATTGCTGAATAAAAGCTTTAAGGATCTTACACCATGAGGAGTCCTTCCCTTTTTATATTCTATATGCCTGCACATCTTGGTCTTTGACCGCTGCTACAGGAGGGTAGCCATCACAGCGTGAGTACCCAGGGAATACCGTGGAGGGATAGGTCCCCATAAGAGACCTAAAGCCCAGCTGACTCCCTTTACTATAAGGTTGAGGAGTCCAACCTATCTGGTAAATGCGGAACCACACAGAGGTTGAACACAAGTCACCATTGGAGCACGGAGCACTAAAGCACTTTATATTTTGTATTTTGCACATCCATAGTAATAAGTTGCTTTATTATTGTATATAAATAGTTACTATTTATTTAGTATACAGTCACTTATTATTATACACTTGTCACATAAGTCACTTTTATAGTAGTATTTACCAGCGGTATTTGACACCATTTAATGTACAAGGGGTTGAATACACTAAATGCACAAATATAGTTTTTAGTCGGAGGTGTAATGCAAGTGCTGTTTAGTCCAAATCCACACATTTTTGTTCCCCCTTTGTAAGGGGACAGTATTTACAGCTGCAGCTTTAACCAATTACACCGAGGAGCGAGTGTCATTCAATTCACTATGTTTTCCGTAATGTTTATGTGCCACAAGGAAAAGTTTCAAAGTCTGGAAAGAGTACACTCTCCAATATCTAAGAGAGTGGTCCTATTGTTTTTCTTTGTATTTTTTATGGTCAGTTTGCAGTAAAGCAAGGAAGCATAAACCTCTGTGGTATATTATTGTGTTTTAACCACTTGCCTACCAGGCCTATTTTGGCCTATTTTCCTTCATGTAAACATCATCATTTTTTTGCTAGAAAATTACTCAGAACCCCCAAACATTGAGTACGTTTTTTTTAGCAGACACCCTAGGGAATAAAATGGCGGTCATTGCAACTTTTTATCTCACACGGTATTTGCGCAATAATTTTTCAAACGCCTTTTTTTGGGAAAAAAACTGTTTCATGAATTAAAAAATAAGAAAACAGTAAAGTTAGCCCAATTTTTTTATATAATATGAAAGATTATGTTACGCCGAGTAAATAGATACCAAACATGTCACGCTTTAAAATTGCGCACAACCGTGGAATGGCGCCAAACTTCGGTACTTAATAATCTCCATAGGCGACGCTTTAATATTTTTTACTGGTTACCAGTTTAGAGTTACGGAGGAGGTCTAGTGCTAGAATTGTTGCACGCGCTCTAACGCACGTGGCGATACCTCACATGTGTGGTTTGAGTGGCGTTTACACATTGCGGGCGGCACTTGCGTGTGCGTTAGCTTCTGATCGCGAGCTACAGGGGACAGGGGCGTTTTAATTTTTTTTTTTTAATTATTTATTTTTATTTTACTTAATTTTTTTTATTTTTACACTTTTTAAAAAAAAAAAAAAAATTTGGATCACTTTTATTCCTATTACAATAAGACCCCACATCTCTCCTCCAGGCTGGAAAGCATGAGATCGGTAAAAATTTTTTTTACCGATCTCATGCTGACAGCCGCGATCGCGGCTTTGTTTACATCCGGGTACCGGGCGTGACGTCATAACGTCGCGCCCGGACCTCCGACGGTCATAGAGATGACTGGTGACCATCTGGTCACCGGAAATCTCTATGCTCGTCATCCGACGGCGAGCGATTCTTTCTCCGGGCCCCCGATGGCACGGGAGAGCCCGGAGAAGCACCGGATGGCGGCGGGAGGGGGGGACGTCCCCACCCGCTGCCTATAAGAACGATCAGGCGGCGGAACTGCCGCTATGATCATTCTTATGGTGCACAGAATCGCCGGCCGGTAAAAATGATATCTGAATGATGCCAATAGCTGCACGCATCATTCAGATATCACCACTTAAAGTCAAGGACGTCATATGACGTCCTTTAAACAATAATGCTGTACACACAAACTACTTGCAATTGTAGGAAAACAATACAAGGCTTACAAAGTAGTACAGATATACAGTACATACCAGACATGCACATGCTACCTAACCGTCCTAGCAAATGAGTATGAAAAATGGTCTGTGTACAATAGGGATACAGTAAAAGTTACTTAGCCTGCTTTGTAGTGACTTCATGATCTCCGTAGGGTACCAGGGCTTCAGGCTCTACTCTACAAGCGATTGTAAGGAAATCGGGCACTAGAATCATCCCCAGGTGAATTCCCTTCTGGCAAAGAGTTTCCTTTTTAGTTCTTGTATTTTAATGGATGAAGTCCCCTGACACAGACCTTCTTGGTTGTTAGGAAGCCCCCTCTTGCTCCCCTGGTCTACTGGCAGACCACTTATCTTTTGTTCTCTGAAGTTCTCAAGCCTAGTGCCTTCTTTGTGTTCAACACATGGCTGTATTCAAGTTTTTTCATCCCTCCTCCCATTTCCTGACAACATCACTTCTTGTTCCAATAGCCTCTATCAATCAGCCAATCAAGTTAATTAGCTTACGAATAGAGGAGGTCCAGCTCCTAAAAACAATACACGATAACTAAAACATATTATTCCATGTATTTATACTATAAAAATACCTAAAATAACCATAGCAATACATTCTACCTTTTTTTTTAAGCATATGGTAGGAAAAGAAGGAAAGTTAGAGCCTATCAGCAGCTCTGAAATAAACCCGCCATATTATACATGGGAGGAAAACATCTCCTTTTGACCCCCATATGATCTGGGCAATTAGACGTTGTCCCTGTACACGCTGCAATGTTATGTTAAGCAGATTTATGTGTCCTTGGCCTCTGTGTAAAATAGATAGAAGGAAGATTCTAGACAAAAGTTCATTGTCCTGGAGGCTGTAAGAAAATGATCAGATGGAAGTCCACTCTGGTTTAGTCATCATAAGGAAATCATCTGTATCTTTCTCATATTCTCATCTCATCTTCTCGCTGACTTATTTTTCTTAATTATATGGCCTGTTTGTTCCACCTCTTGATGTTTATTACCTTAAAAAGTTAAAAACATGGTGGATTATATGTTCCTTCCAACTGTGCCACGACACATAGCTCACTGCTCATATTTCTCTATCTGCCCATTTTTACTGCAAAATCATTGTTGCCTCATAACATTCTCACAGAAAAGCATACATTTCCTGCATCTCTTTTCATGCTGTCCTGAGGACACTGGCCTAATGCTGGTCAAACTTCACAGCAAGGCACTCTCTAGTAATGTATCCCATTCTATGATAACAAAAACTCCTAATGTGACTGAATCTACCAGTCCCAGCAAGTTGCTTCTACCTTTTAACCACTTGCCTACTGGGCACTTTCACCCCCTTCCTGCCTATGGCAATTTTCAGCTTTCAGTACTGTCGCACTGTGAATGACAATTGCGCACTAATGCACCACTGTACTGAAAGGTAACTTTTTATCATCTGTTTGAGATAGATAGAGCTTTTTTTTGGTAGTATTTAATCACCACAGTTTTTTATTTTTTTTTGCTAAAAAAAAATTGAAAAACATTTTTTTCTTAGTTTCTCTTATAACATTTTGTAAAAAAATTATTTTTCTACTTCACTGATATGCGCTTATGAGGGTATACTAATGGGAGCTGATAGGCTGCACTGATGGGCACTGATAGGCTGCATTAATGGGCACTGATGAAGCAGCACTGATGGGCACTGATGATGATGTATCAATGAGGCTTTACTGATATGTGGCACTGATGGCACTGATAGGTGGCACTGATGGGCACTGATAGGTGGCACTGATGGGCACTGATAGGTGGCACTGATGGGCACTGAAGGTAACTGATAGGTGGCACTGATGGGCACTGATAGGCAACAATGATGGGTGGCACAGACAGGCAGCACAGATGGGCACTGATAGGCAACACTGATGGGCACTAACAGACATCACTGATGGGCATTGACAGGCATCACTGATGGGAATGCACTGATAATCAGGGCACTGATGATTAGTGCCCTGATTATGAGTGTAGATGTCCCCTTTGTGGATTGTTGCTTACTGGCTCTCCTCTCCTCATGCGCTGTCAGGACTGCTAATAACTTGCAAATATTGTTTACACTGTGATCAGCTGTAATTGGATACAGCTATAGTAAAGTATAGTAAAGGGCTGCTGTGATTGGCCCTTTACCCTGATATGTGATCAGCTGTGTCCGAAGCATACAGCTTACAGCTTACACAGTGCACTCCCAATGCGTTCCCTGGGGAGAGAGGCAGGATTCTGGGAGGTCAATAGATCTCCTCAGGAATTGTCTGACCGTGCTGTACCCTTAATTCAGTTATAGCATGGTCAGAAAGAGGTTAAGCAAAGCTGGTATAAGAATCCTATATATTTCCTCTCTAGGGACCCCCACCATAAGTAAGCCAGTCCACATTTGTCTCCTGAAGATAATAAGTCTTGTCTTCATATTGTCTGATTCAACTTGGCCATCTCTATTTGAGTTGATCAGATTCACAGCTTCCCACTTATGGGAAGTAACAGTGACACATGTTCTACTTCTAATTACATGCTTTGGGCCCTTGTTAGGGCATTATTAGACTTGTTCGTGAGGGTTTCAAACCCCTCATTCAAATCTTCAGCTTTTCCTGCAGTGGTCTGAACACACTTCAAAGCCATGGCAGGTTTGACTTTGAGTGTCCTACTTTTCAAATCCTCTGCCTTGCAGTGTCTTGTACACACTCAGTCAACATTGCAAGCTGCTCTTTCAATAAGTCTTGTTTTACTTCTGCCTTTCTCCTCATTTCAGATTCTGTATGTAGAGCATGAAGGAAGTGTCGATTAAATCACAGCTACTGCCTGCCTCTCTCCCTTACTGAATCCAAACTTTTAAGACTAAAATATGAAGAAAAAGCAGAGATTCCATCAACCCAAGCTCTTTTCAATGGAGAAACACGCCTAGCAAGCTCCCTTGCGACATACATCCACTGACTGTCTCTGGCCCTGGCAGGTTGCACCTCTGCAGTCTTATTTTTCCTTAACAGCTTACACATTTTTTTTCTTAAATCAAGCAACAGAAAACACTATAGGAAACATGCCTGCTTCAATTGAACTTTAGCAAAAATCTCACCACGAGCCCCCAGTCATTGTACTTTGTATCTTGTACCTTTCAGCACCCACTCAGCCTCTAGCTGAGTTACTTTTTTGGAAGCAGCCCCAGACGTCAGCACCGTGGGCCTTAAAACCGTCAGCCATCTTGGTACACCTGGTTACACCGTACCCACCAGCAACGGTACCGTGACCCCCCACCATTTCCGGCTCCCACTCAGCCCCCAGCTCAACAGGGCAACATCCATAGCAGCCGACCAGGTACGCTTTTTCCCCAGCACACTCACCGCATAGAATAGGTATCAAGAACAGGTAAGGACCCCAGGGTACCACACTATCAGTTGATCCAGGGTCCGCCGATCGCCTCCGGTGTCAGGAAGGGATTTTTTCCTTGGCTGCAGCAATTGGCCAGCCTCAGCCAGGGTTTTTTTCACCTTCCTCTGGATCAATGGGGAGGGAGGGCAGAATAGCAGGGTTCGCCTTCTTCGCCGCCACCTGAACAATCGTACGCGCATCAGGATCATCAGCATCACACCATCATCAGCCACATCGCCAGACCTTCGTCAGCTACATCTCACAGGACCGTCATCAACCACATCTCGCTGGACCATCATCTCCTCAGCAGCTGCATCGTCGCCACATCTCGCCGGACCTTCACTAGCTACATCTCGCAGGACCATCATCCCTCAGCAATCACATCATCGCCACATCAACAACCATATCTCGCAGGACCGTCGTCGACCACATCTCGCAAGATCATCATCTCCTCATCGACAGCCACATCATGCAGGACCTTCGTCAGCCACACATCGCAGGACCACCATCTTCTCAACAACCACATCGTCGCTACATCAACAGCCGCATCGCGCAGGACCATCATCTCCTCAGCATCGACACCGTCGCCACACCAACAGCCGCTTCCGGGAGGACCTTCGTCAGCCACATCTCGCAGGACCATCATCTCCTCAGCAACCACATCGTCGCAACATCTCGCAGGACCATCACCCTCTCAGCAACCACATCGTTGCCACATCTAGCCGGACCTTCGCCAGCTACATCCCACAGGACCGTCATCAACCACATCTCGCTGGACCATCATCTCCTCAGCAGCTGCATCATCGCCACATCTCGCCGGACCTTCGCCAGCTACATCTCGCAGGACCATCATCCCTCAGCAATCACATCATCGCCACATCAACAACCACATCTCGCAGGACCGTCGTCGACCACATCTCGCAAGATCATCATCTCCTCATCGACAGCCACCTCGTGCAGGACCTTCATCAGCCACACATCACAGGACCACCATCTTCTCAGCAACCACATCGTCGCTACATCGACAGCCGCATCGCGCAGGACCATCATCTCAACAACCACACCAACGCCACATCAACAGCCGCTCCCGGGAGGACCTTCGTCGCAACATCTCGCAGGACCATCACCTTCTCAGCAACCACATTGTCGCCACATCTCGCAGGACATTCGTCAACCATATATCGCAGGACCATCATCTCCCCAGCAACTACAACATCGCCACATTGACAACCACATCCCGCAGGACCATCAACTCTTCAGCAACCACATCGTCGCCACATCAACAGCCATATCTACCAGGATCCACGTCAGCCACATCTCGCTCGACTATCACCGCCTCCTCATCAACCGCGTCGTCGCCACATCGATAGCCACATCTCGCAGGACCATCATCACCACAGTAACCACATCGTCGCCACAACGTCGCAGGACCTCCAGCAACCACATCGTCGTCAAATCAATACCACCATCGTCATACTTATATTTTTTTCTCTCAGCATGTGCATCTACAAATACTCAGCGGAAACCCTTCAGAGACTAAGAAACATCACCTCAACGTTGCCAACGCCCATTCAAAAAATACTACAAAAAGAGCAACTACTAAGGATCAACCCACAACCAACCACCAATCAAAGGAAGAACCCAAATCAGCCGCAAAACTTAACATGCGCCCTGATTAACACCAGATCGGCAGTCAAGCACAGACAAGAAGTCCATGACTTCATCACCCAAAACAACTTAGATTGTCTCTTCATCACAGAAAGCTGGCTAACACCCGACTGCAACACCATCCAAACCGAATTGGTCCTTGAAAAATACAGGATCCTAACGGAGCATAGAATAGGAAAAAAAGGAGGAGGCCTAGCAGTGATCTTCAAATCTCACCTTACGCTCGGCAAACCTACGCTACAGAACCCAGTGCCTTTTATGGAAACACTGTCTCTACAGCTGCAAACAACACCCCAAGACAGCATTCATATACTGCTATGCTACAGACCACCAGGACCAAAGACAAATCTCCAGATACCCTTCACCGAATTTATCTCAATGCACACCCTGAAAACTAAAAACGTTCTGGTACTTGGAGATTTTAATCTCTGGGCAAACAACAACGAAGACCCCATCGCCTCTGCCTGCATAAACCAACTGGAAGAACTAGGTCTTCAACAACTGATAAATGCTCCAACGCATGGTTCAGGACACACTCTGGACCTCATCTTTAAACAAAACATCGACATTAACATACTCAACAACTCGCCGCTACCATGGACTGACCATCACACCATCAAATTCAAAATCACCACCAACAACACCGTCCAGAAACCGAACCACTCAACAACATACTGGACCAGATCTCAGAAGAAACTACACTCGGAACTCTTCAAAACTACACTATCCAACAAAGTAACAAATCTAAATTTAAACCACTCGACGGAAAAAACACTCAGCTCCTTAAACAAAGCGTTACTACAAACAGCAGACGCAGTCGCTCCGAAACGCAGAACACTCATCCGCAAGAGAAATTCTGGATGGTTTAATGGAACACTTACTCTACTGAAGCAGGAACGCAGAAGAGCTGAAAGAACCTGGAGAAGAAACTCTTCGAAGGAAAACCACACAAACTACAATACTCTCACAATGAAATATCACAAAGCTATCTTCAAAGCTAAAAAAGAACACTTCTCAAACACCATCACAAAAGCCCTAAACCGCCCTCGTGAACTATTCAAACTAGTCGCCCAGACTATGAACCCTACCTGCTTAGAGCCCCCCACAAACGAAACTCAAGAATTTTGCAACGAGTTATCGGATTTTTTTATCGGCAAAATCGACAGCATTCGGGAAAAAATCCAACAGAAAAATACAATCGACCACATCCAAAAAGAGGAAACCGATTCAAACAACATTCAACATTCAAAACCACCGAACTTTTCGCTGACCCCGATCGCCATAGACACCACTAAAAATATCATCAGAAGCCTCCGGGACAGCATATCACCCAATGATATCATCCCCACAAAACTTCTGAAAGAATGCTCTGACATCTTGGCACCTACTATAACGCTACTCATTAATCAGTCATTCAAAGAAGGAATTGTTCCTAACTCCCTCAAACAAGGCATAGTAAAACCCCTCCTAAAGAAACCCAACTTGGACCCAAGAAACCCTAACCACCGAAGACCGATAACTAGCCTGAGCACCATCTCCAAGATTATGGAGAAAGTAGTGGTACAACAGCTACAACCCCATCTGGACACACACAATCTCCTGGACCCTCTGCAATCAGGCTTCCGCCCGGGCCATGGCACAGAAACAGCACTCCTTAAAATATGGGATGATGCCTTGGAAGCAGCAGATGATGGAGAATCATGTCTCTTGGTACTCCTGGACCTTAGTGCAGCGTTTGACACACTGGATCACAGCACTTTACTCACCCGCCTCAAAGAAGTAGCAGGAGTCACAGACTCAGACTTACTATGGTTCACTTCCTTCTTAAGAAATCGGTCACAGACAGTGAAACTTGGAGCCTTCACCAGTGAATCTCGCGCAGTCTCCTATGGAGTCCCTCAAGGATCACCTTTATCACCCGTGCTCTTTAACATTTACATCCGTCCACTTCTTAAAATCAGACTTCTTAAAACTAGACATGTGCACAACAAAAAAATTTGTTTTTTTTCGTTTAGTTTTTTTCGTTTCCGAAAAAAAATCTTTTTTTTTGGTTTAGTTTTCTTCGTTTCCGTTGATTCGTAACGATTCGTACATTCGTAAGTCGTCGGTGTTCGTATTCGTAACGATTCGTACATTCGTTAGAGTTATTTTTTCGTTGATTCGTTTTTTCGTTAGTTTAATTTTCGGACGCATTCGTATTTATTCGTACATTCGTAACATTCGTAGATTTGTAATCGGAGCATAAGTCATAATTTTATGTAATGTGTATGCTATTATTACATTTTAATAATTTACGAATCGAAAAAAAAAGTTACGAATCGAAAAAAAGTTATGAATCGAAAAAAAAGTTACGAATGTACAAATTTTTTTGTTCAATAGAGACACAGAAAACTACAAATCGAAAAAAAAAAAAAAAAAAAGTTACGAATCGAAAAAAAAGTTACGAATCGAAAAAAAAAGTTACGAATCGAAAAAAAAGTTACGAATGTACGAATTTTTTTGTTCAATCCATTCGAAGTATGTTTAGCAGCACCATTGTAAGGGACATGGAAAATTACCAATTCAAAAAAAAAAAAAAAAGTTACGAATGTACGAATTTTTTCGTTCGTTTTCGTTTTTCGGATTTTCTTCATTAGTACATTCGTTGTTTCTAATTTGTTTTTTCGGATTTTCGTTGTTTTTTGGATTCGTACGATTCGAACGATTCGTTATTCGGATTCGTACGATTCGAATGATTCGTTCATTCGTACGAAAACGAACGAAAATAACGAAAAAAAACAAAAAACTAAAAAAAATGAAAAACGAATTGCACATGTCTAAAAAAGACCAATTTCAGGAATTGGAAAAATGCCTCGCATCAATAGACGACTGGATGTCCACTAACTCCCTCAAACTTAACGGAACCAAAACAGAACTCCTTCTCCTAAATGCAAACCGGAAAACTAATTCTACAACACCATGGACTCTGCCCACCATCCTTGGACAGACCATCCCTCTAAGCTTAAAAGCCAAAAGTCTCGGAGTCACTTTTGATTCAGAAATGTCAATGGATGCACAAATAGGATCAGTAGTCAGCGGATCCTACCATCTTCTACGCCTGCTACGTAGACTCATCCCCTTCATTCCAGAAAAGGACAAAGCCATAGTGGTAGGAACAATCATCAACTCTCGACTCGACTATGCAAACTCCCTCTACATAGGACTACCTAAATTCCAGATTGCACGACTACAAGTCGTTCAAAACACGGCAGCAAGACTAGTCACAGGAAAAAAAACATGGGAATCTATCTCCCCCTCCCTGAGGACCCTCCATTGGCTAACTGTAAAGGATCGTATAACATTCAAGACCCTCTGCCTGACCCACAAATGCACACAAGGAGATGCTCCTCTATACTTATGTGAAAAAATACGACACTACACTCCGAATCGCAACCTCCGATCTAACGACCAAAATCTCCTCCTCGTCCCCAAGTCCCAGTACAAATCAAGGGGAGAAAGAAGATTTGCAGTCCAAGGACCATGGCTATGGAACACTCTACCTACGAACATCCGCTTAGAAAAAGACCATCGGGCCTTCAGGAAAAAACTTAAGACCCACCTCTTCTAAGAAGGAATCAACCCAGTTCGGATCAAGCGCCTCGAGGCGATTCAGTTCGCAGTTGCAGCGCTATACAAATCTTTCATTCATTCATTAAGATAACTTTGCAGTAAAGCAAGAAAAATGCATGCAAGCTAACTATATTTGTAGGAAAACAATACAAGATTTACAAAGTATTACAGATATACATACCACACATGCACATCTACCTAACATTCCTAGTAAATGAGTATGAACAATGGTCTGCGTACGGTAGGGATACACTAAACATCTTTTGCTTGGTTTATAGCAGCTTCATGATCTCCATAGTCAACCAGGGCTCCAGACTCTATTTTACAAGCGATTGCAGGACATTGGGCAGTACCATCCTCCCTAGGTAAAGTTCCTTCCTTCACAGACTTCCCTTCTTAGTTTGTGTGTTGTAATTGAGTGCTCTGGTTCAGACCTTCCTGATGTTATGGAACCCTCTCCACAGGCCTACTTCCAGATTGATTTTCTTCTCCAATGTCCTCAGGCCTAGTGTCTCCTTTTCAGCACATGGATGTGTTTACATCCTTTCTCCCCTCCCCCATTTCCTGCCAATATTACTTTCTGTTCCACTAGCCTCCATGAACCAGTAAAATTAGTTGATTAACATACGAATGAAGCCCAGCTTCTAAAAACAATATGTGGCAAATAAACAAATAAAATGTATTATTTCATTTATGTATGCTATACAAATCTTTAATAGTAGTAACACATAGTAACATAGTAACATAGTAACACATACTTGTGTGCTAACAAAGGACATGAAGATAGCAAAAGAGAGCATAGTGACAGAGTAATGATCTTATCAGTCTGCTGCTTCTACTTTCACTGTCCAATCAGGTTGAGGGGAAAAAAAGGTCTGCAAGTCTTAATTAACTACAGCACAGAAAAAAAAACAAGTTTGCTGCCCTGCCAGACAGGGCTATGCTGTATGGCAGAACTGTGTAACTCTCTGTATTGTATGGACCAAAATATAAATCATTTGGCAGGTAAAACAGATTTCTTACATGTATTTCATCTGTATATTTATATATTTGCTTAGAGTTCAGCTTAAAAATAAAAAAATAAATGATTTATAATGCAATCATTTGAGTGCTTTAAATACTATACGTGAGTTTACATTACGTTTAATACTGTATATAATTCTTCTCCATGATTTTGCATGTAGGATAGGCATAATGATTTCTAAAATGTTTAATGTCTGTAAAGTTTATGATTGGCAAAGGCATTACCAATATCATGACAGAAAATTCTCATAAAGCTTCCTTTTTTAAGTCCTCAAGGTATTGAGTAGTGCATAAGTGGCCCTGCTAGCACTCATAGTTTGTTTACACTTTAAAGGTGTTTGGATGTTCAGGGATACAGTGGCCTGACAAAGATAAATACAGCAAAGAACATTTATCAGCAAGGACAAAGGGAGGACACTTCTCTGCTGGGTAAGCGTCTGAAGCTCCCTTAGGTTTCTTCAATCTACATTTAATGAAGTACAGAGATTTGATTTTTTTTTTAAGTCTCTGATTTAGGGAGTAAAAAGCAAAGAAAACCTTTTGCCTGACCCTACATTTGTTGTTAGAGGAAGCAAGGAAGATGAAAAGCTTTCTTAAGATTCTTAGGTAAATTATCGTAGTTTCAAGTTGTTATTAATTTTTTCTAGCGTTTTATACTTTTACATTCAAAGTACTTCTTCACTGCTACTGATTAGAATAATAATTAGTGTGATATTGTGGAAGACTGTTGACACAGCCTTGATTTAGGCAGCTCTTATCTTGTGGCTGACTTTTATGATTATGCTGCCCATGCTGTCAATGTCTTATTATTTTCACACTCAATCTTTCCAGCTGTAGCTATACAAAAGGTTTGGAAAGTTTCCAGAATTTGAAAGCTACCACACTAATAGAGATGATATTTTTTCCCACAAATAAATGAAAGAAGAAGTATTAGAAACATACTGTAAAACGTATTACATTAGTTATTGTGAACTTACAAGATAATTACTAAATCCATGCAAATATTAAAACAATTTTATATTATGGAAATAAAAAATACCCAATCACAAACATCACAAATGTCTAATTTAAACTTCAACATGTTAATGTAATTTCAGAAGTTGTTTCAGTCTTTTTAAATCTGCAGCTTTTATTAAAAGAATATCTGGTGAACTAGCCATGAAGAACACTTCCTGCAACAGAGTAACAACTGTCTCTCAATTGTGCATTTGCATTGTCACACGCACCACATGATGAAGTAGACCAGCATTTACCATTGCATGTCTGTAGATTTTAGACAGGATGTGTTTTAAGTGGCCGCTGTTGGAGCATGTTAAAAGCTGTACACCATGTTTGTGAATATTTTGATTATACTGTATATATGTTTTAATAAACAGCCAAAACAGAAAGCACTAGAAGTCTCTATTTTGTATCTGACTGAGGAGGGGTAGAGTAATGCGGCGTACACACGGTCGGAATTTCAGATGGAAACAGTCCAATGGGAGCTTTTCATCGGATTTTCCGACCGTGTGTATGCCCAACGGTCTTTTTCTGTCGGAATTTCCGACGGACTTTGAATTGAGAACCTGTTCTCAATTTTTCCGACGGAAAACCTTTCTATCGGATTTTCCGATCGTGTGTATGCAATTCCGACACGCAAAATTCCGACGCATGCTCGGAAACAATTCGACGCATGCTCGGAAGCATTAAACTTCCCTTTTATAGTGCTGTCGAACGTGTTTTATGCCGCTGTGTTATTGACCGTCGGAATTTGGTGTGATCGTGTGTAGGCAACACAGCTTGAGCGGAATTCCGTCAGAAAAACCGTCAGAGTTTTTCCCGACGAGAATTCCGATCGTGTGTACGGGACATAAGAGTGTTAAACTCAATGGAGGGGAACATTTTGTAATCTACTGGGAGCGGGAGTCCTTGGAATTGGCTGGAAGTTTCTTAGCATCAGGCCTATACAAACCTCTTATAGTTTGGAGGTCTTTAGAGGAGTGATCAATATATATTTTGTGGTGAGCACATGTTGTTGGTGGAAAAAGGATTGTGGAATCCTCTTATGTTAATTTTTTTTATTTTGTTGCATGTCACTGGAGGATGTGGGATTGATTCATTTTCACAGATGCAACAAAGAGAAATTTGCCCTGGGACTTTTAGTTGGGTGTATGGCATAATAATGATTGCATAAACACATGGTAAGAGGGGCCTTGGTACAAGGGACCCCCATACTCACCACTAGGCAAGACCAGAACTCTGAATGTGAAATTCCCAGAGGGCGGCAGTGACAAGTGTTTCGCCCGGAAGCTGAGAAGCCAAGCAAGGCCCCACCAAGGGCCAACCGAAGGGCGAGCATGGCACGGATGGAAAATATGTGTCCCTAGAGGTCTCACATTGTCCATAGGGGATATCAGCTTTAAACATAAGTATGTGTATCAGAATTGTCTAGAGTAACAGAGTAAGCATAGGTATATAATAACATATATGTATTGATTAAACAACCTAAGCTAATGATGGTAGGGACATGAAGACTAAAAGAAAGAGTGGTGAAAATATACAGAAAACTGGCAAAAGTTACAGTGAAAGGAATTGGCAAAGAAAGAAAAAAAGAAAATAAGAAGTCAAGTGAAAGTGTGTGTTAAGACCTGTGATGTCAAAAACAGGCTCAGAGTGAGTGAGGTTGTTTACTCTATACATATATGTTATTATATACTTATGCTTACTTTATTACTCTTTTTTTCCTGAAGACAAAGTGAGTTTTTTTGGGGAATGATAATCTTCAAAAAGGGATCATGGAGTAACAAATGCTAGAGGTGGTTGAGAATTGTATCCTGTAATAAGTATTTTCTGAATATTCTTTTTCTTATCCTTCTTTTGATCACTTGGAATTAAACAATGATCCTCAATAAGATGTTTTACCCTATTAAAAGCTCTATCTACTCGAACTTTAGGATATTTTCTAGCCAAAAGTCTCTGCTTTAGAATTTTAGCCTCTTTCTCAAATTCAACATTGCCTGTGCAATTCATTTGGATGCACTTAAGCTGTCCAAAGGAATGTTTTCTTTCAATAGTTTCTAATGTTCTCTATGAACATGCAAGTAACTATGAGTATCAACAATTTTGAAATATGTATTTGTGGATATTCTCTCACCTGGGTTGCCTCTTAAGATGATATTCCAAAACTCAATTGTAGTATCGTTACAGCTTACTATAAAACATAGACCCTAGTAATTTCCATGAAAAATTTCAAATGAGAAAATTATAAATGTATGATGGATCACCTTTCCAAACACAAATAACATACTTTATAAATCTATAATATAGGACAAGGTTCACGTTAAGCTCCACATTGTCGAAGACATAACGTTCATCAAACAAGCCTACATACAGGTTAGAGCAAGCTTAATGTGAACCTTGTCCCCACGGCAGTGCCCCAGAAAAAGTCCTTTAGTGATGAAATGCATAGGGCGGAGTGGCGTGCCTACGTTATTGCATATACTGAAAGTGACCTGTAGGGTTTGTTACTGTGATATGCGTATACTATTTTATTCCATGTGAGTAGCATTTTATCATAATAAAACAGCATTTTAGAAGGTTTTACATGATCTAGTGAGTGAAATATCGAGAGATGATAGGCAGGAGTCTGGAAGTGGGGAATTACCATCACCAGAATTATCTTTAATGCTGATTCATCATTTTATGGAGGTGAGAGTTCTGTGAGCACTGAGCAGGTGTGAAGTTTCAGCATAACTTGTTTTTGGTGGATTCGTTTTGAAGGACTATTTATTCTCTCAATTTTGGATAAATGTTTTGGACTTTTTACTTTGCACTTTACCAGTGGTGACATTTACGAGTTTGTCACTTTTCAACATTGAATGTTCATATATATATATATATATATATATATATATATATATATATATATATATATATATATTATTTTTATATTTTTTTTATATTTTTTTTTTTTTTTTTTTTTTCAATGCTCACTTGTTTTTCATGTTGAGAAATTGTCCTGATCATTTTATATACATTATCTAGTGCTTTCTTCTCTATATGTCCCTGTGGGAGTATTAGACATCCACTCAAAAGCTCAAAAGCTGCTTGAAAGAATGCAGATATTGCGTGGGGATATGCTCCAATAGTCTGTTTGACCTTTCTTTATTTAAAAGGTCCTTGCCACATGGTAAGCATACATCTGACTCCTTTGGTGGCAGTCTGCCCCATTAGATGAAGGTTCTTCGGTTCTTCGTGCATTCACGTTTTTTTTTTTTGTTTTAAAGGAGAATTTTTGCATTTCATCTTTCACTTGAGATTTAATCTGCACTTGTACTTTATTGAAAGACATTTATTTTGTTTATGTAGTGCAGCACGTTGTTTACAATATATGTTTGCTGTGACAAATATCTCACGGGTGTGCCTACAGCTTCTGTATTTTTTTCTGTTACACTATCATTTGAAAGTTGTACTAATTTATTTTGCTTTCTTTTATTGTACTAAATATTAATGAAGTAGGCCCATAAATTATTTGTACAATGACTTATTAAGTATACAAACTTATTCAACATCCTGATGGTCTGTTATGAAAGGTTTGCTAAATGCATCTTAGGGATGCATTTATTTAAAAAAAAAAATGTAAAACACAGTGAAAGTCTATGTACATTTGTTCTATGTGAATGAGGCAAAACCTTTTATCAGTCTATTTCCTGTGTTGGTCAAATGATTTTCAGTGATTTAAAATGGAAATATGGCATTTGGCCACTAAATGGCATTAAGTATCACATACAATTCCTATGATACTTAGTGATATCTAATGGCCAAATGTAATATTTTCCATTTTAAATCAATACAACTATTTAACCAAAACATAAAATAACCTAATAACATTAGTTTTTTTGTTTGCTTGCCTTATTTTCACATAACAAATGAACATGTACTTCACTGGGTGAGTTTCTTCATAATTTCAATTTTTTTTAAATACACCCCTTAGTGTTTGCAACCAGTTATTGACAAAAATAATATATAGTCAAAATGCATTTTGAACTGGAGTTAACACACAATAGAAAAACTTGTCTAATATACAAAACTGTCCATTTAAATACATGGTTATTAATTCCATTTATTAATTTAATGCTAGTCACAAAGCTGATTAATGAATTAGAAGGGTGAACATTTTCTAAGGTTCCAATTAGTATTAGATAGACTTGTAATTAAATTTAAACTTTAATTTGTTCCTGTCTATTTCTAACACATCAATGTTGATTACAGCAATGTATACAAGAAACTTAGCTTTAGAATAAAGAAAGATGATGTTGCACTATCAGAAAATTAATGGTATTAAAAGTGATATACTAAAAAGAGATTTACCAAACCAATAAAATGTAATATATTCCAGTCAATCTGTCACTAGATGCAGTGGCTGCATTATCTTTTCTTTTTAGGGCATTGTCAATTTTTCCTGCTGATCCTGCCAGTAGCATATAGTATTTACTTTAATAGGGTGACAACACTCATCAAAAAAATATATAGACTCAAAAGTCTCACTCTCTAAAAGGTGACCATTAACAGAAATAGTGAGGGTGATTTTAGCCATCTATAAAGTGCAGTTTTTGGGTTTAAGTATAACCCAAATTAGGTCAATAGCAGGTGTCCTGGGGAATGGTAGCATGTTAGGTAACACTGCTCTGGCAGCTGACATACTTAGGAAATTAGGATAGGAACAAGCATGTGTAACCAAATCCAAAGACAAGGAAAAGCAATGCACCAATCTAATGGGAGTTAAAGTGGAGGAATAGCCCATACAACAACAGACATGGTAAATGTTGCTTCCCCAATGCATGAATATCCCCCCTTCCCCCCAGATATTTTTTGCAAAATTGCCCCTGTTACTTACCATTAGAGTGGGGGAGATTGAGATGACAAATAATTACTGCTCTTGTTAGGCCCAAAATAGGAGGACTCTGTTATCACCTTTTATTACTCATTACTTGACTGAGTTCCCTAAGGACCCGCGGGTGCAAGCCAACTGGTCTCGGTGACTAATTAATGTTACGTTTTCAAGTCTATTTCTAATTCTGTCCTTTGTTAGCCATGAGGGTGCTTCCTGTGATCTGTCATGAGGATAAACTCTGCAGTTTTGGAAGCCCCCTGATTTCCTCGTAAAGACTGAGGAGAAGAATAAATTCAATACCTTTGCCATCTCCCCATCATTTGTAACCATATTTTCTTCCTCATTCTTTATGGGGCCAATATGGTCTCACCTCCCTTTTTTTACTGTTTATATACTTAAAGAATTTATTGGGTTCTTTTTTGCTCTCCCCCTGCTATGTGTCTTTCGTGTTCTACCTTAGCCGCCCTAATTGCACCCTTACATTTCTTGCATTCTTTGTAAATTCTGCATGCTGATGATGATCCCTCAGCCTTGTATTTTTTGAAGGCCTTTTCTTTTGCTTTTATATACATTTTTACATTGGAGTTAAGCCATCCAGGACTTTTGTTCGCATTTTTAAATTTATTTCCCAATGGGACGCACTGGCTAATGCCCTTATTTAATATGCTTTTAAAGCAAACCCATCTCTCCTCCGTATTCTTTGTTCCTAAGATTTTATACCAATTTATATCTTCTAGCAAGGTTTGTAGTTTGGGGAAGTTTGCTCTTTTGAAATTCAATGTCTTTGTATTACCCTTATGTTTCCTATTTGTGTGATTTATACTGAAGCCAATTGACCTGTGATCATTGTTTCCTAAATTGCCCCTTATTTCCACATCCTTGATCTGGTCTGTATTGTTGATAATCAGTAGGCCTAGTAACGATTTGTTTCTGGTTGGTGCGTCTACCATCTGACCCATGAAATTGTCCTACAAGACATTTAGGAACTGCCGAGCCTTAGACGAATGTGCAGTTCCTTCTGCCCAGTCTATGTCTGGATAATTAAAATCCTCATTATAATGACACTTCCCATCCTTGCTGCTAATCCATATTGTGATAGGAGGTCCATCTCCCTCTCCTCCCTTAGGTTAGGGGGCCTATAGCATACTCCCAGTTTTATTTTCCTTTTAGTTTCATCCCTTTGGAGCTCTACCCATAGGGATTCCCCCTCCTTCCTAGCTCCCTTAGTGATGTCATCTCTTACATTCACTTGTACATTATTCTTGATATGCAGGCCTACCCCTCTCCCTTTTTTACCCTCTCTATCCCTGCGATAAAGGGAATACCCTTGAATGGTTGCCAGCCAATCATGAGAGTTGTTGAACCAAGTCTCTGAAATTCCCACAAAATCAAAATACTCCTCGTACAACAGTATCTCTAGTTCTCCCATCTTGTCCACCAGGCTCCTGGCATTGGTGACAATGCCACGTAGTTTAGACCGGTCGCATACTGTCTTATTGGGTGTTTTCCGATATTGCAAATAGTACTTGTTACTATATTTACCTTGGGTTTATGTGCTTTAGTCAACCTACCACTAATGCCCCCAATACTACCCCCTGGAATATGTTTTGCAATGACCATCTCTACCTCTGGACCCTCCCCCGTCACCTAGTTTAAAAGCCCCTCTAACATTTCGGCCATTTTCACTCCCAGCAGATCTGCGCACTCCTCGTTTAGGAGCAGTTTCCCTTCGCTCCCCCCACTCTCACTGAAGGAGTTCTTCCCCTGGCAGCTAGGGGAGTCCCTCAGCTCCAGCAGTGCTGGTCCCTCCCTGACTGGTTTCACTGATATCACTCAATGGAGCGTACTTATTGGGATGTTCCAGCCCAGGATTGGCCTCCCTGGCCCTTTCCCCTCTATCCTTCCTGACTGTGACCCATCTACTCTTTTCTAGTGCCTGCGCCTCTTTGTCTCCACCCGCCTCCACCCTGCCAGCACCAGCCGGGTATGTTCCTGGCTCTCCTTTAGTATGGAGGGTCTTCTCAGTGCTGACAGTTGCTTCCCTAGATTCAGAACCTGGGCTTCCAGGGAAACAATGTTCTTACATTTTTCACAGCAGTATTTGCCCTCGATCAGATGATTAAGGAACGCATACATGCCACAAGGTGTACACTGAGTAGCATCTCCACACCCGCCGGGCATCGCACATACTAATTTAATGAGGATTGGGGATTATACCCTGTCCAAATGAAATAACAGCTAGCTTCCTGACACTAATACTAAACAACACACAGGCACTCAATACAATACACAGGCACTCACAGCCCACTCGCAGCCTACATGCACTCACAGTCCACATGTACTCACAGTCCATGTGCACTCGCAGCCCATGTGACTTGCAGTCCACATGCACTCACAGCCCACGTGCACTCGCAATCCACATGCACTCGCAGCCCACGTGTACTCACAGTCATACCTGTATGAACTTTTGACATTCTTTCAACCACTTCAGCCCCAGAAGATTTTACACCCTTCCTGACCAGAGCACTTTTTACAATTTGGCACTGCGTTGCTTTAACTGGCACTTGCGCGGTCATGCAATGCTGTACCCAAACAAAATTTGTGTCCTTTTTTTTCCATAAATAGAGATTTATTTTGGCATTTGATCACAAAAAAAGAGCTACAATTTTGAAAAAAATATATATTTTTTTTACTTTTTGCTATAATAAATATCCTCCAAATAAAAAAAAATGTCTTCATCAATTTAGGCCAATATATATTCTTTTACATATTTTTGGTAAAAAGAAATTGCAATAAGCGTATATTGATTGGTTTGCGCAAAAGGTATAGCATCTAGAAACTATGGGAAAGTTGTATGGCATTTTTATTATTATTTTTTTTGTTACTAGTAATGGTGGTGATCTGCGATTTTTAGGGGTACTGTGACATTGTGACACACAGATTGGACACTTTTGACACTTGTTTGGGACCATTGACAATTATACAGCGATCAGTGCTATAAAAATCACTACTCACTACTACATTACTGTGTAAATATCACTGGCAGGGAATGGGTTAACACTAGGGGGCAATCAAGGGGTTACCTCTGTGTTCCATCAGTGTGTTCTAACTGTATGGGGATGTGAGTGACTAGGAGAGGAGACATATAATTTTTCCTACTTAGGAACAAACGATATGGCTCCTCTCCTCCGACAGCACAGGGATTTGTGTGTTTTGTGTGTTTGTGTGCATCAGGTTCCCCACACGTGCGCACCCTCTATTGGCCAAAAAAGAGAAGGACATACCCGTACGGCATTTTTCCCAGGGTAGCCATTCTGCGACAATTTATCTGCGTGAGCCAGTCGGGAACTTTGGTGTGGAGTAAACGCACTGTTTTGGCCCTACCACTGAGCTACAAAACCCCAACATGTCACAATGTCACAATACAGTATCTCACAAAAGTGTGTACACCCCTCACATTTTTGTAAATATTTTATTATATCTTTTCATGTGACAACATTGAAGAAATTACACTTTGCTACAATGTAAAGTGAGTGTATAGCTTGTAAAACAGTGTAAATTTGCTGTCCCCTCAAAATATCTCAACACACAGCCATTAATGTCTAAACAGCTGGCAACAAAAGTGAGTACACCCCGAAGTGAAAAAGACCAAATTGGGCCCAATTAGCCATTTTCCCTCCCTGGTGTTATGTGACTTAGTGTTACAAGGTTTCAGGTGTGAATGCGGAGCAGGTGTGTTACATTTAGTGTTATCCCTCTCACTTTCTCATACTACTGGCCACTTGAAGTTCAACATGGCACCTCATGGCAAAGAACTCTCTGAGGATCTGAAATCTGAAAGAATGGTTGCTCTACATAAAGATGCCCTAGGCTATAAGAAGATTGCCAAGATCCTGAAACTGAGCTGCAGCATGGTGGCCAAGATCATACAGCGGTTTAACAGGACAGGTTCCACTCAAAACAGGCCTCATTATGGTCGACCAAAAAAGTTGAGTGCATGTGCACAGCATCATATCCAGAGATAGTCTTTGGGAAATAGATGTATGAGGGCTGCCAGCATTGCTGCAGAGGTTGAAGAGGTGGGGGGGTCAGTCTGTCAGTGTTCAGACCATACGCTGCACACTGCATCAAATTGGTCTGAATGGCTGTTGTCCCAGAAGGAAGCCTCTTCTAAAGATAATGCACAAGAAAGCCGGCAAACAGTTTGCTGAAGACAAGCAGACTAAGGACATGGATTACTGGAACCATGTTCTGTGGTCTGATGAGACCAAGATAAACTTATTTGGTTCAGATGGTGTCAAACATGTGTGGTGGCAACCAGGTAAGGAGTACAAAGACATGTGTGTCTTGCCTACAGTCAAGCATGGTGGTGGGAGACTCATGGTCTGGGGCTGCATGAGTGCTGCTATTACTGGGGAGCTACAGTTCATTGAGGGAACCATGAATGCCAACGTACTGTGACATACTGAAGCACAGCATGATCCCCTCCCTTCGGAGACTGGGCCTCAGGGCAGTATTCCAACATAATAATGATCCCAAACACACCTCCAAGCTGACCACTGCCTTGCTAAAGAAGCTGAGGGTAAAGGTGATGGACTGGCCAAGCATGTCTCCAGATTTAAACCCTATTGAGGATCTCTGGGGCATCCTCAAACGGAAGGTGGTGGAGCGCAAGGTCTCTAACATCCACCAGCTCTGTGATGTCATCATGGAGGAGTGGAAGAGGAATCCAGTGGCAACCTGTGAAGCTCTGGTGAACTCCATACCCAAGAGGGTTAAGGCAGTGCTGGAAAATAATGGTGACCACACAAAATTTGAACATTTTCTCTTAGGGGTGTACTCGCCAGCGGTTTAGACATGAAAGGCTGTGTGTTGAGTTATTTTGAGGGGACAACAATTTACACTGTTATACAAGCTGTACATTCACTACTTTACATTGTAGCAACGTGTAATTTCTTCAGTGTTGTCACATGAAAAGATAGAATAAAATATTTACAAAAATGTGAGTGGTGTACTCACTTTTGTGAAATACTGTATATAATAATTTGGTATATTTAAATTGTTAATTATTGTTTATTATTTTTCACTGCAGCCACATGGCTGGGCTGTGTGTCTTTGCTGGCTGACAATTCTGTTAAATCCCATATTGCAGTGTCTTCACTCACCAGTGCCCACAAGTACTAATGTATTTAGATGGTGATTTAGCAGAACATGTTTGCAGGGAGCATTAAATCAATAAGCAACATTAAAAAAATTTAGGTACATTGTTGTGTAGCCTTTACTTCCAAAGGTCAAGGATGCAAAATTTGCTCAGAAGGGTAAAATAAGGTAAAGCTTATTTGCGGCCCAATGGATATCTCCTGTTTCAGATGGTCAGCACTGGGGAATCCAGAAGAGCTACTTCCAGGCCACTCGGTACAGTGGCAGCATGTTTTAGGGTACTACCCCAGGATGCACACAGTAATGGGTGACCTGAAAAAGTGGAAGGAGCGGTCACATCCTCCTCTTGGTTACATGGATAGCTCCCCTCATCATCATGATAACGGCATGTTTTACAGCTCTTCAGTGGTTCCTACATCCTGTCAAATTGGGTTTTTAGATATTATATTGTAAGAGATTGGCAAATAACAATGGCAGATGGGTCCTGCTGTAGCATACTGTAAATTGAGTGGCTAATGGTGATACCTTCTCATAGTATTACATGAAGAAGCTGAAATCCACAAACTGACACTGCTTTCATTATGCATTTCCTGTGCAATCTGTGATACGGAAACATCAATACTATCTGCACCCTAACACCTTTCCTATACAACTCATGAGAAATCTGATTTGAAATCACCTCCCTCTGCTGATTTTCAGGAGCAGCAGGAAGAGAGCATCACTTAGAGGGGAGGTAAGGATAGAGGAGTTTAAACTTCTCAAGTGGAGCCTTAGTCCAAATATCACACTGGATCCTGAAGGGTTTGAAAGTCCTGGAGAGGATCTGATAGCTTGTTGTAATGGCTCCATTAGAAGAGTGAATATAACTGGGGAAAGGGGTCATGTCTGTTTTGTAACAATTTTGATTGAGAAATCATTGGAAAACCTCCCAATGGTTTACACTTTCTGGATGGGTTTGGAGTACCAGGCCATTATTGCTGACAGAATAGAGCCCTAGAGTCCAAACTTTTCAAGGCTCAGCTGAGTAACCAATGAACCCCCATCAAATGCCTTCTCCAAATCCAGTGATAAGAGCAGACAAGGCATTCCCAATAATTCAGCTTAGTAGTTTGGTTCACATTATCCACTAGGTACAGGGTCAACATTTATTTAAACTATTAATAGTACTCTGCTGGGAAAAATGCTAAATAATTTATATTACTATTATATAGTTATCTATTAAGCCAGCAGGTTGTGATCTAATCTTTTTTCAACATTATTGCAATGATTACTTTCTTACTCTGACAGAAGCCTCTTGTTTAGTTGGAAATTAAGTAGATTATCAGTCTGATGCTTCTATCAGAAAAAAAAGAGCTGTAAAGCAAGCTGTAATACTGTAATTCTCTTTTGCTAGTCCATAGTGCTTTAGGCATCTTTTGTCATATATTAAGCGTTTATTTGTAAAACAAAAACTGTACATATATTGAAAAAAACAACTACTTAAAAATGTATGAATTCAAGAAAATGTTTTAATAAAATTGACACATAATGATTATAGTTTGTATTTTAGCAAAAATTCGTTTTGGTTATTTGGTAAAAACATTTTAAGGCCTCATGCACAGGAGACGCTGTTAAACGCACGTTCAGAGGCAGTTGGACACTTTTTTCAACTGCCCCTGAATGCATGCAATGTTATCCTATGTGTTCATGTACACAGTCTCGTTTTTTCCCGTGTTTATGCAGTCGCGTTTAACCTCCTTTTTCCAGAAGCAAAAAAATGCTTTCACTTTGCTTTTCCCCGTTTCAGACGCAAAACGCGTTTGCGTTTATAAGCCTTTTTAAAGGAACCCAATTTTTTAGACCAGAAAACTCAGAAATATGATGGTAAACCATAAAAAAATACTAGTAAAATTGGTTTAAAATGTCGTAATTAGTTTAGATAGTTCATAGAGCATATATACTCACTAATGCATACATGTTTGTGAAATGCATACATGTTTGTGAAATATCCAATGGACATTCGCTGTGCCATGAACGGATGGGTCCAATATCGACGAGCTCTGACTCTGGACCTCTCACGCAATTTGCGACGACATTGTTGCCTCATCAAGAGCAACATCAGGAGCATTTCCTGACATATATTCAATATGAGATCCATTTCCAAAAAAAAAAAAAACACAGAAAGAGAGGCAAATGCAAGTGTACAACTGCTCTCTCTGCTGCTCACTCTGATCAAAATGGCAGAAATAGTTAATAATACATGCTTTCTGAGCTTGAGGAGGGTATATATGATGTTATCTTTACAAACGCTTATAGACGCAAACGCGGCTAAACGCGGCATGAAACGCGGCAAAACGCGCATTTTCAAATGCTGGTTTCTGCTTTTAAAACATGCGTTTAGCAGAGTTTGCATCTGCGTCTCGTGTGCATGGGGCCTAACTGCATACTTTTTTAATTTGTCACATGCTTTTGCTAGATATTACTTTAAACCCCCAAACAACTATATGTTTTCTAAAAGACGAGGTCCCGTAGAATAAAAGGGTGGCAGTTTATAATTTTTTGTAAATAGCCAAAAAGTGTAGCGATGCCACCTTAAAAAACGAACAATTGAGTTGTGGTGGAAACCTCCTATGTGAGTGTGAAACTTTAGAATGCTGTATCCATATTATACTGCTGAAACCCTAATAACTGATATATAACTTAAACAATATATATATATATATATATATATATATATATATATATATATATATATATATATATATATATATATAATGCATAAAATAACATCATAAAACTGCAAAGTGCAATAGCAAATACACTTAGCATATGTGATACCAAACAGCACTTCAAAACAATTTCTTATACTGTATGTATATATCATATAGGGAATAATGGTGAGAACCTCCTTTGTGTGAATACAAAATCAATACAAAAAATTAATACATCATAAAATAGTAAAGGTTTAGGTGAAATTTGTGTTTACATATACATGCATGTTCTAGTCTTATGTTTACATACAGGTGTGCAAGGGGGGTGACATGAGTGCTTTAACATTTTTTTTAATATTTGTATATAATGTTTGATAAATTATATTTTAACTCTGTTTATTTAACTTTATTGCAATCACAAGAGGGCTAACAAGCCATCTATGTGATAACATGTGAAGGTTATAGGTCTTCTTTATGAAGACATCTGGGGTCTATTAGACCACCAATGTCTCTCTGTCTTCTACTGCAGCCAATCAAGCACAGATTGTGCTTGATTAGCTACAGACCCAGCTACAGTTTGCAGGGAATGACAGCTCTGAAAGTCGGGGGAATTCATATCCCCAGAGCTCCTCCTACTTTCAATGTTTGGGCATCTAATTTCAGTCTTGTGCTCCCTGGAAAAACAGAAGAGCCCAGAAACCACCACGGGTGCCAGGGAAGGGTGAAATGTTCCTAGTACCATAAACATGAGAGGATCACCTTTATTTGAAAGCTAAAAAAATCAATATAAAGCTTATGTCTGCTGTAATACCAGGATAATAATAAATGTACCTAGGTAAATAAGGGGTTAATTTTGCAAAAGTTTGACTAATAATATTTATTTAAGTGTTATTGATTCATATTTCAGCTAAAATATGTGTTTTTTTACGGACTATAATTGTTATATTTTGTATTTACAAGCTGTTGAAACTAGATTATAGTCTGAAAGGGCACCTCCTAAGGTACACCGACGATGGAAATTTTCATGTATATTTTGAGATACAACAACATATTGTAATTTTGTCCGCAATAGACCTGCAAATCTTGGTTTACTTCACACAGCAACATGGATTAAAGTGTATTTTTTGTTTTTTAACTAGTTTAAACATTTTTTTAAAATGTTCTATTTAAAAAAAAAAAAAAAACAACAAAACAGGTAGAGTGGGACAGTCAGCCATTCATAAAACACTATCTGGTGGTAACAAAAGAAAATTCAACAAGAATTCAACTCCCTACAGAAAACAAAATAGTTTACATGAAAAATGTAAGGTTTTCTAAGATTTGGTATTTTTGGCACTAACAACAATTACACATCTAATGAGAATGCTGCATAAGAAAGATTCTGCTTCCTGAACAATTTTTGGTATATTTTATAGAATTTTGGCTGCTAATCATGAAAATAATCTTCAATTTAACCTATCACATACCTCTTTATAGAAAACTTCTGCTTTTGAAATTTGCTACTTGCAAAACCTGTTGGCTATGCTTCACATATTAAAGAAACCATAGAAACACATTCTGTACACCAAGTACAACTGGCATATCTGTGGAAATCTAAAAGTAGTGGCTCTGCTGCTTGGAAAGAAGCACGTATATACCAACTACATATGTGAATGGGACAACCATGCATTACATTCAAAAATAAATGGCCACCCAAAAAAAAATGGTATTCAGGACAGAAAAATATGGCACATAAACCACATTTTGACCCAACAAAGATATTTATTTAATGTGGCATTGCTGGGTAGATCACCAAGAGGCAATGGAAAAAGTCCTCAGCCCACTGTAAGCTCCAATAAAGCCCCATACACGCGGTCGGACAATCCGCGGACCAGGTCGGTCGGATTTTGTCCGTCGTACTTTGTCCGATGTTGGTGTTGCGTACACACGGTCGGACTACGTTGTCGGAATATCCGGTCTGGAAGAACGTCGTGACGTAAGTCGTCGTCCACGAGATTACAAAAGGGAAGTTCAGCACCACGTCAGGCACCCGTTGGGCTCCTTCTGCTGATCCCGTGTTTATCAAGAGTTAGTGGAAGTTTGGTGACTTAAGATTCGCGCTTCTCAGTTTTCTGACTCAGATCGTTACTGCTCTTCAGTTTGTGCTTGTCGTGCGTATCTGTTTATTAGTGCGTGTAGTCAGTTCGCATTTGTTGGTCATTGCGGCCTATATCTTGATATAGGACGCTTTGATTTTCACTGCTTATTGTCTGCTCGTTGCTGGTATTCATTTCGTTCTTTCAGGCCTTGCTGTTTATCGGTGCTTTCTGTTTGTCCGTTCTGACCAGCCGACCTTTTGTGACCTTGTGAGCGATGTTTCCCGTGCGTACTCGTCGCCGAGTTCGTGCTGTACGCGGAATTGGTGTCGGGCTTTTAGCTTTGAGCCAAGACCCGTCCATGAACAGAGTGACGAGGAGTATGTGGACCAAGAATTGGTTGCTTCAGTGTGACCAATTCTCGCACATGCCTTTGCTTCGTGAGATCCGGGAGAATAATCCTGATGATTTCAGGAACTTTCTCAGGATGACGGACCCCGATTTTCACCGTCTTTTGGCTTTGCTGACCCCCTTTATCAGCCGCAGGATACCTGCATGAGACAAGCCATTACTCCGGAGCAGAGGCTTGTTGCCACGTTGAGGTACTTGGCGACAGGGAGAAGTCTTCAGGATTTGAAGTTCTCTTCGGGTATCTCTCCCCAGGCCCTGGGAATCATTATTCCAGAGACCTGTTCTGCCATCATTCAGGTCTTGCAGGAGGACTATATTAAGGTAACATTTCTCCTTTACTATTCCCTTCTATGTATGCTCTGTTTGCTAATGTCTTCTATTTTTGACCTCCTTCCCTAATTACCATGATTGCAATATGTTCTAATATGCTGTGCCCCTTTTCTCCTTCATGCATTTTTCCCTTCACTTACCTCCCCAGCATGCTCTTCTGCCCCAATAGACACCTATGGCCTAGTCACTTAATCAATGTCTTTTGTCTGCTGCATAGTATTGTTTGCCCCCAAACACCCCCTAAAATATGCACAAATGTTTGCTGTGTGGTTTACTTCATGTAGAGCCCCTTTAGAATTTTTTTTTTTTTGGTGGGGGGGGGGGTGGCAAACTCATTAGGAACCCCTCCCCCAACTGCTCTGTCAGATGGTACCAATCCTTTATCTGCTGGCTTTTCCAAGGTCCATACACACTATATACCTACCTCTTTATAGTGGGCATCTTTAGGGATGAATTCAGCAAAGCATGTAGTGCAAGGGGCTGCCTCCATACATTCCATTTCCTAATTTTTTGTCTTCTTTCCCTCCTATTAGCTTGCTTGGTAATTTCAGAATGTCACAATGTGCCTGCCTTTTTTTGGGGTGGGGGGGGGGGGGGGGGTTGAAATGTTATTTTATCTTTCCTGGGGGCTGCCAATAGTGTTAAGTACAGAGGGTCTGGCCAAACTAGCACACATTATTGAGCCATTTGCCAATCAATGAAGTGCAGAGGGTTACCTGTCCCCCCCCCCCAAAACCCTAGTTATTGCCAATGGCCCATCAGAAGTGGGGGGATTGATAAGGGGTGAGTCATCTGTGAAGGGGAGCCTCTACTTTTCTGTGCAAATACTTTCCAGCCTCCAATTTTATACAATGCTCTTGTTCCAAGATGTTGATTGTCTAATCTGCTTGCAATGTTTAAGTGCAAAGTGACTAATTTTTTTTTCTTGTTTCACTCCACAGTTCCCTTCCACGCCACAGGAATGGCAGACTGTGGCCTCCCACTTTGCAGCCGTTGGGACTTTCCTAACTGCGGAGGGGCAATTGATGGGAAACACGTCCGCATCGTCCCACCGCCCAACTCGGGGTCCTACTATTATAATTATAAAGGGTTTAATAGTGTAGTGATGTTGGCGGTGGTGTCGGCAACATACGAGTTTATGTATGTGGACGTGGGGATGAACGGCCGGATCTCGGATGGTGGTGCCATTACGCACACGGAGTTCTACTGGCGTCTCCAAAGTGGCAGTCTGTGCTTGCCACCTCCAGAGGAGAATGCCGAAGGACTCCCCTTCGTCTTTGTCACAGATGAAGCGTTTGCGTTGACTCCCCATGTGATGAGGCCGTTCCCGATGAGGACCCTCACCCCGGACCAGAGGGTCTTCAACTACAGGCTGTCCAGAGCCAGAAGAGTGGTGGAGAACACTTTTGGCATCCTGGCCAGCCGCTTCCGCCTGTTCCTGATGGCATTTAACTTGGCGGAATACAAACTGAACCACATAGTTCTTGCCTGTTGCATATTGCACAACTTCCTCAAAAGACATAACAGGAACTATGTGGTGCCCGTTGGCCCAGATGTGGAGGGCCCTCCAAATGCGGACCTCACAGCCCTTCAAGTGGCACGTCCAGGCTTGCCCCCTCTAAATGCCCGCGTGGTCCGCGAGCAATATATGGAGTACTTTGTGGGTAGGGGGGCCATTGCTCTGCCTGACGATGTGTGAGAGGCATTTTTTTAATAAATCTGATATTTTAACCAACCTCTGATTTCTTGTCATTTCAGTCTTCTTTTTAGCTTATTTTACTTTGACATTTTTTCCCTTTGCCTTCGACAGTGGGAATGCACTTTCTGGGCAAAAGGAGGTAACAGTCTCTTCTTCCCAAAAAGATTATTCTCATGTTGTGTGTTTGCTACCTAATCTTTGGTCTAGAGAAGGTTTGTCCTGCATAACTGACAGCCAAAATACTCCTTTTCATCACCAGGTCTGACATGTGTGTATTCTGAAAAATGCTGTGCTCCGTGTTTTCGTACAAAGCACTGTGGGTGTCATTTACATAAGTCAAATCCGCTATGCTCTACAAGTGCATTGAAAAAGTTCCCTGGGAAAGGAAATTGCAGTGCAAAGTGGATTTGCCTTTAGTAAATAACACCCATTGCCCCCCATATCCTTTACATTTTACATACATAATGCATTGTGTTTTTTTAATAAGGAAGCCACACATTTAGAAAAATAAAAAAGTTTACTTGGAAAACATTCACAAGTGCGTTTACAATCTTCACGCCAAAAACTGACAACATCTTGGTTATTTACAACATTGTTTACAAACATTCCGCAATTGGTAAAACCAGGCATGGAGCTAACCAGAACCTATGAACTAGGAAAGTTCAACTTTGTAAAGTGAAGACAAGATCAGACATGACTATATGTTCAAAGTGTGTTTGATCTTGCCTTCATCACATGGGGGGGTCACCCCCGAAAAGTGGAAATTTCGAACATGCACACAATTTGGGTCTGAAAATGGTCATTAGATGGTAAAACACATGCCTAGAAGCTTCAAAAGTGCCATTTTCCATCATGGGGATGATTTTGGGGGTGCAACCCCTTCACCACAACCACTTTCGTAGTTCGTAAAGTGTTTGCACCCCCAAAAAAACATTGGCATTCATCCACCATGATGGGAGCTAGCACATGTGGACACAATGTGTGCATGTTCCAAATTTCACACAGTTTTTAAGTTGCAAATGTGTTCAGAAGCTGGCACAAATGTGTGTTAATTACTTGGTGCGTTTTCATATTTTTCCTAAAACATCAATGATGTTCTTCAATTTTTGTTGAACATCATTGATGTTTTGCTTTATGTAATCTAGATCTCTATTGCAGACCATTATCTCTCCGATGAGTACGTGGGCACTCTCTGTGGTAAAGTGCGATTTTTCTTCCACAACATCCACGTCACCTAAAAACCACAAACAAACAAAAATGGGGTGTTGGAAATGAGGCAGCCATACATGGATTAGCTTACCAGTAGCTGTGTTCTCCCACACTCACCTGTTGTGGTGACAATTTCTCCAAGTTCGATGATCTCTCCTTCCTCCTCCTCCTCCTCTGCTTCTGCTCTTTCCCCTTTTTTGGGAGGTGTTGGTTGGGGGGTTTCCTCAGACGGCCCAAGTTTTCGCTCCCCTATGAGAATGTACAAAAGGAAGATTTAGCAACACAATCTATTGAGGGCAGAAATAGGAAATGACAAACATTGGTTGAAAGTGACGGACACTATTTTAGTTTGGCCAGTTACAAATGCCAACTACATGAATGTAGTCACTTTGTAAAGGTGCTAAACTGACTAGCTTTTGGTAGAAGTTTGTGTGATGGAGACACCCCTCTAGTATCCACTGGAGCACATGTGTGGAAAAGCCTAATAAAAAGGGGGTTTGGGTGTCCCAGCACTAGTGCTCTAGAGTCCAGATGGGTAAACAGCTACTGGGTGACCTCTCCTTTACATTGAATAAATTGGCTTTACATTCTTGATGACATTTCTAGTGAGAACAAACTTCCTTTCCCCCAAAAAAAACACCAAACATCGTATTATAAGTGGCCGAACGATCGAGGTTGCGTACGATCGAATGGACACACACACACGACCATGACAGTGGCAGAAAGATCGAGGCTGAGTACGATCGAATGCACAGACGAACCTGAAAGTGGCCATTTTGGAATGTACAACTTTGTAAAAATCAAACCACAATGGAGCAGTATGCAAGCAAGAAATCAAACACAAAACACAAACTACTTACTTTTTTGAAGAATTCGCTTGATCTTTCTGTACTGATCGGCCTCCCTCAGTTTCAGGTCTGACCAGCGTTTCCTCAGTTGCTCCTTGGATCGTTGTACCCCAAACTGATTGTACAGCCTCCTCACAACTTTAGACATGATCTTGGCCTTGCGGACATTGGGGTTGAGGTAAGGCCCATACTTCCCATCATAGTCGCTCCTCTTTAATATGTCCACCATCTCCAACATTTCTCCAAATGACATATTGGAGGCCTTGAATTTCAGGCTCCGGGATCGGGACGTTTCTGCCTCCGGACTTTCCTCGTCCTCCTCCTCGTTGGTGGGATATTTGGGGCGCACCTGCTGTGTCCACGCCATGTGCTCTCCCCACTGCGCCGTAAAGAGAAGGGGTGGGGAATAGACGAGAAAGATCGTCAGGGGCGGGCGGAGTTTGACGCATGCGCACTGTATATAAAACGTCACACGCCTGTGTCGTAGCCACGATCTGGAGACGAGGGGAGAGAAAACTCACATGAGACGATCGCTACAAACGAAGGTACAATTTGACGTTGGTACATAACTAGCCTAGACTGATTTGAACTTGAGGCTTCTTTATGGAGAAGATTAGGAGAGTTTAGCCTGACATAATTGAGAGGGTTTTGTGTGGTGTTGTGTCTTGCAGAGATTATGCAGGGATTCAACGACATGAGTTTTCTCCCCCTCTTCATTGCCAAATTCAGGGAATTTCCCGTTTTATGGCAGGGTAAACACCCACATTACACCAACAAACCAAAGAGGCACGCAGCCCTGGAGGAACTGTGGAATTTGTCAAGCCAAGGTTCCCCACGGCAACTGCTGATGATCTAAGAAAGAAAATTGGCAGCCTGAGGAGTGCGTATATCAGGGAGCGGAAGAAGGTCGTGAAGTCTGAGGAAACTGCAACTTCAGCAGATGAGGTCTATGTGCCCAAGCTCTGGTACTATCAGAGTCTCCATTTTCTGAAAGACCAGACTGATGTCACGGAGCCAACCTCGACTCCTCCTTCCACGCTTCCTTGCGCGCAGCCCACCCCTGTTGAGGCTTCCGAGGAGCAACCTGGGCCTTCCAGTATGGAAGAGGTGGAGGAGCCCAGCTTGTTCCAGGTATAGTATTTTTGTTACCATTTATGGGAATAATGAATGATGTTCACTTAATTCAGGATCCCCAATTGCTTAGTTCCTAACGTGTTTGACATATCAACTGACAGTAGTGTTGGAGACATTTGGGGCCAGAATCGAAACTGCTGGGCTGAGAATTGTATGGTTTTCTATTTGTAAACATTTGCAACAGTCACTAGATGAGAATTGTTTGTGTTTGATGAACAAATAACTGAAACTATGTCCCTTTTTCACACAGGAAGACCTCAGCCAGGAGGTGGCTGTGGAAGGTGGCAGTCAGGAGGAGGCAGGGGTTAGTGCAGCCACCAGCTGGGTAGTGGCAGCCAAGAGGGGGCTAGGCCGCGGAGCCTGACTGACACCCAAACCCCTCCCCTCCGCCTTCCGTACAAAAGGGCGAGAAGGGGTGGTTATGCGGCACAGTCAGCGCTCCGCATGATCAGAGAGGCTTCAGACTCCCTACATGCCACACCCGCCGACGAGGAGACCTTTGGCTGTCGTTGTCACAAAAATGATGGGTATGGAGGTGAGGCAACGCAACATGTGTGAGGGGCTCATCTTCCATGTCCTAAATAAGGGTGGGCTGGGGAGATGACCCCAGTCACACATGTTTGCCATAGCTACCATGCTCCGCCTCCTCCTCCTCCTCCTCCTTCTGCCACCCCACCAGCACACAGCCACAGCGTGCAAGGAAGCGTGGAAGGAAGACCTGAGAGTGACGACCTGGAATCAGTCTGGTCTGAGAGAAGATAGAGCCTCTTGTAGTACCAGAGCCTGGGGACCTAGATGGCATCTGCTGCAGTTCCGGATACTTTGGACTTCACGACCAGATGCCACTAATATACGTACTCCTCAGGCCCCCAATTTTTCTACGCTTGAACAATGATGGTTGAAGACTTTGCAAATTCCCCATTTCACCATGGGGTTCCTCTTTGGTTTGTTGGTGTGACCTAAATAAAGTGGATTTGAAATTCATTGACTATTGTGTTTTACTTTTCTACAATGACAGTTTTTCTTTGAGTAGGCAGGTACATTTCACTAATCCTAAAGTTAAGCAAGAAGTACAAATGTGGCACATAAAAAAATCATTTTCGTTGTACCCCAAACTGATTGTACCCTCCTCAAACTTTAAATGAACAAGGTAAGGCCCATACTTCCCAACATATCTTTTCTCCAAATATTGGAGGCCTTGAATATTGTCCCTCCTCGGGTGGGATATTTGGGGCGCACCTGCTGTGTCCCGCCAACTGCGCCGTAAAGAGAAGGGGTGGGGAATAGACAAGAAAGATGGGGGCGGGCGGAGTTTGAAAAAAAAACGTCACACGCCTGTGTCGTAGCCACGATCTGGGAGACGAGGGGAGAGAAAACTTTCTTAATTGAGAGGGTTTTGTGTGGTGTTGTGTCCTTGCCCGTTTTATGGCAGGGTAAACACCCACATTACACCAACAAACCAAAGAGGCACGCAGCCCTGGAGGAACTTGTGGAATTTGTCAAGCCAAGGTTCCCCACGGCAACTGCTGAGATAAGAAAGAAAATTGGCAGCCTGAGGAGTGCGTATATCAGGGAGCGGAAGAAGGTCGTGAAGTCTGATGAAGCCATGTGGTAGCCAAGCAAAAAGTAATATGTCTGCTGGGGGGTGCATAAGGTCCAATCCGTTGCTTTTTCCTGCATTGATATTTTACAGGTTTGCTTTATCTGTTGAAGCCCATCCATGGGTAACAACAATCACTGCTTTCATAGGACCATCCATGGTGCTTCTTCAGGAAATAATGATCCGCTGTTGAATTCCAGGCCTGTTTTTCACATTCTGGCTTCATGACACTGTCTCTTGAAGTCCTTTTAAACTTGTGGAGATTGCTCCAATATGCAGTAAATTAGAAGCAATCACTTCACCAGGGTCCCTCCCACACTGCAGCCCAGACGAAAAATACTTTGAATCAGCCATATACTGTGATTATGGATTTATTTAAGACATACCATAGAGGATTCAATTTGCTTTTCATGCAACCGCAGGTTGCAGGAAAGAAAACTACTCAATTCCCCATCAACATAGTGTGGATGGTGGAATCCTTTCAGATTTTTTTCAAAATATTATGAACTTATATTGTACATGCACCAATAAAATGGTAATTAACTAGTTTATTTTTGTCTATAATTTTCATTCAAAGCCAAAATGAAGCAGAGATATTTGTTAATATACAACCAATAACACTTCCCTAAACCAGAATAATGTACTAAGCATTAGAACATTCTTTAAGATTATTGAACCATGAAAAACCTTGTTTATTACAGGATAGGAGCTGTATTTTGTACATTATGGTTCTAACAAGCATGTTATAATGAGTAGCAAATTATTTAACATCTATAATCAGGCATAAGACACAACTAGCATAGTGAAGTATGTTGCATATTGTACCAATATTATTTCATGATTAAAGTTGAATTATGTTTTATGGTCACTGCTCTGTACAATTTCAGTTCACTTTCCAAAATTGATTATTTACAAATTAGACACAGCAGTCGATTTGACGGTACAAGTCATGATTTTTTTTATGCAGATACAATCTCTGTCTGAGACCTATAATCCTTTAATTGTCCTGAGGTTATATTTCTGGAGTCGTGTGGAGTTCCTAATACACTATCTAATTTTATGGATAATAACAGGTCAAAGAGTAGTTAGGAAATGTAGATTTTTACATGTTTTCTGACCTCCACAAATAGGTCATATACTAAGCCCTGGTGATTATTCATAAGCCCCCTGTGCTGAATAGAATGTTATCATTATCTCTTGCAATTTACTAATCTGTAAGACTTAGAGATTCTTGAATTAAATATAACAGCTACAACATTGCAGTAATAAGCCACATTTTTGATTTCTAATAAATATTTAAGTTACTGGGACATGATTTATTGTATTGTAAATATTTTATTATGTATATAAACAAATATCCACGCTTGCATAGATTGGTATTGGATTAAATGCTTGATGAATGTGAACAAATGTATTTTTATTTCTTTTTAAGATTTATATTACTATTATGCAGAGTTCATGAACAAAAGTTGATTTATCCATGAATTTTCTCATAGAATGGTTTTCATAAGAAACTGTGAGCAAAGCCATAGGTAAATACACTGCAGTCTGAGACTTCAACAGATTTTGTGGGTGCTACGCCATTTGTGAACTTGGAAAAATGCCATTCATGCATTAATCTTTTACATCTTTTTATTAAGGAGTCTTCATCAAGAACAAATGTAAAAAAAATGGAATTATACAGTGCTATTTAGAGGTGCTTGAAAGTACCTATTGACGCTTGAAAAAGCTTAAAAGCTTTCTTTTCTGACAGTCAAATTGCTCCAGGAATCCTGGGCCATTCTGATATACAAAGTTTCAACACTTTTAAGCATTGTTAGAGCTTGATACTTATCCCTACATTCCTGTATATTGTACACCATCGCTGTAAACATGCAGTAGGTTTTTGTTTCTAAGGAAAGAAGTCTCTTAATGCCGCGTACACACGAAGGGACTATCCAGCGGACAATCCCGCGGGATTATCCGCTGGACCGAAGTCCAGCGGATAATCCCCTCGTGTGTGGGCGCCGGCGGACTTTTTTTGGCCAAAGTACGGCGGACTAAAGTTTGAAGTTTTGTTTTCAAATTATCCGCTGGACTTGGCAGTCCAGCGGATAAACCGGCCGTGTGTAGTATGGTCCGGCGTACCAAAAAGGACGCATGCTCAGTAGCAAGTATTTTTCTAGTATTTTTCGTTTTCTAGTCCCGTCGTACGTGCTGTACGTCATCGCGTGAACCGTCTGACTTTTTGCGTGATCGTGTGTGGTCAAGTCCGTTTCGCTTTTTAGTCCAGCGTACCCAGCTGGAAAGTCCAGCGGATTGTCCGCTGGACTTAGGTCCGCCGGGAAAAGTCCGTACGTGTGTACGCGGCATTAGACTCACCATACACTGGTAGATTTTCAAAAGAACATTTGTATGAATTTTCATTTGAGCATTTGTATGAAAAATTTCAATACAGGTTCTCAGCAGGTCACCCTTGTGACTTTACCTTCCAAGGAGGACAGCGAGCTGTCAAGAGCCAGGCAGTGACCAGAGTACCTAAGAGGACCAACTTGAGGCAATGTGGGATTGGTGGTGACAACATTGGTGACAACATTCCCAGGTATTCTTCCTTGACTGTGTGGTGTTCGAGTTCCCCATTGAACCAGTGGTTATGATTACACCAGCAAGCACTTTTTATTTTATTTCTTGTTTCATTACAAGAGCTCCAAAATATCTGGTGAGTGCGGTTTGTGTTTGCTTTCTGGAAACGGTGAAGCTGAGCAAAGTTTTATGTTAATACAGCACTTGGGTGTATAAGAACACATGGCGACTTTTTTGTTTCTGTAAAGACTTTTTATTTGGATACTTGAGCTTTATTTTAAAGTGCAAGCACTGAGTTTTTCTTTGTTATTGTTTTTTGTGTTGATTACAGCAGCTGTATACTACTGTATACTGTATATATGTTTGTCTCTATAAGGAATAGGTGTAATTATTTCTATATAAAACATCTACTTAGTCTGAAGTCACCACATCTAGGGATTAGAAAGCTTCAATATATTAGATTAATGATCTTGGGTTTACACTTTAAGTAGAAGTCTAAGGTTGTGATCTGCAAAACTTCTGCCAGCGCCTTCATTTAAGCTTTTTATGGAAACAATTCTGGAACAGAATATTGTCTGCACAGCTACATAAATTCTGATTGGTTTAGAAAACCTGTTGGCATATATGTGTTCATCTGTTAAAAACAGTAATTTTTACATGCATTCATGTGCATTTATACCTTAAACATGCACATTTTGGTGTACTCTAAATGTATGTTAATGTGTGGTATTGTTTAGGCAGAATGAACAGAAAGGGGGAGATTTTGTGTGGTGCATATGCACTATTATTCCTTTCAGTGGTTCTGTTTAAATGTGTTAAAGGGGCACTGTCATTATAAGATCATGGAGGAATGCTAGGTCCCTGGCTGTCATGTTGATACAGTCATGTTCGGTTTAAATGTTGTCTGAGCTGCTGACATGAAAAAAGTATATATAGTTATACATCTTGGTGGAAATGAACTGCTTCTCTGTGACTTTAAATGCAATCCATCATTGTTCACTCCAAGCTTTGTCTCATGAACACCTTTCCACCCAAATTGTGCTAAAACCTTGTTCAAATGACCTGCATTTGAACAAAATTTTACAGTTGTTGCCAGAATAGAAGATAAGGCTAAATATCCAAATGAACATTTGTAGCTGTGTCTTTTTTTTATTTAGTTCTAATTCCTCTAATTTTGTTTTTTTATTTGTGTCAGCGACAGTCCCCTATAGTACACAGTTTGTTGTTGTTCCCCAGCACTTTTTTTAAATTGTCAGCAATAGTTTGCCTTACTGTGACACTGGTGTTCCCCCATTTTACTGGTGTTCCCCCTTTTTCATGAATATTTTTTTTTTGTTTTTTTTTCAATTTGTGTCAGCGGCAGTCCCCAATTGTACACAGTTTATAGTGTACCAAACACAACATTTCATTAAAGTGCATCCAATCACCCATTTCCTATTAATACACTTGTGTAATAAACCCCCCATCATGTCTGGGAGACCAACAGGGAGAGGCAGACTTTCCCATGCCACTATGAGGGGCCAGCAGCGTCTGTGTCCACAGGCAAAGGTGGACATGGTCCATCCTCAGGCTGGGCATTTTTGTCTCTTTTTAGTGATGTTGGCCATGCTATCCAGTCACAGCATTCAGGGGAGGTGGTGGGCTTGCTTACTAAACCATCCCCATCCTCCTTATCCTCTATCACCCAAGCTGACACTAGTTTGCAGTCCACCGCAGCTGCCTTTTATGCCTCCTTGTCCACAGCTACTCCTGCCATAGCCCCACCATAATGCACAGAGTCGGCTGAATTATTGGAACATAACATCAGCCACTTGCTTCTTGAGGATGCACAGGCATTACTTGATTTTGATGTTGGTTCTGAGGCTGAGGAAGGGAGAAACATGAGCCTACAGAGAGGGGATAACACTGATAAATATAAATTGGCAGCCATGTTCGCCCAGCCACAGCGTATTTCCAAGTTGGCTCCAGTGATGAGGATGGAGGGGATGATGATGGTAAGGTCACTGACTCTACTTGGGTGCCTGATAGAGCAGAAGAGTAAAGTGACACAACCCCAATGAGGCAGGATGTTCTCCAGAGGCAGCCATCATGGAACAGTAGGGAGTAGCCACCCTATTCCATCAGACTGTAGAGCTCTTATCTCCCAGCCCACTTCCCGGAGCTCAGCTTTCTGGGCTTTTTTAGCACATGTGCAGCTGATCGCATGGTTGCAGTTTGCAATCCTTGCCACAAGCAGATCAAGCATGGCAAAAACACCAGCCATTTGGGTACAACATGTTTGAAAGGGCATTTCATTGCCCTCTTCTGCTGGATTGTCCTATGAACCACCAGTACCCCTAAGCGTTTAAGGGCTATTCAAACAAACAGGCTAAAAGATGCCTTGCAGTGCTTCTGCTGGTCTGTCTAGGGGTCAGTAGCCACATTAGAGCAGAGATTATTTCAGCTCTGCAGGGCAGGCCCAGAGGTGGTTAATGCCAGCTTGAGCCAGAAATGGTGTTGTGCGATAATGGCACTAACCTCATGTACGCTCTTCGATAGGGAAAGTTGACACATGTACCATGCCTGGTATATGTCCTCAATTTGGTGGTGCAGCATTTTCTAAACAGGTACCCAGGTTGTAAGATCTAGGGCAGGCCAGGCCATGCCAGGCCAGGCCAGAACACAGCCAGTGTTTGGTTGTCTGGAATTCAGCGGGAATTCCACCTGCCCGTAAAACGCCTGATTTGTGACATGCCTAACAGGTGGAACTCCACTTTGACAATGCTGCAGAGGTCCAACAAAAAGTAACTGTGTGAGTATAGCACAAGGACAGGCTCAGAGAAGCTCAGCTTTTTTCCCCCACGCCAATGGCTGCTGAGAAAGGATGCATGCATTGTACTGTCACCATTTGAGTAGGCGACAAGGATGGTGAGTAGGGTTGAGCGAACCCGAACTGTAAAGTTCGGGTCCGTCACGGACTTTTGGGTGTTCCGAACCCGAACAATTGACTGTATGTTCGGGTTCGGGTCCGGTGTTCGGCGATGTAATGGTGCTTTTTAAAATGTCTTTTAAAAGCACTCGCGGCTATATGAATTGTCGGCTCCCGTCCCCCTTAATACAGAGAACAGTCATTGAAGTCATTTATTTTTAAAAAGTTAGTCATAAAAAGTGTTTGGGGACCTGGGTCCTGCCCCAGGGGACATGTATCAATGCAAAAAAAACTTTTAAAAACGGCCGTTTTTTCGGGAGCAGTGATTTTAATAATGCTTAAAGTGAAACAATAAAAGTGTAATATTCCTTTAAATTTCGTACCTGGGGGTGTCTATAGTATGCATGTGAAGGGGCGCATGTTTCCAGTGCTTAGAACTGTCTCTGCAAAAAGTGTAATTTTTGCCGGAAAAAAAGCTATTTAAAATCACTCGCGGCTATATGAATTGTCGGCTCCCGTAACACAGAGAACAGTCATTCATTGAAAGCCATTCATAAAAAAAAAGTAATTGATAAAAAAAAAAAAAGCGTGGGGGTCCCCCCAAATTCAATAACCAGGCCCTTCAGGTCTGGGATGGATATTGAGGGGGACCCCAGCCAAAAAAAAATAAAAATGGCGTAGGGTCCCCCTCAAAATCCATACCAGACGCTTGAGGTCTGAGATGGATTTTAAGGGGAAACCCAGCCAAAAAAAATGGCGTGGGGTCCCCCTCAAAATCCATACCAGACCCTTATCCGAGCACGCAACCTGGCAGGCCGCAGGAAAATAGGGTGGACGAGAGCGGCCCCCCTCCCTCCTGAACCGTACCAGGCCACATGCCCTCAACATTGGGAGGGTGCTTTGGGGTTCCCCCCCAAAGCACCTTGTCCCCATGTTGATGAGGACAAGGGCCTCGTCCCCACAACCCTGGCCGGTGGTTGTGGGGGTCTGCGGGCGGGGGGCTTATCGGAATCTGGAAGCCCCCTTTAACAAGGGAACCCCCAGATCCCGCCCCCCCCCCCTGTGTAAAATGGTAAGGGGGTACAAAAGTACCCCTACCATTTCACCAAAAAAGTGTCAAAAATGGGAAAAATGACAGGAGACGGTCTTTGACAATTCCTTTATTAAAATCTTCTTTCTTCTTTCTTCATCCTTCGGTTTCTTCATCTTCTCCTTCCGGCATCTTCTTCTTCCATCTTCTTCTTCCTCCGATCCGCTTCTTCTTGGCCTTCTCGTCCAGCATCAGTGTCTCTTTTGGGCGGCTCCGCGCAATGGGAGGCTCCCGCTGTGTGAGGCTTCTCTCCGGTATCTTCTTCCACTGCGTCGGTCTCTGAGGCTTCTCTCCGGTATCTTCTTCCAGGGCGTCGGTCTCTTCTTGGCCACTCCTCGCAATGGGAGGCTCCCGGTGTGTGAGGCTTCGCTTCGGCTGACATGTCTTTTATAATGGAGGGCGGGGCCACCTGGTGACCCTGCCCCCCTCTGACACATGGGGACGTCATGGGGACTTCCCTATGGCTTTCCCTGTGACGTCAGAGGGGAAAGAAGATTTTAATAAAGGAATTGTCAAAGACCGTCTCCTTTAATTTTTACAATTTTTGACACTTTTTTGGTGAAATGGTAGGGGCTTTTGTACCCCCTTACCATTTCACACAGGGGGGGCGTGATCTGGGGGTCCCCTTGTTAAAGGGGGCTTCCAGATTCCGATAAGCCCCCCGCCCGCAGACCCCCACAACCACCGGCCAGGGTTGTGGGGACGAGGCCCTTGTCCTCATCAACATGGGGACAAGGTGCTTTTGGGGTCTCAGACCCCCAAAGCATCCTCCCAATGTTGAGGGCATGTGGCCTGGTACGGTTCAAAAGGGAGGGGGGCCGCTCTCGTCCCCCCTCTTTTCCTGCGGCCTGCCAGGTTGCGTGCTCGGATAAGGGTCTGGTATGGATTTTGAGGGGGACCCTACGCCATTTTTTTTGGCTGGGTTTCCCCTTAAAATCCATCCCAGACCTCAAGGGTCTGGTATGGATTTTGAGGAGGACCCTACGCCATTTTTTTTTGGCTGGGGTCCCCCTTAATATCCATCCCAGACCTGAAGGGCCTGGTTATTGAATTTATGGACCCCCACGTTTTTTTTTTTTTTTTTTCAATGACTTTTTTTTTATGAATGGCTTTCAATAAATTACTGTTCTCTGTGTTACGGGAGCTGACAATTCATATAGCCGCGAGTGATTTTAAATAGCTTTTTTTCCGGCAAAAATGACACTTTTTGCAGAGACAGTTCTAAGCACTGGAAACATGCGCCCCTTTCACAGGCATACTATAGACACCCCCCCAGGTACGAAATTTAAAGGAATATTACACTTTTATTGTTTCACTTTAAGCATTATTAAAATCACTGCTCCCGAAAAAACAGCCGTTTTTAAAAGGTTTTTTTGCATTGATACATTGGCAGGACCCAGGTCCCCAAACACTTTTTATGACTAACTTTTTAAAAATAAATGACTTCAATGACTGTTCTCTGTATTAAGGGGGACAGGAGCCAACACTTTATTATAGCCGTTCGGGTCCCCATTGACTTCAATGGGGTTCGGTGTTCGGGGTCAAGTTCGGGTCAAGTTCGGTCCCAAACCCGAACTTTTTTCTGAAGTTCGGCCGAAACCTGCCGAACCCGAACATCCAGGTGTCCGCTCAACTCTAATGGTGAGCCGTGTCAATGCATGCATCAGTGCTACTATCCCTCTTGTGTTCCTGCTGTAGCATACTCTGCATGGCATTATGAACAGGGAGTTCGAGGCAGAGCAGCGGGATAAAGAGTAGGACGTCCCTTCTTCTCAAGGCCCGCTTTATGCAGACACCATTCACCATTCAGGCCACAGAACACACATGAGGAGAAGGAGGAGGAGGAAAAGGAGGAGGATTTTGGTAGCTGTGGTGGTATTGAAGCAGAGAATGACATACGTCAATCTTTATGAGATGATTTTTAGTCCCCAGAAACTTTGGGAGTAGTATGTGGCTGGGAGGAGGCAGTTTCACATAGTGTGATCCTTAGTGACCCTACTGACTCTGATTCTCATGCTCCACAAACTTGTGGTGCATGGGCTCCCTTATTCTTCAAAGCCTGCGAAAGGACTCGAGAATTCATGGCATCAAGGAAAAGGATCATTATTGGTTGGCAACCCTCCTTGAACACTGTTATAAGGGGAAAGTGTTGGAACTTATCCTGCCCTTGCAGAGGGAGCATAGGATGAAACATCTTGAGGACGTTATATTGAGGAGTTTATGTAACACCTTTCCAGACTCTGGAAGGTTGCAGTCTAATGGAAAAGGTATTTTTGAGGCTTCTGTTGGTCAAAGGAGGAGCAGTGGAGAAGAGGCCTGCCTAAGTGATGCATTTAAAAAATGTTTAGTCCTGTTAGCTTCAAGATCCCAATGGCAGCATCTGCATCATATGGTAAAAGATTATCTAGGGGTGAAAACAGACATGGAGAGCTTTTCAGTAGATGATTCACTGGGTTACAGGGTCATAAGAAAAGACCACTAGCCAGAAAAGAGTTTGTCTGTCCACAGACTCTGTTGACCGGCTGACATTCCTCAAAATTAATCAGTCCTGAAATAGCAGCAGCTATCAAGCCCCTGATGCTGATGTTTCTAATTCAATTTGTTGGCTATCTGGAATCTCTGCAAGATTGTCTAGGCTGCCTAGCTTTGTGGGTGTTTATTTTATCTTTAAGTATTTTTTTTTTTGTATACCGATACATATATCAAGAGATTTGAGAACAAAAATACAAAATAATTACCCATTTGAGTGGCAAGAAAAATCACTGTTTTATCTGGGAGTACATATCTCAGCAGATGTAAAAATAATGTTCGAACAAAATTATACCCCTCTATTAGCAAGGATAGAAGAAGACCTGAAGAAATGGAAAGGAAAGATATTTACCTTATTCGGTAGAATAAATACGATAAAAATGAATATAGTGCCCAGGCTCCTATACGTCCTATATACACTACCAATCCCAGTACCCCATTTTTTTTTTAGAAAAATACGGAAAATATTCACGGCTTTCATATGGGAAAATGGGAGAGCAAGGCTAGCACATAAGATCTTATGTAGGAACAAGGGAGAAGGTGGGGTAGGCCTACCGGATATGCTAAAATATTACAGAGCAATGACATTAGTTAGAATCTTGAACTGGTGTCATGATCAGGATAAGAAAGCATGGGTGCTGCTGGAAAAGAATCTGGCCAGCAGAGACTTAGCAGGGGCACCATGGATACCAACTAAAGATAGGGGGCTATCGGAATGGACATCACCACTAACGAAGAACACGCTGTCAGTATGGGACAGAATGAACAAAACGGGAAGATATGCCCCGAAAATATCACCCTTAGCCCCATTGGGTGGGTATCCATGGTTCCCTCCAGGTGAGGAGAAAGGAGCGCTAGGACCCTGGGAAACAGAAGGAAACACGATGAGTTTAAAATACGCCCCGGATGGGGTTCTCCTGTTACAGAGGGACCTAGAATCAAGGTATGGAAGCACGAGCTGGACGGGGTGGAGGTATAATCAAATGAAACAGTTTTACAAGAAAAAAGATAAACAAATCAGATCACAGGATTCCTTAACGGTGTTCGAGAAAATGTGTATAGATATATCAAAGCCCAACCATCTATTATCTCAGATGTATAAAATTGTACTTAGCGAGGAGGAAAATACAATACCATACTTTATAAGGGAATGGGAAAGAGAATTAGGGTACAAATTCACGACACTACAAATAAAAAGGGTAATAGAAGCCACTTACTCATCGTCAACAAGCTCAGCCATACAGGAAATGTCATATAAATTTTTAACCAGATGGCATAGAACCCCTGCCCGATTGGCACAAATATACCCAACCGCAGAGAGCTCCTGCTGGAGAGGATGCGGAGAAAAGGGAACTCACCTCCACATATGGTGGACCTGCCCTGAGATAAAGAAATATTGGGGTGAAATAGCCCCATGGATCAGGAAAATGGAAAAAGAGAAGATGGAGATGAAACCAGAACATTACCTGTTCCATGGGGCTATGAACACCAAGGCAGTACACAAAGAAAATATAATACAGCATTTACTGAACGCAGCTAAAAAACTAATACCAAGAAATTGGAAACAGATCAAGGGCCCAACATTGGAGGACTGGAAAAGAGAGGTAGATAAAATCCAAGAAGCAGAGAGGTGGGTATATAAAACGAGAAATAAACAAGAGAAATATGATGCTATCTGGGAGGGATGGGAAGAACAGGCTAAGGAAATAGAAATTGAAATACAAATCAGGAAAAGCGAAGGGGACTGAAGTAAACAGATGGGGAGGAGACCACAACCTGGGAAACCTATTCGGGGAACGTATAAAAAATAATTTTTATGTCTTTTGTCTTAAAAATAGAAATGTATAAGGAACTGCTGAATACTAAGATGAGGGATGCTTGTTCTGGTGGGAGAGGGGCGCTCTCGGCGGCCGGGGACCATAGGGATGAGGAGCAAATTAAAACCTTTTAAAATGTTTTTTTTTTTTTTTCTTGACACTTCCACAAACACAAGACAAACTACACTTAACTAGGTAGGTAAAAGGATGGGGTATAAGGAGAAAATAACACTTAGAATGAGTGGTGTGTAGGGAGGGGAGGGGTAACATGGGGGGGGTTAAGAGGGGAAATTTGGAGATGGAAACACGGACCGCGGAGTAATTGGGAAACGCACACTCCCACAAGGAAATATTTAGGGAGGAATGAGCTTTCTCCCCCTAAACAAACAAACACTTATAAACATATACATACATATATATACATAGTATGTCTTTCTTTTCTAATTTTTTTATTTATTTATTTATTTTTTTTCTCACCACAAACTAAGGAAAACCACACTTGAGTGGGAAGGCACAAGGATGGAGCACTGAGAGAAAGCAACACAACACTTAATGGAGTAGAGTATAGAGGGAGGGAGGGGGGGGGGGTAAGGGGAAGACCGAGAGGGAGGGCGGGAAACCCTGATTTTGGCCGGGGGAGACTGTAGGACACTTAAACACTTTTTTTCAACAGGAGGGTAGACACTAAGGACACGTAGTAAAAAAGTAAACAAATATTATTTTGGGATATAGGGGTTACATCACCTGAATTAAAGAACCGGAAGGTTTTTTTTTTTTTATTTTTTATTTTTTTTTATTTTTTTATTGGCTTTTTGCTGCTCCTCTCCCGGGGGACGGGGGCCGCTGGAAGGGCCAATCTTCAGACCACGGGGGTATTAAATGACTGGATAGACTAAGGATATGCAATCAGCAAAATGTAAACTGCATAAATAAAACTATCAATAAAGATTTAATTATAAAAAAAAAGTATTTTTTTGGTATAGGTTTTATGAGCACAACACCCAATGCCAAATGTGTCTGCACCTGTGTTGACGTATAAGTGCATATCATTTTAATTACTTTACATTAGGGTAACAGCCAACTACAATGTGCAGGCACAGCCAACTACAATGGGCAGACACAGCCAACATTTAAGGCCCAGTTTTACCATACCTGTTTGACAGGTGCATATACATTTTTTTTACCGCAAGGCAAATTCTTGCTTTCATCAATAGTACCTCTATATGGTTAAAGTGCAGAGGCACCACCAACACTCAAGGTCCATTTTGTATGCACCTGTGTGACAGCCAGGTGCATATAATTATTTTTATTTTTTTTGCAGAAGGGTCCAGTCCTGCACCCTCTAAGAGTAACTGTGAGGAGTTACAGTATGCAGCAACACCAACACCCAAGGCCCAATTTTTCCACACCTGCCTGACATAATTTTTAAGAGCAGAGTCCAATCCTGTGTTTTTTTTAGCAGCAATGTAATTAAATCAAAAAATTATATGAAAGAATTATATAAATAAGTCTTTATTAAGAAAAAGTCAGATTCATGTAAACATTTAAAATATCAGCTCTGGTTGGAGGACACAGTACATATTCCACAGCACAGCAATGCAAACACAATAATGGACAACATCACATTGATGTCTACTATATTGAAGCCCTGATGCGTTTCAACCCATATAGTCATGGTCTTCTTCAAGGGGGGTGTGAAGGCACCACCAACACCAAGGCCCTGTGTGACATAATTTTCAAGAGTAGAGTCCAATCCTGCATTTGCCAAGGATTACTGTGAAGGGTTATGGTGTGAAGACACCACCAATACCCAAGGCCCAATTTATCCACACCTGTTACTTCTAACCAAATCTTCACAAGAGACACCAGACTTTATCTAAAAAAAATGTGTTCATCTTGGCCTGAGTGTACTATAATTTGGCCTTGCTCACTGTGGTGCAAAACGTTGTTATTTTCATCCAAAGTCTGCCAAAGAGACACCTGAATTTATCCCAAAAATCTCTAATCTTGTTCTGAGTGCACTAATATGTGGCCTCGTCATATCATGAATATCTCTATTATGAATGCTGCTGCCAGACTTATCCACCTTACCAACTTTCAGTGTTAGCCACCCCTCTCTGACAATCCCTCCACTGGCTTTACAATAACACACAAAACCATTTACAACCCTGCTACATCACCTAACGTCTCCAAATATCACATAAACCATACTCTCCACTCCTCCCAAGACCTCCTGCTCTCTAGCTCCCTTGTCTCCTCCTCCCATGCTCACCTCCAGGACTTCTCCAGAGTTTCTCCCATCCTCTGGAACTCCCTACCCCAATCTGTTCGGCTATCTCCTACAAATAAATTTTTTGCCCAATTTTAAGTGATCCCTGAAAACTCATCTCTTGAGGGAAGCCTATCATGCCTTCCACTAATGATTGACTCTTCTATTTCTCCCATCAGTTCATCCCTCACAATTATTACATTTTGCTCCATCAGTCCCTCCCTATTAGATTGTAAGCTCCCAGTTGAAGGGCCCTTCTAACCCTCTTGTAGTAAATTGTATTGTTGCTGTAGTGTCTCCCTTTATATTGTAAAGTGCTGTGCAAACTGTTGGCACTGTATAAATCCTGTATAATAATAATAATGGAGAGGGTTGCAGCTTCAGGCATTTACATTGCACATAAACTCCCTAATTCTTGCAACTCCTATTGGTCACAAGCTGGAAAATAGCCCTGTCAGCCCAGGGCTCCAATTTTTTAAATTATTCCCCATTAGAGAGGGAGCCCTCTCTAAACACCCTTGCAGTATTTAAGAGTAGTGATGAGTAAGTCTTCCGGGGCTCCATTTGCTCAGGTTTTGGATAATTTGTTTCATAGTTTGGGAAACCTGAATTATGCTGGAAATCCCTTTGAAGTCTTTGCAGGTTGAACCCTGCTGTTAAATTCTGGACGTTTTTTGGACTAATAAGCAACCTTGTATTACAAATGGGCATTTAACAAAGCAAAACATATTTTGTTTAAATACAGTACAGTCAAAATTGATCCTCTTTTGAGTGTGACATGGTAAAAACACTAATCCTTTAAATAACATGCTTGGGAGATGCCTTTAAGCTGTAAGTCATGGTATTTTCAATCACAGTACCAGTGACACAGTATTTTGGCATCACATATTTTGGATGTGTAATAAATCTTTTCATAGTTATTCTGGTTAAAAAATAACACAAGTCCATCCAGTTCAACCAATAAACTTTTGAACTTTTAAATGTAGCTTAAAAACAGCAGCTGCACCTCAATCTGATTAATTTCAAATAAGAAAAATACATGTTTCGGTAGTTTTGGCTGTAATACCTGATTATTGGCAAGTAGTAATAGTTATGAATTCACCAGTGAAAGTAGAAGCCTTAACAAATCTTAAAGCTATATGAAAGTTTCCTCCTAAAAAAAAATAAGACCTCAACTTCTTATAAATTTGCTGGTGAGTAAAAGTTTATTAATATACCATAGTCTGTGTGGTTCTTGTTTTCACTGAACCACACAGCATTGTATTAAAAATGTAATAAAATGTCAACACAGAGAGCACACAAACACTTCAAACCACAGTACCATATGTCTCAAAACCCCTTCCATCCCCTTATCTCCAATTAGTCACAAAATATTGACCTAAGGTATGTTTTTGGTATGATTTGGCAAGCATTAGGACGGTGTGTGAACATATGAATAGGCATTAAAGAAAAGAGCGACAAGGTAGGCTTTATTTTTCAATAAAAAGGAGGTTGTATTATCCGTCATGTTACATAACTCTAATTCATGTTAATGTAATGCTTCCACTGTTTGTCACATTTTTGATTTATAAGTTTATTCCTGTTTCTCCCCCTGTAGTCAGTCCATTGATCTTGTCCTCTTCTCTCAGTGTGGTAACTATATTATAACTCATTTGCAGTGCTCATCACAGTTCTGCACACTGAATTCAGGGCTCTCCAGCTACAATGTATTCCTCCTGGTATTTTAGTGCGCTAAGGAGGAACAGGTGCAATGTCCAATGTTTCTGCAGAAAGCTTGTCAAAATCTATGTCAGACTGTGACTGTACAGGGCTAAAACACTGTACTTAGTGTTACTGGAGTTTATGACCCTGTGTGTTCAGGGAACGAAGGAATGGTGACCTTTTGCCTACCTAAACTGTACATCTTATAAGACCTTTTTGGAGAATACTGTAGACCACAGTTGATCTCCTATTGTGTCAGTTTTGTTAATAAAGGTAATTGGAAAATCTGTCTGACATAAATAATTACTTTAGTGCTAAAAGACTCTTGTTCTGTCACAAAAAAGGAAATTTATAGTTTTAGCAGCCAATCCAGAATATTATGAGAGACAACAAAAGGTACAGGCATGCTGTGCATTGGCATGGCTATGTGTTCCCTCAAAAAGCAAGCCCTAGGATGCACACGGACCATGCAAGCCAATATTCTTCCTCCTGTGCACATCATGGTCAGTTTGGGGAGCACTGAAGCTGAGCTTTGGAAACATTGTGTGACACCTTTACTGCTGAAGCTTTGAAAAAGACTGCTAACTTTGAGATACAACACATGATTTACCCAGCAGCAAACACCAAAAAGTTTGGAAAGCTGAGGTTGAGCTGCTGAAACACTGTGTGAGCACTGGATTAGGGCAAGAGAAGTGGAAGGAACTGGTAATAGTGGCAGTTGGTGGCAAAAATCTGAGGATCGGATGCATCTTGTCACCATCAGGAGGTGCATCAAAGAGGTTCTTTTTCAGCACCTCCTCAAAGTGACACATTTTGGGTTCTGAGATAATGGCAGTGGATCTGCCATTTAACCTCTTTATTGGGGATCTAAAAGGATGGCCATCCAATAGTGGTTTCTGTCTTTGAGGACCAAAATCCTGGGGTCCTTGCACAGGAATTTAAGCTTAAAACTTCCCATCTGCCACAAGTTGCCTACAACCCTGAGTCCTTTATGTCATTAATAATGATGGACGAACTTCCGACGGGACGTTTCGCGAACACGTTCCGCAAACGTGCCCAAAGGTTTTTAAGGTTCGCCTGCCATTAAAGTCAATGGCCCATTGACTTTAATGGCAGGCGAACCTTAAAGACCTCTAGGTCATATTTTCAGCCACAAAATACTTACTAGCTGTGCACACATAGTCCCACAACATGGACACTGAATTACCAGAAGTATTAAGTGAATCTGTGATCGACAACAATAAGCATTCTTTTTTTATCTGTGAAATGTTGTCAATTCAAGGCCATGGAGGAGAGGCAAGGTCAGGCCAGGCTATGAAGGGGGTGCAGGAGATGATTGATCAGTGCCACAGTCAGGGCAGCGCAGTCCTGTGCCAGTGTCCCAGTGTGCCTGTTGTAATGTGTTGGCCAATTTATGTAGGATATTGTATTATAGTAACATATTGCCCAGAAATTCAGTTGAGTTGTGAAACCCAACTGAATTTAAACATATCAAAGGGACAGCTGAAGACCCTTTGATGTGTAAATATTATGCAAGTCTACCTAGGTGTGTGAGGTATGGCCTTTTAACCTAGTTGAACATTTCAAAGGATACGTTGTTCTAACTTAAGTATAATGCAGGACCATAGAAGAAGTATTTATTGATGGTAATTAGACTTGAGGGGGTATTTATGGTAAACATTTGGTTGACTTAGCAGAACCCCCCCCCCCCCCCCCCCCAGTGTCAAACCAGTATTTGAGAAGACATTCAGGCTGGCATTCAGTCTAATCTGTCAGAGGAGGGTTTGTGATTATGAAGGCACTGGTCTAGGAGAAATATTCGTTGTCATGATTATACCCTGTTGGATTTTTATCATCTGTTGCAAGACTGTTCTGTTTTGGAAGTCAATAAAGTGCGTCTCTCTGGAAGAATTGGTTTGCTGCGGGACAATACTTATTAATAACTACAAACCATCTACGAACTACATATTATATCACTACAGTGCCAACCTGTGCTTGAGCCCCTGACCCCTCCCTCTGCCCGGCCCTTATCCCCACCTATGCAGGGCTCCACTGCGGTGGTCCGGAGGTGCCAGTCCAGTGCTGATCCATTCCTCAACCATGGAGCTGGCACTGCCTGCTGATTGGCTTCTCCGCTGCTATCTCCCTCACTGACACCAGCACCGAGATAGAGAGAACTGACACCAGCACCGAGATAGAGAGCACTGACACCAGCACTGAGATATATAGAAAAGAAACGGGCATATAGTACAGTGTGCTTTTCTTGTACAAGTGAGCCAAAGGTAGAAAAAAGGATTATATATATTGTTTATAGAGTTATGCATATGCATGGTCTACTGGTCACATGTGTTGAACTCCTCCGAGATCCATGCCTCATTAGTTTTTATAAATGTGAGGTAGTCAACACTGTCGTGAGCTATGCGAGTGCGCTTATCGGTCACGATCCCCCCTGCTGCGCTGAGCGTCCTTTCTGACAGGACAGTAGAAATGCATGATACTATGCTTTCTATATTTCAAAGTATTTTATTATATTTAGTATATTATCAGTGTATTTCACCTCTATATACTGTACACCTATACCAGTCCTTAAAAGGACTTTTGTGGACCTAATAGTAGCTAGCTAGTATATTACAGACTATCCCTGCTCCAAACGCTAACCCTTCCCTACACTGAGAAATGACAGCTGCACAATCGCTGAGCACTGTACTATTATATGTTTGAAAGAAAGTATATTATCAGTGTATTTCACCTCTATATACTGTACACCTATACCAGTCTTTAAAAGGACTTTTGTGGACCTAATAGTAATAGCTAGTGATTAGACTGACTGTCCCTGCTCCACACAGCGTCCTTTCCCTACACTGACAAAAGACAGAATGTAAAATGGCTGCCAGATCAGGTCTATTTATAAGGTAGGGGGCATGTCCATGTGCTAAAATGTCTCAATTGGCTGTCCTGTACCCCATGATGGATGTGTCATGGGTCAAAGTTCTTCACAATGTAAACGAATATGGCCGCCGCGAACAGCGCCATAAGTCCGCCGGTTTGCCGATTCGGGAACAAGCAAAGTTCGCTGCAAACCGACCGCTGGGCGAACCGTAAGGCCATCTCTAGTCATTAAGTACAACACTGTTCTTAACAATCTCACCTCATGTACAACACCCAGGAATTAAGATGGTGATATCTCCCCATTGAAGCCTTCCCTAATTGCACTTGATCATCACCTCCAGCATCTAATCCCCTATTGTACTCCTCCTCAGTGTCCTGCTGCCTCTATCTCATAGTTATAGAGATAGAAGGCATATGTTCCTGTTGGCTCCCAAGCTCCTTTCTTCACATCATAATCACAGAGTTACTCATTAATGCAATGTTGCTGCTGATGCACAGATTAGACAGTTTGAAAGCACCTGATTTTGGCTCTGCCATGTGAGCCACAGCCAAGTATGACCAGCTAAATTTCCCAGAAATCCTCCTGGCCTGAGGAAGGATCTTTTGGAAACAAGGGTATTTTGTAATGAAATTCTGCACCAAAGATTGAGGACACACTATATGTCAGGGAAGGAGTTTGTGTGAAAAAAAGCCCTAGCAGCAGAAAATATAACCCCCCCCCCCCCAAAAAAAAAAATGTTTATTCTGAAACACCAAAACTCCAACCCAATTTTGTTTGACCTAGCAGAAAAAAACAAAACAAAAAAACAGTTACATATGAAATAAAAGGAAATAGGCCCAATAAAATAATAAAAAACACAAAAGAGAGCCCACCAGGTTACATCAACTACATTTGTTTCCATCACACACAAAATAGTAGTCATAAAAAGGACTGTTGGCTCTCTGAAATGTGAGCACAAGGGCGGTTCATAATAATATATGTTGCCCACCATACTGGACTCCATAGAAAGTTAGTGAAATATTTATTTTTATTTATTACAGGAATGTACTGTATGTAAATATTTATATAGTACTATCTATTTTTTACAAGGTAAGGTATTACATACCTTATATTTACATCAGTACCTTCCTCAAGGTGCTGACTATCTAAGGTCCCTATCTCACATACATATATTTACACACACATACATACACACACTAGGTGCTTTTTAGGCTACCAGCATGTCATTGGCACATGCGGGGTAAGCCATACATGCACAGGAAGAACATACAAACTCCAAGCAGATAGTATCTTGGTCAGGATTCAAACTAGTGACCCCAATTCTGCAAGGCAGAAGTAACTACTAAACTACTGTACTGCCCAATATGGTAGAATATAGCACCGTAAAGCAAAAGCAACTACCGTATATACTCGAGTATAAGCCGAGTTTTTCAGCACATTTTTTTGTGCTGAAAGTGCCCCCCTCGGCTTATACTCGAGTCAAGGGGGTCTAGGGATCCCAAATGGACCTAGCACTATAACATATCCAAATATGGGGTTCCTAGCACTAAGTGGCCCCGAGATACGGGGCCGCAAAATCGGTTCGGAAAATGTCATTCTCTGCTGCAGAAAAGTGCTTGACATTTTCTGACCCGAATTTGGGGCCCCATATCTCGGGGACACTTGGAGCTAGGAACCCCAAATTTGGCATTCAAACCCAGATGAACTAGCACTACAACATATCCAAATATGGGGTTCCTAGCCCTAAGTGGCCCTTAGATACAGGGCCCCAAAGTCGGTTCAGAAAATGTCATTCTCTGCTGCAGAAAAGTGCTTGAGATTTTCTGACCCGAATTTGGGGCCCCATATCTCGGGGACACTTGGTGCTAGGAACCCCAAATGTTGTATTCCAACCCAGTGGAATTAGCACTACAACATATCTAAAGATGGGGTTCCTAGCACTAAGTGACCCCGAGATACAGGGCCCCAAATCGGTCAACTGTGTCCATCTGCATGGGCATAGTGAGGCTGCAAATGGGCATCGTTGACCCTCTTTTCCACTTACAGTAGCTGCGCATTTCTCACCCTAGGCTTATACTCGAGTCAATAAGTTTTCCCAGTTGTTTGTGGTAAAATTAGGTGCCTCGGCTTATATTCGGGTCGGCCTATACTCGAGTATATACGGTAACTTGCCCTACACAAACTATCAGCTCTCCCTAAACTGTTTCAACCCACACCAAAGCACCCATTGCTGCCATTGTAACCCTGCTGACCATAGCCAAAAGGTCTTTTATTTGGAGATATGCTGTCTGTTAAGGGATGGGAGATGAGCCCCACATCCCTGGATTAAGCAAGCTACGGCAAATTTTCCTCTAATGGGACTTTGTAAGGCAAGATCTCCCTTGTCAAAAGTAACAACAATTGTTTATAAAAGAAAGTACATTTTACGTAGTGGTTGGACTACAGTTGATGCGAATATCGACAATGATAAATAATTCAATACCATACATAAAACCACTTGCTCTGTTTGGTGAGCTACACACAACAGAATACCCAACGAGTTTCGAGTTATAGCGTTTATTCTCTTCATCATGGTTAAGTGGTTATGGGCAAAGAATTAATATCTATCTATATAGTACATATAATGAAAAAATATTCAACAACAATAACAGTATGCACTCACCATGTGGTTATGTAGGGTATCACAGAAAATCGCATCCTTTAAAACCAAGGAGTATTTTCTGCTTAAACCAGTCAGAAAGAATCCAGGGTGAGGTACACTGAGGATCTGGCCGATGTCACCCACAGGGGGCACTCAGTCCAACCCCAAAGGGAAAAAGCACCACACCATACACAGGTAGGGTCAATGAATCTAATAATGTAAATATAAAAAGAAACAGAGTTGTCAAAATGTCACTAAATACAATTTGCATAGCACAGATACACATGCTGATTTCTGGCATGTGCAAGTGTGTATTATCTATATATTTTGGACTATATCAGTTCTGGATTCTTTTGCAGTTTGATCATTCCAATATTATTTCCTCTCACTCCTCCTCTCCCCCCTTTTTTTCAGGTTAACAGCACTATAAATATATGTGCTGTATGACCACATGCCACCTCATTTTGTTTGCTTTCAATATTTGTATTGTTTTCAGTCAGTGAAATACAAAGTAACATTAAAATATAGGAAATTGGTCTGCAAGACCTAAAGTATAACATTTGCAGAATATATTGAGTATCATTGATGTGAACAGAAAAACAAAAGAAAAGAAGAAAAAAACCCAAAGGAAAAAGTTAAAAACACTTATTGCTGCCCCCTGTGCGCCCTCCCACCCCCAGTGCTGCCAGGTTCCCCTCCTGTTACTCCCGCTGGCAGCTGCTGCAGGCACACAGGGGGATTTTCAGGATGGAAAGTGGGGAAAGGGGCCTGTAAATATGTAATTTACTGTCCCTTTCTTTTCTGAATAAATACAGTGAGTGATTGGTACCAATTACTCACTGTGTTAATTCATATCTGAAGTATAGTAGATATTATTTACTATACTTCAAAGGGTTGTTTTTTAAAATAACAAACATGTCATACTTACCTCCACTGTGCTGTTAGTTTTGCACAGAGTTGCCCTGATCTACCCATTCTGGGGTCCCCCGGCAGCACTGTTAGCTCCTCCTCCTCCCACGTTGGAGAAAAGCTCTCCTTGGTGGACACCCTGCGGGTGAGCTCCAGAGTCCTGCTTTTGCATGTACTCATACAGAAACAGGACTTGGCCCCGCCCCCCGGTGTACGCGTTATTGGATTTGATTGACAGCAGTGGGAGCCAATGGCTGCGCTGCTATCAATCTATTCAATCAGGACATTAGACACCAGCTAGAGCTGGTGTGCTTGTTCCTGAATGGAAAAAGACAGCATTCAGGTAAGTAAAAGGAGGGGGGGGGGGGCTAAAGCACTACAGAAGGTTTTTCACCTTAATGTATAGAATTAAGCCACAGTTAATTTCTTGGGATGGCTGGCGAGGGTTTAGGCTGGTCACTCCTGCACAAAGTGTCACCACGCCGGCAACAAGTGTTTGGCACTTGTACACGGGCACTTTGACTAAGGCACTGCAAAAAAAAAAAAAAAAGTAAGTGCAGAAATTATTGTTCCACAGCTATTTGGCAGGAGGTTCCTCTTAATACTCTAACTTTCCTCTATTAGCTTCTCCCCACCCTCCAACATGCTCACACTAATCTTTGTTATAACATCCTCTCTCCTCAAACTCTCATTTCTTTATCCCCCCTCTCCAGCCCCCAACCTTTACATATCTCCCTCTCTTCTGCCCACTTACCACCTCCTGCTCATTCTAAGCCCACACATTATCACTACGTCCATTCCACCACAGCATCTGCCCTCCTATAAATCCCACTCCCGCCTTACCACCCTCACCCTCCTACTACTCCTAATGTCTGGGGACATTGCACCAAACCCCGGCCCTCCCACACCCAATTCCCACCCCCAAAATTGTCTGTCCACCTCCTCCAACAGTCGTAACTCCCACCTTCTCATCCCAATTCCCCTGATTCCACAAGCCGGCCCCCCTCTTTCATGTGCCCTCTGGAATGCCCGCTCAGTATCGGCTTTATCGGCCTCCTGGACCAGTGTCACTTTTTCTGGATGACTTCTCTGCATGGCTACCCTATTTTCTCTCATCTGAAGTGCCTGCATCATCCTAGGTGACTTTAACATTCCAATCAATGTTAATACTGCTACCATTTCTAAACTACTCAACCTAACCTCCTCTTTTAACCTAACACAATGGATACAAACCACCACTCACTAACACACCCTTTCCTCGCTGATCACAACCTTATCCGTTTCACACTCTCCATGTCTCCCACATCCCATGCTGCCAATCCACAAACCACTACCTGCAGAAACCTTCACAACCTCAACCCTTCCCTTCTTCACTCTGCTACTGATGGTCTTTATGACAAAATCGCACCCTTGTCCTGCCCATACCTAACCACTTCCATCTACAACAACACGCTATCTCCAGCTGCCCTGTCCCACAGTGGCCTCCTTTGGACTCACTCCACCAGACCCAGTGGACGAAAAGGAGGTGGTGTCGGACTTTTCCTCTCCCCACAATGCATCTTCCAGGTACTTTCCACACCTCCCTCTCTTTCCCCCTGCTCTTTCGAAATGCACTGCATTCGTCTTTTCTCTCCAGTTTGTCTGAGGTTCGCAGTCATTTATCGGACTCCTGGACCAGTGTCACTTTTTCTGGATGACTTCTCTGCCTGGCTACCCTATTTTCTCTCATCTGAAGTGCCTGCATCATCCTAGGTGACTAACATTCCAATCAATGTTAATACTGCTACTATTTCTAAACTACTCAACCTAACCTCCTCTTTTAACCTAACACAATGGACACAAACCACCACTCACTCCAACGGTAACACTCTCGACCTCGTATTCTCCCATCACTGCACTCCCTGCAACTTCTCTAACACACCCTTTCCTCGCTGATCACAACCTTATCCGTTTCACACTCTCCTTGTCTCCCACATCCCATGCTGCCAATCCACAAACCACTACCTGCAGAAACCTTCACAACCTCAACCCTTCCCTTCTTCACTCTGCTACTGATGGTCTTTATGACAAAATCGCACCCTTGTCCTGCTCATACCTAACCACTTCCATCTACAACAACACGCTATCATCCTCCCTAGACTTACTTGCTCCTCTTTCTACACACAGAACCAGGCCCCATCTGCCACAACCCTGGCAAACAGACGACACCAGAAGTCTCATAAGACACAGCTGTGCTCTTGAGCGAGCATGGCGTAAATCTAAGTTCCTGCAAGACTTTACCCTCTACAAATCTGTCCTTCTCAAATACAACTTCTGCCTCCACACTGCTAAACAAACCTATTACAACACTGTCATCAAAACCCTCTTACCCAAACTTCGTCAACTATTTTCTACCCTTAATTCCTTACTTCACCCCCCACTGCCCCCACCCACTAACTTGCTTATCGCTCAACAGATTGCCAACCATTTCAATAGCAAAATCGACACAATTCGCAAGGAGATATCCAGCATTCAAATTCCTCCCCTACCCAACACATCGGGTCCAACACCACACTCAATAATCTCCTCTTTTTGCCCAGTTACCACAGCTGAAGTTGATAAACTCCTCTCCATGGCCTACCTCACTACCTGTTCTCTGGTCCCTGTCCCCTCACAATTACTGCGGCCACCTTCCCACTCTATCCTCCACTCCCTAACCCACATCTACAACTTCTCCCTCTCCTCCGGAACCTTTCCTTCCCCACTCAAACATGCACTGGTTACCCCCATATAATAATTTAAGACCCATCTCCCTGCTCCCATTTTCCTCCAAGCTCATCGAACGCCTTGTCCATGACCAAATGAGTCGCAACCTCATCGACAACAACCTTCTTGACCCCCTACAGTCTGGCTTCCGCCCAAAACATTCTACTGAAACTGCCCTACTAAAACCCACCAATGACCTACTAACTGCTAAAACCAATGGCGACTACTCCATACTCATACTTTTAGACCTCTCTGCTGCCTTTGACACAGTTGACCACCTGCTCCTCCTCAGCAAATTACACTCCCTTGGCCCCCATGATTCTACTTTATCCTGGTTCTCCTGCTACCTCTCTCAGCGCACTTTTAGTGTCACTTACGACTCCATCTCCTCCGCTCCCCTTCCTCTTTATGTTGTGGTACCCCAAGGTTTCGTCCTTGGGCCCCTCCTATTCTCACTCTATACCTCTTCCCTGGGCCAGTTAATAACCTCCCATGGTTTCCAATATCACTTCTATGCCAATGACATCCAGATCTATCTCTCCACTCCTCAACTCACCCCCTTGATCTCCTCACGGATCTCAAACTTACTGAATGACATATCGGTATGGATGTCACATCACTTCCTCAAACTCAATCTTTCTAAAACTGAGCTTGTTATATTACCTCCTTCACGGTCCCCCCCTTGTGACTTCACCATTAATAACAACAACACAACCATTGGTCCCTCCACACATGCCAGAGTCCTGGGTGTAATCCTTGACTCTGACCTCTCCTTCAGCCCCTATATCCAATCACTGGCTGAATCCTGCCGCCTTCACCTCCGCAACATCTCCAGAATTTGACCCTTCCTAACTAATGACACCACAAAGCAACTCATTAACTCCTTGATTATTTCCCGCCTTGACTACTGCAACTCTCTCCTTAATGGCCTACCCTTAAGCAGGCTATCCCCCTTCACTCTATTATGAATGCTGCTGCTAGACTAATACACCTCACTATTCGATCCGTGACTGCCGCCCCTCTCTGCCAATCCCTTCACTGGCGTCCCCTCCCCCACCATGTAAAATTCAAAATGCTAACACTAACATACAAAGCCATCCACAACATCACCCCCATCTACATCACCAACCTCATCTGCAGATATTGCCCAAATCGTCCCCTCCGCTACTCCAATGACCTCCTGCTCTAGAGCTCCTTTGTTACCTCCTCTCATGCTCGCCTTCAGGACTTCTCCAGAGCATCTCCCATCCTCTGGAACTCCCTGCCCCATTACAGCCCCTACCCTGTTCACCTTTAAGAGATCCCTGAAAACTCATTTATTCTGAGAAACCTATCCCACACCCACCTAACAACAACTGTCCCCGAGCCACCCCCATCAAATCATTCTCTGCAGCTATTACCTTTTGTACCACCACCCTGTCCCTTTAGAATGTAAGCTCTACGAGCAGGGCTCTCTTGTACATTTTGTATTGTACTGTAATTGTGTTGCCCCCCTATACTTTGTAAAGCGATGAGTAAACTGTTGGCGCGATATTAATCGTGTATAATAATAATAATAGAATGCATTAGGGTGAAAAACCATGAGGGTTTACAACCACTTTCAGTTTATGAATGAGCAGGAGCCTCTGTATAGAGCCTCCTTGTCATTCCTTTTGCAGTGCAGCTGATGCTGCAGAGAAAGGGATTGATGAATGTTCTCAATCCCTTTCTCTGTCTCAAAAGTGAGGGGTCTGTTTAGACTCCTGATATTTCTCCGAAACCCCCCAAAAAAAGTATTGGTAAAAATAAAGTGAAAAATTAAAAATATTCTTAGGAAAAAAAAAATGTAAGGTCTCATTTAGACTTTCAGTTTGGGGGGGGGGATGCAAAGCTCAGCCACTTGCCACCTGCCAACCACAGCCCCTTAAGCTGCAATAGGCTTTGGATGGGGGTGTTTACATACCATGGTTGCTATGCTTTGCTTCATGCCTGCAGAAGTCAGTTGACCTAAAGTGATCCGAGGGTGGCATGCCTGTTAAACACTACACATTCAAGTTAATGGGAAAGCCCCACAAATGCCCCATGGCTGCAGAGTGTTTGTCATCAAAAATGGGGTTGTGAGGAGGCATTGCATAACTTTCTCACAGGCTGTCAGTAGCCTCTGGAGTGTGATCCAAATGTGAATGGGCCTTTAGAGGCAAGGACGTTGTAAATGCATGTCTAAGGGCTTGTTGTCACCATCTGCAGAGACTGTAAAAAGCCAGGTCTCTGCAAGACACACAGAAAACAATTATTTTCTACGTATCTTGTTTACACCAAAATGCAGAAGTGATATCCTGTGCTGAGCAGTGTATTATTCAGCATGCCTGCATTTTCTTTCCTCACAGCTCCACCCCCGTGTGACAGGAAGTGGGAGGGAAAGCAGGGCACCTACTTTCCCTCAGATCCCTGCTGAGATAATGCTGCTGCTCCGGTATGTCTGGTGTAAGGGGGAATGTTGCCGGGCACTGATAGCGGGGGACAGAATAGTGGTACAGATGAGAAGGAAAGAATGGCAGGGGACACTGACGGTGGGGAACAGAAAGGTAGGCATGGAGGAGGACAGAATGGTGGAGGACACTGATGTTGGGGGACAGAATGGCGGGCGCAAATTAGGAGGACAGAATGGTGGGCACTGATGAGATGGACAGAATAACAGGCACAGATGAGGAGTAAAGAATGACTGGCATATATCAGAAATAAATAATTGTTGGCATTGATGAGATGGACAGAAATATGGACGCTGATGATGATTAGGACAGAATGGTGATACAGGATGTGATGTCAGTCTTTGCATAAAAAAAATGCTCATAAAAATTGATGGCAATGTGCATAAAAACTCACTGAAAGGCACATCGAAACCGATGTAAACTCATGTCTCTACAAGTGAAATCTGCAGTTTTTTTCTATCAGTTTTTATGCGCGTATGGTGTGAACGAAGCATTAGTCTTTCTACATTCAGCCAGCGAAACACAAACAAGGTGGGATATTGTTTTCTGACAGCAGCACCTGCCACTGCCAGAATACACTGATCAGTGGCAACAGCTAACTGTCTGTGGCCTTTTTATAAGGAAAATTTTCCAACATGTGCCTTCAACAGAAGTTGATCAACTTCACAAACAGAGCCTGCCACACACTGATAGGAATTTGGCAAGTCCCTGCTGAACTGTCTGAATTTCAAATCAGGGTATGGCCAGCTTAAGTCATATTCAGAGCCATCAAGAAAAAAGTGAAAATAAATGTGTTGAGCTATGTGGTGCACATTACTAGAACTGATAGTTTTTTTTTGACAATATGAAATAGTGTAATCTCATTCAGATTAAAATGTCAGTTCTTAATAAGAATCACCATTTCAAACAGGTATAGTATATTTTTTTATTCTGTGTTACAATACACAGGGGGTCAGGGTAAATGATTTCCAATTGTCTAGCCACAGACTCCCAAGTTGCATTGATGGATTTAAATGGGTTTCCAGGCCAGCTATGATAAATAATTGCTCAGAAAGAATGATCTGATTTCCCCTTAGGGTGCCTTCTTATTTGGATGCATCAATAACTACTCCAGTGAGAGCATTTTGGGGGGGGGGGATCTGAACAAATTTCAGAATACACATATTGTTCTATTTGCATTTGAAGTACCAAAAGATCTCAGAAGCATTTCAGTTATGCAGGGTTTCTCACACAACACAGACAGTACTCTTTATTGTAGAGATAGTTATGTAGACTACCTACTAATTGTAAGCATTTTCCTAAAGTGATGCTTGATGCTTCAACAGTCTTTATTTACCTTGTGCCTACCTCTAGTATAGGCTCCAATAACTCCCCTCCTCCACATTTTCCAGTTTATTTAAAGTAAATAAATAATTCACTTGGATTCCATAACATCCAGTATATCCAGCGATGCTGCTATCTGTAGCTTTATTTTAAAATAAATCATCATCAAGGGTTAAAATCCAAGGATCCTAACTATGCAAAGTTGAGAGTTTGTGCCAACTCTACAAATGAGTCATGTATGGGGCTTTCTTATACAAGAACCCATTGAGAGATTATTCTGTTACGGTAAGTTTTTCATGTTGTCAACCAGTCAAGTGCAGTTAATTAACAATGATGCTGTTGTAACATCCTAGTTAATTAAAGCTTAACTTCAAGCAGATATAAAAAAAAAATCTATAAATGCTGTTATCTATACAGTACATTCAAAAGTCATTGAATTTATTGTATTTTTACCTGTATTTCTTTACCGATTAGTCACAGGCTGGAGGCAGGGAAGTGACCAAAATGTATTGCCTAACTGCAGTACAGAAAACTCTAGTCATCAACCCCACTGTTATGTCTTGCAGGGCTGGACTTCATGGACAGAAATGTAAATCATTAGGCAGAAAAAAATGATCTCTTCTATGTATGCAAACTGTCTATTTAAGCTGTTTGTCAGGACTTAAGTTTACCAGAAACTAAACAATGCACAGAACAGGAATGTTCCAGTAGCATATAGTCCCAATGGGTTTTCCTTCTATTCGGCACAGAATTAGCAGGGCACATGTGGACTTTTTGTTCATATCTTCAGGCTTTTAAAAGGAGAGCATGGTTCATAATGTTCCTAAATCCCAAGAGATTATTTTATTTTGAGATTTATAAATTGGAAAAGCTTGGTGCAGATTAACATTTTAAAGAATTACATTTTACAGTGATATGGGTGTTTTTTTTTTCAACTATTTTTAGCTTTATACAGACTAAGTAAGTGGGCCACAGTAACATTTTACCAGTTTACTAGGAGGAGAATGCACAGTATATAAAATTATAAGGAATAAAAAATGGGGAAAAAAAAGAAATGGGAAAATAATTTTAAAGTGGGTACAGTAAAGAAACTGAAAGAATAATGCGGAATGAAAAAAAAAAATTTTTACTACATCAACATGTTTATAATACAGACACAATATGAGTATGTGATGAATAATTTTCTACTATAAAATCAATAACGTATTACCACATATCCGTCCAAAGAAAATGTTTTTGTAGCACATATATCTTTAACTGCATATACCATATAAACTTCACAGCTATACTACTTTCAATGTATGCATCAAAAACATATCTTTTTTCTGGATAAAAATGTCACCTTACCAGCATTGCAAGCTAGCTATCTGCAAATCTAACATTGTCAGTTTAATTGGACCAAAATGATTATCTGACACAAAAGCTTGTACTGCCTCATCAATGCACAGTAGGCAGTGAGCATTTTAGTGACTGAAGACTGAAAGATAGCACAGATTTTAATAAGAGGTCAGTGGAATTATGAAATTCTACTATGTAATTACCATAAATATAAGGTGAGCTGGTGCATGTCAAATACGTAAATTACAGTCATGAATAGAGTTCTACTTGTATCGAAAAAAAGGGCAAATGGATACAAATGCTACTGATCAAAATGCTTTCCTTTCATTTGGTAACTCTCAGACAGTTTCTTATGCAGCTTGTATAACGGTGTAAATTTGCTGTCCCCTCAAAATAAGTCAACACACACCATTAATGTCTAAACAGCTGGCAACAAAAGTCAGTACACCCCTAAGTGAAAATGTCCGAATTGGGCCCAATTAGCCATTTTCCCTCCCTGGTGTCATGTGACTCGTTAGTGTTACAAGGTCTCAGGTGTGAATTGGAGCAGGTGTGTTAAATTTGGTGTTATCACTCTCACTCTCTCTTCACTGGAAGTTCAACATGGCACCTCATGGCAAAGAACTCTCCAAGGATCAAAAAAAAATTGTTGCTCTATATGAAGATGGCCTAGACCAGGGGTCTCAAACTCAAATTGCCAGAGGGCCACATGACAAGTTTTCATATCCCATGGGGGCCGCATGCAAACTTTTTCAAAAGTTCAAAAAACAATAAACTATACCAGCAATAATATACTATACTATACCCAGCACCGATGTCAGCAAGTGCATGATTAACCCCCAGCACAGATGTCAGCACACACATTATTAACCCCCAGCACAGTTGTCAGCACACACATTATTAACCCCCAGCACAGAGGTCAGCACACACATTATTAACCCCCAGCACAGTTGTCAGCAAATGCATTATTAACCCCCAGCACAGTTGTTAAACGCATTATTAACACCCAGTACTGGTGTCAGCAAACGCATTATTAACCCCCAGCACAGTTGTCAGCAAACGCACTATTAACCCCCAGCACTGGTGTTAGCAAACACATTATTAACCCCCAGCATAGTTGTCAAACGCATTATTAACCCCCAGCACTGGTGTCAGCAAACGCATTATTAACCCCCAGCACAGATGTGAGCAAACGCATTATTAACCCCCAGCACTGGTGTCAAACGCATTATTAACCCCATGCATAGTTGTCAGCAAACGCATTATTAACCCCCAGCAGAGTTGTCAGCAAACGCATTATTAACCCCCAGCACAGATGTCAGCAAAAGCATTATTAACCCCCAGCACAGTTGTCAGCAAACGCATTATTAACCCCCAGCACAGATGTCAGCAAAAGCATTATTAACCCCCAGCACAGATGTCAGCAAAAGCATTATTAACCACAAGCACTGGTGTCAGCAAAACGCATTATTAACCCCCAGCATTACCCCCCACACTCCATAATCACCCCCACACACCATAAAATCCCCCAGTGCGGACCAAAATAAGGGCCCTGCACTGTTTTGGTGCAAATGCGATTTCAGCCATACAGTTTGTATTGCTGAATTTGCATTGCACAGACATTGCATGTGATTTGCAATGCTGTGCGAATCACATGCAATGTCTATAATCACACTAGTGAAAACCCTGGCTAAAGGAACATGATGGGCCAACTATTAGCATGGGCTGGTTAAAAGAAAACGTTTTGGATAGAGTTAATGAAAGATTCTGCTGGAGGACAACAGAGGAAAGAGGGGGAGTGAAAGATTTGGGAGAGAGAGGGGGCAGAATCTGGACAAAGTGACAGTGCTGCTAACTCACTTGGATGTTCCCAGGATGCTCACACTATATCAGTCGGACTCCGCGGCTTCTGTAGCTGTCAGCTACTTGTTTAAATGTTCCCGCCCCCACATTCCTTTCAAACGCAGCACACAGGTTCCACGGAGCATGGACAGGACACAGGAAAGGAGGGGAGGGGGGCAGAGCCGATGCAGCCTCTTCCATTTCTGTGGAGGGGGGGGGGGGGGTTGTACTCACTTGGCTGTTAGAATGTAATGTAAAGTACAGCCGACATCCCTATATTTATGCCCGATGGATCAGTCCACCTGAGCAGGGATCTCCCTGCGATGACTGTCACATCGCCACTGCACAACCAAGCCTGCTCGTTGTCACTGTTTCTTACAGGGGAGGACAGGGGCGCCGCCTGACACCCCCCCAGTGTGTGGCACCCGGTGCAGACCGCCCCCTAGTTAGTACGCCACTGGGACAGAGCAGATGGAGAGGTAAAGTGTTTTGGCGCATCCCCCTCTCCCCGTCCTGGATCAGCCCTGCCTGCGGGCCATTTTTAACCGGTCCGGTACTTTGAGACTCCTGGCCTAGACTATAAGAAGATTGCCAAGACCCTGAAACTGAGCTGCAGCACGGTGACCAAGACCATACTGCGATTTAACAGAACACGTTCCACTAAGAACAGGCCTCGCCATTATCGACCAAAGTAGTTGAGTGCATGTGTTCAGCGTCATATACAGAGGTTGTCTTTGGGAAATATGAGTGCTGCCAGCATTGCTGCAGAAGTTGAAGGGGTGGGGGTTAGGGATGGACCGAACACCTGCCGGTTCAGTTCGCACCAGAACACCTCGAACAGGCAAAAGGTTCTAGCAAACATGCATACCCTATGGGACACGAACATGAAAAAACAAAAGTGCTCATTTTAAAGGCTTATATGCAAGTTATTGCCTTAAAAAGTATATGGAGACCAGGGTACTGCCCTAGGGGATATGTATCAATGCAGAAAAAAGGCAGCAGTGATTTTAATAATGCTTAAAGTGAAACAATAAAAATGAAAGATTCCTTTAAATATCATGCCTGGGGGGTCCCCTTAGTCTACCTGTTAAGTAGCGCATCTGTGCAATGTGTAGAACAGTGCCACAGCAAAATTACATTTCTAAAGGAAAAAAAAATTATTGAAACTTACTCGCAGCTGAAATGAATAGCCGGCTCTCGGCAATATAGTTAAAAAATCAAGGAAAAAATGGTGTGCGAACCCCTCCGAGTCCATACCAGGCCCTTCGGGTCTGGTATGGATTTTACCACTTTAAGACCGGGCCTCTTTTTTAGATGTGGTGTTTAAAACTGTTTTTTTTCCTAGAAAATTACTCAGAACCTCCAAACATTATAAATTTTTTTCTAACACCCTAGAGAATTAAATGGCTGTCGTTGCAATACTTTCTGTCACAACGTATTTGCGCAGCGGTCTTACAAGCGCACTTTTTTCTTTAAAAAGTCAACTTTTACCTCACATGTGTGGTTTGAACACTGTTTTCATATGCGGGTGCTACTCACGTATGCGTTCGCTTCTGCATGCGAGCTCGGCGGGACGGGGCGCGTTTAAAAAAAAAAATTCTTATTTATTTTACCTTTTATTTTTTATTTTTACACTGTTTTAACCTTCCTAGCGGTAATCCCGAGTCTGGCTCGGGTTCAGTTTTTTCTGCTAGGAGCGGTAACCCCGAGCCAGACTCGGGCTTGCGTGCAGGATACAGGGGGGAAGTTACTTACCTTTTCCCCTGGATTCTGCGATGTCTCCCCGCTGTGTTTGCGAGCCGTCCGCTCGATTCACACAGTGCAGAGTGCTGCTGATCTCCGTTCCCTGCGACGTTCCGACGCACGGGAGCGGAGATCGGCGCCAAATTTAAAAAAGTTTCAAAACACACATACAGTACTGTAATCTTACAGATTACAGTACTGTATACAACAAATACACATCCCCTTTGTCCCTAGTGGTCTGCCCAGTGCCCTGCATGTCATTTTATATAATAAAAAAAAAAATTCTGCCTGGAAACTGGAGATTGTCCATAGCAACCAAAAAGTGTCCCTTTATGTCAAAAGTGGTTTTAGACCAGCTAGAAAACACTGATAAAAAATTAGAATCACAATTTATCCTCAAACAAAAAATTTAATGACAGCGACTATTCTGCAACTGAGCAAATGTCAGTGTTTTTGATTTGATTACATTATTGAATCATTTTTATATATATTTTTATTATATTATAATTTATGATTTTGTGTTTCAAACTTTATCATACCCGGGATGTCTACTAGACTCTGGTTCGGACAGATTTAAGTGAGTTATTCATAAGAATTGCATGCCTACAATATAAAAACGCCAAATTTCCATGCAAAATAATTGTACCGCTTTCAGCACTAAATTCCGGACAGAATCATACCGCCAGGGAGGTTAAAAAAAAAATTGTGTCACCTTTATTCCTATTACAAGGAAAGTAAACATCCCTTGTAATAGAAAAAAGCATGACAGGATCTCTTAAATATGAGATCTGGGGTCAAAAAGACCTCAGATCTCATATGTGGACTTTGGACTGCAAAAAAATAAAAATGTGCCTTTAAGACGCATAGGCGGAAGTGACTTTGCTTTCGCCCTGCTATGGTATAGAGATAAGTGGGGGCCATCTTCCCCTCACTCATCTCCATACCTAGCAAGGAGACAGACACGATCGCCTCTGCCGCTGCCGACGGCTCCGGCAAGGGGCCCTCTCCCGCCACCGATAAAAGTGATCTCACGGCAAATCCGCTGCAGAGACCACTTTTATCTTGTAGCCGACCACCGGCCAAACACGGGGATACTGGGGTTATGGCAGCTAGCTGCTGCCATAACAACGATATCTGTCCCCAAAGTAGGCACGTACATCAGCGCGCGGCGGTCGGCAAGTGGTTAAGGGGCACTCCTCGCCAAAATTTAAAACAAAATTGGCGTAGGGTCCCCCCAAAATTCATACCAGACTCTTATCTGAGCATGCAGCCTGGAGGTCAGGATAGAGGGGGATGAGCGGGCGCCCCCCTCCTGAACCATACCAGGCCACATGCCCTTAACATGGGGAGGGTGTTTTGGGGTCCCCCAAAAAATGGCCAGGGTTGTTGGGGTCTGCGGGTGGGGGACTTATTGGAATCTGAAAGCCCCCTTTAACAAGGGGACCCCCAGATCCCGCCCCCCTATGTGAATGGGTATCAGACACATTGTACCCCTACCCATGCACCAAAAAAAGTGTCAAAATGTAAAAACCCCAATAGACAGTTTTTGGCAATTCCTTTATTAAAGAAAAAAAAGTGTCTCACGACATACATCCATTGTCAATGACGCTGCCCGATAGACCCGAAAAATAGAAAAAATTAAAAACTCTGACTCCATGGGAGGGCTCCCCCCCGACTGCTGTCTTTTCCCTTTGACAGTTCTTATATAGGCAAGGGCGGGGCCACCCGCTGACATAAGCGGTTGACCCCACCCCATCTGATGTCACATAAAGACACATGATGTAAGAAGGGGGCAGGGTCAGTGGGTGGCCCCGCCCTTGCCTATATAACAGCAGCCAAGAGACAGCAGTCACCGGAAGGCCTCCCATCGAGGCAGAGCGGCGTGATTGAAGATGGATGGAAATCGTGGGACACTTTTTTTTTCTAATAAAGGAATTGCCAAAAACTGTCTGTTGTGGTTTTTACTTTTTTAAATTTTTTTGGTGAATGGGTGGGGGTACAATGTACACGATACTCATTGTCATGGGGGGGCAGATTCTGATAAGCCCCCGCTTGCAGAACCAAAAACCAATGGCCAGGGTTGTCGAGAAGAGGCTCTTGTCCCCATCAACATGGGGACAAGGTGCTTTGGCATGGGGTGCATTTTAATTTTGGCATGGGGTGTCCCCTCCAAATTCTTACCAAACCGAAGGGTCTGGTATGGTTTTGGGGGGGGACCCCATGCTGTTTTTTTCGTGAATTTTTTTAGCCTGCAAATCTTTTTTTTTACTTTCAGCTGTCAGCGGGGAGCCCAGCTGACAGCTGTTGAATCATCAGGTTGTTAAGGACATGGCAGCCAGCTTCCAGACTCACTAGTTATCAACTAGCTATATACAGTAAATGTAAAGCCCAAAAAAACACAAATCGCAAAATGCAAATCACGGCAAAATCGCTGTAAAAGCGCAGTATATGCGCCCCCTCCTGAGCCGCACCACGGCTGTAACTATTCACCTAAGGGGAAAAAAGTGTAAATAAAAAAACGACACAAATTTTTTAAAATATTTTATTGCACAGGGTTGTCGGGAAGAGGCTCTTGTCCTCATCAACATGGGCACCCCCCATGTTGAGGGCACGCGGCCTGGTACGGCTCAGGAGAGGGGGTTGCTCGCTCGTCCCCACCCCCTTTCCTGACCGGCTGGGCTGCATGCTCGGATAAGGGTCTGAGATGGATTTGGGGGGACCCCCATGCCGTTTTTTCGGCGTAGGGATTCCTCTTTAAATCCATACCAGGTGAAGGGCGGGGCTAGCGTGGCAGCATTCACTGCCTTCGCTAGTCTCGTCTACCTGGAGTCACGTTCTGAATGAACGGACTTTCCGATCGTGTGTTGGCAAGTCCGTTCATTTCAAAAGTCCCGCTGACTTTTTCAAAAAAGCCGGCGGATTGTCCGCCGGAAAGTCCGGGCGTGTGTGGGCAAGTCCACACGCTCGGAAAGTCCGGCGGAACTTCACTGGAAAGTCCAGCGGTTTGTCCGCTGGACAATCCTGCCAGAAAGTCTGAGTGTGTGTATGCCACTTGTGTGTACGGACACTTGTCTGACTATCCATTCTGGTTCCTGAACTCTGGCTATGTTTTGACTACATTTACTCCGTTTACCTTTTTTTATTATTATTAAACAAGTGTTATTTAACTGTACTTCTGTCTCTATCTGATTCATGGTTTCTGGCAGTGTTTTTCTGGAAGACAAAAGGGCAACAGTTGTTTGAGACTTCAGAGGAAATTGTTGTTTTGTGCTGGACTCTAAGCAAGGAGCCATGAGAAGATTCCATTAATGGACCCAAGTTAAGCTGTTTAGTATACTTATTGCATACATATTGTACATGCTTATTTGCTAGAAAGGATAATTGGCTTGTGCATGTTGTAGACATATTTTGTAATAAGTTGCATGCTTTGAATGGTGTTTGCTGCAGTTGTATGTGCAGCCTTTCTGTTTTAGTAAAGTACATTAATACATTAGGAGTTTTAAGTGCTTCTTTAGCGTATACCACAAATATGCAAACCTTAAAGATGCAAGCAAAACAGAGGTGTGCAAAAAAAAAAAAAAAAACTCTCAATGTCTTTCCCATAGGATGGCAAGATCCAGTTCATGGACAACATGACTTGGATTCTCATGGTTATGAAAAAAGGTATAGTGATATTTGCAGGTCTCTCTTTACAATGCATTGACCAGTCCCTGCTGCTGGCATCAGTCATAAGCAGCGCATAGCCCATATGGCCAGTAAGTATATGGGGTCTAGGGAGGATGTTGATGACCCAATTGACTACCAGATGTCAAGACTAGACTAGTGACTTGAGTTTTCCCAGCATGCAATCAAGCTGTTGGGCTGCTCTGCTGCATTGTCCTTTCAAAACAGGCATTTAGTTTAGCTGGTGGTTAGTGAGAGGAAAAATAATCCATCTGTCTCCAAAAGCAGTTGATCAGTTCACGTTTTTAAAAATCCTTCAATCCTGGATCAGCCTTGAAAATACAGTGTACTTCACTAGAAGTCACAGGTTATGCTAGAAACGTATTTTTGCTTTCAAGTGGAGGGATTTCGCTTTATTTAATTTCAAAGCTCAGTACAATAAACTTTAGGTCTGTTCTGTTTACTACTTCTACCACTCAAGTTTGGCATGGGTTGCTGCAAAAACAACCTAGAAAGAGATCTTTTAACAAGTTACAATTGATTGATTATGAGTCCTGATGCTTTATGTAAGCCTAGGAAAAATGTGCATTTAAAACAATGTATTACACATACAAATTATGTAATGCCAAAACATGGTGTGGTTGATGCTGTCCCAAAGAATGATACTGTTTTGCAGCCCTGCATATAGCTTAAAGGTATCTCTGAAGGATGTAATTTGAATAATTGTCGTTTTTCTTATAGTTCCCTTCGAAGTTGCATAAAATGATGGGCCATTTACCAGCCATATGGTATTTATTTATTTTATTTTCTGCATTGGTACACAATCCCACAGTCAGTGCTAAGTTTTCCATGCCCTTTGTTTGTCAAGACATTGATAAACAAGACAAACAAATAAGGATTTTTATTAGAAGGATTGAAATAGAGAGGGATAGTCTCAAAATGCCCAGGTTGCAAATGGTCACACTTTGAGATAAGTTTATGCAGTGATTTTATAATACAGATAGATATATTTATGTAAACTCTGAAAATAGAAGCAATGATCTTTTTTTGACCAGTACATCAAAACACTGGCTGCACTATTTCACTTCTTATGCCCTGTACACACAACCGTTTTTCTCGTCGGAATAAACTCTGAAGGTTTTTACGACGGAGTTCCGACGGAATTCCGCTGAAACTGTCTTGCATAGACACACGATCACACCAAAGTCCGACCGTCAAGAACGCAGTGACGTACAACAGGACTAGAAAAAGGAAGTTTAATAGCCAATAGCTTCCATCTCGTACTTACTTCAGAGCATGCGCCGTTTTTGGTCCGTCGGAACAGCATACAGACAAGGGGTTTTCCCGATAGGAATTGATTCCGTCGGAAATATTTAGAACATGTTCCATTTCTAGGTCCATCAGAATTTTCGAAAAAAAAAGTCAGATGAGACATACACACGATCGGAATATATGATGAAAAGCTTCCGTCTGACTTTTTCTGTCGGACATTCCGCTCACGTGTACGCGCCATTAGTAAAATAGGCATTATGGCATACAGAAATTTCCCAAAGTTTTTTAGATACTTTAGTTGGTAGTCTTATTCTACCTGATGGCAATGAAATAAAAAAAAAGTCTCACATGGATTTATTGTTTATTTACAAGTACTGTACATCAATCAGCATTTTTAGGTAATTGTACTCTTCTTTTAACTTAGACATGCCTAGTTTTTTATGACAGATGCATTCTATCTTTTCTACAAACTTTTCTATATCTAAAACTAGACAGTTTTTTTTTTCCAGGTATGGTATACTGTATAAACAGCCAATTGTTTTAAATGCCTGAGATGCTCTATATTTGTATTAAGCTTTCATGACAAAAACAATTCAGAAAGTGACATTTTGCTGTAAATATAATTAAGTGGTTATAAATTATATTCAAATGATGCCTCAGTACATCTCTCATTTGACTTACTATACACCTGACTACAAATAGCTTAGATGTAAAGATGACTGCACTGAGTAATGGCCTTTGAAGTGAAACTAATACCAGTCGATGCAAAATTATTTATCACATTAAATATTTTATGTTTTGTCTTAAACTTCAGCATTTTCACCATAGACTACACATCATATATTCTCTTTGATACAGAGGAAGCAAAATTTTGCATTCAGATCCTGAGGGCTGATGATAATTTCAACATTTCAGGTTCATGGAAAGTTTACCAATGCTTTGAAGATTTGTCTTCCTAGAACATGAAGAAGTCCTCAAGTCTAAGCTGTATAATTAAAATATGTGCACAGTTTTCATAATCGAACACATTTTGTGTCCCTTGTGTGATATTATTGCATGATGATGTAATTGATTACATTAATGAGCTTTTAACGAGGGACATCATATTCATCTAGATCGCTGAAATGTTATACAATAAAGTAAAGGGTGGAGGATCTCTAAATAATACAACAGGTCAATTAAAAAAATTAATATATCAATTTAAAGGATTGTGTGAGTTTTCCCAAATGAATGCATAATAGCATACAGCTGTTCATTTAAATTATTGACATGCTGTTGCTTATGTTGTCATTGATCTATAAGAAGAGTTTTATAGAGTTAAATCAATTCTTTACACAAATCCATTTGTTGATGTGATACCAGGTGAATGCGCAAGGAAACCAATTATATTCTTTTTTTAGGATCCTGGTTGGAATAAACCACAAGAACTGCTCTGACACAGCATTGATATGAACTTGTTGAAATGAACACAAGAGAACCAGTCTGTTAATGACAGAGACTGCAAAATATCCATCTCTTCATAAAGTTTAATTGTGTGTGTCTCCTTTGATAATAATAGTCCACCTAGAAATTCGAAATGCTCTTTGGAGAGATAAATAACATCTGATGAAAATGCTCTTTGATGTTTCTAATATAGAATGTCACACTTTTCTGGTTGACACACATTTATCACTTAATTTCACACAACAGTAAACAACTCCTAAGTCACCAGCTAATTTAATTGAAAACAGCTTTGGGTATTAGTACCTTGCAATGGTGCCCTGCACTAACATTCAGCCTGGAGCAGGGGAATAATTTGATTTAGAAATTTGATAAGCTAGGTTCAATAAATCGGAATATTTTAAGGATTTAGGCATTGTATTTTACTAGCATGCATGCTTTATGAGGTAAGTGCTGCAAAATGACAAAGCTAAAGGAAACACCTTTACAACATACTAACAGGGAGTAGTGGACATACTGGTAATAGGCCCTCCAGTTTCACTTTCTCAACCCTCATTCATATTTTTGAACAATACACATATGTTTAAAAGGCTAACTGCATTTTTTGTAACAAGGATGATATTTCACACAAGGTCTATTTATCAAATATGTAAATACAATGAGAGAACTTAAATTCTCAATGTTACAATCAAGCCACAGACAAAATGCCTGTCTAGTAAGCATCTGATATACAGTAAATAATACCAATTAAAGCAGTTAGTTAATAATCAATTAATAATTCTATTAAATTGTATAGTCAGATCTTATTTTTATTTATATTTTTATATTTTGGATAGAGTATGGAAGGATTGAAACCTCTGTTGGTTTTTTTTACAGTCTGTGTTCCTACTAGGTAACTTTACCCTCACAATGTCAAAGAGAAAGTAGTAATAAATCCAAAATGTTACAGTTGTTGGCAACACAGGAGGTAAGGAGAAATCTTCTAATGAGTATACCTAGTCTGGTGACAGCTGTCTACAGGGGCAGTTTCCCTCACTTTGTAGAGACTTTATAGTTACATAGTTAGTTACATAGTTAGCTAGGCTGAAAAAAGACACAAGTCCATCCAGTTCAACCATAAAAAAAAAGAAATAATAAATAAAAATAAAAAATATCGTACAATCCAATATACCCCATTCTATACCCACAGTTGATCCAGAGGAAGGCAAAAAAAAAAACCAAAAGAGCATGCTCCAATCTGCTACAGCAGGGGAAAAAAATCACATCTTGATCCCCCTAGAGGCAATCGGATTTTCCCTGGATCAACTTTACCTATAAATGTTAGTACCCAGTTATATTATGTACATTTAGGAAAGTATCCAGGCCTTTCTTAAAGCAATCTACTGAGTTAGCCAGGACCATCTCTGGAGGGAGTCTATTCCACATTTTCACAGCTCTTACTGTGAAGAAACCTTTCCGTATTTGGAGATGAAATCTCTTTTCCTCTAGACGTAAAGAGTGCCCCCTTGTCCTCTGTGTTGACCGTAAAGTGAATAACTCAACACCAAGTTCACTATATGGACCCCTTATATATTTGTACATGTTGATCATATCCCCCCTTATTCTCCTCTTCTCAAGAGTGAATAAATTCAGTTCCTCTAATCTTTCCTCGTAGCTGAGCTCCTCCATGCCTTTTATCAGTTTGGTTGCCCTTCTCTGCACTTTCTCCAGTTCCCCGATATCCTTTTTGAGAACTGGTGCCCAAAACTGAACTGCATATTCCAGATGAGGTCTTACTAATGATTTGAACAGGGGCAAAATGATATCTCTCTCTCTGGAGTCCATACCTTTCTTAATACAAGAAAGAACTTTGCTTGCTTTGGAAGCCGCAGCTTGACATTGCATGCTATTATTGAGCTTATGATCTACCAAAACCCCCAGATCCTTCTCCACTATGGATTTCCCCAGTTGTTCTCCCCCTAGCATGTATGATGCATGCATATTCTTAGCCCCCAAGTGCATAACTTTACATTTATCAACATTAAACCTCATCTGCCACATAGTCGCCCAATTAGACAGAGCATTGATGTCGGCTTGTAAATTGGAGACCTCCTGTAAGGACGTTATTCCACTGCATAGCTTGGTGTCATCTGCAAAGATAGAAATGTTACTTTTGATCCCAGACCCAATATCATTTATAAAGATATTAAAAAGTAAGGGTCCCAGCACTGAACCTTGGGGTACACCACTGATAACCTTAGACCATTCAGAGTAAGAATCATTAACCACTACTCTCTGAATTCTGTCTTTTAGCCAGTTTTCTATCCATTTACAAACCGATATTTCCAAGCCTGTAGACCTCACCCTACACATGAGCCGTGTGTGGGGAACTGTATCGAACGCTTTTGCAAAATCCAAGTATACCACGTCCACAGCCACGCCTCTGTCCAAGGTTTTACTTACCTCTTCATAAAAAGAAATCAGGTTTGTCTGACAACTTCTGTCTTTCATGAACCCATGCTGTCTGTTGCTTAAAATGTTTTTTTCAAGCAAGAACTCGTCTATGTGGTCTTTTATTAATCTCTCCAGTATCTTCCCGACTATAGAAGTTAAACTAACAGGTCTATAGTTACTTGGTAAAGACTTTGTTCCCTTTGTAAATATAGGCACTACGTTTGCCCTGCGCCAATCCAGTGGTACTATTCCCGTCATTAATGAGTCCCTAAAAATTAAATACAATGGCTTTGAAATTGCAGAGCTCAATTCTTTTAGGATCTGTGGGTGGATGCCATCTGGTCCAGGTGCTTTATCCACCTTTATTCTGTCTAAATATTTCTGGACCATATTACTTTTTAGCCATTGTGGATCATTCGGGGCTGTGTAAATACCACCCCCATTATGGACATGAGCTCCCCCATGCTCCTTTGTATACACAGAGCTGAAGAAAGTATTTAATAAATTAGCCTTCTCTTTGTCCCCAGTCACCCACTCTAGATTATTTTGTAAAGGGCCTACATGCTCAGACCTGACCTTTTTACTATTAATATATTTGAAGAATTTTTTTGGGTTTGTCCTACTATCTTTTGCAATCTGTTGTTCGTTTTGAATTTTTTGCATTCTTGATTTCCTTTTTACATATTCTGTTAAATTCTTTGCAACATTTAAACAACACTAGTGTTCCTTCACTGTTATATTTTTTAAAAGATCTTTTCTAGGGGCGTGTCTAGCCGCGGACTGTGATGGCTGCTTGAGACCGGAGCTCCTCAGAGACGGGACCCAGAACAGCACAAAACAGCTACCCTGAGCCAGCTAACTGCTCACACCGAGTACTGGACATCCTCTACACCCGACCGGCCATGACAAGGAAGAGGAAGGAGGAACGAAAACCCCAGAAGATGACCGAGTTCTACAAGTACCGGCATGACGGAGGTAGGCAAGATGGCGCCGCCGCCACATCTACCCCGGCCCTAAACACAACTAACTTACAGTGCTGGATATCACAATAGATAGGATCCACCGCCTCCCCAAGCCGTCCTATCTCCCTGACCAGACCCCAAGAGATGTGATCCTGAGGCTTCATTTTTATCACACCAAGGAGCAACTTATGGCGATCATGCGTAAAAAAGACCTCATACCACCCCAATATCAACATCTCCAATTCTATGCTGACTTGTCCCAATACACCTTGAAAAAACGGAGAAGTCTAGTTACAATCACAAAAGCCCTGAGAAACCATCAGATCACCTATAGATGGGGGTTCCCCACAAACATCACAATCACCAAAGATGGCAAAACCTTTGTTGTCCACACTTTGGACAAAGGCATAGCACTCCTGAAAGACTGGCATATTCTCCCTGAACCTGATAATATTCCCTCACACAGCAGGAAGCCTCAACAGATGGATGTGGAGTGGAAGACAGTGACTGCAAGAAATTAGAAAGAAACACACTTGAACGAGTTGAGTATGAAGGGGTATACACCAGCCCCGCCACTCTGAGGGAACACCCTCTCCCTCACGAACTTATCCCCCAAAATATTTGAATGACATCCAGATGCATTCAAATTCTCAGTTGTCACTCTAGACTGAACAGTAGTTTTGAGCTCCACTTTGCCCGCCAGGTTAATGGCGAGAGTAAACCGTTTTGCATACCAGCTTGCTGTTGGCGAATGTTTCGCCATCCTATGTTTTCTTCTCTTTTTTTCTTTTAGCTATTCACCAAAATATCTCTCGATGCACTAATAGTCTCTTCTTCCAGGAAATTTGTCAAACCTTCTTACCTGATCCAGAAACTCATCCCAAAAGGACGCCTCATAATCCTGACGCAGCAAGTCGCACAAAAAGCTCTGAAAGCAATCCACCTTCCAGGACCTCTCCTCTAACCGTGAGTACCTGCACCAACTACCCTACATCCTGCATATGTTTCAAAACCTCTAACACTCGCCCTAGGGAAGTGTGGTACAACTCTCATGCAAGGGCAATTATTAATTGGAAGCTACACCAACTCAGCCACGCCAATTCATCATGGGAGTAACCTTCCTATCTATCAACACTAAAGGCCTTAACCACCCGGCCCAACGAAGGTCACTCTGGAATGAGGCAGCTAAACATAACGCTGACATTATATGCGCACAGGAAACGCATTTTTCCATCAACGCACAACCCAAATGCTGGCACAGGAGCTACCCCTTCGTCTTTACCTCCAGTGCAGACTCAAAAAAGAGGGGGGTTCTCACAGCCATCAAGGACTCAGTTGCATTTCAGCTACGTGAGGAAATCAAAGACCCCAATGGCAGGTACCACATATTAATTTGCGACATCAACTCCAGACAATATACAATAGTAAATGTCTACTCACCTAACTCCCATCAGCTGAAATTCCTTAATAAACTTCTAAAGAAAGTGGACACCTTCAAGCGGGGATCTTTAATCCTGTGCGGGGACTTCAACATGCCCCCTGACAGGGCTATGGACTCCACGACCATTCCTAACCGCACAGGCCCCTCTATGCAGGACACTATCTACAAACATAACTTGTATGATGTCTGGCGCTGCTGCCATGTTGGAGAAAGAGACTTCACTTACTTTTCAGCAGCACACAGATCTTACTCAAGAATTGATCTCTTCCTAGTTGATAATACTGTTTTAACACGTACTCAAAGCTCCAAGATCAATGATATAACCTGGTCTGACCACGCATCTGTGTCATTCTCCATAACAGACTCACTGTCACCTGGGGCCAACCCAGTGTGGAGAGCCAATCCATATATCCTCCAGAGAAAAGACACTAAAGAAGCCTTAGAGAAACATTTAAAGAGATACTTTGAAATGAATACTGACTCTGTATCGAATCATGCTACCTTGTGGAACGCTCACAAGGCGTACATGCGAGGCATGTTTATTAAGATTGGGGCAGGGCTGAAGAGGCACAGGCAGGCACACATAACGGAACTCACTGAAGGCATTCACCTACTAGAAACCCAAAACAAACAATATCCCACAATTGCCCTTTCAGACCAAATCTCGAAACTGAGGCATGATCTCTTAGTTTTCTGGTGTCTTCTGGTGATTTTGAAAAATCCTCCAGAAGACTAAAAATGCTGTACTACTCTAGTGACAACAGAGTTGGGAAATTTCTTGCCCGACGCCTACAAGGGCACAGATACAAAACAAAAATCCCATTCATTGTTCACCCAGCATCCAAAGCTAAACAATTTCACCCCAAAGATATTGCAGATGCCTTCAGTGAATACTACGGTTCCCTGTACAATCTGAATAGAGACCCACTCACACCCCAACCCGATCCAAAAGCAATTAACAACTTCCTGACTAAATTGCCCCTTCCGCAACTGACAGAAGATCAACTTCAACAGATGAATCTACCCTTCAGCATATAAGAGATTTCTAAAACCATAGCCTCCCTACCTTCCAATAAATCCCCTGGCCCTGATGGCTTCGTGGGAGAATATTACAAAACATTCAACCATATACTAGCCCCGCATCTTCAGAGAGTTTTCAATGATGCTGCTGCCTCTGCCTCCTTCCCCTCAGAAATGCTTAGAGCCTTGATAATAACTATACCGAAGCCAGGGAAAGACCCGACCACACCACAAAACTTCAGACCTATCTCACTATTGAATAACGATTTGAAGTTATACGCTAAAATTATTGCGCAAAGATTGACAGGAATCCTACCCACGCTTATACATCCTGACCAATCAGGATTCACCCAGGGACGTCAAACATCGGACGCTACCAGAAGGATAATTAATATCATTCACAACGCAAACGCATCAGGAACGCCTTCTCTGCTTCTTGCTTTAGACGCAGAGAAGGCGTTCGATCGCGTCCACTGGGGATATCTGACCCAAACCCTGACAGCATTCGGATTTACAGGTTCAATTCTCTCAGCGATTCTAGCCTTGTATACTATACCCTCAGCCCAGGTCTTCACTTCAGGGGTACTCTCAACCCCTTTTGACATCACGAATGGGACACGCCAGGGGTGCCCCCTGTCGCCATTGATATTCAATCTACTCATGGAACCCTTGGCGTGTCACATTCGCAACCACCCCCTTATATCAGGGATCAAAATGCACGACTCGACTCACACAATCAGCCTCTTTGCTGATGATGTCATACTAATGTTCACAGAGGTGGAAAAATCCCTGGCTTCGATATATCATACTTTGCAACTGTTTAGCAACTTGTCCTACTATAAGGTGAACGAAACAAAGTCATATATTTTAGGCTTGAATGTGTCGCCCTCAACACAACAAAAACTCGCTACCACCTACCCTTACACTTGGGAAACAACTGGAATTAAATACCTAGGTATTACCCTAACACCCCATGCAGGGGACCTTTATAAGGCTAACTACTTACCGTTCCTTGAAAAACTGAGGGGTAAACTCCAAACACTAAGCAAGGCGGAGCTTTCCTTGACAGGAAGGCTGGCGGCCTTTAAAATGAACATCCTACCCCAACTAATCTATATGTTCTGCACCCTCCCAATTCCTATACCGAACTCCTTTTTCAATGCAGCACATTCTGCCATTAATCACTTCATGTGGCAAGGGAAAAGGGCAAGATGTGCATACTCACGCCTTATCACAGCTAGACGAGTGGGGGGTATAGGAATGGTTAACTTGAGGGATTACTACTTAGCTACTATAGTTTCGCAACTTAAAGCCTGGTTCCCCTCATCGAACAGTAACAGATGGACGGAAACTGAACAGGCCCAAATCCAGTACCACAACCCCTACCATCTACTTTTCCAACTTCAGCAAGGGATTTTAAAAGATAAAACCCTCTCCCCACCCATTGTAGCATCCCTACATGCATGGGACATCCTAGTAAAATTCCCCTTCCAACAGACGACTTTAATAGATGTACCTACACCATTACAAAGCCTCCAACTAGCCATACCGGACATACGTGTAGAACACTGGACAGAGAAAGGTATTAAACTGATTGACGACTTGATGATCGGACCAACATTGAAAACCTTCAGGTCCCTCCAGATTGAGTATGACTTAACCTTACAAGACCACTATACTTACCTTCAAATCACTCACTTCCTCCGCTCAAATCCTTATCGCCAAATCTCTCTCCCTTGGAATATTGCCCAATTCTACAATAATAAACACTCTAGACTCAAAAGGAATCTCCCTATTCTATAGAATGCTCGGTAATAAGGAAGTATTTATGAAAACACCAGCCATGGATACTTGGGAGAGAGACATAGGAACCATTTTTACCTCAGAACAATGGCAAAAAGCCTTCACAGTGACCTTCGCCTCAACCAAAAGTGTAAACTTGTGGGAAATCTCTCATAAGATAGCACTTCGTTGGTACTTACCACCTCATAGGATAGCAAAGTTTGCACCCCAAAACTCTGCATTATGCTGGCGCCTCTGCGGCGAGGTGGGAACCCTATACCAGTACTGGCGTAGAGTGTTCCAACTTGCTAGTCAGGTTCTCAACTACACAGTTAAATCATCCCCAGAGCTGGCCCTCCTTTCCCTGACCATTGACTCATTTCCTAGAGAACTCAGGACAGTACTATCCCACATCCTAACAAGTGCAAGGTTAGTGCTGACGCGTCATTGGAGGCAACAAGCATCCCCCTCGTTACAAGAAGTTATACTCACGACTAATACTCACGCCAATTACGAAATAATGTACGCAAGCGCACAGAATCGTCTTTCACCAGCCTCGCTAACTTGGAAACCCTGGACAGACTGGTACAAGTTAAATAATCCCTAGTATGATAGGTTAAAAGCGAACATTGAGAATACAAAATGTTTCTTATATATGTACTCTTACTTCACATTGAATGTGTAATTTGACTAATCTGAACTATCTGGTTGAATGGCTTGTTCTTATACTGCTCAGTTTACTTTGTTGCTTAGTTATTTGAAACTTAGTCAAATTAAGAATACCTATACTATACGTATTGACCCTATGTTGACTTTACAGTATGTTTGAATTGTTTGAATTGTCAAAATTCTAATAAAAAACTATTGAAATTAAAAGCTCTTTTCTTATTTTTCATAGCTTTTTTAACTTTGACCGTGAGCCACAGGGTCTGGGGGGCGCATGCACACAGTGGGAACTGATCTGTGGGTATGGTGGACTTGATGTCTGCTAGCACCCGCTTATAATTAGGCAGAGAGCCAGAACAGCGATACACAAGGCAGATCATTGTTCTGTCTGTAGGGAGGGCATTGATCCTGTGTTCCTGCTTAGCAGGAACATGGATCAATGCCTTCCCCTCGTAAAAGCACCTCTCACACAGTGCACAAACACTGGTTAGGCACGCAGTTAACCATTTAATCACCCCTGAGGTTTAAACCCTTCCCAGCCAGTGTCATTAGTACAGTGACAGTGCATATTTTTAGCACTGATCACTGTATTAGTGTCACAGGGTAAAAGAGGGGAATGCTCGATAGTGTAGTATTTAGGTATATCAGCAATTTATTTATAAACATAGAATAAAACACTCACATTTCAAAACATGTAGACCTGTATGTAAAAACGAGCGGCCTCTGCTTCCTCCTTGGTGGCGTCCCCCCTCAGTGTGATTATCCTTTGGTCCTGATGGAACTTCTAAAAGGGTTCCCTGATGAAGTCACGTGACCGTGACAAACACGCGTTGGGTCAGAACTGAGATACCGGAAGTGAGGTACGAGCTTGCCGCTCGTTTTTACATACAGGTCTACATGTTTTGAAATGTGAGTGTTTTTTTCTATGTTTATAAATAAATTGCAGATACACCTAAATACTACACTATCGAGCATTCCCATCTTTTACCCTACCCTGTGGGAGTTATTTATCAGCGCCAGACAGCAGAGGGGCCATCCAGCAGTGGGGACACCTTTTAGAAGTTCCATCAGGACCAAAGGATAATCACACTGTGGGGGGACGCCACCAAGGAGGAAGCAGAGGCCCGTCTGGAGCCTACATATCTCTAAAACGCTGTTACCTTACAGCGGTAAGGTAAGGGGACATCCACACTTTAATCAAGAGAGGAACAGAAACCACTAATGACTGAATGCACTAGCCCCTGGAAAAAGAAAAATATATTCTTTGCACCAGCAAGCATCACCTTTGATCCACCTACAATGCGTTTTATATGAAGTCACAATATATTGCACTTTTAGGTCAAGCTGAGTTAGGACTTACCTCACAGACCTATATCACCGCCACCTATTTTGATTCATCCAGCACTATTTATTTTATTTATATTTTCATTATGCGCTTCCATGCGATTTTATGCAACTTTTTATGACCATATGCGATTTTATGAAATTTCTATGCGATTTTATCCGTATGTATCTGCATATTATGAACATTTATGAACTTTTCACCTGAGGACCTATTATTAGCAGCATACTGGTCATGTATGTTTGAATCAGCACCGCCATTTCATTTATTCTCACATGTGATTTTATTGCCATTTTTTTGTTTTTTTTATTGATTTTATATTGATTTCACTTGCACAGGATGCACTTTTCTGGCACTTCTCACTTATAAGTGAACGTTGTATCTTTTAGCACTTTATATTCACTATATTATCTGGCACTTTTATATTATACCCTCAGTATACAGCGCAGCACTATTCTTTTTTATTGGGATTTTTGTAACCAAAAATATGTAGCAAAACACATATTGGCCTAAGTTAATGAAGAAATTCGATTTTTTCATTTTTTTTATTGGCTATGTTTTATAGCAGAAAGTAAAAAAAATATATATATTGTCAGTCCTTTTAGTTTATAACGCAAAAAATAAAAACCGCAGTGGTGATCAAATACTACCAAAAGAAAGCTCTATTTGTGGGAAAAAATGACATTTTGTTTGGGTACAGTTTTGCATGATCGCGCAATTGTCAGTTAAAGTAGTGCAGTGATGTATCGCAAAAAATGCCATGGTCATGAAGGGGGGTAAATCTTCCAGTCACTGGATAAGAAAATGGATCTGATTTGACCGAGACTGCATGTTTTGAATGATGAGGAACTGTTGTGTCTTTACCATAATAGCAAACTAAATAGCAACATGCTGGGCTCAGCTTTCCAACTCAGTGCGATGCTATTCTTCCAAACAAATCATAATCATCTATTGGGGAGAACTCAAGAAGGTGGACTTTGTATTTACAGTATTTCACAAAAGTGAGTACACCCCCTCACATTTTTGTAAATATTTTATTATATCTTTTGTGACAACACTGAACAAATCACACTTTGCTACAATGTAAAGTAGAGCTTGTATAACAGTGTAAATTTGCTGTCCCCTCAAAATATTTAAACACACAGCAATTAATTTCTAAACCGCTGGCAACAAAAGTGAGTACACCTCTAAGTGAAAATGTCCAAATTGGGCCCAATCAGCCATTTTCCTTCCGCGTTGTCATGTAACTTGTAAGAGTTACAAGGTCTCAGGTGTGAATGGGGAGCAGGTGTTTTAAATTTGGTGTTATCGCTCTCACTCATACTGGTCACTGGAAGAATTTGTGCTCTACATAAAGAGGACCTAGGCTATAAGAAGATTGCCAAGACCCTGAAACTGAGCTGCAGCACGCTGGCTAAGACCATATAGCGGCTTAACAGGATAGGTTCCACTCAGAACAGGCCTCGCCATGGTCGACCAAAGAAGTTGAGTGCACGTGCTCAGCGTCATATCCAGAGGTTGTCTTTGGGAAGGAAACGTATGAGTGCTGCCAGAATTGCTGCAGAGGTCAAAGGGGTGGGGGGTCAGCCTGTCAGTGCTCAGACCATATGCCGCACACTGCATCAAATTGGTCCACATGACTGTCATCCCAGAAGGAAGCCTCTTCTAAAGATGATGCACAAGAAAGCCCACAAATAGTTTGCTGAAGACAAGTAGACTAAGGACATGGATTACTGGAACCATGTCCTGTGGTGAAACCAAGATAAATCTATTTGGTTCAGATGGTGTCAAGCGTGTGTGTCTGCAACCAGGTGAGGAATACTGGGCCCAGGGCAGTATTCCAACATGATAACGACCCCCAAACACACCTCCAAAACGACCACTGCCTTGCTAAAGAAGCTGAGGGTAAAGGTGATGGACTGGCCAAGCATGTCTCCAGACCTAAACCCTATTGAGCATCTGTGGGGCATTCTCAAATGGAAGGTGGAGGAGTACAAGGTCTCTAACATCAACCAGCTCCGTGATGTCGTCATGGAGGAGTGAAAGAGGACACCAGTGGCAACCTGTGAAGCTCTTGTGAACTCCATGCCCAAGATGGTTAAGGCAGTGCTGGAAAATAATGGTGGCCACACAAAATATTGACACTTTGGGCCCAATTTAGACATTTTCACTTAGGGGTGTACTCACTTTTGTTGCCAGCGGTTTAGATATTAATGGCTGTGTGTTGAGTTATTTTGAGGGAACAGAAAATTGACACTGTTATACAAGCTGTACACGCACTACTTTACATTGTAGCAAAGTGTAATTTCTTCAGTGTTGTTACATGAAAAGGTATAATAAAATATTTACAAAAATGTGAGGGGTGTACTCACTTTTGTGAGATACTGTACATAAACAAAGGTTGGTGCACAAACCACTGTCTATATTCCACTTGGGTGCTAAGACTAATGATGCACTAAAGGAGCCTCATAATAACATCTGTTCACTTTAAAATAGGAACCCAGAAGCTTTATATGATTGCTGGTGATCCTATCCAACTATCAACTAGCATAATGCAAATACGAGTTGCCACCAATTGATTTGGAGTAGTTTTTATTTACAATGGAGCCATCTTCATGTGTCAATTCCAGATCCAGGAAAACCAGGCTAACGTGATCGGCAACATGGATGAAGCTAAGCTCCAATTAGTTTTTATTACAATGATTGATATTGATTTCCTGGTAAACTAGACTGCAAGCCTGGGGAAAGGTCTGGTAGGAATATTAATGGTTACTCCACAGTGGGGTTTTTTTTCATTTTTTTTTTTTAAATATAAGATTTAAAGCATTTTTTGTGAAGGAGTTTTGTATTTTTAAATGTCAAAAAGGGTTAATGGTCTACCCACCGGGTTCACCAAACCTCAAGCAAACTAAACTTTAGCTGATTTGCTTATCCTATTCTTAATTTAATGTAAGAAATCACTCCCCTTTACTCATATTGATTATATAGACAATAGGGGTTGTGTAAGTCACAGAAGATAACTTGGAAAGCTGATAACATTGTTTGAGATATTATTTCAGTACAAAAGTTACAAGGATATTGGATTTCTTTTAGGTTTAATAGGTTTTGTACAGAGATGTTATTGTTTAGAAAATTTATTAAAAAGCTTGAAAATTTAAAACGAATGCAGCTACCACATTGATGGACTCGTAATCTACAAAATATGCAATTTTTGTTCTTGGATTTATATATATTTTTTGCCTCACTCTACCTATCTTTCTACATGGTCAAAAACACAATTGAAGTAGAAGCTATAATGTTTGTGGACCATTTTTATTTTACGTCAGTTTATGTTATTTTTACATTATACATTTTTTATTTACATGTTTGTGTTTATAATAGATTGATAATATAATATCTTTGTTTCAAAAATAAACATTCAATACATGACAAAGTATTCTCAGAGCACAATAAGTTAGCTAAACTGACATCTCAACAGGCAAAGATAGTTTTTTTAAAGTTCTGTCTGACTGAAGTCTTGGATTAAGCTGTCTAATAGGAGATGTCACTGCTGTAATCACAGATTATTAATATTGTTTTTTTTTTATATTTGTCTTTCAAATACATCTTTATTGGGTTTTTAAAATATAGAAAAACATACATAATTAGTATAATAATAAAGTGCGAAGATTCAAAAATTCCACATTAGAAACCAACAATTAAAGAACTTGTACAGGCTTAGTTTCAGAATTAAACTATGAATACAAAATACTAAGTCATCTTAGGCTTTATATGAAAAGTGGGCTAACAAATAAGACATTTCCTATAATGCCCATATCAATGTGTGATCAGAGACATAGACACATTAATCATTTTTTTATCAAAAAGAAAAAAAGAGACATCATCAAAATTTGAATGCACTAAATCAGGAGTCTCAAACTGGTGGCCCTCCAGCTGTTGTGAAACTACAAGTCCCATGAAGCATTGCAAGGCTGACAGTTACAAGCATGACTCCCACAGGCAGAGGCATGATGGGACTTGTAGTTTTGCAACAGCTGGAGGGCCGCCAGTTTGAGACCCCTGCACTAAATCAATGTATAACCTTTGAGTAAGGGAGTTTCAGACAACAGGCCTATCACGAATATCTGAACAGAAAAGATTATAGAGCTACTTCGTATTAGCTTGTTTCCTTGGGTCCCAGTACATATGAAATGTCTCTATTTTCCCATCTTTACTATATATACCATCATTTTTCATACATTTAGATCAAGGTGCCTTTTAACACCAGTAAGGTTGGGAATGACATACCTTTCCAATTTCTAACAATTATCAGCCTTGCAGCAAATATGTGTTCATAACAATGGGCCAAAGAAGAGGGTACAACTCTTTCCATTCCTATGCTCAGTAAAGCCTGCTCAGGGGAAGCCTTAATACAACTCCCAGTTAGGTGTAATACGAAGTGAAACACTGTGTTCCACTAGCTTCTAAGATTTGTACGGGACTGAAGCATATGTGAAATTGTGCCCACTGGTCCAAAACCTCCCCAGCAAGTGTTGGTATTCTGTTTAGAAAATGTAGACACTGTATATGGGGTTAAATACCACATAAAGGTCCATTTTTTTCAGCCACTTTCTATTTGTTTGTACAATGTGAACATGTAGAGTTGTTTAGCATTCCTTTTGAGCCATTGTTGGTCAGTATAGGAAGCATTGAGATCTTTCTCCTACTTAGTCTATGGGGCTAACACTGATTTGGAGAGTAGAAGATTATAGAAAAGGGATATACTCTTCGCCTTAGTAGAGGTGTTGTTCCACTTTGCCCATATAGTTTCAGGCAAAATAAACCTTTGGAATAGGGTTGAATGTGAGGTACTTAGCTAGTTTAACAAACTACAAAAAAAAGTTTTACAGCACTATCTCCTTAATATACACCATATATATAAATGTGATGCCAAAAAATAAAAATAAAATATATCAGTCTCTGCTTTCAAATGTGAAGTCCAAATGCACATATCAAAGTTTATATAAAGTGCACTGTGCTTCTGTGTGAACAATGCAGATCCACCGCTTCCCCTTCACACCATTAAAAGTGTCAGTGCATGCCCCCTCAAGTGTGCTCACACTCACCGGAAGTGTGTGACTCTCTGCTATACAGCTAGATGAGTCTAACAGGCTTATGCAGTATCATGTAGGGTCGAAAAAGGTTGTCTCCCTTCTTAAACTTTCCTCCAGAAATAATTTTCTCTGGTCTGTATCACTCTTGCACTCCAACAAGCTATCAATGGCTAAACATATATGAAGGCAAAGAAGGAGGGATCTCATCATAGTGTAGTAATATTTTACTAAAAACTCCAGCATATAAAAATACACTCACATGGTATATGAATCAGTCAGCATGTAAAAGCTATCCAATCATGGAAGCGCTGCCTCTGTGTGCACTCCACGGGCCGGATGTGATGCAATCTTGGCCCAATGCATTTCGACTCTCTTGTGGACATCTTTGTTGCATTAATTTTCTAATATGAAATTTGGTTAAACTGCTGCAAACTCTCAAACTTTTTCCGTCGGAAATTCCAACGGAAAAAGTCCAATAGAGCCCACACATGATCGGATTTTCCGACAACATAATCCGAGACTCTTTCCATCTGAATTTCGACCATGTGTACGGGGCATAACTTGTAGCATTTTACTAGGAAAAGAGACAGAGGACACCGTAGCTTCATAGACTCTCCCTAGGTAAGGAATCAGATGAACAGAAAAAAGTTTGTAATATTCTGAGGAATACCCATCCAGGCCTGAGATTTATTATGAGGCAAAATAGATATGATTTCAGTAATTTCAGTTGTTGAAAAGGGATAATGGTGTCGTCACGAAGAATATATAGTTTGCTATAATATGAGCTGAATGCCTTGGCAATAGCTTTTTCCTCTGTTGAGGGATGTACTAGAAAAGGGATTTTCTGTATAAAATATTTTTCTTTGACCTGAGAGGCCAAGAGCTTTCCAGCTTTGTTACCACAAGAGTACTAGTTGGCTTTTCATTTACGTAGACGCTGGCCATGTTGAGAGACTAGGAAAGAGCTCAACTCATGTCTCGCATGAGCAAATTAAGTACTGCTGAGATTAGAGGGATGTTTTTTATTGATGTATTACAATGACTGAATGTTAGATAAGCATGCATTGAGCTGCTGTGACCTCTTTTTCCTGTCGTAAGTATCTATTTTGATAAGAATGCCTCTCATGAAAAGCCTTGTGCGAATTTAAAAGTGTGAAGGGATCACTAACTGAGGTGTGGTTAAGAGAAAAAAAATGATGTTATAGAAGTTGACAGCTTAGCTTTGTTTTCAGGTGTTGATATCAAAAACACATAATCTCACCATCTGTTAGCTCTTGTCTCGGTGTGACCCCCCCCCCCAAACACACACACTCAGATTGATATTGGAGCATGAAAATAGGAAAATGTAGCGCTAAAATATAACACTCTATGTAAGAGTGAGTGATAGATGCCAAAAGCCTAAGATGTGTTTCCAAAAACCCACAAAATAAGACAAATATCGGCAATAGTGTATTTCCTGTCGTAAGTATCTATTTTGATAAGAATGCCTCTCATGAAAAGCCTTGTGCGAATTTAAAAGTGTGAAGGGATCACTAACTGAGGTGTGGTTAAGAGAAAAAAAATGATGTTATAGAAGTTGACAGCTTAGCTTTGTTTTCAGGTGTTGATATCAAAAACACATAATCTCACCATCTGTTAGCTCTTGTCTCGGTGTGACCCCCCCCCCAAACACACACACTCAGATTGATATTGGAGCATGAAAATAGGAAAATGTAGCGCTAAAATATAACACTCTATGTAAGAGTGAGTGATAGATGCCAAAAGCCTAAGATGTGTTTCCAAAAACCCACAAAATAAGACAAATATCGGCAATAGTGTAAAATCAATCGTGTATGCCACAGCAGGCAAAACAATGTGACATATAAAAAATAAAAAAAACAATGTGACTTAAATGATATATATCAAAGGCCTAAAACGTGTATCCAAAGAACGCACGATAGGCACCAAATATCAACAGTAATGTGACTTCAATAGTGTATGCCACTGAAGGCAAAACAATGTGACATATGAAAAAACAATACAACATAAATAAAGTGCAAAATGTTGTAATATAAAGTCCACATTGAGTGAAACGCTGATGAAGAGCGAATCCTTCAAGGTAACTCAGGAGCAGGAGAAGACTGCATGGGGATGACTAAACCCGGCTTGACTGATGACATAAAGAGGTAGGGTACTCTTACCGCAATGGTTGGATACAGCTACCATACGGTATTTGTATCAAATAGGCTTATGCGCTAGACATCTTACGCCAACAGGTGCCGGATCAAGGAAGCAGGAATCGGGGGTGAACACCACAGCAGGTAGAAAACGAACCACAGCCACCGCACACGATCAGCCTCTTATGGACAGGTTGTATGATCCCGAGACAGTCCACTCAATAAAATCCCAAAAACCAGGGGAAAAGAAGAGAGAATGGAAGCGACTCCAATGGATACACGTTGGATACACGTTTTAGGCCTTTGATATATATCATTTAAGTCACATTGTTTTTTTTTTTTTTTTTTTTTTTTTATATGTCACATTGTTTTGCCTGCTGTGGCATACACGATTGATTTTACACTATTGCCGATATTTGTCTTATATTGTGGGTTTTTGGACACACATCTTAGGCTTTTGGCATCTATCACTCACTCTTACACAGAGTGTTATATTTTAGCGCTACATTTTCCTATTTTTATTTCCTTGACTTTGTTTGTTTTATATGTTAGCCGCTTTCATTTATTGTTTATCACGGTAGCGCAGTTTTTTCCTAATTTAGATATTGGAGCATGGCCTGACCACATAATAGTGTGGATTTCAGACTTAATAAAGTTCTGCCAAGAGAAATTTGTCTACCAAGAAAAATCAATTCTGAAATACATGAGATGCACATGTGCAAAAAGCAGGTCCTTTTTGTTCTGTAAAATGTTGACACCTCCACACATCGTAAAGCTGTACCTTAGGGGAAAACAAAGTTAGCCTATATGATCTGCTATGAGAGGAAGTATCATGGACTTTATCTAGCACTCGTTGAAGACCCCAAATAGAATAACATGTCCTTGGCAAATCTTGGTAATTTTTTTTCCAAAGCCTACTCAAAAAGGATAGAGGTTTTGAATTTGGAAGGTGCACATTTATCAGGGTATATTTGGTGTTGTTGATTTCACACACCAAGGCAATGAAGCATTCCAGAAGCTTAAATGATACAATGTTCTTAAAAGTGCAAAAATAATTTTTTTGTGAGGGCATTCTGATGTCCTGGTGCCTGTGTTCCAGCCTCATGTCTTAAAGCCTGCTTCCTAGTCTGTGCCAGCCTTCCAGTCTGATGTGCCCGCCTTCCAGTCTGATGTGCCCGCATTCCAGTCTGATGTTTCAATGCCTGCCTTCCAGTCTGATGTGCCTGCTTTCCAGTCTGATGGGCCCACTTTCCAGTCTGAAGTGCCTGATTTCCAGTCTGAAGGACACCAACAAAATTATGAGGGTTGTATCTAGCACCAGTGAGTTGTTGATGTGGAATTCTAAGATGGAACCATGCAGCTCTCTGCTATCATTCCAAGAGTAGTTTGCATCACTAACCTCTGCTCCCTCTGCAGCATGCTGTGTCATCTTCTATTTAGCCTTAGCAGGGCTTGTGTTGGTGTAAGAAGATCAAGAGGAGAGCCCAGAGTGGATGTTGTAGCTGGATCGCCTTTCTGTCCTGTCTTGCTGTGCTCTCCTCTCTGTATAGATAGTGTTAACGTGTGAAGCCAGGGATCAGCCACCATAATTTTGACCACCAGGACTGCCCCGATCAGAGAAAAAATCTGTCAGTCTCCCAGGACTCCCACAATCTTTCCACTTGTGGGACAAATCGGGCTGTGTTGGATGGTTGAGAGCCGGGTAGGCTGGTGCTATGCTTTGCCCGAGAATGCTATAGATCATTCTGGCAATCTCCTCATGTACAGAGCCTCTGCTCTAAGCAGCCATCTTGCTCACGTGCTGGCTCCGCCCCCCCCCAAATAATTTAGAGACAAAATACTGGCACTATTTATGTGTTACCTGAACATAATCCCATACCACACCTGGGTTATAGCTTATATATTTTATCTAGTGATCATATAAGAAAGAAATGCATCCACAATCCTTCTATATAAAATATGTGGTTGAATGTTTGATGTTTATTGCTTCTGTCAGCTACTGTAACAAGCTTAGTTGAATTTTGACATTCAGAGGATATACAAAAAAAAGTTTTTAAATATTCTTTTTATGTGTATTGTATAATCTACAAAATCTTCTTGTTAGTCATAATTTGTAAACATTTTCAGATGCTTCATTTTAATATTTGTACATATGAATTATACGCTAACAATACCCAGATCAGTCACAACCTGTAAAGGAATTTGCAATGCATAATCGCAATCCACCTCTAATTTCAGTGTCATTAACTTTGTGAACTGTTGATTGTCTCTTATTAAACAATTTTGTCAATAGAAGTATGTGTTGCCCTCTGTTTGAACTTCTAAAGTTGGCTCTTTGATATTACATTTTGCTTTCTTTCCTTGTAATAATTCATATACTTAGCAACTGGCTTCAAAAAAATCCTATTATATGGAGATTATGTTATCTAAAGCTTATTAAGCTTCATGTCAGGTTTTAAGGAGTTGAGGCATAAAGAACAGTGCAGAAGAAGCATGACTTTCTAATCATTAAAAAAGATAGGCTGAAATCTTGCAGAAAGACTGGAATGTTTCCTGTAGTCCTGCATCCTTCATGCACAAATATATATCAACTGAACAGCTAACACTATGGAAGTTATTAAAAAGGTTTGAGCTAATTACCAGCCTGTTTCTAATAAGAAAACACATTCAATGTTTCAGTGGTAAATGGAATATATGTTCTTTAAGCAACACATGCATTTACAAAACTACCATTTCATCGATTCATATCTCTTTCATTCTTCTGTTTAAAATGCATTTTTTTTTCATGTAAGCACATTTGTATCTATTTGTATTGCTGAAGTTGCAAGGGTTAATTTTATATCAGGCAGATAAAGTAATAGCGTATAAACAGAAAAAATTATCTTCTGCACTAGTGTGGCGAGCCTCAATAAAGGTGGTAGTATTTTCCTGGTGGTAATATATAGTTGGTAACGCACAACCCTCTGCCTATGCCGACTACGGAAGTCCAAAGTGATATGTAGAAAAGATAAAAGGAAGGCGCGTGGTCTAGTGCATGAGTGCTTAGAAAGAAGTTTATTTAAAACAGAATGGTATAGACTGAAAGTACTACGTATTCATAATTTTAGATAAGTTACAAAAATCTCACTAGGTACACAATAAAAAACACTGCCATAACGGGGCTAAAAAGTGAATGGTTAGCTGCCTATACAAGGGATAAATAATGGATAGTTTACTAACGCGTTTCAAGGAAATTTTTCTTCCTCAGAGCCTAAAAAGTATTATAAAACCAGGTCTGGTCTGCTTGTGAGAATCAGTGGGATGGATGGTGCAGCACTTGATAAGTGGTTTTGACCATAAAGGCAGATTCTCCTTTATTGTAGGAATATTCCTAACACATCACAGCGCTCTCAACACCATGGGAGGGTATACAGGTCGGGTCATCTTTCCACCTTGGGAGCCTTGTGAACTATGATGGTAATGCGTTCTCACTTCTGTTTTGTGTGACAGTCAGTGGCTTAATATGTGGATCCTCACAGTGCTATCCCGATGACACACAGAGTGGAACTGTGCAGGATCCTATAGTGTGTGGCAGATATACGGCAGTCTGTGGCATTGCTGCTGCTAGTGTTTGTTTGTAAGAGTCCACGGCTTACTACGCATGCACCAATGGCACGTTTCCGCAAGAGGAAATCCGTGCCAACTGAGTAGGTGCCAAAGACACCTCAGGGCACCAACCTGTCCTGCACCTGCGTAGAAGACTTGATGGAAAAGGGCAGGAAAATGCCCAGGACGCGCACAGGAAGTGACCTCAACCGGATGGAAAAAGGCAGGAAAATACACAGGAGGCGCACAGGAAGTGACATCAACCTGATGGAAAAAGGCGGGAAAATGCCCAGGAGGCGCACAGGAAGTGACCTCAAACTTCCCTAAATAAGCCCAGCCCAGACACTGCCAAATTGCTGGATTATCTTCAATCCCCCTTGTTCCTGTGCTAGTGTGTGATCTGTCTGAACCTGTTGTGACCTGGAAACCTATTTGACTACTCTTGATTGCTGCTTGCCATTGACCTTTGATTTGTACCTTAACCATTCTACTTCTTTGCCCCTTTTGTACTCAGCTGCCAGATTGGAACCGCCCCCAACTTGGACCTCGACCATTTATCTTCTGATTAACCCTTTTATGCTTTGTTGCCTAACCGGCCGTATGCAAATATGTTGCCTTTCGACGGGTGGGCCTTGGCACCGAACAGCCGCATATTTGCGTGAATAATTGCAAATACAGCTGTGCCAAGAGCACGTGCTCTCTCTCTGGCTCTTATGCTGATATTTTTTTTTATTTTGACTAAACTTGGTAGTTGATACACTCATATGGGGGTCCAGAGACTCTGCACTACCACAACTTTCATTAGTGATATAATCTCTTACAATCACTTTCAGGTCACTCTTGACATACAGGCATATGCAAATATACTATCTGGTATGGGTTGGAGATGGTTCAAATCTAGCACCACATCCCCAAAAAATGTATAGAGACTCTACAGCTAAAGTGGGACTTCTAAGGTGCACACAAAATACACAATATTTAAAAATGTATAAATCCACTTATTAATTCCATTAAAAAAATGATAAAACCAATAATCACATTATGGTCTCATTCAGCAATATTTGGTTCAATCAACATATATCATACTACAGATGTTACATTCTCAAACAGATAACCATAATGTGGTCTCATTCAGCAATAACATTTGTGAAGCTACTGTCAGGGCTGGGCTCAGCTAATTGCCAGCTCCTATCTCTTCATAGTTACTCAGCTGTTGATGATATCCTGCAGTCCTGCCTACTTTAGCCATCCAGTCCAGAGGAGCTCTGCCTTCGCCTTGGTCACATCACAGAAACTATCTCCTGCGATCCTGTTCAAGACTTGCTTTGCTGACATCCCTCCTGGCTCCAGATCCTGCTTGCTGTTCTACTACATTGATCCCTGACTTCTGGCTTGGCTGACTATCCATTCCGGTTACTGTACTTTGGCTAAGTTTTGACTACGTTTGTTCTTTTTACTTTTATTATTAAACAAGTGTGATTTAACTGCACTTCTGTCTCGGCCTGATTTCATGGTTTCTGACAGGTACACATGCTACATTCTCAACATGTTTCACCAAAAATATGGCTTCTTCAGAAGTTATGGAAGCATAGGGGACTGTATACAAAACAAACAGTAAAAATCGAAACATAGTACATATAACAATACATACATTTTACAGTAAATGCATTTTGTTTAACTGCACAAGCCCTGGGGAATGTCATGGACTCTTATCCATTTACTGAGAAAAAAATGCTCTCATAAGGAAGAGAATCGTCTGTTTATATGTGGTAGCTTTGATGCCCCTCTATGTAAGCAACAGAAGTGTGGCTTGTAAGTGTACACAAGAGCCATACATATAGTCTACCATGGGAGGGCACCGCAACACCTTGCTTCAGCTTATAACCTTTACAAATGATATGGTTAGTAATATAATCTTTAGGGTTGTGGTGTATCTATAAGTCACTATATCAACTAACAAGGAAGTTTAACCAACAAGGGTATAAAGATGGCAAATGTTAATTAACTTATAAAAATTCCAGATGTACCAGCCAACTCATAGAGTTGTTCCACATTACTATGCACAATGAACCCTGGTGTAGTAACACCCCTAATGGATTTACTACCCAGAACCCTATATACACAACTCACCGATCTCACAGCACGAACAATTCTTGTCATTCGAACAGCACAATAGCCATTCGACTTACTGATAGACTAAGCAGGCATCTGTCCTTCATGTAGCTCTGGCAAAATGGCTGCCGCTTAGCCGGCCTTTGTATCTCTCCCACCCACACCTGCCATCTGATGTGATTGGTCCCATTGAAGCAGGAAATCAATGCTTCAACCACGGAGCCGCATGGAAGATAGTGATGAGAGTGCCAACAACACCACTGGCATACTCAGACAGCAGCACTGTCTTTGGGCGGAGGTGCGAGTGGCAACCCCATCAGTTGGAAAGGCAACTGAGCCCAGGAGTCGCAGCAAACAGCGCAACCATGAGTGGGAGGTGCAATCAATACCCCAAGCGAGCAGACCAGTGCAGATGTGAGGCACACACTACCAGTGTATCCAAGGCTCTGGGAATGAGAACAAACTCCAAGGCATGGGAATAGAGAAGGCATGGCAGGGAAGTCATAAAACGTCAACATGCTGTGCCCTGGGCACACAGGCATATCCCTTCATCTTTTCTATCAGTCCTGTTCCTCTGAAATAGCATGCACCCTGGGTATTAGCAAATACAATTTGAACATTTTCTGTAATAAACTTGTGGTTCCAGTTTGAGCTCTGATTCCACCTTTGTTCTACGCATCTCTATTCCTTTCTGAACCCTCTCTTCCAGATCCTAGATTAAAAGCTCCTCCAATCTTCTAGATACCCCCCCCCCCCCAACAGAACTGCAAGCACCCTGTTTAGTTTCAGTCATCCCTTACAGTGCAGCCAACCTAAAAGCCAGCCCGGTTCTCCTGGAACCCAAACCATCCTTCTTACACCAGTTTCTCAGCCAATTGTTCAGTTCCCTATGATCCCACTGCCTCTCTGGTTTGGCTCATGGCACAGGTCATTTTAAGGAAATACAACGTTGGAGATCGCTTTTTTTAAACTTATGCCAAAGCGCCTTCAATCATTTTTAGGATACTCCATCTTTCTCTAACTTTGTCATTTGTACAAATGTGTCTATTCCTGATGGGTCTTACCTAGACCCATCCAATAATCTGTCAACCTGTTCTACAACATGTAGAACCCAAGCGCTCATTAAAAAATATACTGTTCAGCAATCATGGTCCTAGTGACAGATTATCCTGTCTGTCTTTCTAATAATTGAGTCCCATACTGCCAGTATGTGTCTCTCCTTGCCTTTACGCCTGCTACTATCCTTCTTGGAGCAGTCATTCCTCTGGTTGCTGGAGGAGGTTGTCTGCTCCAGCAGTGCTATTGCTGATCTAATATCTTTTAATACCACTATATTTTTTTTATATTTATTTGGCAATTTTTATTACAATAAAAAAGTCACTCCTTTTTTGCAAATGATACCAGTCCAACATATAACTTTGCTACAATGTAAAGTAGTAAGTTTACACCTTGTATAACCGTGTAAATTTGCTGTCCCTTCTAAATAACTCAACACACAGCCATTAATGTCTAAACCGCTGGCAACAAAAGTGAGTACACCCCTAAGTGAAAATGTACAAATTGGGCCCAAAGTGTCAATATTTTGTGTGGCCACTGTTATTTTTCAGCACTGCCTTAACCCTCTTGGGCATGGAGTTCACCAGCGCTTCACAGGTTGCCACTGGAGCCCTCTTCCACACCTCCATGACAACGTCACAGAGCTGGTGGATGTTAGAGACCTTGCTCTCCTCCACCTTCCATTTGAGGATGCCCCACAGATGCTCAATAGGGTTTAGGTCTGGAGACATGCTTGGCCAGTCCATCACCTTTACCCTCAGCTTCTTTAGCAAGGCAGTGGTCATCTTGGAGGTGTTTTTGCGGTTGTTATCGGGTTGGAATACTGCCCTGTGGCCCAGTCTCTAAAGGGAGGGGATCATTCTCTGCTTCAGTATGTCACAGTACATGTTGGCATTCATGGTTCCCTCACTGGACTGTGGAACTGTAGCTCCCCAGTGTCGGCAGCACTCATGCAGCCCCAGACCATGACACTCCCACCACCATGCTTGACTGTAGGCAAGATACACTTGTCTTTGTACACCTCACCTGGTTGCCGCCACACATGCTTGACACCATCTGGACCAAATAAGTTTATCTTGGTCTCATCAGACCACAGGGCATGGTTCCAGTAATCCATGTCCTTCTCTGCTTGTCTTCAGCAAACTGTTTGTGGGCTTTCTCGTGCATCATCTTTAGAAGAGGCTTCCTTCTGGGACGACAGCCATGCAGACCAATTAGATGCAGTGTGTGGTGTATGGTCTAAACACTGACAGGCTGACCCCCCACCCCTTCAACCTCTGCAGCAAAGCTGGCATCACTCATATATCTATTTCCCAAAGACAACCTCTGAATATGATGCTGAGTATGTGCACTTAACTTCTTTGGTCGACCATGGCGAGGCCTGTTCTGAGTGGAAGCTGTTCTGTTAAACTTCTGCATGGTCTTGGCCACCGTGCTGCAGCTCAGTTTCAGGGTCTTGGCAATCTTCTTATAGCCTAGGCCATCTTCATGTAGAGCAGTGGTTCTCAACTCCTGTGCTCAGACTCACTAACAGGCCATATTATAGATAAATGATATCACCTGTGATGTATTTCAGGTATCTTGCAAACCTGGCCTGTTAGTGGGTCCTGAGGACAGGAGTTGAGTACCACTGATGTAGGGTGTTATCATAAGACACCTTTTAAATAAAAGGGGGAATTGTTAGGGACTTTGAGGAAGCCATGACAGGTAAGTCATGTATTTCCATCCCTAGGGACTTTAAATGAAAAACTGACCTGGTAAGGTCAGAAATTTCCATCCCATATTAGGTTCAATGAAAAGAGGGGGTTGAGAAGGGGAATTGTGGGACTTTATATGAAGCACATGACTGCAAAAAAGGTAATAAGGTGAATATGAGGAAATTTATTGATTGAAAACAGATACATAAATATCATAACGGTATCCAGGTACATAGTAAAATACATATATTGCATGATGATACACTTTGGACATTTATACAATGCTGATAATCCATCGTATTTGAAAGAAACATGATAATCACATACGGCATGACTATTCCATAATGTATCCATAAAAATAAGTTTCCTGATTCACCACAAAAATTGATGTAAAAACATGATGAAATTGGTTGCCTGCGAGGCCTATGGCCTTAAAAAACCTGAGGGGGGGGGGGGGGTTTGGTGGGGTATTCCATCTAGAAGCGAAGTATGAATGAGGTAAGTGAAATCTTTAAAGGGGAAACATCCGGTAGCTCTACGCGTTTCGTGGCTTATTAGCCACTCATCAGGAGCGAATGATTTCTGAAATGAGACTACAATAAGTCCAATTGTTGGGTACATGTAAAAATAAAATGCTGGTTGGGGGCAAACTGTGATACAGTAACCTCCAAAAGCCAGATTGGCTACTTACTGTGGTTGGATGTAGCAGTGGCATGGGGGCCGGACCCCCTAAGGCATCGGAGCATGTCCCCAACAGGGAGCCGTGGTGGGTGAACGTGCGGGATTGGGCAGCAACTCAATGAACCAAGGAAAACGAGGCTGAACTGTAGAAGAGTGAAGATGGTTAACCCTAAAACAATGAAGGTGAGTGTGGGGAGGTGGGGAAGTGAAAACAAGTGAAGAAGAGGGGTGGGAGGCAAGATCAACCACCCGTTAAACAAATGACAAAAATGGTGTGGAGGATAGAAAGTGCTGGGGGGGGGTTTGGGGAAACTGAGAGGGGGAGGGGGAGCAATCCTAATAGAAATTGAGAAGGGACAGAGTGGGGTGAGTGAGAGGAAAGATCAGAGGGTGGTGAGGTTGGAATTGTTACCTTGTGGGGAGGTGAACCTAGCCCGATCAGAATAGATCGTGGGTCCAGTGAATTGGCAGCCTCGAGTGCCGAGGACATGAGGAGGGACGCCCATAAAAAGACCGCCGCAGGACAACCCACCAGCGTCATGCCGTAAGGCTGGAGGAGGAGCGCCGCGAGCTGAGCCACGATGTTGCCGGCCCGCCGGCGCATGAGGACATCCCCGAGACCACGAATGTGGAAACACCGCGCGCACAGCGACGCCAGGAGGGCGTCGCTGATGCAGCGCGGGACGCATGACGCTGACGCGCTATGACACCAAGTCCAGCCCCCCGGATACACACAAGACGGGGGGTGGGAGGCGGTACGTCAGGCGCGTCACGGCTCCCAAAAGTGGGGAGAGCCAACCAGAGCCAAGTGGCCGGTCAACACGCCACCGCAACGAACGCAACCCAGTAAACAGTAGTAATATGGACAAGCAATACATTGCTAAATAATAATAATGGGAATTGATGATAATTAACGCTGATAGGGTAAATTAATAATGGTAATAATAATAAATTGATAACAACAGGAAAAGGCAAAGCAAAGGACAATAGTTGCAGGGAAGATACACTTTGTGTGCATTTAGAGCAGGAACATGTGCTTCCATCCCGAATTGAGTTTTATCATAAGACACCTTTTAAATAAAAGGGGGAATTGTTAGGGACTTTGAGGAAGCCATGACAGGTAAGTCATGTATTTCCATCCCTAGGGACTTTAAATGAAAAACTGACCTGGTAAGGTCAGAAATTTCCATCCCATATTAGGTTCAATGAAAAGAGGGGGTTGAGAAGGGGAATTGTGGGACTTTATATGAAGCACATGACTGCAAAAAAGGTAATAAGGTGAATATGAGGAAATTTATTGATTGAAAACAGATACATAAATATCATAACGGTATCCAGGTACATAGTAAAATACATATATTGCATGATGATACACTTTGGACATTTATACAATGCTGATAATCCATCGTATTTGAAAGAAACATGATAATCACATACGGCATGACTATTCCATAATGTATCCATAAAAATAAGTTTCCTGATTCACCACAAAAATTGATGTAAAAACATGATAAAATTGGTTGCCTGCGGGGCCTATGGCCTTAAGAAACCTGAGGGGGGGGGGGGGGTTTGGTTGGGTATTCCATCTAGAAGCGAAGTATGAATGAGGTAAGTGAAATCTTTAAAGGGGAGACATCCGGTAGCTCTACGCGTTTCGTGGCTTATTAGCCACTCATCAGGAGCGAATGATTTCTGAAATGAGACTATAATAAGTCCAATTGTTGGGTACATGTAAAAATAAATTGCTGGTTGGGGGCAAACTGTGATACAGTAACCTCCAAAAGCCAGATTGGCTACTTACTGTGGTTGGATGTAGCAGTGGCATGGGGGCCGGACCCCCTAAGGCATCGGAGCATGTCCCCAACAGGGAGCCGTGGTGGGTGAACGTGCGGGATTGGGCAGCAACTCAATGAACCAAGGAAAACGAGGCTGAACTGTAGAAGAGTGAAGATGGTTAACCCTAAAACAATGAAGGTGAGTGTGGGGAGGTGGGGAAGTGAAAACAAGTGAAGAAGAGGGGTGGGAGGCAAGATCAACCACCCGTTAAACAAATGACAAAAATGGTGTGGAGGATAGAAAGTGCTGGGGGGGGGTTGGGGGAAACTGAGAGGGGGAGGGGGAGCAATCCTAATAGAAATTGAGAGGGGACAGAGTGGGGTGAGTGAGAGGAAAGATCAGAGGGTGGTGAGGTTGGAATTGTTACCTTGTGGGGAGGTGAACCTAGCCCGATCAGAATAGATCGTGGGTCCAGTGAATTGGCAGCCTCGAGTGCCGAGGACATGAGGAGGGACGCCCATAAAAAGACCGCCGCAGGACAACCCACCAGCGTCATGCCGTAAGGCTGGAGGAGGAGCGCCGCGAGCTGAGCCACGATGTTGCCGGCCCGCCGGCGCATGAGGACATCCCCGAGACCACGAATGTGGAAACACCGCGCGCACAGCGACGCCAGGAGGGCGTCGCTGATGCAGCGCGGGACGCATGACGCTGACGCGCTATGACACCAAGTCCAGCCCCCCGGATACACACAAGGCGGGGGGTGGGAGGCGGTACGTCAGGCGCGTCACGGCTCCCAAAAGTGGGGAGAGCCAACCAGAGCCAAGTGGCCGGTCAACACGCCACCGCAACGAACGCAACCCAGTAAACAGTAGTAATATGGACAAGCAATACATTGCTAAATAATAATAATGGGAATTGATGATAATTAACGCTGATAGGGTAAATTAATAATGGTAATAATAATAAATTGATAACAGGAAAAGGCAAAGCAAAGGACAATAGTTGCAGGGAAGATACACTTTGTGTGCATTTAGAGCAGGAACATGTGCTTCCATCCCGAATTGAGTTTTATCATAAGACACCTTTTAAATAAAAGGGGGAATTGTTAGGGACTTTGAGGAAGCCATGACAGGTAAGTCATGTATTTCCATCCCTAGGGACTTTAAATGAAAAACTGACCTGGTAAGGTCAGAAATTTCCATCCCATATTAGGTTCAATGAAAAGAGGGGGTTGAGAAGGGGAATTGTGGGACTTTATATGAAGCACATGACTGCAAAAAAGGTAATAAGGTGAATATGAGGAAATTTATTGATTGAAAACAGATACATAAATATCATAACGGTATCCAGGTACATAGTAAAATACATATATTGCATGATGATACACTTTGGACATTTATACAATGCTGATAATCCATCGTATTTGAAAGAAACATGATAATCACATACGGCATGACTATTCCATAATGTATCCATAAAAATAAGTTTCCTGATTCACCACAAAAATTGATGTAAAAACATGATAAAATTGGTTGCCTGCGGGGCCTATGGCCTTAAGAAACCTGAGGGGGGGGGGTTTGGTTGGGTATTCCATCTAGAAGCGAAGTATGAATGAGGTAAGTGAAATCTTTAAAGGGGAAACATCCGGTAGCTCTACGCGTTTCGTGGCTTATTAGCCACTCATCAGGAGCGAATGATTTCTGAAATGAGACTACAATAAGTCCAATTGTTGGGTACATGTAAAAATAAAATGCTGGTTGGGGGCAAACTGTGATACAGTAACCTCCAAAAGCCAGATTGGCTACTTACTGTGGTTGGATGTAGCAGTGGCATGGGGGCCGGACCCCCTAAGGCATCGGAGCATGTCCCCAACAGGGAGCCGTGGTGGGTGAACGTGCGGGATTGGGCAGCAACTCAATGAACCAAGGAAAACGAGGCTGAACTGTAGAAGAGTGAAGATGGTTAACCCTAAAACAATGAAGGTGAGTGTGGGGAGGTGGGGAAGTGAAAACAAGTGAAGAAGAGGGGTGGGAGGCAAGATCAACCACCCGTTAAACAAATGACAAAAATGGTGTGGAGGATAGAAAGTGCTGGGGGGGGGGTTTGGGGGAAACTGAGAGGGGGAGGGGGAGCAATCCTAATAGAAATTGAGAAGGGACAGAGTGGGGTGAGTGAGAGGAAAGATCAGAGGGTGGTGAGGTTGGAATTGTTACCTTGTGGGGAGGTGAACCTAGCCCGATCAGAATAGATCGTGGGTCCAGTGAATTGGCAGCCTCGAGTGCCGAGGACATGAGGAGGGACGCCCATAAAAAGACCGCCGCAGGACAACCCACCAGCGTCATGCCGTAAGGCTGGAGGAGGAGCGCCGCGAGCTGAGCCACGATGTTGCCGGCCCGCCGGCGCATGAGGACATCCCCGAGACCACGAATGTGGAAACACCGCGCGCACAGCGACGCCAGGAGGGCGTCGCTGATGCAGCGCGGGACGCATGACGCTGACGCGCTATGACACCAAGTCCAGCCCCCCGGATACACACAAGACGGGGGGTGGGAGGCGGTACGTCAGGCGCGTCACGGCTCCCAAAAGTGGGGAGAGCCAACCAGAGCCAAGTGGGTTGTCCTGCGGCGGTCTTTTTATGGGCGTCCCTCCTCATGTCCTCGGCACTCGAGGCTGCCAATTCACTGGACCCACGATCTATTCTGATCGGGCTAGGTTCACCTCCCCACAAGGTAACAATTCCAACCTCACCACCCTCTGATCTTTCCTCTCACTCACCCCACTCTGTCCCCTCTCAATTTCTATTAGGATTGCTCCCCCTCCCCCTCTCAGTTTCCCCCAACCCCCCCCCAGCACTTTCTATCCTCCACACCATTTTTGTCATTTGTTTAACGGGTGGTTGATCTTGCCTCCCACCCCTCTTCTTCACTTGTTTTCACTTCCCCACCTCCCCACACTCACCTTCATTGTTTTAGGGTTAACCATCTTCACTCTTCTACAGTTCAGCCTCGTTTTCCTTGGTTCATTGAGTTGCTGCCCAATCCCGCACGTTCACCCACCACGGCTCCCTGTTGGGGACATGCTCCGATGCCTTAGGGGGTCCGGCCCCCATGCCACTGCTACATCCAACCACAGTAAGTAGCCAATCTGGCTTTTGGAGGTTACTGTATCACAGTTTGCCCCCAACCAGCAATTTATTTTTACATGTACCCAACAATTGGACTTATTGTAGTCTCATTTCAGAAATCATTCGCTCCTGATGAGTGGCTAATAAGCCACGAAACGCGTAGAGCTACCGGATGTTTCCCCTTTAAAGATTTCACTTACCTCATTCATACTTCGCTTCTAGATGGAATACCCAACCAAACCCCCCCCCCCTCAGGTTTTTTAAGGCCATAGGCCTCGCAGGCAACCAATTTCATCATGTTTTTACATCAATTTTTGTGGTGAATCAGGAAACTTATTTTTATGGATACATTATGGAATAGTCATGCCGTATGTGATTATCATGTTTCTTTCAAATACGATGGATTATCAGCATTGTATAAATGTCCAAAGTGTATCATCATGCAATATATGTATTTTACTATGTACCTGGATACCGTTATGATATTTATGTATCTGTTTTCAATCAATAAATTTCCTCATATTCACCTTATTACCTTTTTTGCAGTCATGTGCTTCATATAAAGTCCCACAATTCCCCTTCTCAACCCCCTCTTTTCATTGAACCTAATATGGGATGGAAATTTCTGACCTTACCAGGTCAGTTTTTCATTTAAAGTCCCTAGGGATGGAAATACATGACTTACCTGTCATGGCTTCCTCAAAGTCCCTAACAATTCCCCCTTTTATTTAAAAGGTGTCTTATGATAAAACTCAATTCGGGATGGAAGCACATGTTCCTGCTCTAAATGCACACAAAGTGTATCTTCCCTGCAACTATTGTCCTTTGTAAGGATGAGCCGAACACCCCCCCGTTCGGCTCGCACCAGAACCCGCGAACGGACCTAAAGTCCGTGCGAGCTTTAGAACCCTATTAGTTATAATGGATGCGAACGTTCGAAATTAAAAGTGCTCATTTTAAAGGCTAATATGCATGTTAATGTCATAAAAAGTGTTTGGGGACCTGGGTCCTGCCCCAGGGGACATGTATCAATGCAAAATTTTTTTTTTAAAAACGGCCGTTTTTTCAGGAGCAGTGATTTTAATAATGCTTAAATTGAAACAATAAAAGTGTAATATTCCTTTAAATTTCGTACCTGGGGGGTGTCTATAGTATGCCTGTAAAGGGGCGCATGTTTCCCGTGTTTAGAACTGTCTCTGCGCAAAGTGTCATTTTTGAAAGTAAAAAAGCTATTTAAAATCACTCGCGGCTAATGTTAATTCACGGCTCCCGTAACACAGAGAACAGTTATTCATTGAAACTCATTCATAAAAAAAAGTCATTGATAAAAAAAAAAAAAATGAAAAAAAAAAAGCGTAGGGGTCCCCCCAAATTCAATAACCAGGCCCTTCAGGTCTGGGATGGATATTAAGGGGGATCCCAGCCAAAAAAAAAAAAAAAAAAATGGCGTAGGGTCCCCCTCAAAATCCATACCAGACCCTTGAGGTCTGGTATGGATTTTAAGGGGAACCCTAGCCAAAAAAAATGGCGTGGGGTCCCCTCAAAATCCATACCAGACCCTTATCCGAGCACGCAACCTGGCAGGCCGCAGGAAAAGAGGGGGGGACGAGAGCGGCCCCCCCTCTCGCCTGAACCGTACCAGGCCACATGCCCTCAACATTGGGAGGATGCTTTGGGGGTCTAAGACCCCAAAAGCACCTTGTCCCCATGTTGATTAGGACAAGGGCCTCTTCCCCACAACCCTGGCCGGTGGTTGTGGGGGTCTGCGGGCGGGGGGCTTATCGGAATCTGGAAGCCCCCTTTAACAAGGGGACCCCCAGATCCCGGCCCCCCCCCAGTGTGAAATGGTAAGGGGGTACAAAAGTACCCCTACCATTTCACCAAAAAAAGTGGCAAAAATGGTAAAAAGGACAGGAGACAGTCTTTGACAATTCCTTTATTAAAATCTTCTTTCTTCTTTCTTCATCCTTCGGATTCTTCATCTTCTCCTTCCTTCATCTTCTTCCATCTTCTTCTTCCATTTTCTTCTTCCTCCGATCCGCTTCTTCTTGCGCTGGTCTTCTCGTCCTTCTCGTCCGGCATCTTCTTCCGTCGGCGTCGGCGTCGGTGTCGGTGTCTTCTTGGGCCGCTCCGCGCAATGGGAGGCTCCCGCTGTGTGAGGCTCCGCTCCATCTGACAGGTCTTTTAAAACGGAGGGCACCTGGTGACCCCGCCCCCCTCTGACATCATGGGGAAAGCCATCATGGAATTCCCCATGACGTCCCTGTGCGTCAGAGGGGGCGGGGTCACCAGGTGCCCTCCATTATAAAAGACCTGTCAGACGGAGCGGAGCCTCACACAGCGGGAGCCTCCCATTGCGCGGAGCGGCCCAAGAAGAGACAGAGACACCGACGCCGACGCCGACGGAAGAAGATGCCGGACGAGAAGGACGAGAAGACCAGCGCAAGAAGAAGCGGATCGGAGGAAGAAGAAAATGGAAGAAGAAGATGGAAGAAGATGAAGGAAGGAGAAGATGAAGAAACCGAAGGATGAAGAAAGAAGAAAGAAGATTTTAATAAAGGAATTGTCAAAGACTGTCTCCTGTCCTTTTTACCATTTTTGCCACTTTTTTGGTGAAATGGTAGGGGTACTTTTGTACCCCCTTACCATTTCACACAGGGGGGGGGCCGGGATCTGGGGGTCCCCTTGTTAAAGGGGGCTTCCAGATTCCGATAAGCCCCCCGCCCGCAGACCCCCACAACCACCGGCCAGGGTTGTGGGGAAGAGGCCCTTGTCCTAATCAACATGGGGACAAGGTGCTTTTGGGGTCTTAGACCCCCAAAGCATCCTCCCAATGTTGAGGGCATGTGGCCTGGTACGGTTCAGGCGAGAGGGGGGGCCGCTCTCGTCCCCCCCTCTTTTCCTGCGGCCTGCCAGGTTGCGTGCTCGGATAAGGGTCTGGTATGGATTTTGAGGGGGACCCCACGCCATTTTTTTTGGCTAGGGTTCCCCTTAAAAATCCATACCAGACCTCAAGGGTCTGGTATGGATTTTGAGGGGGACCCTACGCCATTTTTTTTTTTTTTTTTTGGCTGGGATCCCCCTTAATATCCATCCCAGACCTGAAGGGCCTGGTTATTGAATTTGGGGGGACCCCTACGCTTTTTTTTTTGTTTTTTATTAATGAATGACAGCTCTCTGTGTTACAGGAGCCATCAATTCATTAGCCGCGAGTGATTTAAATAGCTTTCTTCCTGCAAAAATGACACTTTTTTGCAGGGAAAGTTCTAAGCACAGGAAACCTGCCCTCCTTCACAGGCTACCTATAGACACCCCCCAGATGTGATACTGCAATGCTGTTCTAACAGCACGCACACACATATCCCCAGAAATAAAGAACATATTGTTGTCAGCAGTCAGCAGCACACTGACACGCTGACACTGTGAGTGAAACATAATATGCGAGGCCGCCGCAGCGGCGGCCTCTTATACCGTGGGGCGTGTATTAAAGCCCCTGAGCTATAATTGGCTACAGGCATCCTGCCTGTAGCCAATTATGGCTCTCCTCGCTGCCGGCGCTGTGATTGGCCAAGCATGCGGGGTCACAGTGCATGCTTGGCCAATCATCAGCCAGCATTGCACTGCGCGGGCCGCAATGCATTGCGGGGCCGCTCGCATCACACGAATTTGATGCGAGCGGTCCCAATAGTTCTGGGCTCGCCGAGCGAGCGAACACCCGGTGCTCGATTCGAACATGGGTTCGAATCGAACACCGGGCTCATCCTTAGTCCTTTGCTTTGCCTTTTCCTGTTGTTATCAATTTATTATTATTACCATTATTAATTTACCCTATCAGCGTTAATTATCATCAATTCCCATTATTATTATTTAGCAATGTATTGCTTGTCCATATTACTACTGTTTACTGGGTTGCGTTCGTTGCGGTGGCGTGTTGACCGGCCACTTGGCTCTGGTTGGCTCTCCCCACTTTTGGGAGCCGTGACGCGCCTGACGTACCGCCTCCCACCCCCCGTCTTGTGTGTATCCGGGGGGCTGGACTTGGTGTCATAGCGCGTCAGCGTCATGCGTCCCGCGCTGCATCAGCGACGCCCTCCTGGCGTCGCTGTGCGCGCGGTGTTTCCACATTCGTGGTCTCGGGGATGTCCTCATGCGCCGGCGGGCCGGCAACATCGTGGCTCAGCTCGCGGCGCTCCTCCTCCAGCCTTACGGCATGACGCTGGTGGGTTGTCCTGCGGCGGTCTTTTTATGGGCGTCCCTCCTCATGTCCTCGGCACTCGAGGCTGCCAATTCACTGGACCCACGATCTATTCTGATCGGGCTAGGTTCACCTCCCCACAAGGTAACAATTCCAACCTCACCACCCTCTGATCTTTCCTCTCACTCACCCCACTCTGTCCCCTCTCAATTTCTATTAGGATTGCTCCCCCTCCCCCTCTCAGTTTCCCCCAACCCCCCCCCCCCCCAGCACTTTCTATCCTCCACACCATTTTTGTCATTTGTTTAACGGGTGGTTGATCTTGCCTCCCACCCCTCTTCTTCACTTGTTTTCACTTCCCCACCTCCCCACACTCACCTTCATTGTTTTAGGGTTAACCATCTTCACTCTTCTACAGTTCAGCCTCGTTTTCCTTGGTTCATTGAGTTGCTGCCCAATCCCGCACGTTCACCCACCACGGCTCCCTGTTGGGGACATGCTCCGATGCCTTAGGGGGTCCGGCCCCCATGCCACTGCTACATCCAACCACAGTAAGTAGCCAATCTGGCTTTTGGAGGTTACTGTATCACAGTTTGCCCCCAACCAGCAATTTATTTTTACATGTACCCAACAATTGGACTTATTGTAGTCTCATTTCAGAAATCATTCGCTCCTGATGAGTGGCTAATAAGCCACGAAACGCGTAGAGCTACCGGATGTTTCCCCTTTAAAGATTTCACTTACCTCATTCATACTTCGCTTCTAGATGGAATACCCAACCAAACCCCCCCCCCCTCAGGTTTTTTAAGGCCATAGGCCTCGCAGGCAACCAATTTCATCATGTTTTTACATCAATTTTTGTGGTGAATCAGGAAACTTATTTTTATGGATACATTATGGAATAGTCATGCCGTATGTGATTATCATGTTTCTTTCAAATACGATGGATTATCAGCATTGTATAAATGTCCAAAGTGTATCATCATGCAATATATGTATTTTACTATGTACCTGGATACCGTTATGATATTTATGTATCTGTTTTCAATCAATAAATTTCCTCATATTCACCTTATTACCTTTTTTGCAGTCATGTGCTTCATATAAAGTCCCACAATTCCCCTTCTCAACCCCCTCTTTTCATTGAACCTAATATGGGATGGAAATTTCTGACCTTACCAGGTCAGTTTTTCATTTAAAGTCCCTAGGGATGGAAATACATGACTTACCTGTCATGGCTTCCTCAAAGTCCCTAACAATTCCCCCTTTTATTTAAAAGGTGTCTTATGATAAAACTCAATTCGGGATGGAAGCACATGTTCCTGCTCTAAATGCACACAAAGTGTATCTTCCCTGCAACTATTGTCCTTTGCTTTGCCTTTTCCTGTTGTTATCAATTTATTATTATTACCATTATTAATTTACCCTATCAGCGTTAATTATCATCAATTCCCATTATTATTATTTAGCAATGTATTGCTTGTCCATATTACTACTGTTTACTGGGTTGCGTTCGTTGCGGTGGCGTGTTGACCGGCCACTTGGCTCTGGTTGGCTCTCCCCACTTTTGGGAGCCGTGACGCGCCTGACGTACCGCCTCCCACCCCCCGTCTTGTGTGTATCCGGGGGGCTGGACTTGGTGTCATAGCGCGTCAGCGTCATGCGTCCCGCGCTGCATCAGCGACGCCCTCCTGGCGTCGCTGTGCGCGCGGTGTTTCCACATTCGTGGTCTCGGGGATGTCCTCATGCGCCGGCGGGCCGGAAACATCGTGGCTCAGCTCGCGGCGCTCCTCCTCCAGCCTTACGGCATGACGCTGGTGGGTTGTCCTGCGGCGGTCTTTTTATGGGCGTCCCTCCTCATGTCCTCGGCACTCGAGGCTGCCAATTCACTGGACCCACGATCTATTCTGATCGGGCTAGGTTCACCTCCCCACAAGGTAACAATTCCAACCTCACCACCCTCTGATCTTTCCTCTCACTCACCCCACTCTGTCCCCTCTCAATTTCTATTAGGATTGCTCCCCCTCCCCCTCTCAGTTTCCCCCAACCCCCCCCCCCCCCCAGCACTTTCTATCCTCCACACCATTTTTGTCATTTGTTTAACGGGTGGTTGATCTTGCCTCCCACCCCTCTTCTTCACTTGTTTTCACTTCCCCACCTCCCCACACTCACCTTCATTGTTTTAGGGTTAACCATCTTCACTCTTCTACAGTTCAGCCTCGTTTTCCTTGGTTCATTGAGTTGCTGCCCAATCCCGCACGTTCACCCACCACGGCTCCCTGTTGGGGACATGCTCCGATGCCTTAGGGGGTCCGGCCCCCATGCCACTGCTACATCCAACCACAGTAAGTAGCCAATCTGGCTTTTGGAGGTTACTGTATCACAGTTTGCCCCCAACCAGCAATTTATTTTTACATGTACCCAACAATTGGACTTATTGTAGTCTCATTTCAGAAATCATTCGCTCCTGATGAGTGGCTAATAAGCCACGAAACGCGTAGAGCTACCGGATGTTTCCCCTTTAAAGATTTCACTTACCTCATTCATACTTCGCTTCTAGATGGAATACCCAACCAAACCCCCCCCCCCTCAGGTTTTTTAAGGCCATAGGCCTCGCAGGCAACCAATTTCATCATGTTTTTACATCAATTTTTGTGGTGAATCAGGAAACTTATTTTTATGGATACATTATGGAATAGTCATGCCGTATGTGATTATCATGTTTCTTTCAAATACGATGGATTATCAGCATTGTATAAATGTCCAAAGTGTATCATCATGCAATATATGTATTTTACTATGTACCTGGATACCGTTATGATATTTATGTATCTGTTTTCAATCAATAAATTTCCTCATATTCACCTTATTACCTTTTTTGCAGTCATGTGCTTCATATAAAGTCCCACAATTCCCCTTCTCAACCCCCTCTTTTCACTGATGTAGGGTGGATGGCTGGGGCGGTATGCGGCTAGGAAGACGTTGCCTAGCAACGTCCTCCGTCACACCATCCACGCCGGGTTCCAGCGCGACGCATATGGTGATGCGCGCGCATCCACGGCGTCTTTGGATGAAGTTCAGGCTGGTTCGGGTAGACGTCGGAACGTGCTCTGACGTCACCCGAACGGGACATAAAAAGCGGCTCCACGGCTGTCTCTCCTCACAGATGTCCTGGGGGAGTAGCAGCCGTGCACTGGTGTGGCAGTCGCATTATTTTTTGAAACACACTTTGAACCGGTCAACTCTATAAGGTATTGTACCTCTTGTTTTGTGCTGCTTAGATTTGTATGGGATCAACTAAGGGGATTTCACTATTGAGTATGGATACAGACTTATGTTTTAAAACGTGTTCTGTAACACTCAGTTCCAATGCCTACAATAGTAGGAGATATACCTGTTTATATTACCAGCCCTTGATATTTATACTCTGTCCTTATAACAAGCCCCTCGTGCTGTTTCTTTCTTCTATTCATGAAGGGAAGAAACAAAACATATATATAGATATCCCTTTTTTTTGGGGGTATTTCTCTCCTATGGCTATATTAACATGCTATTTTTATCATGTCGAGTACTACAATAATACACGGGTGTAATATATAATTATTGTATACATCCTCAGAGTGTGGACCCTTTCATCTGAGCATCACGGCTTTGGTCCCCCACTATATTAAAGCGTTAAGCTACCAACTACACCTTTCATCATCATCTACCCTAGTGAGTACATTGGTGTATATGTAGAGATGATACCAGTCTCTAGCTAAACAGCATTTATGATGCAACAACAAATTTCCATATACATATAATCTCTTTATCTCTTTTTTCTTCCTTCTTCTTTTACCATTAGTTACCGGTTATGTCCCCATAACCCTCCCCCGCATAGCAGTGCCTAGCCTCTAGGGTCTCACCTCGGTGAGTACACCCAATAGAGGTGGCGACGCTGTTTTTTGGCGGCCTACGGTGTCCATATCCCCTTCCCCCTTTTTCCATCAGGGGGGTACATGTGGAGCCACCTTTGGGGTCCGTCAGCGTGAGTGAGTGGAGGGACTTTCTGTCTGGGCACTGTATCAGTAAGTGTGCTTTATTTTCATCTATGCAAATGATTATGAAAACCATTGTATTTACATGGTACATATGTACAAATGTGGCATTAAGTAATATAATGTCTTTTTCAACTAGAACAAAAGCTCCTGAGGAAGCGACCCAGTAGTCGCGAAACATGTCGAGCACAAGTTTCTTCTTTTAATCGGTGGGACCGACGACCAACCCTCTCCGGGCAAGTCCACATTCCAGTGGGAAAACTACATGGTGTTAACTCTATATACACCAACCCCACGTTCAGCGAATTATTGTGTGGTACTGCAATACCCATAGGGGGAGTCTCTCGGATCTTTCACCTTTTATAGCCCCAAATATTGTTTATGTCAATATTGGCGTGATTGTTTATTGTTTTTGTTTACTTATATATTTTTCAATAAATTTTGTAAAAAACTTTTCAAAACAAGTGCCTATAAAGTCCATTCTTCTTTCCTTTTCTCTATTGGAAAAGGTAAAAAATTTCTTGACAATATGTAGGATGTAGCACTCACGTACATGTTAGGTGTTTTAGATTGCCACCTTGGGACCCAGCAATCTACTTCTTTATACCACTGATGTAGAGCAACAATTTTTTTTTCAGATCCTCAGAGAGTTCTTTGCCATGAGGTGCCATGTTGAACTTCCAGTGACCAGTATGTGAGTGAGAGCGATAACACCAAATTTAACACACCTGCTCCCCATTCACACCTATGACCTTGTAACACTGATGTGTCACATGACACTGGGGAGGGAAAATGGCTAATTGGGCCCAATTTGGACATTTTCACTTAGGGGTGTACTCACTTTTGTTGCCAGCAGTTTAGACATTAATGGCTGTGTGTTGAGTTATTTTGAGGAGACATAAAATTTACACTGTTATATAAGCTGTACACTTACTACTTTACATTGTAGAAAAGTGTAATTTCTTCAGTGTTGTTACATGAAAAGATAAAATAAAATAGTTACAAAAATGTGAGGAGTGTACTCACTTTTGTGAGATACTGCATTGGCAGGTATCCTCAGAGGTGGAGCATGTGGATCTTCTTCCATGCTGATACAAACCTGTGTGCCCTTCAACACTGGGTGGGTGCTTCAGAAAGAGAGCCATAAAAATAGGATTGGAACTGAAATAGTGGATAATAATAAGCTTGCGGTCCTACCAGTGGCGTAAATAGAACGCTCAGGGCCCCGATGCAAGAAACCATGGAGGGCCCCCCCCCCCAAACTCCGGACAAAGCTCTTTTCTCCGAGCCCGATGGCAGAACACCAGGGCCCGGTCACAAGTGGGTGGCTGCATATAAAGTGCATATCAAACGCCACTGTGCCCATCAAGCTCTGCCACTGTGCCACCAAATGCCGCCACTGTGCTATCAAATGCCGTCACTGTGCCCATCCAATGCCGCCACTGTGCCCATCAAATGCTGCCACTGTGCCCATCAAGCTCTGCCACTGTGCCATCAAATGCCACCACTGTGCCAAAAAAATGCTGCCACTGTGCCCATTAAATGCTGGCAGTGTGCCATAAAATGCTGCCACTGTGAATCCCCCCGCCTACTAGCTGTCTGCCCGGCACTTACCCTGTCTTGGTGGGGCAGCGGGTGATGGCCACGAGTGGCGTCCTCCTTGCGCCTCCTGCCATCCTCATCTCCTGTCCTTGCCTCTTGATAGGTGTCCAATAACTGCACCTATCGTTTCAGCCAATCAGGTGACGGGTAACAGACCCGCACACCTGATTGGTGGAGATGCGGTTCAGTGTTATTATTTTGCTTTTCTAACACACCTGGGTGGACTGTGAGCGTCAAGCATGGCACTCGCAGTTCACCTATTATGAAGCCTATTAGAGCCTATGGTTCTAGGCTAAAACACCCCCTGCCACTGTAATTCAGGCGCCCAGCGCCCCAAAAGGGACCGGACACCTAAATATGGGGGTGGCAGCAGGGGCCATGGATAGAATCATGCTATGCATGAATCTATCCATTTGTCATAGAGGGAGTGGCTCGAGAGAGGGGGTGGCACCTGTGCGCCCTTTTGGACGCACCGCCACTGATAAACACATGCACATTTACATGCATACATACATGCACTCTCACATAAATGCACACACACATACATATATGCACACACACGTGCATACACACAGACATACATGCGCGCACACACACGCATCATGCACACACACATGCATCATGCACACACACACACATGCATCATGCACACACACATGCATCATGCACACACACACATGCATCATGCACACACACACACACATGCATCATGCACACACACATGCATCATGCACACACACACATGCATCATGCACACACACACACATGCATCATGCACACACACACACACATACATGCATCATACACACACACACATGCATCATGCACAGACACACACACACACATACATGCATCATGCACACACACACACACACACACACACACACATGCACCAAGCACACACAGACATACATGCAGTGCACGCACATGCATGCATGCACAGACACACACATGCATCATGCACACACACATACATGCATCATGCACACCCACATACATGCATCATGCACACAAACATACATGCATCATGCACACACACATATATGCATAATGCACACACACATACATGCATAATGCACACATACATGCATGCACACACATACAGTAGATAGATAGTCTTATATAAAAAAAACGGCAGTCCTGTTACCTTGTCTCTTCCTGCCGGGTACTGCACTGTAGGGGGAGACAAAGAGCACAGCACACACTGTGCTTTCACTTTAGCCTAATGTGAGGAGCTCCTCTCAGACGCCGCTCCTAGTGAAGAGTACAGGGGGGCCCCGAGGGCACCCTGCAGCAAGGGGCCCGGTCGCCATAGCGATCGCAGCGACCCCTATAATTCCGCCACTGGGTCCTACTTCTACAATAATAATTCTTTATATAAATCGATCATATTGGACATGGAGAGTGTCTTAATTTTTACCTTCACTTGGACATAAAAACTGGGTAGGAAAGATACATAGATTTTTTTACCTATTTTAAGTTGCACACAAACCTCTCAACAGTTGAAAAAATGTATTAGGAGCAGTTTGGAAGAATAGTGAGTGTCTTTATTTAGCCATCTTGATCATATCTTGAGCTTGGAAGTTTATTTTTCTTATCTCTTGGTAACACAAAAGTGGGGGGGATAAAAAATACAAATTATTACTAATGATTATTGTACAAAAACACTATTCTAGTAGCCATGAGATGATTAGATATGTATAGGAATGTATTGGAGGCTGCTTGCTGACAACTAAGTAACAATATTTTTGAATAACAGACTTTCTAAAGTCTTCAAGTACCATTTCAATTTTTACAATTGTCTTTTCAAGAAGCCCTATTGGGAAAAAATATCTGATGTGTAGATGTTGAATTGTCTATCTTAGACCTAAGTCTAAAAGCCACAGGCTTTTTATTATGCACCTTCTAGCTGCTGGGGTCCCAACAATCAATGCCATCATTGGTTGATAAGGAGGATGTTAGGCGCCTGCACAGCATCCTTGCTTGCCCCTCTCCTGCCCCTCTCCATCAACACTGGAGTCACATTTAAAGATTAAGGGAGATAAATGGAGGTAGAAGAGAAACATTAGAATACCAACATTGGAATGGACAGTCTAGAACCTCGTATTAAGCATTAAGGCTTAATACAAGGTTCCAGACTGTCCATTCCAATGTTGGTATTCTAATGTTTCAACTTTTTCACTTTTTCTTAAATTCTAACTTAAATTCCTGAAATTCAAACTCTGACTAGGATTGATTATTGGGATTTTAAGATTCCCTGGATTGAGTTCTCTGATTTCTTGGTTCTCTGGGATTGTTTCTCTATATAAGTGACTGCTCCCTGTCCCACAATCTGCCCCAGCTTGCTGCTGACTAGGGATGAGACCAATGTTTGAGTCAAACATTCGCCCGTTCGCCGAATACCGAACATTATGGGGCGTTCATGGAAAATTCAAGTGCCTGCGGAATGCCCCATATTGAGCTGCAAAACTGCAGTGCATTGACGGCTGCTGATTGGCCAAAGCATGCACCTGACCTGTATGCTTTGGCCAATCACAGCATGCTCTGCTGTGAAAGCCATGATTGGCCAAAGGAAGGGTGCGTGCCCCACACTATGTTAGGCTGCTTACATAGCAGTGAATATGAAAGAGAGCAGTAAAATTACATTTGTAAAGAAAAACAATTAATTTAAAACTGCTTGCGGCTGTAATGAATTGTCAGATCCCGGCAATATACATAAAAATCATTGAAAAAAACGGCATTGGTCCCCCCCAGTGCCTTACCAGGCCCTTTTATGAATATTAATGGGAACCCCACACCATAATTTTAAAAAAAAATGCGCGGGGGTCCCCCCAAAATTCATACCAAGCCCTCTAGGTTTGGTATGGATATTAATGGGAGCCCTGCGCCAAAATTTTATAAAAATTGCGTGGGGAGCCCCCCAAAATCCATACCAGGCCCTTATCTGAGCACGCAACCTGGCAGGCTGCAGGAAGAGGGAGGGGGGGGACAAAAGATCAATAATATGGCAATAACATGCATATAAGCACTTTTGACTTTTCATGTTCATATCTCATAGACTTTAACGGTGTTCGCACAAATGTTTTGTCTGTTCGCAAGTTCTAGTGCGAACCGAACCGGGGGGGGGGGGTGTTCGGCTCATCCCTACTGCTGACCCAACTCTGAACCTTCCTTGGATCACTGGACCACTTTCTTTGCCTTGCACTGGACCTCTTTCACAATCTGTCTCAACTCGCTGCTGACACACCTCCGAATTTTTACTGGATCACTGGACCTCCTTCCTTGCCCTGCACTGGACTTATTTCCCTATACTGAAATTGTTACATGCATCATGACTCTGGACGCCGTCTCCTCTCTTTAAGTATTTGTGCTGTCTTGATCCCTGCTTATCTGTATAAGGCTGCAAGACCATAATGCACTTGGGCCAACCTCAAATGCCTTCTTTCACTGACATGCTCTGACTCCACTCTGATTCCCATGGATCCTCCAAGGAAGGCCAGATCAGCACTTCTGAACACAGCACTACTTATTTCTGACTGTATTGTAGGCAATAAGTTTGACTTTCTGTGCTTAACTGAAATATGGCACGATCAAAATCATGGCATCCTTTTCAACTATAATTAGAAAATAGGTGCGCTGGTCAATAAATTCACAGTGCAAAAACTGGGACATAAAAGTCCACTATTACAAATATAGGTGTAATAATTCATAAAATATACATATAATAACTGATAACTATCTAAAAATAAATATAAAAATGATATAAAGAAATGTGTATATGATTTAGTCCAAAAAATATGTGAAGGAGTGTCCAACTGGAGGACCCTTATAAAAAAGGGGAATTAAAGTGGTGTTGCCACCAAAAAAAAAAAAATTGCTTAAAAATCATAAAAAAATTAAATAATAATAATTGGAATTTTTTTTTTTTTTTTTACTCACCTCTAAATGCCTGTTGCTAGGGGGTCCCTCGTAGTCTGCCACCTTCAGTGCCCGGCCACTGACATCACTTCCTCTCGGCGCCGCACAGTCATCTGGGACCTTTCACGTGTCCCAGATGACTGAGTGTCGTATCACGGTGCCGCTCGCGCATGCCCACAGTAAGAATGCAGTATTTGTAGCTGCTGACTTTTAAAAAAAAAATTTCAGGTGGACCTCCGCTTTACATAAAGGAATTGTCAAAAACTGGCTCTTGTCATTTTTAACACTTTTGTCACTTTTTTTGGTGAAATGGTAGGGGTACTTTTGTACCCCCTTACCTTTTTACACAGGGGGGGGCGGGATCTGGGTGTCCCCTTGTTAAAGGGGGCTTCCAGATTCCGATAAGCCCCCCCACCCGCAGACCCCCACAACCACCGGCCAGAGTTGTGGGGATGAGGCCCTTGTCCTCATCAACATGGGGACAAGGTGATTTGGGGGGACACCAAAGCACCCTCCAAATGTTGAGGGCATGTGGCCTGGTATGGTTCAGGAGGGGGGCGCTCTCTCTTCCCCCCTCTTTTCCTGCGGCCTGTCAGGTTGCATGCTCGGATAAAGGGTCTGGTATGGATTTTTGGGGGAACTCCACACCATTTTTTTTTTCAATTTGGCGTGGAGTTCCCCTTAAAATCCATACCAGACCTGAAGGGCCTGGTAATTGAATTTGGAGGAACACCACGCTTTTTTTATTTTTTTATCAATGACTTTCAATGACTGTTCTCTGTATTACGGGAGCACACAATTCATTATAGCCGCGAGTACTTTTAAATAGCTTTTTTTCCTGCAGAAATGACATTTTGTGCAGGGACAGTTCTAAGCACGGGAAACATGTGCCCCTTTACAGGCATACTATACACACCCCCCAGGTACGAAATTTAAAGGAATATTACACTTTTATTGTTTCACTTTAAGCATTATTAAAATCACTGCTCCTGAAAAAACGTCTGTTTTTAAAACTTATTATTGCATTGATACATGTCCCCTGGGGCAGGACCCAGGTCCCCAAACAAACACTTTTTATGACAATAACTTTTTAAAAATCAATGACTTTCAATGACTGTTCTCTGTATTACGGGGAGCCGACAATTCATTATAGCCGCGAGTGCTTTTAAAATACTTTTTTTCCTGCAGAAATGACACTTTGTGACAAACTGACAATAACTTTTAAAAAAGCGTCATTACATTGTCGAACACCGAACTCTAACCCGAGCATACAGTAAATTGTTCAGGTTCGGGTCTGGGACCCAAATGTCCGGTACAAACCCGAACTTTACAGTTCAGATTCGCTCAACCCTATACATAACGCCTACAAGAATTAAGAGTTGGTCCCCATCAGCCTTTAACCACTTTCCGACCGGCGCACGACGATGTACGTCCATTTTTTGAAGAGGGATATCTCGGTAACGGCAGCAGCTGCTGCCACAACCGAGGTATCCATCTCTTCAGGCGCCGGTCGGCTGTCCGATAATGGTGGTCATCGCAGCGGATTCGCCGCGAGATCACCGTTATCCGCGGCGGGAGAGGTGCCCCCCCCTCCCGCCGCTCTCCCGCGCCTTCCGCTTCTTACCGGAACCGTCGGCAGCGGCGGAGGCAATCGGGTCCTTTCTCCTCCTGTGTCTAGAGATGAGTGACGCTAAGATGGCCGCCACTCATCTCTATACCATAGGAGGGCGGAAGCGACGTCAAAAACGTCACTTCCGCCCATACCTCTTAAAGAGGAATTTTCAAACGTCATTTTTTTAAATGACATTTTTTTTTTTTTTTCATTGAAGTCCAAATATGAGATCTGAGGACTTTTTGACCCCAGATCTCATATTTAAGAGGACCTGTCATGCTTTTATCTATTACAAGGAATGTTTACATTCCTTGTAATAGGAATAAAAGTGAGCCAATTAATTTTTTTTTTTAAAAAACAGTGTAAAAATAAATAAAATCAAGAAAAATAAATAAGAAAAACAAAAAAATTTTTTTTTAAAGCGCCCCGTCCCGACGAGCTCGTGCGCAGAAGCGAACGCATACGTGAGTAGCGCCCGCATATGAAAACGGTGGTCAAACCACACATGTGAGGTATCGCCACGATCGGTAGAGCGAGAGCAATAATTATAGCCGTAGACCTCCTCTGTAACGCAAAATATGCAACCTGTAGAATTTTTTAAACGTCGCCTATGGAGATTTTTGAGGGTAAAAGTTTGATGCCATTCCACGAGCGGGCGCAATTTTGAAGCGTGACATGTTAGGTATCAATTTACTCGGCGTAACATTATCTTTCACAATATATAAAAAATTGGACTAACTTTACTGTTGTCTTATTTTTTTATTCAAAAAAGTGAATTTTTTCCAAAAAAAGTGCGCTTGCAAGACCGCTGCGCAAATACGGTTGGGGGTTCTAAGTTTTTTTCTAGCAATAAAAACTGTTTTAAACATGTAAACACCTAAAATCCAAAAACGAGGCTGGTCTTAAAGTGGTTAATATCTGTTGGTATTGCCATTCAGAGAAAGGCAAATTTTTACACCGGTGGTGGACATGTTTACCAACTTCTCATTTCTGGAGCCAAGTCAAAAAATAGACTGTACACATCACTGGGACAAAACTAGATCTAAACCCTGCCTGTTGCTTGCTACATGTAAATTCATACTCTTACAGACACAAATAATGTATGGAGTACAGGAATCAGGAGCAGATAACACACAGTGCAGGGCTAAGGAATATGTTATATACATTGTGCAAGAGTCAATAATAGGTAAAGTGTGGTAGAGAGGCTTATGTACAGTATATATACAGTATACACACATACAAACATTTGCATATATACATAAAACCACCAATTTATGTACCTGGCTGACTCAAGTGTCTTCTCTGACTTTCTCTTTCATAACACAGGCTTAAATCCCAACTCCAGGAAAATAAAAATCCACCCTTGCACTGGGGCCTCCCATACTGCATGGGTTAAAAGCTCATTAATGCCTATTATGCACAATGAGGAAATTTGATGAAAAAAACCCTATTTAGAGCAATTGTCTGATAATCTATTCGTTAGTACACAGCTTTTGAGAGCCGATCACTACAGTTCATGCGAAAATCATCATATCCAGCCTGATCATTTATTTTCAAACCAAGCGTGTAGCCATGGGGGTGAAGTTTGCCCCCAGTCTGGACAATTCATTTATGGCCAAGTGGGAGGAAGATCTCGTCTATGCCCTCAAGAGACCAGAGTTGTTCTTTTGGGAGAGGTACATAGACGACATCCTCCTCCTATGGACGGGAGACCAGGAATTGCTGAATGACTTTATGTCTGTTTTGAATTGCAATGATAGAGGCATACGTCTGAGCCATGAGGCCAGCCTTACCTCCGTGCATTTCTTGTACCTGGAAATTAAGGTTATCGATCACCATCTGGAATTCACCACTTATTTCAAAGCTATGGACCGGAAATAATACATTGCGGTCGATAGTTGTCACCATCCCCAGTGGCTCAAGTCAGTACCATGTAGTCAGTTCCTCCAACTTCAGAGGAACTGTACTAGGGTGGAAGATTTTGCCACTCAATCTGCCATTCTTAAGGATAGATTTTTAGAAAAGGGCTATGCTCTCACTGACCTTGATATTGAGATAGATCTGATTCAGCGGATTGATCGGAACTCATTATTACAGGCACATTCTCAAAAGGCTATGGATAATAAATTCAGATGGGCCTTCTTCACCACCTATTCTATCCAGTCCAGACAAATTAAAGAGATCTTTAAAAAACACTGGGGAGTTCTCCAAAGTGACAGATATCTTGGATCTGCATTACCCTAAAAGGCAGGTGTGATTTTTAGGGGGGGGGGGGGCAGATCCATCCAAGGCCAGATTGCACCGAATGTGATAGACCCTCTGAAAAAAGTTGCCTTTTTTTCCCAATGCAAGGGCTTTTTTCCCTGTTGAAAGTGTAATGTATGTTTGCACAACATCAGTGGTAGATGCAGGAGTGACACGTTTCAGTCATCTGTCACATTGCGTATCTACTCAATGAAGCCTTTTACTACGTGCACTACCCAATATATTATGTACCTTTTGACCTGCCCTTGCAAAAAGCAATATATAGGGCTCACGATTAGGACTTTTTCTATTTGGGTCAATGAACACATTAATAACATCAAAAATGGAAAGACAAATCATAGTGTTTCTTGTCACTATTTGCAACACCATGATCGTGACCCCATGGGGAACAGCTGGTTGTTAAGGAGTGGGCCAGGAAGCCAGCCGCTACGTCCTTAACAACAGATGAGTCATCAGTTGTCAGCGGCCTGAATGAAAAAAAAAACATTGCCAGTAATATAAAAAAATTATTTTGGTGTACCTCTAGCCAAAATGTAAAAAAAACAAGTGTGGGGCCCCCAATGTGTGTGTGTGTGTCAGTTTTTCTGCAGCAGGTTCTATACACAGTACAGATGCAACACTTTACAGGCAGTATAAGGGGAGTTGTGAGTGGCTGTGGAAACAATATACCCAATATTCCTGTGCTTCAAGAGTCTCAAGAGGGACTACCATGGAGAGGAATTTGTAAGTGAGACTACTTATTGCCACCGAATATATACCAAATAGTGACCTATGCCCCAAATTGATTAAACCATATAACATCCAAATTATTGTCTGCAACCTGGGGACAGATGATAAAGAACAAACATAAATGGGTATTGTGACCCTATTGCACAATATTGAACATAGCTGCGCAGTCCAGGCCCGATAATAGTAGTAGGCCTACACCCTTTGGAAAGGGTATTGGAAAGTATTGCAATAGGTTCGCAAACCTCCAACGTAATAGGCAACCTACTTATTGGCCAGAGAATCCGGGAAAGGTTCCCGAAACTCTGAGGTAATTGTAGTCAGTAAGGAGTTAGTAGAAGAACGCATTAAAGTAAAGGAAGGGAAGCAATAGAAGGTGAAGATGGAATATAAGAGATCAGTAGAAGGGGGAGATACCTGTGCGGGAGACAGCATACAAGATGTCGAGATGCAAAAAAAAATGTAAATATATGTGCCGGATTAAAGGGCGACTTTCATATTGGTAGCCCAGGGTTTCCAAGTTCCAGGGTATTGTTTTCTGAGTCCACAGTGGAGTGTATTTCCGCCCATACAAGCCTCCTTCTGAATCCAACGTTTCTATGGCAACCCTGCTTCCCTGTTCATAGCTGACTTGTTTTATTTCATAGTATTAACTTGTGCAGATTATCTAGTATTTGCCTGTGTCAGTCTTATCAACTTCAGCTGATAATTTTTGCCTGACCCTTGTTTGGGGCATAATAGATAGGAGATGAATATATATAGACAGCTGTCAATATGTCCTTTGACTAGAATGTATCGACCTTCCTGGTCCTTGATCATTTGGGAATGAGCAAAAGAGACTTTTTTGAAAAAAAAGGATGGCCACTTCCCTTTTTTTGGGCTCTGCATTTGCTAAGTAGTGAGCGGGATATTTATGGTGCAAAAATACTGGATTAAACTGCTCTTGGAAATTAGTCTCCTGAAGCAGGACATCAAGGATCACCCTTATCGCCAGTGCTCTTCAACATATACATCCGCCCACTCCTCAAAATCATCAGAAGATCAGACCTTTGCTTTCACTCATACGCTGACGATACGCAATTATATTTTCGTATCCCCAGGTCAAAAAGACCATCATCAGCAATTAGAAAAATGCCTCACTATGATAGACGATTGGATGACCACTAGCTCCCTCAAACTTAACGAATCAAAAACAGAACTTCTTATTCTACATGCAAATCAAAACCCCCAAACCAAGATCCCTTGGACACCACCCACCATTTTTGGACAGACCATTGCCCCTAGGACCAAGGCCAAGAGTCTCGGAGTCATTTTTGACTCCGAAATGTCAATGGATGCCCAAATAGGAGCAGTAGTCAGTGGCTCTCACCATCTGCTACGCAGACTTCATTCCAAAGGAGGACAAAGCAGTGGTAGTTGGAACAGTCATTAATTCTCGACTTGACTACGCAAACTCCCTTTACATAGGATTACCCCAATATCAACTTGCGCGCTTACAACTTATCCAAAATACGGCGGCAAGACTGATAACAGGAAAAAAAACTGGGAATCCATCTCCCCTTCCCTGAGGAACCTACATTGGCTAACCGTAAAGAATCGGGTCACATTCAAGACCCTCTGCCTCACCCACAAATGCACACATGGAGACGCTCCGCAATACCTTCTCGAGAAAATAAAACACTACACACTGAATCGCAGTCTTCGATCGGCTAATCAAAATCTCCTCCTCATTCCTAAATCCCGCTACAAATCAAAGGGGGAACGGAGATTCGCTGTCCAAGGACCACGGCTATGGAACGCTCTACCAACCGACATCCGCATGGAAGCAAACCATCAGGACTTCAGGAAGAAACTCAAGACCTACCTCTTCTAGAAGCTCGACAACAAAGCACCAATACAGTGCCTTGAGGCGATTCAGTTCGCATTGCAGCGCTTTATAAGTTATTCATTCATTCATTCATTCATCAATACCCTGGGAATGGTAATGCTGGAATGCCTTCCGTCTCTTTATCTGGGAAATAAGGCACTGGGTGTTGTGAGATGCCACTCTAAGAGTATCACCCTGCTGAACCAAATTAGCCATGGAGAGGGGGGGAGAAGTACTCTGCCAATATGTATATACAAACCCATCCAGCTGGCAAGGGGACCACGGAGGAACCTTTCCAAATAGATATGTATTCATGACTCATCTTAGGATGCCAAGGTCCCTGCACATGCATCTGGAAAAAAAGAGAAAGCAAGTGGAAAACAGGAAGAGAAATTGTAGAGGAGGTGGAGGAGGAGGATAGAACCCAGAACTGGAGATGTTCTGTGTTCTCAGAGCATAGGATCGGTCTAATCCTGTAAACCTAACAAATTAGATAGAAATACAAAAGTAATTGGGCGTGTTGGGTCCCATATACTTGAATAGCATTCTGGGTTTAGGTCTGAACTTTTTCCATGCTCGGGTGTTCTGTTGGTGAACCAAACTGTTCGGCCCATCACTAATTATCACCAAATCCAGAACAGAAATTGAGGGCACCTCTATTTTATTGATCCTGGTGGCTACCTGGGCTTTCCCATCACTTTCTGTGATGGCTAATTGGCTATGTAACTGAAATTGAATTGAAATCTCTCCAGTTGGATGCAGATAACATAACTGCTGGGTTATGTTAACCTTACCTTCATGTAAATGGAGAAATATGTTTTTTGACTTTTGTTACACCTTAAATCCATTGCTAATAGTACTAGTTACATGTTTGTAGTTTTGTTTTACACTGAAAACTGACATTTGATGTACTTTTTTTGAAGTGTCAGTAAAATTTGTCAGTAAATAATATGTAGTCATATAATTAGAGCCTTGAATACATTATCAATGTCAATAGCACTTACAAATTAGCCAGAGATAAACACAAAAACTTCCAAAAGAGACGGTCTCACTGTAAACCCTTACACACTACTTTTCCCTACAGGTAAGCCTATAATAAGACTTACCTGTAGGTACTAGGGATGGGCCCGGTGCTCGATGCGAACCCATGTTCGCATCGAGCACCGGGTGTTCGCTCGCTCGGCGAGCCCAGAACTATTTTGGCCGCTCGCATCACGTTCGTGTGATGCGAGCGGCCCCGCAATGCATTGCGGCCGGCGCGGCCGGCGCAGTGCATTGCTGGCTGATGATTGGCCAAGCATGCACTGTGACCCCGCATGCTTGGCCAATCACAGCGCCGGAAACTCGAAGAGCCATAATTGGCTACAGGCAGGACGCCTGTAGCCAATTACAGCTCAGGGGCTTTAGTACACGACCCCTCTTATAAAAGGCCGCCACGCCGTCTGCGCCGGTCACATGCTGTTCCGGCGTAGATAGAGCAGGATCGTTCTGTGTCACTCTGCTAGATTTAGTTAGAGAGATTTACTTAGAGAGATTGAGTTAGATAGATTCATTTAGAAAGATTGATTTAGAAAGAGGGGCTTGTAGTGTGTTCGTGGCAGGCAGGCACTGGCAGCAAACAGAGCTCCTATATTTTGTTCCCAGAAGCACCTATAGGACTTGTAGTGTGTTCGTGGCAGGCAGGCAGAGCTCCTATATTTTGTTCCCAGAAGCACCTATAGGACTTGTAGTGTGTTCGTGGCAGGCAGGCAGAGCTCCTATATTTTGTTCCCAGAAGCACCTATAGGACTTGTAGTGTGTTCGTGGCAGGCAGGCAGAGCTCCTATATTTTGTTCCCAGAAGCACCTATAGGACTTGTAGTGTGTTCGTGGCAGGCAGGCACTGGCAGCAAACAGAGCTCCTATATTTTGTTCCCAGAAGCACCTATAGGACTTGAAGTGTGTTAGTCCCATCACACAGAGCTATATTTTCTTCCCAGAAGCACCTATAGGACTTGTAGTGTGTTAGTCCCATCACACAGAGATCATATATTTTGTTCCCAGAAGCACCTATAGGACTTGAAGTGTGTTAGTCCCATCACACAGACCTATATTTTGTTCCCAGAAGCACCTATAGGACTTGAAGTGTGTTAGTCCCATCACACAGAGATCATATATTTTGTTCCCAGAGGCACCTATAGGACTTGAAGTGTGTTAGTCCCATCACACAGACCTATATTTTCTTCCCAGAAGCACCTATAGGACTTGAAGTGTGTTAGTCCCATCACACAGAGATCATATATTTTGTTCCCAGAGGCACCTATAGGACTTGAAGTGTGTTAGTCCCATCACACAGACCTACATTTTCTCCCCAGAAGCACCTATAGGACTTGAAGTGTGTTAGTCCCATCACACAGACCTATATTTTCTTCCCAGAAGCACCCATAGGACTTGAAGTGTGTTAGTCCCATCACACAGAGATCATATATTTTGTTCCCAGAAGCACCTATAGGACTTGAAGTGTGTTAGTCCCATCACACAGACCTATATTTTGTTCCCAGAAGCACCTATAGGACTTGAAGTGTGTTAGTCCCATCACACAGAGATCATATATTTTGTTCCCAGAGGCACCTATAGGACTTGAAGTGTGTTAGTCCCATCACACAGACCTATATTTTCTTCCCAGAAGCACCTATAGGACTTGAAGTGTGTTAGTCCCATCACACAGAGATCATATATTTTGTTCCCAGAGGCACCTATAGGACTTGAAGTGTGTTAGTCCCATCACACAGACCTACATCTTCTTTCCAGAAGCACCTATAGGACCTGAAGTGTGTTAGTCCCATCACACAGAGCTATATTTTCTTCCCAGAAGCACCTATAGGACTTGAAGTGTGTTAGTTCCATCACACAGAGATCATATATTTTGTTCCCAGAGGCACCTATAGGACTTGAAGTGTGTTAGTCCCATCACACAGACCTACATTTTCTTCCCAGAAGCACCTATAGGACTTGAAGTGTGTTAGTCCCATCACACAGAGATCCTATATTTTGTTCCCAGAAGCACCTATAGGACTTGAAGTGTGTTAGTCCCATCACACAGACCTACATTTTCTTCCCAGAAGCACCTATAGGACTTGAAGTGTGTTAGTCCCATCACACAGAGATCCTATATTTTGTTCCCAGAAGCACCTATAGGACTTGAAGTGTGTTAGTCCCATCACACAGACCTATATTTTCTTCCCAGAAGCACCCATAGGACTTGAAGTGTGTTAGTCCCATCACACAGAGATCATATATTTTGTTCCCAGAGGCACCTATAGGACTTGGAGTGTGTTAGTCCCATCACACAGACCTATATTTTCTTCCCAGAAGCACCTATAGGACTTGAAGTGTGTTAGTCCCATCACACAGAGATCATATATTTTGTTCCCAGAGGCACCTATAGGACTTGAAGTGTGTTAGTCCCATCACACAGACCTACATTTTCTTCCCAGAAGCACCTATAGGACTTGAAGTGTGTTAGTCCCATCACACAGAGATCCTATATTTTGTTCCCAGAAGCACCTATAGGACTTGAAGTGTGTTAGTCCCATCACACAGACCTATATTTTCTTCCCAGAAGCACCCATAGGACTTGAAGTGTGTTAGTCCCATCACACAGAGATCCTATATTTTGTTCCCAGAAGCACCTATAGGACTTGAAGTGTGTTAGTCCCATCACACAGACCTATATTTTCTTCCCAGAAGCACCCATAGGACTTGAAGTGTGTTAGTCCATCACACAGAGATCATATATATTTTGTTCCCAGAGGCACCTATAGGACTTGGAGTGTGTTAGTCCCATCACACAGACCTATATTTTCTTTCCAGAAGCACCTATAGGACTTGAAGTGTGTTAGTCCCATCACACAGAGATCATATATTTTGTTCCCAGAGGCACCTATAGGACTTGAAGTGTGTTAGTCCCATCACACAGAGATCCTATATTTTGTTCCCAGAAGCACCTATAGGACTTGAAGTGTGTTAGTCCCATCACACAGAGCTATATTTTGTTCCCAGAAGCACCTATAGGACTTGAAGTGTGTTAGTCCCATCACACAGACCTATATTTTCTTCCCAGAAGCAACTATAGGACTTGAAGTGTGTTAGTCCCATCACACAGAGCTATATTTTGTTCCCAGAAGCACCTATAGGACTTGAAGTGTGTTAGTCCCATCACACAGAGATCATATATTTTGTTCCCAGAAGCACCTATAGGACTTGAAGTGTGTTAGTCCCATCACACAGAGATCCTCTATTTTCTTTGCAGAAGCACCCATAGGACTTCTAGTGTGTTAGTGGCATCACACAGAGCTCCTATATTTTCTTCTCAGCAGCACCCACAGGACTTCTAGTGGCATCACACAGAGCTCCTATATTTTCTTTGCAGAAGCACCCATAGGACTTCTAGTGTGTTAGTGGCATCACACAGAGCTCCTATATTGTCTTTGCAGAAGCACCCATAGGACTTCTAGTGTGTTAGTGGCATCACACAGAGCTCCTATATATTCTTCTCAGCAGCACCCACAGGACTTCTAGTGTGTTAGTGGCATCACACAGAGCTCCTATATTTTCTTTGCAGAAGCACCCATAGGACTTCTAGTGTGTTAGTGGCATCACACAGAGCTCCTATATATTCTTCTCAGCAGCACCCACAGGACTTCTAGTGTGTTAGTGGCATCACACAGAGCTCCTATATTTTCTTTGCAGAAGCACCCATAGGACTTCTAGTGTGTTAGTGGCATCACACAGAGCTCCTATATATTCTTCTCAGCAGCACCCACAGGACTACCGACTACAATGGCTGGAAGACCGCCAAGGGGAGGCAGAGTGTGCAGAGCCAAGAACACAGGGCAGGCAGGCTCTGTTTCTAGTGGACGTGGCCGTGGCTGTGGACGTGGTCGTGCATCGTCATCAGCACGTGGCCATGGGACACGCGCGTCTTTGTTTTCGGCAGCTGGACATGTGGAGCCGCATCATGCTGAAGGCTTGGTAGAATGGATGACCAAGCCCTCCTCATCCTCCTCATCCTCTCTCACCCAGGCTCAGGGTACTGGCAGAGCAGCTGCCAACGCGTACTCAATGGCATCATCAGCCACCCCTTCCCTAGACCCACCATGTCCTCCTGAGGAGTCCCCCGAACTCTTTGAGCACAGTGTTGGGTACATGCTCCAGGAGGATGCCCAACGATTCGAAGGCTCGGATGATGATACCCAGCTTGAGGAATCTGGCAGTACTGTTCCACCAGCTGCAGCTTACTGCCAGGTTTGCTCTAGTGGTGAAGAGGGAGGGGATGATGAGGTCACTGACTCCACGTGGGTGCCTGAAGGGAGAGAGGATGAGGAGGAGGACGAGGAGGAGGAGGATGCGGCGTCACATGTCCAACGAGGCAGGATGCCCCCTGGAGGCCAGGTAGAGGCCAGCACAGCAACTGTGCAACACCGCAGAGCTCCGCCTGTGCAGGGCGCTGCCTCTGCACGTTATCAGAAAAGTTCTTTGGTGTGGGCCTTTTTTGAGACGAGTGCATCAGATCGCACCACTGCTATTTGCAATATTTGTCTCAAGCGTATCTCGCGTGGCCAAAACATCAGCCGCTTGGGCACCACAAGCATGACCAGACATATGTCGACCTGCCATGCAGCTCGTTGGCAGGCACACATAAAAGACCCACACCAAAGAACTAAGCGGACCTCTCCTTGCTCCTCATCAGCTGGGATCTCCATCCCCACTACACCTTCAGTGCTCTCTGAAAGCTGCTCTGAGAGGACTGAAGGTGTAGAATTAGGTGTGTCACAACCAAGTACTTGCAGTACACCGACGTCCGATTGCAGCAGGCAAATTTCCCTGCCCCAGCTGCTGGACCGTAGAAAGAAGTACACTCCCAGCCATCCACATGCCCAGCGGTTGAATGCTAGCTTGGCTAAATTGCTAGCACTTCAGCTGCTGCCTTTTCAGTTGGTAGACTCGGCCCCCTTCCGTGAGTTTGTTCAATGTGCGGTTCCTCAGTGGCAGGTTCCCAAACGCCACTTTTTCTCACGGAAGGCGATTCCGTCTCTCTACCGGCATGTGGAAGGCAATGTCCATGCCTCGCTGGACAGGGCGGTCAGTGGTAAGGTGCATATTACCGCTGACTCATGGTCCAGCAGGCATGGACAGGGACGGTACCTTTCTTTCACGGCCCATTGGGTCACTCTATTGGCAGCTGGGAGGGATGCAGGACAAGGTGCAGTAGTGTTGGAGGTTGTTCCGCCACCACGCCTCCAAAACGCTACTACTGCTACTGGTTGTGACACACCTCTCTCCTCCACCCCCTCCTCTTCTTCTTCCTCCAGTGCTCTGTCCTTGGAACCAGCGGTGCTCCGTAGGCGTACAAGGGGCTACGCAAGTACGCAGGCAAAAAGATGCCATGCCGTGCTTGCGCTGGTGTGTTTGGGGGACAGGAGCCACACTGGGCCAGAGGTTCTGGCAGCTCTGCAGGGGCAGGCCGAGAGGTGGTTGACGCCACGACAGCTTAAGCCAGGAATGGTCGTTTCTGACAATGGCACCAACCTCCTCTCCGCCCTGCGACAGGGGCAGCTCACCCATGTGCCCTGCATGGCTCACGTCCTCAACCTGGTGGTGCAGCGGTTCTTGGGCAGGTTCCCAGGCTTACAGGATGTCCTGAGGCAGGCCAGGAAAGTCTGTGTGCATTTCCGCCGATCTTATAATGCCAGTGCTCGGCTGACTGAGCTGCAAAAGGAGCTGAACCTGCCCAAGAACCGCCTAATATGTGACATGCCCACCAGGTGGAACTCAACGTTGGCCATGCTGCAGCGACTGCACACGCAGCAGAGGGCCATCAATGAGTACCTTTGCGACTACGGCACCAGGACAGGGTCAGGGGAGCTTGGTTTTTTTTCCCCACGTCAGTGGAGCATGATCAGGGATGCATGCACTGTCCTCTCACCATTTGAGGAGGCCACGAGGATGGTGAGCAGTGACAGTGCATGCATCAGTGACACTGTCCCTCTTGTCCACCTGTTGGAGCATACGCTGCGTGGGATAATGGACAGGGCACTTGAGGCAGAACAGAGGCAGGAAGAGGAGGACTTCCTTGCCTCTCAAGGCCCCCTTTATCCGGACAGTGTTCCTTCTGTTCCACCCATCACACAGGAAGAGGATGAGGAGGAGGAGGAGGAGGAGGAGGAGGAGGTAGATTGTGTGAGCATGGAGGTGGAGCCTGGCACTCAGCATCAGCAGCAGCAGTCTTTTAGGGATGATGTACAGTCCCAACAAACCAGTGGACTTGTACGTGGCTGGGAGGAGGTGGCTGGCGATCATGTCATCCTCAGTGACCCAGAAGACTCCGGACCGAATGCCTCAGCTAACCTACGCTGCATGGCCTCCCTGATCCTGCAAAGCCTGCGGAAGGATCCTCGTGTTCTTCGGATCAAGGAGAGGGACCATTACTGGCTGGCCACTCTCCTTGATCCGTGGTACAAGGGTAAGGTTGCGGACCTTATCTTGCCGTCGCAGAGGGAGCAGAGGATGAGACATCTCAGGGAGGCCTTGCAGAAAGGTCTGTGCAACGCGTTCCCAGAAACTGGGAGGTTACAAACTCCTGGTCCTGGGCGACGAGTTTCTGAGGCTTCGGTCAGTAGCAGAAGGAGCGGTGGGGAATGTGGACGTCTGACCGATGCGTTCAGACAATTTTTTAGTCCGCAGCCCCAAGGTATGATCGGTTCCAGCAACCATCGCCAGCGTCTGATATACATGGTGCAGGAATACCTTGGGGCAAGGTCAGACTTGGACACCTTTCCCACCGAAAATCTTCTGGCTTACTGGGTCCTGAGGATGGATCACTGGCCAGAGCTTGCACAGTATGCAATTGAGCTACTGGCCTGTCCTGCCTCCAGCGTTCTTTCCGAACGCACATTCAGTGCTGCTGGAGGATTTGTCACCGATCATAGGGTGCGCCTGTCCACCGCCTCGGTTGATCGACTGACCTTCATCAAAATGAATCAGTCTTGGATCACCACCAGCTACCAGGCACCTGAGGCGGATATAACCGAATAATTTATAATGTCACATCCCTTCAAGACTGCCTATGCTGATGCTGAGTGACTGTCCTCTTATGTTCACTGACTATCCTCTTCCTCCTCCTCAATGATCCATGCCACCACACCAGTGCCTAAGGCACAATTTTTCAGCCCCTGTTTAACAGGGGCGTGTACATACAATTTTTATAAAAAAAATGCTTCGCAACACGTGTAGCTGCTGTGCTCCAAGTACAGTATCTGTGAGGGGTTGCAGTGTTGTGGCACCAGCACCAGTGCCTAAGGCACAATTTTTCAGCCCCTGTTTAACAGGGGCGTGTACTTACAATTTAAAAAAAAAAATGCTTCGCAACACGTGTGACTGCTGTGCTCCAAGTACAGTATCTGTGAGGGGTTGCAGTGTTGTGGCACCAGCACCAGTGCCTAAGGCACAATTTTTCAGCCCCTGTTTAACAGGGGCGTGTACATACAATTTTTATAAAACAATGCTTTGCAACACGTGTGACTGCTGTGCTCCAAGTACAGTATCTGTGAGGGGTTGCAGTGTTGTGGCACCAGCACCAGTGCCTAAGGCACAATTTTTCAGCCCCTGTTTAACAGGGGCGTGTACATACAATTTTTATAAAAAAATGCCTCGCAACACGTGTGACTGCTGTGCTCCAAGTACAGTATCTGTGAGGGGTTGCAGTGTTGTGGCACCAGCACCAGTGCCTAAGGCACAATTTTTCAGCCCCTGTTTAACAGGGGCGTGCAATTACAATTTTTTTAAAAAATGCTTCGCAACACGTGTGACTGCTGTGCTCCAAGTACAGTATCTGTGAGGGGTTGCAGTGTTGTGGCACCAGCACCAGTGCCTAAGGCACAATTTTTCAGCCCCTGTTTAACAGGGGCGGGTAATTACAATTTTTTAAAAAAAAAAATGCTTCGCAACACGTGTGACTGCTGTGCTCCAAGTACAGTATCTGTGAGGGGTTGCAGTGTTGTGGCACCAGCACCAGTGCCTAAGGCACAATTTTTCAGCCCCTGTTTAACAGGGGCGGGTAATTACAATTTTTAAAAAAAAATGCTTCGCAACACGTGTGACTGCTGTGCTCCAAGTACAGTATCTGTGAGGGGTTGCAGTGTTGTGGCACCAGCACCAGTGCCTAAGGCACAATTTTTCAGCCCCTGTTTAACAGGGGCGTGTACTTACAATTTTTTAAAAAAATGCTTCGCAACACGTGTGACTGCTGTGCTCCAAGTACAGTATCTGTGAGGGGTTGCAGTGTTGTGGCACCAGCACCAGTGCCTAAGGCACAATTTCTCAGCCCCTGTTTAACAGGGGCGGGTAATTACAAATCTTGATCTAATAGTTCACAGCAGGGCCCATTCCTGCGCCCACCAAGAGTAACTATGAGGGCCTACAGTCTTGTGGCAACACCGTCCACCACCACCGCCAAAGGCCCAATTTTTCTGCCCTGTTCATCAGGTGCTTGCAATTACAAATCTTGATCTAATAACTCACAGCAGGGCCCATTCCTGCGCCCACCAAGAGTAACTGTGAGAGCTTACAGTCTTGTGGCAACACCGTCCACCACCACCGCCAAAGGCCCAATTTTTCTGCCCTGTTCATCAGGTGCTTGCAATTACAAATCTTGATCTAATAACTCACAGCAGGGCCCATTCCTGCGCCCACCAAGAGTAACTGTGAGAGCTTACAGTCTTGTGGCAACACCGTCCACCACCACCACCACCCCCAATTTTTCTGCCCTGTTCAACAGGTGCATGCAATTACAAATCTTGATCTATTAACTCACAGCAGGGCCCATTCCTGTGCCCACCAGTCTTGTGGCTACACCAACATCTAATAGGGCAAATTTCTGCAGAGTATATACGCCAGGCCCCTACTTTCAAACATCCAACTTACAAACGACTCCTACTTGCAAATGGAAAGAGAAAACAGGAAGTGAGAGGAAATCTACCCCTAGGAAAGGAAATTCTATCCTGTTAGATTTAATTTGGGAAAAAGGTATCTCCTCTCTACTGATACTTTATCACCAATCCTTGTTTCAATTAAAACCCCACTTTTTCCAAAAACATTTGTCATTGGGACGGAAAGTGAGGTGACATGTTCTGAACAGATGTGCAAAGACAGCAAATGTTACAGGGGTGATAACCCCTCCCTATGTTCTCCAAAAAGCTTAAAAATAGTTTTTTTTGGGATGGAGCTACACTTCATAATGTACCTGTTCAGATTCTACTTAAGAACAAACCTAAAGCCGCAAGTGGTTTTAAATGGCTTCTTTTTTTCCTTTACAAATGTCATTTTGTGCAAGGACAGTTCTAAACACGGGAAACACATGCCACTTCACAGGCATACTTTAGACACCCCCCAGGTACCATATTTAAAGGAAAATTTCATTTTTTTTTTTTCACTTTATGCATCATTAAAATGACTGCTCCCGAAAAAACGTTAGTTTTTAAAAGTTCTTTTTGCATTGATATATGTCCCCTGGGGCAGGACCCGGGTCCCCAAACCTGTTTTATGACATTAACATGCATATTGGCCGTTGTAATTAGCACTTTTGATTTCGAACGTTCGCGTCCATTATAACGTATAGGGTTCGAAAATTCGCGCGAACTTTCGGTCCGTTCGAAGGTTCTGGTGCGAACCGAACCCGGGGGTGTTCGGCTCATCCCTAGTAGGTACTGGAAATATCTCCTAAACCTGCAAGGTGCATATTATCATATACACTTGCGCCAATGTCATTGATCGTGCAGTTTCTAAAGGGCCGTGCCATGACCATCGTCTGCCGCCGGCACGCGTCTCTGGCCAGTCACAGATTCCATGGCCCCAGAAGGAAGAGGAGTGAATATGGACGCAGCCACCAGCGGGGACATCACAAGCTTTGTTTGCAGGTAAGTGGCACATAATGGACTAGTATGCGATGCATACTAGCCCCTTATACTTTTACTTTGCAGGGAACAAAAGAGGAATTAAAACCCATCAGGGTTGACTTCCTCTTTAAGGAACCAGAACCACCAAAAAAAGGGGGAGGGGAGCAGCCCACAGACCCCTCCAATGGTCCCCCAAACTATATAAAAGACCCTTGGAGGGTCGAAGCTGTCATTGATATTTGTTGCCAAGTTTAAACACTTTTTCTTTGTAAATGTCAGTGCTGCTGCAGAACTTTCTGTACAATACAAAGATGCCCTCCTTCACAGACGTGATTAGCCCAAAGATTATTCAAAGAAATTAGGCATTTCTAAGGTTTTCACTTTAAGCATTTACAAATCACTGCTCCTGGCTGAATGGCAGTGCCCACCCCCATGCTATTTTATTAATCTACTTGCCTTTTAGCCCACAAAATTTTATATTTTTAGTTTGACAGGTTCAGCTCCTATTGATTTTAATAGGGTTTGGGTTCAGCATCTGAACTTCTTTGAAGTTCACCGAACCTTGCTTGAACCAAACCCAGGGCAGTTTGGCTCATCCTTAATCAAAAAAACGAATATACCATGTCAATTTTATGTGTCATTTATTTAAACATAGTGGGCTCGATTCACAAAAGCAGATCCCATGTGATATTTAGGTGTCCAGACACATTTTCCCTAAATACTTTGAGGGGGGAGGCACGTGGCCTAGTGTCAGGAACCATGAATCAGACTGAGACAGAAGTGCAGTAAAATTTACACTATCTTATAAAATGGTAAAATGGTATAAACAGAGCAAACGTAGTCAAAACATAGCCAGAGTTCGGTAACCAGGAAGGGGTAGTCAGAACAAGCCAGAGAAACAGGAGTTCAGAGATCAGTTAAGTCGAGTGCAGCAAACAGGATCAGAAACCAGAAGGGAAGTCAGTCAAGCAAAAGTCTTTCACAGGAAAACACAACAGAGAGAGTCCAGATATGTTGACCAAGGCAAAGGCACACTAGATCTGATCCAAGGAGTTTATATAACCAGCAGCTCTAGCGGACGAGCAGGACATGAAGACCAGGTGAGTCACTGTGGAAGCAAGAGTCTTTGACAATTAACCCATCAGCTGAGCACAGAGCTCTGAGAAGGCAGGGCTGAGCCCAGCCCTGACACCTAGTATGGTTCAGGAGGGGGGTCACTCTCTCATCCCCCCTTTCCTGACCTGTCAGACTACATGCTCGGATAATGGACTGGTATGGATTTTGGGGTGGCCCACACCACTTTTTTTTCATTTTGGTGTGGAAGTTCCCTTCAAAATCCATACCAGACCTGAAGGGCCTGGTATGGATTGGGGGAACCCACGCCATTTTTTTCCCTTAATTTTTCACTGCCTTCTTTTTACATTCAGCTGTGACTTTAACTGAAAGTAACGCAATGACGCTGGTAGCTCTGCCCTATGCATTTCGTCAGTTTTTCAGTAGGCCTCTCCTGATGTGTGCTGTGAGTGCAGGCTGCCCCTAGAGGGGAGTGCTCTCAGGTGAGTGTGGTGATTAAGGGGGAGCAAGAGTTGAAACACCAGCATCACGCACTCATTTTTAGAGCACCTTTAAAGAGCACCTGTCACTTTATGAGTTACTATTAAACTTACTAATGTGCCAGTCTTGAGGATATACATTTATTTACCTGAAACATGGACTTGGAGCACCTTTAAAGAGCACGTGTCACTTTATCAGCTATAGAAGGACTTATTTATATGTTAAATTAGAGTTCATATACAGTATATGTCTATTTTTGCTGATACACATTTACTTTTATATGAATTATTTATTTTTACGTATAATTTATGGTTTTAATCACTTTAAATACTGATGAATTTTACTATATATGAATGGTTTCATTTATAGTCTGAAGCACTTTAACCGCTTCCTGACCGCCTCCTGCACATATACGTCGGCAGAATGGCACGGCTAGGCAAAAGCACGTACAGGTACGTCCCCTTTAATTGCCTAGCTGTGGGGTCGTGGGCGCGCCGCCAGAGGCGTGCTCGCGACCCGGTCGGGAGCTCCGTGACCACGGCTGCGGGACCAGTGGACCCGATCACCGCTGGTGTCCCACGTTCGGGTCACAGAGCTGAAGAACGGGGAGAGGTCTGTGTAAACAAACCTCTCCCCGCGCTTCCTACACTGCCTGTCACTGATCTGCTGTTCCCTGTTATCGGGAACAGCCGATCAGTGACGTCAGATGTCAGCCACGCCCCCTACTGTAAAAAAAAAAACAAACACGTCACACTGACTCCTCCCCGCCCCCTAGTGGTTAACTCCTTCACTGCCACTGTCATTTTACATAGGAATCAGTGCTATTTAAATAGCACTGATTTCTGTATAAATGACAATGGTCCCAAAAATGTCCGATGTGTCCGCCATAATGTCGCAGTCACAATAAAAATCGCTGATGGCCGCCATTACTAGTAAAAAAAAAAATATTAATAAAAATGCTATAAAAACTATCCCCTATTTTGTAAACGCTATAACTTTTGCGCAAACCAATCAATAATCGCTAATTTTCAATTTTTTTTACCAAAAATATGTAGAAGAATACATATCGGCCTAAACTGAGGAAAAAAAATGTTTTTTTATATATTTTTTGGGGATATTTATTATAGCAAAAAGTAAAAAATATTGAATTTTTTTCAAAATTGTCGCTCTATTTTTGTTTATAGCGCAAAAAATAAAAACCGCAGGGGCGATCAAATACCACCAAAAGAAAGCTCTATTTGTGGGAAAAAAAGGACGCCAATTTTGTTTGGGAGCCACGTCGCACGACCACGCAATTGTCAGTTAAAGCGACGCAGTGCCGAATCGCAAAAAGGGGCCTGGTCCTTTGGCTGCCAATTGGTCCGAGGCTGAAGTGGTTAAAGAGCACCTGTCACTTTGATTTGGAAAAAAATGTTGCTTTTTCTAATGGTCGTTTTGCTAACTAATTTGCACAGGAATACCAGTTATTTTGTATTATATGTATGGGTGTGTAGTAGGGATGAGCCGAACACCCCCCCCGTTCGGCTCGCACCAGAACCCGCAAACTTACCTAAAGTCTGTGCAAGCGTTGGAACCCTATTAGTTACAATGGATGCGAACGTTCTAAATAAAAAGTGCTAATTTTAAAGGCTAATATGCATGTTATTGTCATAAAAAGTGTTTGGGCACCTGGGTCCTGCCCCAGGGGACATGTATCAATGCAAATTTTAAAAACTGACGTTTTTTCAGGAGCAGTGATTTTAATAATGCTTAAATTGAAACAATAAAAGTGTAATATTCCTTTAAATTTCGTACCTGGAGGGGGCGTGGCCTAGCGCATGGAGCTGTAGGACGCACTTCGCGGCTGCTCCCGGTCCTCACAGCACCCTCAGGGATTTAACCGCTGATCCGGTGCCAGCACATACACCAAATCGCTCCGATGGGTAAGGGGAAGCCCCGGGACCAATCCAAGCCCGCCAGTGACCGAAATCAGGGAGACGTCGGCCGTTTTGTGGCCCGCTCGCCCGCGGCCTATATGAACCAGAAGCCTTCCAAGATGGCGCCGGCGTCCACCTCTCCGGCCCGCTCTGAACCAGTAGATGCCACACAGGTACGCAGCAGGGGCCGCTCAGCTTCCCTAGCGGACTTAGACCCCCCATTATACAATCCCCACAGCCCGCACAGCCTCTCCCAGGCATCGCTGTGCTCAGGAGATGGATGGGACATGGAATCGCAGATGCGATCCATGCATGCATATCTGCGCTCCCTACCCACTAAACATGACTTTGAACATTGTGTCTCCCGCATGGAGAAGAGCTACAAAAGGGAGATTGCTGACCTTAAGAGGGACTTGGGGGCACGCATGGAAGACATAGAGGGCACTACTGATGGCATTTGTACCACTCTTCAGGCACATGAGGAGACCCTAAACTCCCACACGGTTATGATACAGCAGCTTATGTACCACCAGGACGACATTGAGACCCGTAACAGAAGGAACAATGTCAGAATACGTGGCATTCCTGAATCAGTGGAGCCCAAGGACTTAGCTGGAGCAGTAACCGCCATCTTTAATCAGCTCCTGCAGAAGCCCAAAGATGCCCACATAGAGTTAGACAGAGTCCACAGGACCTCCGGCCCCAGAAACACTGACTCCTCCTTTGTCAGGGATACACTATGCAGAGTTCACTTCTACAAGGTCAAGGAAGAGATTATGAGAGCTGTCAGCACACAGGACTCCATCCGCCTGAATGATGTTCCGGTCATGCTCCTGCCAGACCTCTCACCCATCACTGCAGTCCTCCAAGAGAAACAAATTAAATATCAATGGAGATTCCCTTTCCAACTCCGGGTCCACCACGAGGGAAAGACTGCACTATTCCGCACTCTGGGTGACCTCCCCAGGTTCCTAAGCACACTGGAACTACTTCAGATAGCTCTACCTGACTGGCCTCTCCAACCCACTACCCCTGGCCTCCCATTCCAACCTCAATGGCAGAAGGTTGGCAAACACAAACGCCAGAGGGGTTCCCCACACAGACCCCCGGATGATTGAAACTACAAAGATGGATGCCATTTCAACTTGTTGACCCAGCCTGAGGGTTTTTCTCTTATACCACCGTGACGGTCACACGCTGACCAACAGTTATTTTTTGAAAGGGGAGACCAAAAGCATCTATACACCCTGCACCCCCCAACGCCTGAACATATAAAGAAGGCACAGACTGCCACAGATACGCTGTTATTCCTTTTTTCAACTGTGGTTAGAGGACCATCTCCCTTTTTGATTTTTCTCCTTTTTCCAGACGGTGCCAGGCGCTCCAACCTGCTCTTCCCAGAGTGCCCCTGGTGCAGACCTTGCACTTGTACCGACTCAAGATTTCCGACACATAACGCACCACTGCCCTGTTGCCGAGATGGAACTGACACGGTTGTCATGAATCCCCTAAATTCATCCTCGCATTGGCATTGTTGGCTGCCCTCCATAGAGGATCAAGGGTTCTGCAGGGGAACTCTATATTACGCCAAGTCGGCCAGACATACTGCTAACTTGATTTTTGCACTTTGTTTCCTTTTACTTTTGACTCAGGTCCCGGGACTCGATCTGACCCATGTTTCATAGTTTTTTGTACCTTGATACCGGTTACCTCCGGTTAACCTTAGTTTTTGCACCCCCGAGGTGCCGGGGACCGGGAAGAACTCCATGCGCTTTCCACAGTTACCCCCCACTAGGACCACGAGTGCCGATTGGTGCACTACGTTTTTCTTTCTGAAAGTTAGTTTGATGCAGAAGATTGACATTTTATCATATATTTTTTTTGCTTGTTTATTGCTGCCACACAGTGGCCTGATTCCCCCTCTTCTCTCTCTCTCCCCCTCTACCCCCTTTCTTTCCCCCTTCCCCAGCCTACCCCCCTACCCCTCCCAGGGTTTGGTCCAGGCGGACCCCCGTGCTAGCACAGTTAATAATTCTTATCCGTACACCCCCTCTACGCCTCTGTCATGACATCACTTGATAATATAACCCTAGCCTCCTATAAACGGCAGAGGTCTTAATACTCCAGAAAAGAGAAGTCAGGTGTTATACCACTTTCATAAGGCCAAGACCAAAATTTTGCTATTGCAGGAAACGCATTTCCGGGAATCAGCGATCCCGACACTTAAAAACCCCCACTACCACCAATGGTTCCACAGCACAAACCCACTCTCGAAATCCAAAGGGGTATCTATAGTTTTCCACAAATCATTCCATCCAGAAGTGTTGGATTCCCTTATTGACCCGCTAGGACGGTACCTATTTCTCAAACTAAAATGTAATTCTTCTATTTTCACAGTGGCTAATGTCTATGGACCTAACCAGGACCAAGCGTCCTTCCTCTCCAAGGTGATCGGTAAGCTACTCTCATTTGGAGGTCCCTGCTACATATTAGGTGGTGATCTTAACCTAACCCTTTCTCCGGTCCTGGACTCCTCCTCGGGTAAGTCAACCTTATCTCACACTGCTCTCACACAGATAAAGACGCTCCTGCACTCAGCACAACTTGTGGATGTGTGGCGAGTGCAACACCCATTCGAGAAAGATTACAGCTGTTTTTCCGTAGCACACAATTCATACAGTCGTATTGATTACTTTTTAATCTCCCAATCCCTACTTGACACACCACTAAAGGTTTCCTTAGGTAACATATTATGATCTGACCACGCCCCAGTACACCTCAGCCTGGCCCCCCCACGGACGTCCCGTGGAGACTGAATGACAATTTATTGAGACACCCCATGTGTCGCAGCCATAGAGCAGGCGATCAAGGACTTCATTGAGGTCCATCGTCTTGATGACACTAATCCCTTGACCAAATGGGAGGCCCTAAAGTGTGTACTGAGAGGTGTTTTCATCCAACATGGCTCCCACCTTAAAAAAGCAAGAACTGCAGAAATTTCCCGGCTGTTAGCGGCAATAAAATCGCTAGAAGCATTACACAAGAAGGATTCTAACCCGACGACCTATGTAGACTTGTCTAATGCCGCAGGGAACTCCTTAGTCTCCTAGATGCACACTCCCTTATTGCCAGGGACAAGGGCCGCAATTATTACTACACTTTCGCGAACAAATGCGGACAGCACCTAGCCAGGGTCCTACACCCCCGGCCACCTCGTAAACCGATACCCCACGTCTGCACGCCTGACCAACGGAAAATACACAACCCCCAGGGCATATCAGATGCCTTTAAATCCTATTACGCTGACCTCTATAACCTGCACCCGCAATCGATAGCTGACAGTAGGAAGAGTGCACATCTAGCTGACATGACAGATTATGTAACGGATACTGCCCTACCACGAATTGACCCCAAGCACATATCTGGTCTAGAAGAACCACTGACGACGGCGGAATTTATGGTTGCTGCCAAGGGATAAAATCTGGTAAATGTCCAGGCCCGGATGGCTTCTCCCCTAGGTTTTACAAGTCGTTCGCCTTATCTCTCTGCCCACTATTAGCCTCGACGTTTAATGCTATCGATGACTCACATTTACCCTTGCATAACCTACTATCCGCTAATATATCGGTCATTCCGAAACCTGGCAAAGATCCATCACAATGTGGGAGCTATAGGCCGATATCCTTACTCAATATCGACATCAAACTCTACGCGAAAGTTCTAGCGACTCGCCTGTCCCCCCACTTGCCCTACGTTATACATAGAGACCAGGTAGGTTTTGTCCCTGGACGTGAGGCCAGGGACAACACCACGAAGACCATTCACCTTATCTCTTACATACGTAAACACAGTTTAAAGGCTTGCCTGCTCTCGTTCGATGCGGAGAAGGCCTTTGACCGAGTCAATTGGGATTTCTTACGCCTCTCTCTAGAACAGATAGGTCTGGGACCTGCATTTGTGTCCAAAGTGATGGCACTATACTCTAATCCTTCTGCAACGGTCTTGGTCAATGGCTCTTCCTCCGCACCGTTCCAGATCTCGAATGGCACGCGACAGGAATGCCCTTGTCAGGAACGGTGCTATTACCTGGATCGCCTGCTGGTGTCACTGTTTCCTTTGGCATCAAAGGGTGCAGTTCTGGTGGCCACCAGCAGGGGTCTCCCAGCCGATGGACATTGTCAGGAATGGTGTTATTACCTGGATCGCCTGGTGGTGTCACTACTTCCTTCAACATCAAAGGGTCCAGTTCTGGTGGCCACCAGCGGGGGTCTCCCAGCAGATGGACATGCCAGGAATCAGGCTACACCTGTTGTGGATTTGCTGGGTATATAAGCCTGTCCTTCACTGAGGTTCAGTGCTTCAGTATTCCTTTCTGTAGCCCTGTCTTGCCTGTCTGAAACCTGATCCTGGACCTGAAACCTGTACCTGTAACCTGACCCGTTATCTGCTTCCTGCCCTGTCCTGGATGTTGTCCCCCTTACCTGGTTCCTGAGACCCGTCCCCTGTCTCCTGCCTTGATGTTCCCTTGCTTCCTGTTTCCCCCTTGGTCTCTCCTCCCTGCCTTGTATATATATATGTTCCATTTCCTTGAAGTGTATAGTTAGTTAGTTAGATTAGGGCTTGGGGGTTTGCAGTGTTATTTGTGTTCTTGCTTGTTTGTGGTTGCTGTGTTTATGTGTGTCCTATTATTAATAAATATATCTTTATCACTACCTTTTGGAGCCTGATTCCTTTAGTGCAGCCCATCGATCTGTTCACTTGTGTTGGATGCCTGTGTTTAGGCTCCATCCCTAACAGAATACTGAAGCCATACTAACAGATCGGCTGCACTTGGGAATTGGGTCTGGACACTTGCTTTTGTCAAGGAAGATGCAGCTGGAAGATATTTTGTATCTTTCACTCCTGGCATTGGAAGAAAGAGATCTTTGTTATCAGACTTTGGGTGACTATACTAGGGAGCAACTACTGGAGTGCAACCGTATAGCCCATGCTTTTGTTGATCAGGGCCATTTTCTTTTTGAGGACGTGCAGCCCCTGATCCAGATTTGTGCCGAGCTGGCCCTGCCCTGTATTCCTGAGGGCCGTGATGATTTCACTCCCCCTTTTGATATGAATCAGGTTGTATCCCTAGTATGGCTTTTTGAAGATGATCCCGACGACTTTTTTGAGCACTACTCTGGCTGTTCCCCACAGGTGATTTCTGAATGCATTGTGTCTGCGCAGTCTTTTGTTAGACAGGGAAACTTGAAGTCACAATTTATACAACCCATACTTTCAGCATGGTCTGGCATGATGCAATTAGCCCCAGCCAAACAAACCACTTCTGCCATCAGACACCAGCCTACCCAAATGTATGTTTCCCCATCACCCATACCAAACCCAGTTGCCACCCAGTATACATTGCTCCCAACCAAATATTCATATCCGGTCTCCTCTCCCTGTACCTATCCTGCATACAACTCCCCTACCTCTTCTCTGCCAAATCCCAACACTCCTTTCCTGTCTGCTGCACCCCCAACCTACAAAGCTTCAGCGACCAAGTCAAAGAAAAAACGAAAGTTCTTCCCGACCAAAACGATCCTGCCAGTAACCCAATCTGCCTCCACACCCACTAATCTGTCCCAGCCTGAAGCGCCAGAGTTCCAGCCGGAGGTGCCAGCAATCCAGCCTGAAGAGCCAGTACTAGCCTTCCAGTCTGATGTCCTGGTGCCAGCCCTCCAGCCTGACGTGCCAGCCTTCCAGCCTGATGTTCCAGCCTTCCAGCCTGATGTTCCAGCCCTCAAGCCTGATGTCCCAGCCTTCCAGTCTGATGTCCTGGTGCCGGCCTTCCAGCCTGATGTCTCAGCTTCCCAGTCTGATGTCCTGCTGCCAGTTTTCCAGTCTGATGACCCGCTGCCAGTTTTCCAGTCTGATGACCCGCTGCCAGTTTTCCAGTCTGATGACCCGCTGCCAGGTTTCCAGTCTGATGACCCGCTGCCAGGTTTCCAGTCTGATGACCCGCTGCCAGTTTTCCAGTCTGATGATCCGCTGCCAGTTTTCCAGTCTGATCCGCTGCCAGTTTTCCAGTCTGATGACCCGCTGCCAGTTTTCCAGTCTGATGACCCGCTGCCAGTTTTCCAGTCTGATGACCCGCTGCCAGTTTTCCAGTCTGATGACCCGCTGCCAGTTTTCCAATCTGATGACCCGCTGCCAGTTTTCCAGTCTGCTGACCCGCTGCCAGCCCTCCATTTTGATGTGCCCGTGCCCAGCTTGATGTGCCTGTGCCTGCTGCCCAGCTTGATGTGCCTGTGCCTGCTGCCCAGCTTGATGTGCCTGTGCCCGCTGCCCAGCTTGATGTGCCTGTGCCCGCTGCCCAGCTTGATGTGCCTGTGCCCGCTGCCCAGCTTGATGTGCCTGTGCCCGCTGCCCAGCTTGATGTGCCCGTTCCTGCTGCCCAGCCTAAAGTGCCCGTGCCTACTGCCCAGCTTGATGTGCCTGTTCCTGCTTCCCAGCCTGATGTGTTCCTGTCTGCTGCCCAGCCTGAGGTGTTCCTGTCTGCTGCCCAGCCTGAGGTGTTCCTGTCTGCTGCCAAGCCTGAGGTGTTCCTGTCTGCTGCCCAGCCTGAGGTGTTCCTGTCTGCTGCCCAGCCTGAGGTGTTCCTGTCTGCTGCCCAGCCTGAGGTGTTCCTGTCTGCTGCCCAGCCTGAGGTGTTCCTGTCTGCTGCCCAGCCTGATGAGTTCCTGTCTGCTGCCCAGCCTGATGAGTTCCTGTCTGCTGCCCAGCCTGATGAGTTCCTGTCTGCTGCCCAGCCTGATGAGTTCCTGTCTGCTGCCCAGCCTGATGAGTTCCTGTCTGCTGCCCAGCCTGATGAGTTCCTGTCTGCTGCCCAGCCTGATGAGTTCCTGTCTGCTGCCCAGCCTGATGAGTTCCTGTCTGCTGCCCAGCCTGATGAGTTCCTGTCTGCTGCCCAGCCTGATGAGTTCCTGTCTGCTGCCCAGCCTGATGAGTTCCTGTCTGCTGCCCAGCCTGATGAGTTCCTGTCTGCTGCCCAGCCTGATGAGTTCCTGTCTGCTGCCCAGCCTGATGAGTTCCTGTCTGCTGCCCAGCCTGATGAGTTCCTGTCTGCTGCCCAGCCTGATGAGTTCCTGTCTGCTGCCCAGCCTGATGAGTTCCTGTCTGCTGCCCAGCCTGATGAGTTCCTGTCTGCTGCCCAGCCTGATGAGTTCCTGTCTGCTGCCCAGCCTGATGAGTTCCTGTCTGCTGCCCAGCCTGATGAGTTCCTGTCTGCTGCCCAGCCTGATGAGTTCCTGTCTGCTGCCCAGCCTGATGAGTTCCTGTCTGCTGCCCAGCCTGATGAGTTCCTGTCTGCTGCCCAGCCTGATGAGTTCCTGTCCGCTGCCCAGCCTGATGACCCGAAGCTCGCTGCCCAGCCTGATGACCCGGAGCTCGCTGCCCAGCCTGATGACCCGGAGCCTGCTGCCCTGTCTGTTTTTATTTCCAGATCTAAACTTCCAGACCCTGGTGGTGGGGTACATGTCCCATTGTCGGACTCGGGTGGCACGCCTCCTAGTAGGTTAAGAGACTCTGGCCAGAGAGCGCAAGGAGGTCTGCCGTCACAGAGAAGACTTTTTGGGACTCTTCCACTTTTACATGCACTGCCAGATCTAGGGCAGAATGGAGTGTCCAGAGGCCACTCCTTAGGGGGGGGAACTGTCAGGAACGGTGCTATTACCTGGATCGCCTGCTGGTGTCACTGTTTCCTTTGGCATCAAAGGGTGCAGTTCTGGTGGCCACCAGCAGGGGTCTCCCAGCCGATGGACATTGTCAGGAATGGTGTTATTACCTGGATCGCCTGGTGGTGTCACTACTTCCTTCAACATCAAAGGGTGCAGTTCTGGTGGCCACCAGCGGGGGTCTCCCAGCAGATGGACATGCCAGGAATCAGGCTACACCTGTTGTGGATTTGCTGGGTATATAAGCCTGTCCTTCACTGAGGTTCAGTGCTTCAGTATTCCTTTCTGTAGCCCTGTCTTGCCTGTCTGAAACCTGTACCTGTAACCTGACCCGTTATCTGCTTCCTGCCCTGTCCTGGATGTTGTCCCCCTTACCTGGTTCCTGAGACCCGTCCCCTGTCTCCTGCCTTGATGTTCCCTTGCTTCCTGTTTCCCCCTTGGTCTCTCCTCCCTGCCTTGTGTATGTATGTATGTATGTATGTATGTATGTATGTATATATATATTATTCCATTTCCTTGAAGTGTATAGTTAGTTAGTTAGATTAGGGCTTGGGGGTTTGCAGTGTTATTTGTGTTCTTGCTTGTTTGTGGTTGCTGTGTTTATGTGTGTCCTATTATTAATAAATATATCTTTATCACTACCTTTTGGAGCCTGATTCCTTTAGTGCAGCCCATCGATCTGTTCACTTGTGTTGGATGCCTGTGTTTAGGCTCCATCCCTAACAGCCCTCTATCCCCGCTGCTATTCGCCATAGTGATAGAACACCTAGCACAGGCAATACGACACAACACCTCCATCTTGGGCATACAGACACCCTCCGTAGAATACAAGCTATCTCTATACGCAGACAGTGTATAACAGCCGCACACATCCCTGCCCTCCCTGATGTTAGAATTCAATAGGTTTGGGAAATTCAGTGACTTTAAACTAAATATAGCTAAAACGGAAGCTCTTAATGTTTCCCTCCCTACGCACACCCTAACCCAGGTACAAGCCAATTTTCCTTTCCAGTGGAGTACTAAGAGTATATCTTACTTAGGAATACAGATACCGTCTGACTTATCGGAACGGTATACACTAAATTACCTACCCCTACTGACCCGTTTACGTAAAGACTTAGATGACTGGAACACCACCCCTCTGCCATGGTTCGGACGCATAAACACTTTAAAAATGGACACTCTGCCCAAGTTACTTTATATCTTTCAAACGGTACCCATCTCAGTCCCAAAACGGTTCTTCATTCTCCTACGTTCTATGTCCATTCGGTTTGTGTGGCACCAGGGTATGCCCCGCATTAAACACACGCTTCTTACATACCCCAAGAATCAGGGAGGTGCAGGTCTCCCTGACTTTGAGTTATACCACAAAGCAGCGCTTTTAGCCAGGATCACTGAATGGTTCCCTCGTCCCTTCACTAAAGTATCCACTATGGTAGAGCAGGATTTATCTCCCCATGATCTCCGAGCTTTATTATGGGGACACGGGCAATCCATACACCCATTTTCGACGTCTCCGCTAACGGCTGCTGCCCTGCATTTGTGGTATAGGAAAGGGATCCAGTCGCTCCTGTCCTCTGAACCTTCTCCCCTCACTCCATTATTCGACCATCCAGCGGTGCCTCAGGGTGAAGGGTCCCATACAATAGGCCGCTACTCCTGTGTCGAGTGGCCAGTGGCAAGATCATTTGTGGATACCACCTCTGGCAAATCGGTCCTACCTGGGGATCGGGGCAATTGGCTTACGGCCCTACGGATCGCTTTATTCTGTGCGGCTCTCTTCGCCACCTCCCAAATACATAGACCCCTCACGGAATTTGAACAGCTGTGCTCTCTCTCTGAACTTCCTCAACACTCACTCTCCACTATGTACTCACTGCAACATACTCTATTACACAAACATCCCCCATCTTACACCAGGAGGTGGTCCATGGACCTGGGAAAAGAACTCACCGCCACTGACTGGCAGAAGTCGTATTATTTTACGCACAAGACCTCGACGTCCTGTTACACACAAGAGAAAAATTTTAAGCTCCTAGCGAGATGGTACAGGGACCCTCAAACGCTACACAGCATCTTCCCAACGGTGCCCCCACGTGCTGGAGGTGCGGGGCGGCAGATGGCAGCTATTTACATATTTGGTGGGAGTGTCAACTTGTACAACCTCTGTGGACACAGGTCTTCTCAGTTTACAGCAACTTATATGATAAACCTCTTCCACCGTCCCCTGAAATTGCCCTCCTATCTATGCTCCCAGGCCCCATACCATCACAAAAACGCTCCCTACTTTGCTTCTTCCTCTCGGCTGCGAGACAAATAATCCCCATGTTTTGGAAGACCACCACTAGTCCTCCCCTATCTCTATGGGTGTCCACCGTCAACGACATTATGCGTATGGAGGAAATGTTGGCCCTGGAAAATGACTCTTTCGAAAAATATAAGCTCCAATGGCTCATATGGATAGAGTATGCCTCCTCAGACTCTCTTAAAAAACTATTGTCGCCACATGGAGCTGACTGAACCCCAGCCCCCACTAAAGAAATTGGACGTGCTGTGCTGGGACCCGCCCGGACCCGCCCCCCCCTTCCCCTTCTTTTTCCTCCCCCCTATCTACTCGGTTTTCTTCCCCCCCCTCCTGACTTTGTTATTCTACTATCAGCGAACTGATGTCAACTCCTCCTCAGGGTTCAACCTCAGAAGGGTGCCCCTGCAGATGCTATGGCATAACCTGTTTGCATTAGAGAACATTACACCCCTGGGATCAGGGGTTGTTTTCATGTTATTTGAATATACCTCATGCCTACTGATACCCTATGTTGACACCTTATTGTTATATGTACAAAGTACCTTGTTAAACTTCAATAAACATATATTTGACTCTAAATTTCTTACCTGGGGGGTGTCTATAGTATGCCTGTGAAGGGGCACATGTTTCCTGTGCTTAGAACTGTCCCTGCAAAAAGTGTAATTTTTGCAGGAAAAAAAGCTATTTAAAATCACTCAATGCTAATGTATTGATGGCTCCCGTAACACAGAGAACAGTCATCCATAAAAAAAGCCATCCATAAAAAAAAAGTCATGGATAAAAAATAATTTTTTTTTTTTTTTAAATAAGCGTGGGGGTCCCCCCAAATTCAATAACCAGGCCTTTCAGGTCTGCTATGGATATTAAAATGGTGTGGGGTCCCCCTCAAAATCCATTCCAGACCCTTGAGGTCTGGGATGGATTTTAAGGGGAACCCCAGCCAAAAAAAATGGCGTGGGGTCCCCCTCAAAATCCATACCAGACCCTTATCTGAGCACGCAACCTGGCAGGCCGCAGGAAAAGAGGGGGGACGAGAGCGCCCCCCCCCCTCCTGAACCATACCAGGCCACATGCCCTCATCATTGGGAGGATGCTTTGGGGGTCTGAGACCCCCAAAGCACCTTGCCCCCATGTTGATGAGGACAAGGGCCTCTTCCCCACAACCCTGGCCATTGGTTGTGGGGGTCTGCGGGCAGGGGGCTTATTGGAATCTAGAAGCCCCCTTTAACAAGGGGACCCCCAGATCCCGGCGTGATGTGGTAAGGGGGTAAAAAAGTACCCCTACCATTTCACCAAAAAAGTGTAAAAAATGGTAAAAATTACACGAGACGGTCTTTGACAATTCCTTTATTAAAATCTTCTTTCTTCTTTCTTCTGGTCTTCCTTTCTTCATCCTTCGGTTTCTTCATCTTCTCCTTCCGGCATCTTCTTCCATCTTCTTCTTCCTCCGATCCGCTTCTTCTTGCGCTGGTCTTCTCGTCCTTCTCGTCCGGCATCTTCTTCCATGGCGTCGGCATCTGTTCTTCTGTCGGGTCGCTCCTCGCAATGGGATGCTCCCGCTGTGTGAGGCTTTGCTCTGTCTGACAGGTCTTTTATAACGGAGGGCACCTGGTGACCCCGCCCCCCTCTGACGTCATGGGGAAAGCCATAGGGAATTCCCCATGACGTCCCTGTGCGTCAGAGGGGGCGGGGTTACCAGGTGCCCTCCGTTATAAAAGACCTGTCAGACGCAGCAAAGCCTCACACAGCGGGAGCCTCCCATTGCGAGGAGCGACCCGACAGAAGAACAGACGGTCTTTGACAATTCCTTTATTAAAATCTTCTTTCTTCTTTCTTCTGGTCTTCCTTTCTTCATCCTTCGGTTTCTTCATCTTCTCCTTCCGGCATCTTCTTCCATCTTCTTCTTCCATCTTCTTCTTCCTCCGATCCGCTTCTTTTTGCGCTGGTCTTCTCGTCCGGCATCTTCTTCCATGATGTCGGCATCTGTTCTTCTGTCGGGTCGCTCCTCGCAATGGGATGCTCCCGCTGTGTGAGGCTTTGCTCTGTCTGACAGGTCTTTTATAACGGAGGGCACCTGGTGACCCCGCCCCCCTCTGACGTCATGGGGAAAGCCATAGGGAATTCCCCACGAGGTCCCCGTGCGTCAGAGGGGGCGGGGTTACCAGGTGCCCTCCGTTATAAAAGACCTGTCAGACGCAGCGAAGCCTCACACAGCGGGAGCCTCCCATTGCGCGGAGCTGCCCAGAAAAGACGCCAACGCCATGGAAGAAGATGCCGGACGAGAAGGACGAGAAGACCAGCGCAAGAAGAAGCAGATCGGAGGAAGAAGAAGATGGAAGAAGAAGATGGAAGAAGATGCCGGAAGGAGAAGATGAAGAAACCGAAGGATGAAGAAAGGAAGACCAGAAGAAAGAAGAAAGAAGATTTTAATAAAGGAATTGTCAAAGACACTTTTTTGGTGAAATGGTTCACACAGGGGGGGGCCGGGATCTGGGGGTCCCCTTGTTAAAGGGGGCTTCCAGATTCCTATAAGCCCCCTGCCCGCAGACCCCCACAACCAATGGCCAGGGTTGTGGGGAAGAGGCCCTTGTCCTCATCAACACCAATGTTGAGGGCATGTGGCCTGGTATGGTTCAGGAGGGGGGGGCGCTCTCGTCCCCCCTCTTTTCCTGCGGCCTGCCAGGTTGCGTGCTTGGATAAGGGTCTGGTATGGATTTTGAGGGGGACCCCACGCCATTTTTTTTGGCTGGGGTTCACCTTAAAATCCATCCCAGACTCAAGGGTCTGGTATGGATTTTGAGGGGGACCCCACGCCATTTTTTTTTTGGCTGGGGTCCCCCTTAATATCCATAGCAGACCTGAAGGGCCTGGTTATTGAATTTGGGGGGACCCCCACGCTTTTTATCAATGACTTTTTTTTATGAATGGCTTTCAATGAATGACTGTTCTCTGTGTTACGGGAGCCGCCCACCCCCCAGATGTGATACTGCAATGCTGTACTAACAGCACGCACACACAAATCCCCATAATCATAGCACAAAATGTCAGCAGTCAGCAGTCAGCAGCACATAACACTGACACTGACACGCTGACAACACAATATGCGAGGCCGCCGCCGCCGCGGCGGCCTTTTATACTGTGGGGTGTGTACTAAACCCCCTGAGCTATAATTGGCCACAGGCATCCTGCCTGTGGCCAATAATTGCTCTCCTCGCCGCTGGCTCTTTGATTGGCCAAGCATGTGGGTCACAGTGCATGCTTGGCCAATCATCAGCCAGCAATGCACTGCAACTGGCGCAGTGCATTGGGGGCCGCTCGCATCACACGAATTTGATGCGAGCGGCCCAAATAGTTCTGGGCTCGAACATGGGTTCGAATCGAACACCGGGCCCATCCCTAGTGTGTAGCAAATTTCAGTGGTTGCACAGCAATATCATATAATTCATAATACTGTGCACCTATTGAGTTGGGGTTATTACCACATACGAACTTGCTCAGGTTATTTCTATTTACACGGATTTTATTTTACACACGTCATCTAATTAAGCAGCGCCACACACACTACCCATTGCTTTATTATCAAACACCACCTAGGTGGTTGTTTTACAGTGCAGGCAGCAGCTTTCTCATATTCAGTGTTAGGAACCACACAAGCATTGCGCAGAACCAGCGTCAGCATTTCCACTCCTAATTATAGCGCAGATGTAATCCTACTCTGCAAGGTCTTTTCCTTACGCAGTTCCCAGTCTGATGTCCATATTAGATGTAGTGGTTTTCCCACATTTTTTCCAGATTGGTCTTATATGTGGTTGGGCATGTGAAGTATGTAATTTCACAGTGCCTATTTAAGTTTGCTGATATAACCTACAAGCTACCATAATTATGATTTAGTGACAGATGTAAAGTGTGTTCCTTAGGATCTATCACTGTAGGTTACAGTATGATAGGAATAGAACCCCCTTAAATGTTATGATCCATCACTTTTCTCTGTCACAGACAATAATCACAGAACATCTAGCACAGAAATAACAGTTAGGTTTCTAAACATGGCAGGCTAGGGTAAATGCTGTGGGAAAAAGTACTTTTAAGAAAGCAGGCCTTGTGATTTTCCTAGCCAGCCCTAACAAGCAATCAGAGAACATCATTTAACAATTGGACACATTTTATTATTTTTACAAAAACATAAAAGAGCTAATTTGCAGAACTATCAAATGTGTGCAATATAACTTTTTGCTGTTGCTGACTGTAGTACTTGACAATGCATATTTTGCCCATTAATTTTACTTGGTCTTTTGTTTTTGGCTGAAATAATGAGAGAGCAGAAATGTGGTTGTGCCATATCTTTCATCTAAAGAATGTTGCTGCTAAAAGGTGTCCCACTTACCCAATTAACCAGATAGGGAGTTATGTGAATTTTTTATGGAGGAGGAAGGAGGGACAAATTATTTATAAAAATTATAGCTTACTGTAAAAGTAAAACTAGCAATCCCTGAAAAAAATGTTATGTGACAAGGTTAATTTTGGGCAAAACACAGTTTTTGCTTTATTTACAGAGTATGTTCTTTACTGTTTCCTGGTACAAGCAGCTTTTTTCCTATATTATATTTAAACAATAAAGCATATAAAAGTAATAGTGCAGCGCTAAGAACAACAATGAATTGCACATAATAAAATAAAAAAATTGATATGGAGCAGGGCAAAAAGATTTCCAAAGGGTGTCCACTTGTGCTTCTACATGTATTCATGCAGGTGAAATCATGCAGAGCCTCCACCACAGATAACGCTAGCAGCTCACCTCATAACATGGACACCTTGACTTAACAGATGGGTTAAATGTGCCTTCCCATATCGGGTAAAAACACTTGAAATCCTTGTCAATGGAGTCTGTACATCTGGGATCAGGCAACCAGCAGGGACATGTATAGATCTAATGATCCGATTCTCCTCAATAAGTACTCCGAAGCTCCAATAAGCATGGTACATACAATAAAAAGATATATATATATATAATATAAATATATATATATATATATATATAGTGCTCTCTGCATAGAACCGTTTATTTAAAAAAAACAAAATTAAAAACTTACAAACATGGCACTGTAACCCAGTACCTGGTGTACGAGCGTTCATTTTGGACAAACCAGTTATGGTCGCTGGTGTGTCCCAAGGGGTGGGACTTTGTCAGCGGATGCAGAATCACGTATTACACCCACCTATTTATATTCTCAGCCAGTAAACTTTGGATGTCAGAGGCTTCCATACGCAACCAATTACCATGGAAACAATACACACTTCCGGCACAACCAGGAAGAGGCTTTCTTTGTTTACGTGTTATATTGACTTAGAAACCCCTCATTATCCCAGCACAGCCAGGAAGTCTCCCTAAGCAATAATAGACTCTTATAACCAGCCAACAAAATGTGCCCTTATCAAGTAAAAGGGTAGGAAAATCTTGGGAATAACTTTCTAAACACACCCCATTAAAAGTGTAACATAAAAAATGAAATGCTCAAATTCATAAAATGCATAATACGTTATATCAATTCATAACCTTAAAACATTTATATAAACATGCTTGTCAGTCCGTGGCCATCCTAATTAATGTATATACAAAATACATAATACATAAATATATACATAAAAGAATATATTAACGATCAGAATTAAAACAATTTGGGTCAAATTTGACATTCAAGCCTGTAGGAACTGATACTTTGGTTTCATATATCCAATATGATTCTCTAATGCCGCGTACACTCGGCCAGACTTTTCAATAGCAAAGGTCAGATGATGACCCCACTGGTAATTTGGCTATATATATATCTTTTGTGGCCCCCAACGAATCCCTGAGCGCCACGGGGGGGCCACAAAAGATATATACCCATATTTATATAAATTTATATGTGCCTCGGAGGGGACAGGGAGGGGGTGGGACGAGCGCCGACAGAATACATACAGTTAGAATTTCCTGTTTACCCAGCGGCCTCTGTACTAGGAAGTCTCTTTGTATTAAAGTGGCCACCGAGAAAACAAGAGATTCTCCTGTATGTAATCTGTTGGCGCTCGTCTCGGCCCCCTCCCTGTCCCCTCCGAGGCTGCAGATGGACATCGAACAGAATGCACTGATGGCAATGGTAAGGCTGCATTCATGCAATGGTAAGGCTGCATTCATGTCAATGGTGAGGCTGCATTCATGCAATGGTGAGGCTGCATTCATGTCAATGGTGAGACTGCATCCATGCAATGGTAAGGCTGCATTAATGCAATTGTAAGGCTGCATTCATGCAATGGTGAGGCTGCATTCATGCAACAGTGAGGCCGCATTCATGCAACGGTGAGGCTGCATTCATGCAATGGTAACGCTGCATTCATGTCAATGGTGATGCTACATTCATGTCAATGGTGATGCCGCATTCATGTCAATGGTGATGCCACATTCATGTCAATGGGGAGGCTGCATTCATGCAATGGTAAGACTGCATTTGAGGTTGTAGTCATGCAATGTTAAGGCTGCATTCATGTCAATGGTGAGGCTACATTTATGCAATGGTGAGGCTGCATTTCAGGCTGCATTCGAGGCTGCATTCATGTGAATGGTGAGGCTGCATTCATGTGAATGGTGAGGCTGCATTTATGCAATGGTGAGGCTGCATTCATGCAATGTTGAGGCTGCATTCATGCAATGTTGAGGCTGCATTCATGTCAATGGTGAGTCTGCATTTGAGGCTGCATTCATGGCAATGATACGGCTGCATTCATGGCAATGGTAAGGCTGCATTCATGGCAATTGTGAGGCTGCATTCATGGCAATGGTGAGGCTGCAGATGGGCACTGATTATGCTGCATTGATGGGAACTGACTCAGTCACTGAACTGACTGAACTTATTTTGCTTCACAGTTCTTTATTTCAAATTTCCTTTTTTTTTCTGAAACTTCACTCTTAAAGTGAAGGTGCGTGTTATATGCCGATAAATACGGTATATCCAAATAACAAGCCTGACCTTATCTTTTTACCACACACAGCCACAAAGGCAAGGTCATTTTTGTTGGGCAGTGTATTAGTGCTTGGATGAACACACTTAGACAGAATTGTAATGGTTCAAAGAATGTCAGGCAAAATGGTCGGCCTCACGCATGTTCACTTCATCAAATCTGGCCCTCTTTGAAAAAAAGTTTGGACACCCCTGCATTACACTCTAAATACAGGTGTAATGTTTTCTAAAGTTGAATCTAGTCTTTAATATAATGGGGGCATTTACACTGGCCACTGGCACCCCCAACCACCCACCTGGAGCCACCCCTGAATAATGCTAATGCAAATGGGGTGATTACGGTGTGTCCAGGTACAACCGGAGGGCCTGGTAAAGATTGGGGGGGCACCCACGCTGTTTTTTTTTTTTGTTTACATTGGATCTGGTATGGATTTTAATGGGAATCCCATGCCAAAAAAAAAAGAAATTACGTGGGGTCCCCCCCCAAAATACATACCCAAAAGCACCTTGTCCCCATGTTGATGTGGACAAGGGCCTCTTCCCTAAACCCTGGAGGTCTGCAGGCAGGGGGCTTATTTGAATCTGGAAGCTCCATTTAACAAGAAGGCCCCCACCCCTATGGGAATGAGTATGGGGTACATTTCATCAAAAAAGTGCAAAAAAAGTGAGTCGTCCTTTTTTAAAAGTAAAAAAAATGTCCCCCGAATTTAATCCAACGTCAATCACAATGCCCACTGCACTGCTGGACTCGAAAAAAAGAAAAATAAACCTCCGGTCTTGGCGGAGATTCTCGCCATCTGACAGTTCTTAAATAGCTAAGGGGCCAGTACACCACCCCCTTGTAATGTAATCAACCAGGGCATGCTGGGTCAATGACATCACAAAGGGATGGGGTCACCTGATTACATCATCAGGTGACCTCGCCCCTTAGTTATTTAAGATATATGCAAATAACCCAAAATTTGTCAGAATTTATATTTGGACCAAAACAAATTGCAAATGTCTATTTTGAAGTAGAACTTCATAATTTGTTGTTAAATCTGCAGTGTATATACTGTACTTGTGTTCACTGCAAAAGCAGCAGTGCACCATTGCTTGCAGTGAATGAGTGCAGTGCCATTAAAAATTTTTGCAATTGCAATTGTGAAAAAAGTCACCATCAAATTAAGGTGTCCGTTTATGAAGCAGTGATCAGCAGAGATCCCGAAGATCACCACTGATCACAGCCCATAAACAGTTTATGAACCAGAGATAATCGGGGGGAGAAGTGTTTGAACTTGTTCTCCCGCCGATTATCTCCGCACATGGAGAATCCTCATAGAATGACACAGTAACGGACAGTTTATGAAGCTGCGATCTGAGCGCTTCACTGGTGATCAGTGTCAGAATTCACACTCCCCGATTCACCATCTCAGAGGTGGAGAAGCTGGGAGTGAAGAGGGAATTTCGGGGGATCTGAGGAGGAAAGAGGAAGATTATTAACCTCCTTATGCCTTGTTCAGACCCCCCAAGACAATAACCATGTCCCCCTGTCATATGTATGTGTATACATACATATATATATATATATATATATATATATATATATATATATATATATATATATATATATATAATGTGTATATGTATGTGTATATATATATATATATATATATATATATATATATATATATATATATATAATGTGTGTGTATATACATGTATATATAATGTGTGTGTGTATACATATATATATATATATATATATATATAATATAAAATGTGTGTATATATATAATGTATGTATACATGTATATATTATGTAGGGGGGACTCTTTATTTTATTAACATTAATCACACTGTCTGTCTGTGTATTGAGTGGTGATAATCTATCACTGCTTAATAAACTGACATCTCTGTGTTTCTGTGAATTTCTGGTGCTGTAATCTTGTAAAGTCTCACGAGATTCCAGTATCAGGGGCCGTTCTCCAGTGTTGGAAGCGTTTGTAGATCACTCCACTCCTCCAAGGGTGAAGCGATCTACTCCGCTTCATAAACTGGCATACAGAGGAGAAAGATCTCCTCTGTGAATGCCGGAGAATGAAGCAGTGAATAGATTTCACTGCTTCATAAAAGGACACCTAAATTTGTACCTTTTTTAGCGTATTTTTTTCTGCCTATGTAACAACATAGCATTGAGAGGAGAGTAAGGCTCTCCCAAAGTAAACTGCACATATTCACTTTGAGCTTTACCATTTCTCTATGTTACATAAAAGTCACACTAATGTGATATAATTTTTAATCGTCAGACTTTGTTCATTATATTTTGTGGTAAATATTTGGGTTTGTGCAAGTTATGCAATCATTGTGATGTGCACATTACGTAGTTGCTGTGTTGGGGACAATTACAGGAAAATGCATGCCTTTTAATTTTTTTACTATATATTCCTAATAAAAACCAAGATAATGAAAGAAAAATGTATTCAAATTTGCTACCTAATTAAGGCCCTATCTTTCTCCACTAAAATGGTGTATAATCCATTAGGATAGACTACAAATACTAAAATATATAATGTGCAGAACTGAGACATCACCAAAAAAGAACAAAAAAACTAAATGCTCTGGGACTCAAGGAGATTTAGGGATAAAAAAGACTAGAGGACACCAGTGGTTAATATTTATACTTTCATTAAGGTCGGATAGTATAGATTTTACTATACTTCTTGCCCTGTGACTTTGAGAGCGGTGGCTCTCATACATGGAAGCTACTCTATCCGCCCCTCTGCTCCCCTTGCCCATTTACAGAATGCTTTGTGTTCTGTGAATCATTCACAGAATCCTTTGGAAAGTTTATCATGCAAATACTTCAAGCATTTGCCCAGTTTTCAAGAATAATCATTGTAATATGTCTCCATTTTGTTCCAGAGACAGGACAAGAAGTCCCTATACCGCTGTTGGAACACAGCTCTGTATACTGTATATAGCTAATGCTATATACAGCTTATACATTGTTCCCAGCGAGCACATGTATTAGTGAAGGAAATAGTTTGTTTGGACCAGCTTGGTCCAAATGAACTATTTAAAGTTAAATCAATCCTGAAGTTCAGCTTTAAATTCAATAGTAGCTAACCTAAACTGTATAATGAAAACAGGTCCAGTTTTTCTGCATTTTAGGAGAAACCCTTATGATTTATTAGTAACCAAATATACATATACAATTCATGAAAAAAGTCTAATTCATGGGTTCATAAGCATTTGCATATAAAAAAGTGCCCTTTTATCTGTAAAACACACACACACAAATAAGCTTGAAAAAGGAAGAAATAAACAAATAAAGTTTCATGTAAAATGTGCACAATTTGAAATTTGAAGATATGAACAAAATCTTTTTTCAACAAAATGAACAAACAAAAGAACAGGGGCATTCAGAATTGTTTCTCAGATGTCTAAACAATTATTTTCTATGTGGAAAGGGAGGCCTGGGATACTCAATCATAAATGTACCTCATCCCGATTCGAATGATAAATGAGTGAACGGGGATAGAAACAGATTATTATAGCGGTACTTGGCAAAGAGAGAAACACTCGTGATTTTTTGTAAAAAATACAACAATATTTATTTAGCAAATAATTATTTAGACACACAAAAAAGCCACATACATTTAAAATTTGTCCGTCAATCGGACTGAGGCCCACTTGATGATGGGGAAAGGAGGCCTCAGGGACGATTGAGAAACCATGCACATACAATATTTTCTTGGGAGTTGGTTAAAATGTCTATACTAATGTATAGATCGTAGGTACAGTGAAGTTGTTATGTGAGGATGACCGACATGTTTCGCCAAACAATGGCTTCTTCAGGGTCACTGAATCAGTCTGTACCAACATAGATAAGTCACTGAGCTATAGCCAGTACCAGATCTAAATCGCAAGTTAGTCATGTGCATATGCTTAAACGCGAGGGACTGCCGAGAGCATATAGGGAACCAATATAAAAGAAATAATACAAATAGGGAGTGCCAGGTGTGGGGACCACTATGGGGTCTGGATGGGAGAAGGTATAGACCTCAGAAAAATGCATATACGTTGCTTTAGCAGAGCAGGAAACCCACAGAGGGTTTTGGAATGTTATTAGACTTATTGGAGAGGAAGCCCGTCCAAAGATTGGTGTAAGCCCGCAGCTAATGCAGCAAAGGTCCGGATATGCTGGCGCTCCTGTGTCCATCCTACATACCTAAATAAATATTGTTGTATTTTTTACAAAAAATCACGAGTGTTTCTCTCTTTGCCAAGTACCGCTATAATCCCCTGTTTCTATCCCCGTTCACTCATTTATCAATTATTTTCTATGTGCACCCCTCACCAATGCTGTATCTTGGCCTAGGCCGACAAGGCCCAGGCCTAGGGTGGCACTTTGCAGGGGGGAGGCACGAAAAGTGTTACCGCCGGCTTTCACTACACTTTTAGTGTAACGCCAGTCTCATGGGGCGGACTGGGCTGGGAGGCAAATCGGTCTGGTTCCCCCATAAAGCGGCTACACTTCTCATACCGGCAGGGCAGCCATCAAGGGGGGACAGGCCATACATATGTAGGGGGCCCGGACAGCAGACCTCACCCAATGAGTTGTTGTGTGTGCGGGCATTCCGCAGCTGTGGGGGGGCCCGCCGCTTCTAATCAACTGCCCCATCATCACAGCAGACCTCTCATCTGAGTTCTCAGCCACATGGAAACAGATGCCATGTCCGGAGGCTGAAACTGTCTGGAGGAGAAAGTCAGCTGATGGGCGAGGGCCAGTAGAGTGAAGGGGGAGGATCTCTCCACTGTGTGAGGAGACCCCATGTTGGGAGAGGGGTAGTGGAGACACGTGAAGGGAGCCAGGCAGGCTGATAGGAAAACCACACCAGTTGAGTTGTAATTGCATTGCCTAGCTTCCACGGGGCTTAGAAATCTGGGTAGTAGGGATGGTGCAGATGCAAGGGAGACTGAGATGGTCAGCTACACTAGGGAGGTAGGTAGTAAGACTTTCCTGCAAACCTTTGGGTGATCACAATCTTATATACATACTGTATATACTGGAAACACCTGAGGGCTTTCGAGCTTGCAATGATGCATACGGTAGTTAAATTAGGAAATCTTCTTATTTGCTTGCCTTTGACAGAGGAGTTGATATATATTAAAGTGACTTTCCATAGATATCAGCTACTGGTAATTTATACAGGAGGTAGGTGTTAATGTTTATATAGTAGCTTACTAGATTATGTAGCATGGGGTAGAAGCACAGCTACACTATTTGGGTGGAATTTGCATGCAACTTACCTAGCTGCCAAAGGGCTTTTAATCTAGGGATGGTGCAGACACAAGGGAAACTGAGATGGTCACCTATAGGTAGGTAGTAGGACTCTCCCGCAGTCCTTTGCTTGTATCAGTTGTACATATTAAGGAATCTTTATTTTATTTCTGTTGATTGCTGATGAGAAAAATAAATATGGACCACATACATTTATCACTGTGCTATATGTTTTTTGCTGCACCACTGGCATGGTTATATCCTCTTAGTCCTCTCCATAAATTTAGCAGAATTGGAAAGAGTAAGGGAGGGTTATAGCCCCGTTTATTCATCAGTATCAGTTTATTTTTTGCCATCCATGTCCCATTGCGAATATTTCCCTTACTTTCCTAACCCATAGCCGAACAGAAAGTGAAATCTCTGCAAATTAATGGAATCTATTGCTCCGTCCCCCAAGGCCCTCAGAACTAATGTCCCCACTGGAAAATGTAATGGCGGGTCTTAAACAGGAAGGGGTGTGGCCTTGGCAGGGAGGGGTGGGTCATATTTAAATTAGGGTGTGCATGAGTTTAGTCAGGCCTAGGGCAGCACAAAACCTAAATACACCAATGCCCCTCACACTGCAACACAGCAGGGAGGTGCATTAGCCCTGGTAAAATGCAGACATGTAGCACTTTACCAAAGCACACAGTGCCAAAAAAAGCACACAGAAAAAAATTAAGAAAAATAAAAAAAATTGCAGCTGACAGTTTTTGTGAACAAGCCTTAAGAAGGTCAGTCCAAAAATTAGATTTTTTAGGTGCCTGGAGATGAAGCCTGGTTTCACTTTTTTGAGCCTGAAAAAAATTGATCAAAAGGTTTGATCATATAAGTTCACTCAATGTTTGGCGCTGGTGCCACTCAATACTTATTGTTTGTTGAAAATTCCAGCAGGGACAGCTGTCATCAATACACCTATTGATGTAGACACTTCCTCAAAACTACATCCCCAAGAGCCGTTTCCCTACACACAGTGCATGATCAGGCTCTTGGGAGGCAAGGCAGCAACATTGTTAACCACTTGCGGACCGCTCCCGCTGTGATTCTACACAGCGGGAACCCAGAAGCAGGTACAACGGACTTGATGTCCGCCGGTACCCACCAATTACACAGGGCACAGGCAGAACGACCATCTGACTATGTAAGCAAGGCAAATTGTTGTTCTGTCAGAAGGGAAGGCACAGATCCTGTGTTTCTGCAAAGCAGGAACACAAATCTTTGCCTTTCCCTAGTCAAAGCACCTCCCCCACAGTGAGTAAGCACAACTTAGGCACACAGTTAACCCTTTGATCACCCCTGATGTTAACCCCCTCCTTGCCAGTGTTTTAGCACTGATCACTGTATTAGTGTCACTGGTCCCCAAAAAGTGGCAAAAGTCTCGGTTGGGTGTCCGATTTGTCCGCGGCAATATTGCAGTTCCGCTATATGTTGCTGATCACCAACCATTACCAGTAAAGAAAAAAAAATCCCATAGTGTGTATAAATTTTGCGCAAACTAATCAATATATGCTTATTGGAATTTTTTTTTACCAAAAATATGTAACAGAATACACATTGGCCTAAATTGATGAAGAAATTAGATTGTGAAGCACAAATGAGGATGCCAGCTTCAGAGATAGAGCTTACAAAGTCACCAGTTAAGGCTTTCTTATTTCCATTCTGACAGTTTCCATTTAATATATTTAGCAAGTGTCTGTTGTACATATTCAAAATATGTTATAGATAATTAATTATAGTAGGAAATATGGAAAAGTCAAACAAAAGATGGTGACATGTTTCACAAGATTAGTTTGTATGGGTTACTTTGTTTAGTTCATTCTCCATATTTCCTAGTTTTCAAATTACATATTAGATTAAAGCAAGTTCACTGGAAGGCTAAGATATAGTTCAAATACTGCTGTATGAGGGGCTTTCTGTATAAGACATCAAGTTTCCAGTCATCAGAGGGTAATTTATTGATACTTGTCAAAAGGAAGTACCAGTCTAACAGAAATCAAGACAAAAGGAATGCCTGATGAATTTCCTTTGAAGTGCCTTTATAAAAGTCCTTGGTAATACATATTGATGAACTCCAAATTGTCTTGCCTGAAGGGAGAAGTAGGCTACTTTAAACTGTCTTATAAATATTCATCAAAAGAACAAGACTTATGCTTCCAGGCGTGAGGTGAATGATTATGTTTGTATGATTGCCTTGGAATCTGGATAATTAGTAAAACTGTATTTGACAAGAAGATTGGTCTCTTGCTATGTGCCTCTCTTCGGACTTCAAACATATCCTGTTTATTGATAATCAAGTAAAACTGTGCATTGACTTATTTCAATAAAAGCTCTACATGATGTGATTCTCAACCTTGTACAATTACATTTTTGAATTATTATTAGTAAGTTATCATAAGTTTCATTTTGCATTTGAAAAACGTTTCATATCACCTGTTTGAGTGTTCTGTTCCCTGAATCTGTTCTTCTAAAATCTAACATATAGATAACATCACAATTTAAACAGTATGTCCAAAAACTTTCCTCAAATTTCTTTAATAGTTTGTATGTGTATTATCATCCTGGAATATAGGAACACTATAGGGGAACAGTGTTTTCAGCACAATATTCACCTGGTCCTGAAAACCTGTAAAATGGCTGTGTACGTTTCTGGGTGCCAACAATGGTAGGGTAATCAGCCATTTCAACAGCAGCTGAATACCAGTGTTGGCCAGCAAAGTAAACCAAGTGGAAATTGAGATTAGCGTTAGTAAGGGAATTCACACTTATTGGTAATGTCCTGTTCAAAACCTCAGTTGGTAATCAGAAAGTGTTTTTTGGTAGGGAGGGGGAAGAGATATGGAGGGGGCCAAAAAATAAGGGAAATGGTTAGGGAGAAGGCTGTCTGGGGAAAGGTTGAATTGACAAAACAAGAAGAGGGAGGAGGCATCTGCTCACTGTGGGGTCCCACAAAATAGAGCCACACCCAAAAAGGGGAATATCTCTGTGAGTGGGACTAATGTTTGGTGTGGTGCTGCCACCTGTTACATAGCTTTTGTGATGAGGGAAAGATGAGGTCATCGCTTGTTAATAGGGGTTGGTAGTTTTGAAGCACATCCAGGGCATCTTTGTGCATCTGAAGTTTGTTTCTGTTGTTTTAATAGTCAAATATATTTTTAATTATTTTCACAAGAGAAGATACAAATAGTACAGCACCGTACAGAGAAAAGCAACAAAGATATTGTGATCCATCTACCACATACACAGTATCCTCCATTTAAAACATATCTCTCAAATAACAATCTTCTAAATCTGATTTATAGGAAATCAATAGGAGATAAGCAAGCAGGCAGGAGAGGGGAAGGGAAGGGAGCTCAACGTCCGCTGTCAACTATGCAGGGAATGTCATTTCGCTGGTTCAGTAAAACCAGTGTAGTATAGCAAAAAAAATAAAAATGGAAGGATAATGGGGTGCAAGCCCCAATGCCAGGAGAAAAAGATAACTAATGCCTTTGTCTACCCATGCATTAATGTTGATATCAGGTATTAAGAGATTTATGGCTATGAGGGGAAGCTTCAGATGGGATAGTATGCTGATCTCTTTTTGACATTTCCTAAGGTTAATCCATGCTCTTATTGATGATAAGATGGGAGGTGCTAATTTAGTGTTAAGTGACATGTTGAAAGGAACTGTCATTAAGAAGTCTTGAAGGTTCCCCTGTGGGATTTGGGCTAGCTCCAGTTCTTTCCAAAAAAGGATTGGAGTGCGGTAAGAGCCAATGTTTAATTTGGGCTAGTAAGGAAGCTGTCAGGGTTCCGCTCGCGCTGTGCACACGCGACGCTGGGTTGCCCAGGCATCGGCATGTGGGCAGAGTGCTACTCCGTCTCCGCCAACACGGACTGTAAGCCAAGGCCGAGAAATGCACCTTTGAGCAGCAGAATATCCAGTTCCTGGGACTTGAAATCTCCCCAGCAGGTATCAAGATTGATCCCCAAAAAGTAGCTGCTGTACTGGACTGGCCGGCACCCTCTGACAAAAGAGGAGTACAACGTTTCGTGGGCTTTGCAAACTTTTATAGAAAGTTTATCAAGGGGTTCTCTGCCATAATCTCCCCAATCACCCAACTGACGAAACAAAACGTACGTTTCCATTGGGGTCCAGAGGCCCAGGAAGCCTTCAGGAGGCTCAAGAATCGGTTCACCTCCGCTCCCATTCTCAGTCACCCTGATCCATCTCTGCTCTACATTTTGGAGGTGGACGCCTCTGAAATAGCGGTGGGGGCAGTGGTGTCCCAACGTCAAGGCAGCAGCGACCTATTGCACCCAGTAGGATTCTTTTCCCGGAAGCTATCTCCTGCGGAAAGGAATTATGATGTTGGTGACCAGGAATTGCTAGCCATCAAGTCGGCATTAAAGAATGGAGGTACTTGTTGGAAGGTACGGTCCACCCTGTGCTGATATACACCGACCACAAGAACCTAGAATATTTGAGAACGGCCAAACGCCTAAAACCCCGACAAGCCCACTGGGCTCTGTTCTTCTCACGGTTTAGCTTCCACATTAAATACCGCCCTGGGTCAAAAAATGTGAAGCCAGACGCGCTTTTGCGCATATATGACTGTTCCAGAGACCCCACGCCTCCGGATACCATTCTACCCGCAAGCAGCTTCCTCCTCTTGCAGCCGGATTTGCTGTCCCAGATCGGGGAAGCATCCCTGAACCCACTTCTTCCTCCAGGAATCTCTTTAATCTCCAGAGAAGGGCTTCTTTGGAAGGACAGCCAAGTCTTTGTCCCTGAACCCATCCGGGTGAAAGTACTTGCCCTTCTTCATGACCACCCACTAGCCGGGCACTTTGGGGCCCGCAAGACTTTGGAGCTTGTGCAGCGCACCTTCTGGTGGCCTGGCTTGAAGGAGTTCTGTAAAAAATATGTTGGTTCCTGCCCTGTGCATCTGAAGCAAGTCAACTAGGAGTCGAGCCTGGGGTCTACTGAAGCCCCTTCCTGCACCTGACCGGTCCTGGCGTATGATCACTATGGATTTTATAGTTGAGCTCCCACCTTCCGAGGGCTACACTTTTTGCCTCTAAAAGGGACCCCATCAGCAGCAGAGACAGCCTGTGTTTTTATCAGAGAAATTATTAGATTACATGGGGTACCTGCCAATATAGTTTCTGACAGGGGAGTCCAGTTCACCTCCCGGTTCTGGAGGGCCCTGTGCGAGAGTTTAAAGATTGAACTGGCCTTATCTTCTGCTTACTACCCCCAAACCAACGGGCAGACTGAACGCACAAACCAGACTCTCGAACAGTATATTAGATGTTTCACCTCTTTCGTACAGGACGATTGGGTGTCTCTGCTGCCCCTAGCAGAATTTGCATACAACCACGCCAGCCACTCAACCACAGGACAGTCCCCATTTTTTGCCAATTATGGATTTCATCTAACGTTTCTCCCAGATTTTCTTGCAGAATCCTCTGTTCCAGCAGTCCAGGACACGGTGACCTTCCTCAGCCACAACAATCGAGTTCTGCAGGAAGCAATAACCAAGGCCCAAGCGGACAGCAAGAAAGCCTTTGATCAAAAGAGGAGAGGAGAACTAGATCTTCAAATCGGGGACCGGGTATGGCTTTCCTCTTCTAACCTAAAGTTAGCTTGTCCTTCAAAAAAGCTGGCACCCAAGTCCTTGGGCCCCTTCCCAGTGAAAAGGAAAATTAATGAGGTATCCTTTGAACTGTCCTTGTCTGATGCCATGAGAGTGCACCCAGTTTTCCATGTCTCTTTGCTGAAACCGTCGGTACCTGACTCCTTTCCTAGTAGAGGGTCCGGTCCTCCCGAGCCTGTCTTAGTGGACGGGAGTGAGGAATATGAGGTAGAGGTCATTCTGGACTGCAGAAGACGACAAGGACAAAGGCAGTTCCTAATAAAGTGGAAGGGCTACGGCCCAGAGAGCAATTCCTGGGAACCTGAAGATAACCTCCATGCTGGGAGACTAATTCGTGCCTTCTTCTCTTCCCACCCTGAGAAAGATGACCGGTTGGGCACCCGGAGGTTGCCCCTTGTGGGGGGGCAATGTCAGGGTTCCGCTCACTCTGTGCGGGCGAATCGGCGTGCGCGCATGCGCACACGCGCCGCTGGGCTGCCCAGGCAACGGCGCGTGTGCGCGCCGGCATTCTCCTCAGGCGCACGGACGTGCGCAGCAAGTGCGAGCGTGCGCATCGCGGGCGCACACGTGTGCGCGCTAGCGCTGTTTGGCGCCAGTGGGCCTATTTAAAAAGTGACAGTTGCACCCTGTCTGTGCTGTTTGTCTGCAGCTGTACCCTGAAACTCTGCTTATCTGCCTGTGTGTTCCTGAACTCTGACCCGGCCTACGTTTGACTCCGCTGTTTCTCCTACCCTGATCCTGGCTTGTTTTGACTGATACCCTAACGCTGACTTCTGCCTGCCTTGACCCTGCTCCTGCCTATATCTATTTACCTGATTGTCTATCGGATTCAGACCCGGCCTGCCTGACGATTCTTCTGCCTGATCCCACTTATGCTGCTAGGGCTGCTGCCATCGTCCTTGTGCCATCTTCCATCCGGTCACTGGTCTTCCACCTGCCAGTTCCTGCTGTTCCTGTCATCTGGAGGGCCCTATCTGGATACTGCCACAGTATCCAGTCCAGGCACTCCTACCCCGCTGCGCTTATGGGACCACTGTCTTCACTCCAGTGGGCCCTGAACCAGAGCTGTAAGAGAAGCCTTCTCCCAGCAAAGTCAGGCTCTCCACCAAGGTACCTAACAGAAGCAAAATAATAATCCTGTATATGTACATGTCCTACCCCACCCACTTTCCTATATTTTTTTAAAAATCTTTATTTAAGGAATGCTGAATACACAAGTAGGCAAGAAAAACGACATGACAATCATCTGTATCTATTATTAGGTATTCTTAAGAACTTCAACAAGTCTATGTATATTGATGTAATAGTAATCAAAGATCTGTCATAACGTAATGGCGAAGCAAGAAGTTGTGGTTAAAAGATTTCAACCTGATTTATCTAGCATATCAACCAGGACAGTAAGGGCAACCTTCTGTCCAGAAAGAAATATCAAAATAAACTAAACATAGTACCAATAGACCTGTGCTGTTTATTTAGCATGACCAACTGGGTGGAGGGAGACCCTCCGGGGGGCAATACTAGCTTATCCCTATTGGTCAGATATCAAGGTAGAATCCACTACAATGCATATCTGGCCCTCCCCCCTTGCCATAGATATTTGTTTAGTACGGATTGTAAGGAGTTAAAATAAGAGTTGGATATTGGGATTGGAAGGGTTATAAAAAGATACAATAATCGGGGTACTAGCTGCATCTTAAAAGCTGCTAGTCTACCTACTCACGACAGTTTGATTAAAGTGAGTTTATTTAATTTGGCCCCTAGCGTGTCTAAGAAAGGCACGTAGTTAGCCTGCAGTAGGTCTTCTAGTTTAGGGGTCAAGATGATGCTTCTTTTTGCCATGTGTACGGGAATGATTGCTTAAGTTTGTGTTCTATCTTGTCGGGGATGCCTAAGTTTAGTATGTGCGATTTAGTCTCATTCACCTTGTAGTATGATACTGCATTGAATGTTTGTAGTGCTTGATGAACTGCTGGGAGAGAGGTGTCTGTGTTTGAAAGCATCAAGATTATATCATCCGCAAATAGACTATTGATATGTTGTTTTTTTTCCCCACTTTTATACCTGTGATGTCGGGGTGTGAGCATAGGTAGGAAGCTAAAGGTTCCATTAATAAATTTAATAAATTGAAAATTAATGGTGAAAGGGGGCAACCTTGTCTTGTTCCGTTAGTTATATCAGAGTAGATAGTGCCCCTGAAATGTACACTTGGGCCGATGGCTGGGTGTACAGTGCCATTATGGCTAAATAGATGGGACCTACGAAGCCGAACTTGCCCAGTACCTGTAAGGAATCGCCAGTGTATCCTATCAAACACCTTCTCTGCTTCCAGCGCCAGAAGCACCTGACCCGGAGAGACACCAGGACCTCAGCTGCTTTATACTATACATGCCATTTACCCCTGCAGGGGTAGTGGTAGCTGGTGAGTGGGGACCCGAGAGGGGGAGCAGGAAAGTCACATGAATATTCATGCAACAGCGTACACAAGCCACCTTTTGAATTAACTTTTTTGATTTTGGAATTTTGCACATTATTTTTTGGGACTACGTTCTCTTCTTAAATGGTTCAGATTAGTTGGTAGCACATGAGCTCCAGGGTTGTTTGTTCTTCAATGTGCACAGTTTAGGTTAAATGAACTGGTATTACTGGATTGTTCTGAATCATATTTATATGTGATGTATTTTTTACTTATTTTGTTAAACATATAGATTGTGCTTTGCACTAAGTTTGATTGAATCCGTGAGGACTTTCTTGCCATGCCTGTGCAGGGAGGGCCACGGACACACTGGATTATATTTATTTTGACATTATCTCTTTCACTAAGTTTGGTTGGATTTGTGAGGACTCTCTTGCCACACTTGTGCAGGAAGGGCCACGAACACACAGGAATTCATCATATCTACTCCACCTATAGCACATAGCACTTTATATACAGTGTAGATTAGACTAAATCAATGTGGTAAAATAAAAAAATTAGAAACAAAGAAGAGAGAAGAAGAAAAGAAGAAAAAAGAAGGGAGCAGAAGGGGTGGGGGGTTGGGGTAATTTAAAGAAATACCCAGCTCTAATCAAAACTCGGAGTAAACATTGGCTAGAGATACACTTTCAGTATTGCAAACAAAGGATAAAACCTTACTCCATTTTTCAAGTAAACACAGGTTAACAAATAATCACACAAAACAATAAACCATCAAACACAGGGAGAAGTATGACCACATACTCAAGCCTACATTACATACACTAGTCTTATATACACCATAGGCTAAAATGCTCATTCTTCCAGCCAAATCCAGATAACACTGATGTTAGATTGGGTGACAGAAATCAAAAAGCTACTTCATATGTTGGGGACTGTTGTGACCTGCCCAGTGATGTAAGTAACTGAGTTAAAATAAACGGAGTTACTTAACGCAGTTACTTTAGAGGGTAACGAGTAATCTAACTGATTACTTTTCCCCTCATGGTAACGCAGTTCCCATTACTTGGGCGGCGTTACCGCAATTACATCTACCGACATTAGATGGTAGTAGTGTAATTCTGGTGTCCTGCAGAAAAAGTTCCCCCGCCGGATAAGGACCCCCTGTACTGCCCACTCTACACCGCGCAGGCGCAGTTTACATGTAATTGTACGAGGCAATGCTGCACGCTCCCGACGCTCGTGCTACTCTGCAAGGGGCGTCTATCGTGTAACTAAGGGGCGTGTCTAGTATTACTGTAACCAAGGGGTGCATTTATTATTATTGTTATATATTGAGCTCTGCCCATTAATTTAACATTAGCCCTCTTCTGTAGCCATCCCCCCCTTACACGATATAATAATAATAGACCTGCCCCTTGCTTACACGCTATAACAGATCTGCCCCTTGGTCAGAGTAATAATAGAGCAGCCCCTTGGTTACATGATATATAACAATAATAATAAATGTGCCCGTTGCTTACAGTAATACTAGACCCGCCCCTTAGTTACACGTATAGAATATAAGAAAAAAAGTCACAGTTACTTTGCTGCGTAACTACCGTAATTACTTTTCCAATGTAGTAACTGAGTTACTAACGCAATTACTTTTTGGGAGAAGTAACTTGTAACTTAACTAAATAATTTTTTAAAGTAAGATGACCAACACTGGACCTGCCTGATCTGCCTAAATGCCCCGCAAGAAAAACATGTAAATAACAAGCAAGACAATAAACCTGCCTGTATTGCCTGTAATGAACAACGAAAATTTTCTAAAAGTTTAATTTTATTTACATACTCCATCATTGGATACAGAAAACGGCATGGCTCCAGCAGCAAGATCTAGTGGATGTTGATGTTTTGCTCATATGAGTATATGAAGAAGCCCCCCACCGAGTTTGTTACAGTGTTTGATATATTCCTCTGTGAGGGACTTGCAGTGGCGTCACTAGGGTTGGTGTCACCCGGTGTGGTAAAACATGGCGTCACCTTTCCTCCCCTCTACCAACTATAGTCGCCCCTCAGTACAGACCCCCCTTCCAAGTATAGTCCCCTCTCAGTACAGATCCTCCCTCCAAAAAGTATAGTCCCCCTCAGTATAGACCCCCCCACTTAGTACAGACCTCCCTCCCTCAGTATAGACCCCCACTAAGTATAAACCCCCTCCATCAGTACAGACCCCCCTCAGTACAAACTACCCCCCTCATCCATCAGTACAGACCCCTCCCCCAGGATAAAGCACCCCCTCCATTAGTACAGATCCCCAAGGACAAAGCACCCCTCCATTAGTACAGACCCCTCCCCCAGGAAAAAAGCACCCCCTCCATCAGTACAGCCCCCCAGGACAAATTACCCCCCCTTAATCAGTATAGCCCCCAGGAAAAACCACTCCCTCCATCAGTACAGCCCCCCAAGGACAAACCACCCCCTCCATCAGTACAGCCCCATCACAAGCTACCCCCTCCATCAGTACAGCCCCCAGGACAAACAACCCCCTTTATCAGTACAGCCCCCCCAGGCCCAACCACCCCCCTCTATCAGTTCAGCCCCCTTAACATAACCCACTCCCTCCATCAGTACAGCCACCCAGGACAAACTACCCACTTTACCAGTACAGCGCCCCCCAGGACAAACCACCCTCTATATCAGTACAGCCCCCCAGGACAAACTACCCCCATTATCAGTACAGCCCCCGGGACAAACTACCCCCTTTAGCAGTACAGCCCCCCAGGACAAACTACCCCCTTTAGCAGTACAGCCCCCCCACCTATCACAACACCTGCCCCCCTCATCACAAGCCGGCACCCCCCCCCCGCCGTTACCGCACCACCACGGGTGGCTCAGGTACATGGAACACCCAGGGGGCAGCTGGAGAGGAAAGGATAGTGTGCAGCTGTGGCACCCGGGTGGAGAATGGATGGGGACAAGCTCAGGCAGCAGCGCCATAGTGAGAGACAGAGAGGAGGAGAAGGAGAACACCCACGGCGCTGGAGGTGGGTTTCCAGCTGAAAAAATAAAAACTTCCAAAGTCAGCCAGGGCTTTCCTCACCCTCCGGATGGTGTCACCCCTGTAGCTAGTGGCACCCGGGTGCAGACCGCAGCCCCCGCACCCCCTAGCGATGCCCCTGGGACCCTGCTCTGCTCAAAAGAGAAGCAGTCATTTCTGGCTCTGGCTGATTTGGGGGCCCAGAGCTGGTGGTGTAGTGTCCTGTCCACCAAATAAGTCATCCACTGGCCTAACTGCTGGGGCAATCCTGGGGATAAATCTTGAGGCCCTCTGCTCTGAAGTTCCCTTTTAAGCATTAGTGGCCTTTTGGGCTCAATTAGCCTTTCTTGCTGATATAACATTTTTATTTCTGGCATCATCTATATATATATATATATATATATATATATATATATATATATATTTATATTTTTTTTTTATGTCAGAAATGTTGCTTTGTGAGATAAGCAGAAAAGTGCAGATAGGTTGCATTCTAGTGCTTTTTATAGGCCCATGATGATTACTTAATTAGTTAATGTCTGAGATGAGTTAATTAGTTAAGGTCTGTCCTTTGGGTATTAATTAGCTGTGCTTGTTTCATGTTTTGTGAAGATAAATATTAATTTAGTGAGCTTGGTAGATATTGAAAGCAATATAGGAAACAAAATAGGCCTAAAGAGCTAACAGTTATTATTTACTAATTCATATTTTCTATTGGTGCTGGACAAGCACAATGCACAAAAGAATCAATAAGGACATTTGCATGTGTGGAGAAGAGTGTGTCCATAAGGGAAGCTGTGAGTGGACATACTATATAACATGCAATAAGAAACAACATTTTGCTGACTGTTGTTGCTGGTTAAGCAGCAGCCAGTGCTTCAATGGCTGAGAAAGTGGACATATTTTCCTCTGATCCTTATCCTAGAGTCCACCAGCTACATATTTTTACCTATGAACATGTTTGGATAGCATACATGATCTCTTTTGTAGATTCCAGCTGAGCATAGAAGCTATTATGCATCTTTACAGCCCCAAAGAGGAAAAAATAAGGAACCCTTTTTATTTTGGGCCATGGCTCCATCCAAACTAGCTGTAGATTAGTATATGAACTTTACCACCCCACGATGAAGAATACATGCCATTATTGACCTTGTGCCACAATATATCCACTACATTCAGGATAGCTTCACAAATGTCCTGGGTGTCATGTGACTGAGTCCATGTTGCTTTACAGCCATCTAAAGTTAGAGAAGTCAGCATCAGGAAGTGCAAGTAGTACCGCTCCATTAATGTGCAAATAGTCTGTGATGCCAGACAGAGAATAATGACTGCAAACATAGGTTTTCCAGGGTCATGCCATGATGCATACATACTTTGCCAGGCAGCTCTTTCTCAAATTCGAAAGAGGACAAATGTCCCCTGGCTGGCTGTTGGTAATATACATTTTTGGTGATTATCTAAAAAAATAAGATAGAAGAAAGGTGTGTAAAAAGTATGTAATTTGTTCAGGTCTTTGTATCGTCATTACAAGGGAATTGGGAGTAGCTGGTCACCAAGTAAAAAGAACGGTCACTTAGCTTAGAAAATATTCTGAATCAGTTTTCATTATGACTTTGTTTTCACTATGACTAAATCTAAAACCAATTAAGTTTACTTTCATCTTCATAAAAGACACCAGTCATGGCAGCTGAATGAGGACAGGAAGCCAGAACTGCTGTAGCTGCCTGCCTCAACAAGGGAGAGCACAGAATCTGGATTCATGGTAAGGGTGCAATGGTTTTGCATAGAGCAGCCCCATTCCTCCTCTTCTGGGGAACCCCCGCCAGAACTCCTAGTTCCTCCTGCCTTCTGAGTGCCCCTCTAAAAAGCTACTTGCTAGGGAGGCACTTGTGCAGGCTCGATCCTGAGCCACACTGTGGGTGTCTATTGAGTGGCTTGGCCCTGCCCTTGCTCCCTCCTCACTGGATTTGATTGACAGAGAATACATTAAGGTAAAAAACAACTTAAACCTTTACAATCACTTTAAATATGCCATGGGCTAATAGGCAAGGGTGTATAAAAAAAATAGTATGGGGTTGGGCGCTGCCCTGGGGAACATATTTTAAGTAAAACATTAAAACATACCCAATTCTTTAACTAACATGTCTAGGAGGTGTCTTAATCCTGCATACATGGCTGTGATGTACAAAACACGCTGCAGCAGCACTAACATATACAGAGGAAAAAGGTGTTTACAATTGCCCGCAAATGACATTTAAGGACAACATTCCCTGCAAATGACATGCATGACTGCATCACATCATATATGCATCACATCATATAAACATCCTGGTAAAAAAGAAATATACAAACTTCCAGCACACACAGTACAATATTCTACAATATGCACAAAGCCCAAAGTACAAAAGAAGTTCAACAAATAAAGATGCCAAGGCTCACAACAAGGCAGGCCCGGTGAAGAGATTCCATCAGTAATCAAGTTGACACAGTAACTGGCATGAAGGGTAAGAACTGTGTGAAGGTTTGAATTTCATTGGTCTAGAAAGCGAGTTGTGCGTTGCACTCAAGCCAATAATACAAGTTTGCAGCTAAATGAAAGTGCATGATGGAAAAGGACCTGTAGCCTGTCAATCCTGTTTAAACATTGTAAGGCTAGATTCACACAAATGTGATTTTTGGTGCTTTTTGCAGCAACGCATTTCATTTTTTTAACATGGGTTCCTAAAGAACACGTTCACATCAATGCATTTTTGTGCCTTTGCATTTTTGGAAAGGGTTTTTACCACAATTTTACTGCGATTTTGCTGTGATTTGCATGTTACGATTTGTGTGGGGTTTTCTTTTATTTTGTTTGTTTGTCTTTACATTCACTGTATATAGCTGGATGCTAAAGAGCGGGCCGGGAAGCCGGCTGCTGCTTTCTTAACAAACGATGAGTCCTCAGCTGTCAGCGGGCTTCCCTGCAAAGCAAAGTTGGCTGGCTTAAAAAATTTCACAAAAAAAACGTCGAGCCCCCCCCCCCCCCCTAAAACCATACTAGACCCTTTGGTCTGGTATGGATTTGGAGGGGACACCCCCACACCAAAATTTTAAAAAAAAATGCAGTGGGGTCCCCAAAATCTATGCCAGACCCTTATCCAAGCATGCAGCCCGGTGGGTCAGGAAAGAGAGGGGACAAGCGAGTGCCCCCCTCCTGAACCATACCAGGCCACATGCTGTCACGCCCCCTGGTAGTGGTGAGTCTGGTTAGCAGAGAAGGGCCTCCCTTGCGGCTCCCGCTCGCCGGTCCCCTGATGATGGGACAGTAGGACCAGGAGTCAGGAGGGGCACAGGTGCCTGGCAGGAATGGTAAGACCGGTACAAGAGCTTCCTGGATCAGCTCAGCGGGTGAGGTATGTAGGTCTCTGCAGGTAAGCAGGTTCTGTAGGCAGACTGGAACAACAGGCAGACTTGGATCTGTATGCAGACTGGAACAACAGGTAAGCTGGATCTGTGTGCAGGCTGGAACAACAGGCAGACTTGGATCTGTATGCAGACTGGAACAACAGGTAGGCTGGATCTGTGTGCAGGCTGGAACAACAGGCAGACTTGGATCTGTATGCAGACTGGAACAACAGGTAAGCTGGATCTGTGTGCAGGCTGGAACAACAGGCAGACTTGGATCTGTATGCAGACTGGAACAACAGGTAAGCTGGATCTGTGTGCAGGCTGGAACAACAGGCAGACTTGGATCTGTGTGCAGACTGGAACAACAGGTAAGCTGGATCTGTGTGCAGGCTGGAACAACAGGCAGACTTGGATCTGTATGCAGACTGGAACAACAGGTAAGCTGGATCTGTGTGCAGGCTGGAACAACAGGCAGACTTGGATCTGTATGCAGACTGGAGTGGTCAAACGGGCCGGGTCAGGTATCAGGCTGGCAGCACAGTACAGGTGGAGAAGACAAAAGGATGGTCACAGACAAGCCAAGGTCGATACACAGGGACAGAGCGGATGGTCAAGGATAGCCGGGTCAGATACAGGTAAACAGACTTCAGATCAGGTTTAAGCACAGAACGTTGTAGAGCAGACAGCGGGGACCGTCAGTGACAGAAGGGTTTAAATAGCCTCATTGGCGCCAATGGAGGCGTGCACCCGTCCGCGCACGCTCGCCCCCGTCTGCGGGCGCGCGTGTGCACGCGCGCGCTCGCGCATGCGCAATGGCAACCGAGGACGGGAACCAGGGATGCTGTGGCGCCGATTACTGGCAGGATCACCAGGTCGCCGGCCACGGATGGAGCCTTCATGACATTGCCCCCCCCCTAAGGGGCAGCCTCCGGATGCCCCTCGGGGCAAATTTCTCAGGATGGGCTCTCTTAATGGACCGAACTAGACTCTTAGCGTGGATGTTCTCCTCGGGCTCCCAAGAGTTTTCCTCGGGGCCGTACCCCTTCCACTTGATTAGAAACTGGTTTTGGTTCTGCCTTCTTCTGACGTTAAGGATGGCTTCCACCTCAAACTCCTCTTCCCCGTCCACCATGACTGGGTCAGGAGGGATGGCCCTCCGGTTGGGGAAAGGGTTACTGACCGAGGGTTTCAGCAGGGACACATGGGACACCGGGTGAATCTTCAGAGAATCCGGAAGTTCTAATTCATAAGCCACCTCGTTGATTCTCCTCTTGACTGGGAAGGGGCCCAAGAACTTGGGGCCCAGTTTCCGTGAAGGGCAAGCCAATTTTAAGTTGGAGGTAGATAGCCATACGGTTTCGCCCGGGACAAGCACCAGTTCCCCCTGTCTCTTTTTGTCAAACACGGCTTTGTTGTACTCCTGGGTCCTGGTCATGGTTTCTTGGAGAAGTTGGTTGTTGGTGGAAAAGAACTGGATCCGTTCTTGGACTGCTGGCACAGTGCAGTCAGGAAGCGAGTTAGGCAGGAATGCCGGGTGATACCCATAGTTAGCGAAAAAGGGGGTCTGTTTGGTGGCGGAGTGGGTGGCGTTGTTATACGCGAACTCGGCCAGGGGCAGAAGGGAAATCCAGTCATCTTGGGCAAAGGAGGAGAAACAGCGCAGGTACTGCTCTAGGGTCTGATTGGTCCGCTCCGTCTGTCCATTAGACTGGGTGGTAGGCAGATGAGAGAGCGAGTTCAATATCCAAGGACTGGCACAGGGACCTCCAGAATCGAGAGGTGAATTGCACCCCTCGGTCCGAGACGATGTTAGCCGGGACCCCATGAAGGCGGACAATTTCTCTGATAAAGACCCGTGCCGTCTCTGGAGCTGAGGGGGTCCCCTTCATAGGGATAAAGTGAGCCATTTTGGATAGGCGATCGACGATCACGAAGATCGTCGTGTGGCCCTCTGCTGGGGGTAACTCCACGATGAAATCTAAGGAGATCATCCTCCAGGGACGATCTGGGACAGACAGAGGCTTAAGGAGACCCCAGGCCCTGGTCTTGGGATTCTTGTTCCGGGTGCAAGTAGGGCAAGTGTCCACAAATTTTTTACAGTCGGCCCGCAGTTGAGGCCACCAGAAGGTACGCTGTACCAAGTCGGTGGTCTTAGCGACACCGAAGTGACCAGCCAAAGCGTGGTCATGGCATAGCTCCATAGCTGTTACCCGGAGTTGTTCTGGGGTGTAGATCTTGTCCCCGTACCAGAGTAGACCATCCTTCTCCTGTAGCTGGGTTTCAGAAGTGGGCCTTTGCCCTGCTGAGGCACGTTTGAATCGGGACAGTAAGTCCTCTTGAAGGAGGAGGAAGTTTCCAGGGGCCAGAATAGTGTCAGGGGAGGTTTCTTCCTGGTGCTTGTGGTACATCCTGGACAGGGCGTCTGGTTTGACATTCTTGGATCCGGGCCGATATGTCACGTGAAAGGTGAAACGAGAAAAGAAAAGTGCCCATCTGGCTTGTCTGGGTTTCAATCTTTTTGCTGACTTTAAATATTCCAGATTCTTGTGGTCGGTAAATATTAAAATGGGGTGAGAGGCCCCCTCCAGGAGGTATCGCCATTCCTCCAGGGCAGCCTTGATCGCCAGTAGTTCCCGGTCGCCCACATCATAGTTCCTCTCGGCCGAGGACAGTTTGCGGGAGAAGAAGGCGACTGGGTGCAGCAGGGACTTGTCCCCCTGCCTCTGGGATAGGATAGCTCCCACCGCGATTTCGGAGGCATCAACTTCCAGGGTAAAGGGTAGAGAGGAGTCCGGGTGCCTGAGGATGGGTGCCGAGGTAAACAGAGTCTTAAGGGCATCAAAGGCCTCCTGGGCCTCGGAAGACCACCGAAACCGGGTCCCTTGCTTGGTCAGCTGGGTGATGGGTGCCACAATGGCGGAAAACCCTCTGATAAACTTACGGTAAAAATTGGCGAAGCCAATAAACCGTTGGATGCCCTTTTTGTCTGCCGGAGTGGGCCATTCCAAGATGGCTGAGATCTTCTGGGGATCCATTTTGATGCCTGTACTTGAAATGATCAGCCCAAGGAAGGGAATACTCTCCTGTTCAAACTGGCATTTCTCTGCCTTAGCATACAGACCGTGGATACGGAGCCGTCCCAGGACCTCCTTGACATGTCCGCGGTGAGATTCTAGAGAGGAGGAGAAGATCAAGATATCGTCCAGATATACCACGGCAAACAAGTCCAGGAAGTCCCGAAGTACATCGTTAATGAAGTATTGAAAAGTTGCGGGGGCATTGCATAGGCCAAAGGGCATCACGAGATATTCGTAATGCCCATAACGTGTCCGAAAGGCCGTCTTCCACTCATCCCCATCTTTAATTCGAACCAGGTTGTAGGCCCCCCGAAGGTCAAGTTTCGTGAAGATGGTGGCCGTGCCAAGCCTCTGGAATAGTTCAGGGACCAATGGGAGAGGATAACGGTTCTTAACCGTTATGTTGTTCAGCTCTCTATAGTCCACACAGGGCCGAAGGGTGTGGTCTTTCTTCTCCACGAAGAATATGCCCGCACCCGCAGGAGAGGTAGATGGACGGATGAAGCCCTTTCGGAGGTTTTCCTCAATGTATTCTTTTAACTTGCCTTGTTCCACCTCTGTCAGGGGGAAGACCCTTCCAAAGGGAATCTCCGCTCCAGGAAAAAGCTCGATGGGGCAATCATAAGCCCTATGAGGTGGGAGCACCTCTGCTGCCTGTTTACTGAAGACATCCAGGTATTCATGGTAGGCTTGGGGAATAGCCTGACGGAGGTCCACCTCAGAGTCCGCACTTAGCAGAGTAGCCAACTGGGAGGAATTAGAGGGTCTGCAAGACATCTGACAATATAGAGAGGAGAAGGAGACCATCCCAGTGGCCCAGTCGATAACTGGGTTGTGGGCCTTCAGCCACGGCATGCCCAGGATTATAGGGGATAATGGAGAGGAGATAATGTCCATACAAAGAAATTCCTGGTGGTTGCCCGAGATGGTCATGGGCAGTGGGGTGGTCTCTTGCGTAACCGGGCCCGAACGGATGGAGGAGCCATCCGCCAAGTACACTGACAGTCCCTGGGCCTTAGACTGGAGGGGAATCCGGTGTTGGGCAGCAAATGACGAGTCCATGAAGCAGCTGCATGCCCCGGAATCAATAATGGCGGGTACCTGGAGGGTTCTTCCCGGAAGCTGCAACGAGACAGAGAGGGCAAGGTGAGAGGAGACCTGGGTTGAGGAGTCCATAGAGCTAGCAGGCATGAGAGGGCACTTACGAGCCTTGGCCGGACAGTTCCTTACGTAGTGCCCGGGCTCACCGCAGTAGAGGCACAAGTTGTTGACCCGACGACGTTGACGTTCCTCTGAGGTTAGAGAGGGCCTCAAGAGCCCCAGCTGCATGGGCTCTGAGGAATCAGGAAGAGGTGCAGGCCGATGGGCCGAGCCGGTCTGCAGGTGACTTGGGGCTTTGGGGAGCATCCAGGTAGGACGAGAGAAACCGGATGCACGTTCCGTCCTGCGTTCCCTGAGTCGTCGGTCAATCTGAATGACCAGGTTGATCAGAGTGTCCAGGGTCTGGGGCACCCCAACTCTTGCCAGCTCGTCCTTTAGTGCCTCAGAAAGTCCTAGGCGGAACTGGTGACGCAGAGCCGCGTCGTTCCACTGGGTATCCGCACCCCAGCGCCTAAAGTCCGTGACATAATCTTCCACGGGCCTTCGCCCCTGCTGGAGGGTGCGCAGAGTGGTCTCTGCGGTTGCGGAGAGTTGGGGATCTTCATAGAGTTGAGCCATGGTATCAAAGAATGAAGTAAAACCGACCGCCAATGCGGGGTCCTTCTGCTCTAGGAGGCGGTGGGCCAGGTCCGCAGGTCTCCGGAAAGTAGGGAGATCACGAAGCCCACCTTGGTGTCTTCCAGGGAGAAAGTACGTGGCTGTAGTGCAAAGAACAGTTCACAGGAATTACGGAAGTCCCGAAAGAGGTTGCCTTAACATGGGGGAGTGCTTTGGGGCAGGGGGGCTCTTCCCCACATCCCCGGCTGGTGGTTGTGGGGGGTCTTCGGGTGGGGGGCTTATCAGAATCTGTAAGCCCCCTTTAAACCCCCTTGATTGCAGCCCCCCATGTGAGTAAGTATTGGGTACATTGTTCCCATGCCCATTTACTAAAAGAAAGTAGAGTAATGTGACAAAAGACAAGAGACAGTTTTTGACAAGTCCTTTAATAAAAATGTCTTCTTCCTCCGCTTCTTCCTCTGGTCTTCTTCTCCTTCTTCCACTGGTTTTCTTCTTCCCCTGCTTCTTCCTCTGGTCTTCTTCTTCTTTTCTCCGGTCTTCTTCTTCGTCCGCCGCCACTCCTGCCACCAACCCACTGAAAAAAATTAAAATAAATCCTCCACCGACGCTGTGATGGGACGGTGATTTCATTCAGAGACCCTGCCCGCTTGTGATGTCACTGCCGGGGGAATGATGAGTCTGTGAAGTCATAAGGGGGTGGGGTCTCCAGATGCCATCCGATGGCTACTCCCATTAGTTATATATGAAATGTGCGACATAGAAGCAGACAGATAGGTGGGGTGCAGCGTCAGAGGAGGGTCGCAGGTCGGCGGCGACGGAGGAAGGAGAACGCCTAGAGAAAGAAGAAGACCAGGGAAAGAAGAAGACTGGAAGAAGAAACAGGGGGAAGAGGAAGTGGGGAAAGAAGAAGACCGGAGGAAGAAGACATTTTTAATAAAGGACTTGTCAAAAACTCTATTGTCTTTTGTCACATTAAACTACTTTTTTGGTGAATGGGTAGGGGTACAATGTACCTGATACTCATTCACATGTGGGGGGTGGGATCTGTGGGCCCCCTTGTTAAAGGGGCTTCCGCATTCTGATAAGCCAGGTCGAACTTTGTAAAAAGTGAAGTGTTAAATGCCAAGTGTTTTTTCTGACCAGCTATGAAGTCAGGGTGGTCCATTATAGGTAATAGTGGGGAAAGAGAGGGAGAGATTCTTTTTGTTGCAGGCTCTCCATTTCAGAGCATTTTTGGGCTATATGGGATTGCTGAGAGCGAAATGTGAGAACTAAATTGCTTCGTAGAGACTAGGGAGGAGCTGAACACCCCCTGGTTTGGTTTGCACCAGAACATGCGAACAGGCAAAAAGTTCTAGCGTACATGCAAACCCTAATTAAAGTCTATGGGACATGAAAAATCAAAAGTGCTAATTTTAAAGGCTTATTTGCAAGTTGTTGCCATAAAAAGTATACAGGTATTGCACCAGGGGTCATGTGTCAATGCAAAAAAAGTTTTTAAAACAACTGTTTTTTCAGGAGCAGTGATTTTGATAATGCTTGAAGTGAAAAAATAAAGAGGAAATATTTCTTTAATTATCATGCATGGGGGGTCCCCTTAGTCTGCCTGTAAAGTGTCGCATCTGTGCAATGTGTAGAGCAGTGCCGCAGCAAAATGACATTTCTAAAGGGAAAAAATGTCATCTAAACTTGCTTGCAGCTGTAATGTATTGCAGACTCTGGGCAATATAGATGAAAAATCAATAAAAAAAACATCCTGGGTTCGTCCTCCCCAGTCCATACCAGGCCACCAGCCCCTCCTCCTGAACCATACCAGGCCACATGCCCTCAACATGGGGAGGGTGCTTTGGGGTCCCCCCCAAAGCACCTTGTCCCCATGTTGATGGGGATAAGGGGCCTATAGTTGCGGCAAAGCATAGAATCCTTTTCATCTTTAGGTATAACAGTTACAGTATATAGGACGTTAATGGCAAAGTGAGTTAAATGCCACTAAGAAATGAGGAGACAGTTGCGTTTGAGTCAAGGTATCACTGCTATCCCCACCCCTTTGCTTATGTGATAGGGATTCCAGTGATGTCATTTGTTCCTAAGGATGTGGCAGGTGCAAGCACTTTCTGCTTGCTTGGAAATCATTGACAGTGGGAAGCTGTCATATATATGTATAAAAACAGAAGAAAACACTTCTTCCATATTAGATGCTTGGCTCAAGCTGAACAGGGGCCGTGGAAGGACATTTGCCCTTTGACTCATCCTTATTCTTAGCCACTGTCCATTTGTGTGCTGTTGCTTCTAATCAGGAATTACAGTATATGCCAAAGGCACTTTTTTTACTAATTGCTTTACCACATTAAATTGTGCAAAATTATGCCTGTTAGAAAGCAAAATATTTTAGATGTACAGTAGATTAACTTTAAAAAGAAAAAAAAATGCTTTTTAATAACATTGGAATGATAAACCTTCACCAAAAACTGCTTACATTTGTCACATACTGTATATTGAGAATTGTATGCCCCTTTATGGCAGAAGATTTTTCATTTTTTTTAAATATATGTTTATTAAAATGTTTTTAGGTATACAGAACATAGAAAGGTAAACATTAAAGGAAAGTGAAATAATCTTGTAGTATAACAATCCATAAGGATGGAAGCACAGTTTACATTTCTATATTCCAAAGTAAAAGCAATCATGGCTACTTGTATTAAAGAAAATTTTTCAATTTTCATCAACAAACAGGAAATCTCCATTGTGGAAGAACTTATTTCTCACATTTCGGTGCTCATAGTTCCCCCATTGAAGCATTCTAGTTTTTAAGGTGATAGCTGCATTGCACTAAAAGAAGCTGAGCTGAGGAAATACTTTAATGGGCTCTGTGACTGGAATCACTTTGGGCGGGGGGGCCTGTGGAACCCAGCTTACCTTAGAGAGCTCTGGGAACCCATTTTCCAGCTCCCCAGGCCCCTCTTACGTGTAAGCCTGTGTCTATTAGGGGCACAGGGTGACTGAGAAACCCATCAGGTCTGCCCTAACCTCACTGTACAACCACACCGGACAGAAGCAATTTGTTTTACCCCTGTTATCCTGGGTCTTATATGTGTGGTTTGTGTTGTGTGCTCTTTCACTTTGGACATTATGAACATTATCTCTCAAGAAATATATGAAGACAATGAATTCCATCTTTCAGACTGCTAGAGTATTGTAGGAGTGTCTCATAGACCATTGCTATATAGTTTGTTGTTTGTTGAAGTAAGGGAGTAAAAGGAAAATTTGTATCTTGCAGTGAGGTGTTACTTGGCATGTTGATGTAATGGTATTGTCAGGGATGCAAATCCGTAGGAGTGTATACACTGCTCCCAAACCGCCCCCAAAGATGCCTCTTGCAGGACTTTTTCTAACGTCCTGCAAGTGCACCACCCCAGTGTGAAAGCACTCAGGCTTTCACACTGGCACCCTAGTGTGAAAGCACTCAGTTTTTCCCACTGGGGAGGCATGGGAGGCGTTTTTTAGGTGCTTTACATGCCCTATTTTAGCGCTAAAATGACTGAAAAATTCCTTCAGTGTGAAAGGGGTTTTATGGTTAACTTTGGGCTAAACCATTATTAATTACCATAAACTGCATAGATAGCATTTTCATCCTCCTGTCATCTCTTCAATTTTTTTCATCAGTTTTGAACAGGCTGGCTATATGTTGAAGATATACCGTATTTGCCGGCGTATAAGACGACTGGGTGTATAAGACGACCCCCTATTTTTCCAGTGAAAACTTAGGTTTGGGGCTATACTCGCCATATAAGACTACCCCCCTTCCGAGGCAACACCATTTACAAAAAAAAAAAAAAAAAAAAAAAAAAAAAAAACCATCAGAAAAAGGAAACTGGTGAACTACAAATCCCAGAGATCCCACAATTGGTAGGCAGCAACAATGAATCCTCTCCTCCAAAGCACAATAAATCATACCTGTATTTTAGGGGAGATCTGGAGCTGGATGTGCAGTACAGGATGCTTTGTTAATATGTAGAGCACCAAGTACACACAGTATATGATGCTGTGTTAGTACAGTAGCGCCAGGTACACTTCAGAATACAGTGTGCAGACAGTGTGCACCGCTGAGCCAATCACGGCAGGCATTGTATTTTACTAATCTGTTGATGGATACAAAGCCTGCTCGGATTGGCAGAGGCTGTGACATCAGCCCACGCCGCTCTGACTCATGTAGCCTGCTCGGATTGGCAGAGGTTGTTACCCAATCCAAGCAGGCTTATCAGGCTCTGTATTCATCAGAGTGCATCGCCCGCCGGGATTGGCTGAGCGGCACATACTGTATACATATTACAATTTTACAGAGCACCCAGCGGACTGATATCCATCTGGCGGCTTCTTCACCCGGCGTATAAGACGACCCCCGCTTTTTGGCTGTGTAATTTTGGTATAAAAGGTAGTCTTATACGCCAGAAAATACAGTAAGTCTATTAAGTTATAGTTAATTCTAATTTTAATCGACTTCTTTGTATTATTAAACCAATTTAAGTATTTTACTACCTATTAGATGTTTTATGGCTGCCAGCTGTTAGCACTAATGCAAAGTGCAGCTAACATTAATTCATATTAAATTTCCTGGATGTCTACATACAGCAAGGTTTGTCTAAAGTGTTAGGCCTCCTCACGTCTAGCATCACAAGTAGAGATAATGAAATTGATGGGTTCAAGGTTGGTTATGAATTTGGCTGATTTGTAGCCAGTGGATTTTCCCAAATATGTGCCAGCCTATCTGCTGGCTCTAATGTTTGCCAAATTACTGATTTAGACAATAATGTTTGACTGTGTCTGATGGTTTTGTTTGTTTAAAAAAATTTTTAGAACTCACAAAAAATGCACACTAAGTAACAGCATATTGGCTCTATGTAAAATAATTGCTAACAATGTAGTTATAAAAGACATTACATTTTTTTTTAATTCTCTTTATTTGATATTCAACTAAATTGACATAGGTGCTACTTTTCTTTTGAGAATTATATTTTTTCCGGTTGTTAAAATTACAGATTTGTTTTGTCTTTCTTTTCAGTGGGCACAGGAAAGGTTTTCCATTTTGGTTTTATTTGTCCTTAAAATAGAACAGTTGGCACTATCAGCACAACACATTTTTCACTGAAATCAACACAATTTAAAGCTAGATTATATGAGGAAAATATGATTTTAAAGGGGTTTCTGTCACTGGATAAAGGTCATATGCCTGATATTTTTTTTATTAGCATGCTGACCCATTAATTCATGAATGCAACTACACCAATCTGTGATGTAAGATACTCAAACTGTATATATACTGTATGTCTTTGGGTTTATTACTCAATAATCACTGCATTCTTAACTGCCACCATTTGTACTTTGGACTGTAAGATATTCCACACTCCTAAACCTTTAGACCCCTTTCACACTGTGGCGGTGCATTAGCGGTAAAACCCTGATAGTGGTAAAGCGCCGCTAAAACTGTTATAGTGGCGCTTTTCTGCCACTAGCGGGGAGCTTTAACCCCCACTAGCGGTCAAAGAAAGGGTTAAAAGTGCCCGTGTTGCAGCACTGCTGAAGCACTTTGCAGGCGATTCGGCAGCATTGCCCATTCATTTCAATTGGCAGGGCGTTTTGTGAGCGGTGTATACACCACTTCTGCGCCACCCCAAAGATGCTGCTTGCAGGACTTTTTTTTCTCGTCCTGCAAGCGCACCGCCCCAGTGTGAAAGCACTCAGGCTTTCACACTGCAATTAGGGAGGAGCGGCGTGCTGACGTCATCACATTACCGCGCTAGACCTGGAAGCAACGGGCAGCAATACACGAGCCGGCCGGCTTTAATATTTACACGCCTTTTATATCTACTTTCTTGTAAGTGTGATTCTTTTTTATCTCATTAAACGGTTTTTAAGTGATACACTATGAGTTCTCTCTATTCTTATCCTTGCATGATGCCTGATTGGGAATATTGAGAGAGTCTGTTTTAGCATCCAGTGGACATCAATTCACCTGCCCCAGAGACCCGTGGCTGGGAGAATAAGCCAAATGCCCTTAGGATCTCTGTGACAGGAGATCTTGCCGTCTGGTAAGGGACAGTGTTTTTGATGGTGGAGGTCCTTTCTGTCTGACCACGTTTTTCTTCGGGTGCAATACGTGTGCTGTCACCAACGAGATCTCTATGCTTATATGGACATCTTATGATTTTTATGCCTATATGGACATTTTATGATCATGAAATTGATTTGCCATGGTCATACCACTTCATGATTTACTTGTACACCTTTAATGTATTTAAATTTTATTATTTTTCTGGTGTCTATATATATGTTCACGCCTCTAAAAATTTATTCTTTTGGTGGGTTTACACTAGCAGCGCAGTCATCCGGATCTATCTATATAATTGCATTATAGAATATAAAAAAAAAGTCAGTTACTTTGCTGAGTAACTAATTACTTTTCCAATGTAGTAACTGAGTTACTAACACAATTACTTTTTGGGAGAAGTAATTTGTAACTTAACTAATTACTTTTTTAAAGTAAGATGACCAACACTGGTCTGTACCAATTCCGACGCACAAAATTCCTACACATGTTCGGAAGCAATTCAACGTATGCTCGGAAGCATTGAACTTAATTTTCTCGGCTCGTCGTAGTGTAGTACGTCACCGCATTCTTGACGGTCGAAAGTTCAGCAAACTTTTGTGTGACCATGTGTATGCAAGCCAAGCTTGAGCGGAATGCCTTCGGAAAAACTATCCAAGATTTTTCAGATGGAAATTCCGCTCGTGTGTACGTGGCATAAGTTTTGGGCAGCTTAGTTTAAATGAATGCTTACTGTTGCAGAAGGCTCTGGTAGCTGTGTATGCTGAAATATAGTGCAGCAGCTTTTGCTGTATACATTAATCCATACTGTGGTCCTGCCCGAGTCCTACACTCTTCCCTTCTGCCACTGAAAATAAAAAGTCAGTCTTTAGGCATTTCAGTCATTCAGGAACAGCCTTGTATTTTTATCAATGAATACAAGGTGTTTTCTGACTGGCTGAGGTGGAGAGGTGGGTGGAAGTTCCACCTTGGCCAATTAAAGAAATGCAAGAAGCTTCTGAGATGCCACATGGTAGACTGTTTTTTTCTAGTCCCACCACAGTTTACTGTGTGTAGCACATATTGCAGCATACACAGTTGCCAGAGCCTTCTGTAGCAGTCAGCATTAGTTTCAACCAAGCTGGCCCAAGGTAACTTTTTAAAATTACAGGAAGCATAGACTTCTTTAAAGTAAGTCAATCATTTTGTGCTCTAACAATTGTTAATAGTTATCTTTATTTCATAATGGTTATTTAACATTTTACTTTACCCTACCAAGACATCAAATATCTACATGCATTTTTAATATCAAATTTTCATATTTCACCCTTTCTTCAATGCAGAAGGTTAAATAGAGGGGACTATAAGTTAATATTTAAAATGTATTATAGATAATTAGTATTGCAATAAATCACCTGAGATAAATTACCTTATGCAATGCAGCTAAAAATAACAACAAGTTTTAAGTGTTTGGTAGTTTGTTTGATGACCTTGGTTTCACTTCCTAAAGTGGTAAATTAAATATTAAACATTGCTGAAAATGAAACTAACAAGGTAGCAATGGGCAAGCAAATTTGTGTTTCTCTTAAGAAAAAATGGGACTTGTTAGGATTGCAAAGAACTATGCATTTATTGACCTTATTACTTACTGCACCTTCACATTTATTTTTACATTTTTTGTGAGTATTTATGGGCATTCAACATAAATGTGATTTTCTATATATGTCTTTTATCTATATTAGAGCCACAACCTTTATTGCCTATATATGTGTAGGTAAATCAGTAACATGCCCCTAGGAACACTTAACCCCTACACTGCCACCCCCTGGTTAACCCCTTCACTGCCAGTGTCATTTACACAGGAATCAGTGCATTTAAAAAGCACTGATTGCTGTATAAATGACAATGGTCACAAAAATGTGTCAAAAATGTCCGATGTGTCCGCCATAATGTCGCAGTCACAATAAAAATCGCGGATCGCCGCCATTACTAGTAAAAAATAATTATTAATAAAAATGCTATAAAACTATCCCCTATTTTGTAAACGCTATAACTTTTGCACAAACCAATCAATAATAGCTTATTGCGATTTTTTTTTACCAAAAATATGCATTTTTTTCAAAATTGTCGCTCTTTTTGTGTTTATAGCGCAATCTTCCTGGAAGTCCCAATGCTGGGCAAACTGGGAAGACACAGTCTGCCATTCCTGTGTGTTTGAAGGAAACTGTGGAGTAAAAGAAAAAACTATTTGTACTTTTGCACATAACATTGCAAGCAGATTAGACACAAACATTCTTGGCCAACATAAGTATTACATTTCTTGAAATGAGTATTTAAAGACAAAAGTATAAGGTCCACTTATCAGATTCCTCCCCTCCTCTGATGGCCCATTGTAAAACTTTTAGGGTGGGGGGTGGGGAGGTGGGTAGATGTTTTGGACAGGTAACCCTCTCCACTTGATTGAGAGCTGAATGCATAAATAATGTGTGTTACTTTGGCCAGCCCCTCCTTACTTACACTATTGGCAGCCCAATGGACAGGTAAGAAGTGTCATAATACAAAAATATGAATATACACTGTACAAATTAAAGCACATTTTTACATTCTGCAATTACCTATCAAGATAATAGAAGAACAAAACCTTAAACAGTAACATTTGAAAGTATTCAGGCAGGCCCTTGCACTACATGCATTGGCGAATTCATCCATAAATATGACCACAAAAGAGGTACGGTAGGTATAGTGTGTATGGGTTTGGCAAAATCAGCAGATAGAGTATTTGTATCAGTTGACTTAGTGGTTGGGGGGAGGGAGGGTTCCAAATGAGTCCCCCCCCAAAAAAGCCTCTTGCACTCTGCATGAATTTATGCCCGGAAGTGGGTGTGTGTGTCCCGGAAGACAGCGCGCCGGGACAGGAAGTGGCGTAAACTCCCGTGGGAGTTTATGCCCGGAAGTGGGTGTAAAAACCTGTCTTAGACAGGTATCTGCACCCCCCTCCCCCCTGAAAGGTGCCAAATGTGACACCAGAGGGGGGAAGGGTTCCGATGGACGGAAGTTCCACTTTAGGGTGGAACCCCGCTTTAAGGACAAAAATAACATTTGGACACAATTTAGGGGGTGTTTAGGGTAAGCACTACATAGGAGCTGAAAAAATACATTGTTAAGTGACTAGGCTAGGTGTCTATGGGCCCAGGATAGTATGCTGGGTAGGTTAGTGAAGGCAAATATGCATGAAGGACAAAAAAGGAACTTTAAAAGCTTCCAGCATGCAAGAGGACCTTCACAGCATATTACAATCATGGTAATTAGGGAATGATGAAAGAAATACAATAAATTAGCAAACATTAAATACATAGAATGTGATGTTAAATGATAAAACTTACCTTACTATAGTCCTTCTGCAGGATCTGTATGATGGCAGAACAGGTCTCTGGAATAATGATTCCCAGAGCCTGGGGGGAGATGCCAGTCGAGAACTTGATGTCCTGCAGACTTCTCCCTATTGCCAAGTACTGCAAGGTGGCGACGAGCTTCTGCTCGGAAGTGATGGCTTGCCGCATACAGGTTCCCGCTTCGTAATATAAGGGGACAGCAAAGCCAACAGACGGTGAAAAACGGGGTTTGTCATCCTGAGATAATTCCTGAAATCATCAAGATTATTCTCCCTTATCTCCCGCAACAAAGGCATGTGCAAGAATTGGTCACGCTGGAGTAACCAGTTCTTCGTCCATGAACTCCTCCTCACCCTGTTCATGGACTGGACTTGGGTCAAAGCAAGAACTCCAACACCAAGCCCTTGCACAGCATGAACTCTACGACGAGTACGTACCAGCAACATGGCTAGAAAACGGTTGGCTGGTCCGAACGAACTAACAGAACGCACTGAAAATCAGAAAGAAACTGAATTTCGGACAACATTTGTGTGACCATGTGTATGCAAGAGATGTTTGAGCCAACATCCGTTGGAAAAAAATCCATGTTTTTTTTTTGTCGGAATGTCTGATCGTGTGTACAATGGCATAAGGCTGGTCACAATAAAAGGCCACTCTATGCTACAGATGTCGCAAGTTTTGAGGGAGTGTGCAATTGGCATGATGACTGCAGGAATGTCGACCAGAGATGTTGCCCTTGAATTGACTGTTCATTTCTCTACCATAATCCATCTCCAAAGGCATTTCAGAGAATTTGGCAGTACATCCAACCGGCCTCACAACCGCAGGCCACGTGTAACCACACCAGCCGAGGACCTCCACATCCAGCATCTTCACTTCCAAGATCGTCTGAGACCAGCCCCCTGGACAGCTGCTGCAACAATCGGTTTGCATAACCAAAGAATTCCTGCACAAACTGTCAGAAACCATCTCAGGGAAACTGCATGCTCGTTGTCCTCATCGGGGTCTCGACCTGACTGCAGTTCATCATCGTAACCAAATTGAGTGGGCAAATGCTCACGATGGTGTCTGGCACTTTGGAGATGTGTTCTATTCACGGATGAATCCCTGCTTTTGCTGTACAGGGCAGATGGCAGGAAGCATGTATGGCGTAATGTGGGTGAGTGGTTTGCTGATGTCAACGTTGTGGATCAGCGTTGACATCAGCCCATGAGTGGCCCATGGTGGGATTATGGTATGGGCAGGTGTATTCTATGGACATACGGCAACAAGATCCTGAGGCCCATTGTTGTGCCATTCATCCACGGCCCCATGTTGCAAGGATCTGAAAATATCACAGTTCTTGCATGACCAGCATAGTCACCAGACATGTCACCCATTGAGCATGTTTGGGATGCTCTGGATCGTCGTATCCGACAGCGTGTTCCAGTTCCTGCAAATATCCAGCAAATTCACACAGCCATTGAAGAGGATTGGACCAACATTCCACGGGCCACAATCAACAACCTGATCAACTCTATGCGAAGAAGATGCGATGCACTGCGTGAGGCAAATAGTGGTCACACCAGATTTTGACTGGTTTTCAGACCCCCCCCCCCCCCCCCCCCCCCAATATAGTAAAACTGCACATATTATAGTGGCCTTTTATTGTGGCCAGCCTAAGGCACACCTGTGCTATAATCATGCTGTCTAATCAGCATCTTGATGTGCCACACCTGTGAGGTAGATGGATTATCCCGGCAAAGGAGAAGTGCTCACTAACACAGATTTAGACAGATTTGTGAACAATATTTGAGAGAAATAGGCTTTTTGTGAACATAGAAAAGTCATAGATCTTTCAGGTCAGCTCGTGAAAAATAGGGGTAAACATAAAAGTGTTGCTTTTATAATTTTGCTCAGTGTATATGCTATGCGAGCGATTCGTTTTTTTCCGTGAGTTGTAAGAGCTAACGATAATTGGGTTTGGTTTATTACTCAGTGCAGTGTTGGAACGTTAGTACAGATAGAATTGTGGATTGTGTGGATTGTATGGTTGTGAAATGGAACTTGTGTATACATATGTTAAAAAGTACGCCTCTGCCAGTTATCATTCATGTGCAGATGAACCTCTTAAAAGCCAGTGTAATGTACTAGTGTCTCAGTGTCAGCAACATAATAACAGATTACTGGGTAGACAGCTAAAAAAGAAAGCAAAGAAAGAAAGAATTAAATTTATATCTGAGCAAATGGGGGGGAAGTGGGAAGCAGAAAGGAGATGTCTCGGGGAAGACATAGAGAAGGTCAGTGAAAACCTTCTAAAGATTGCAACAGCCTCCAGTAGTGAGATGGAGGAATTGCGGGCAAAAGCCGGCGATTTGTCAGGAAAAAATAGTGACCTACAAGAACAGCTTCAGAGGTGCAGCATGGACTGCGTCATGAAGAGTAAACTTGTAGAGTCATTGTGAATAAAGTTATCAGAGATGGAAGAATTGGTTACGTCTTTAGAAAGGAAATTAGCAAACGCACACTCCCAACTTCTTATTAAAGAACAGTGTATAATATCGCTCAATGAGCACAAAACAACATGCCAATTGGCCGATATCTGCACAGTCAGTGAGGAAACACAGTCTACTATTGCGCCTATAGCGTCAAAGCAGAATACCAGTTTGATTACAATCCAAGTGAGACTCATGTTATGCCAGATTCTGGGTGAATTTAGTGCCCGGGAGTCGCCAGTGGGTTTGTCCAATAAGTTTGAAACTCTAGTCCGTAAATTCCATTTGAGTAATGAGGATGCATGCTCTCTTCTAAAAGCATGGCTACCAGGACCTTTGATAGGCCAGTTATCGGCACAGGTTAATGATAACTTAGCAGATGCAGAGGTGCAGAGGAAAGAATTGCAGCGTCTTGTGGACAGTCGTGATAATGGTATGAGTGATTTGCAACGAATGAAATTTAGGAGAGGAGTTGACCCAATATTGTTCTGCAGTGAGTATCTTGCATTGTATACGAGAGTCTTCAACTGTCCTGACTTATTAGAGGATGATGCAAGTTTCATATACTCGATGGCCAATAAGTGTTATGTAAGCTATCCCACTAGAATGGCTCTGAGGAATGCTAGGTCCTACCAAAATTTTGTCAATATCCTGCGAGATTTCTGTCAAGAGTCCAGTGATAACGAATATGGGTCGCAGGCAGGTGTATCCGTAATAAGCAGAAATATAGGAAGGAGGAGAGAGTTCAGACATTCTAAATGGAATAGACATAGGCATAGATTTCATAAAGCCCTTAAAATTGCTAGCGTGGAGCAGGAAACCCCAGAAATACAACAGCTACAAATTGATTCAGGAGTTGAAATGGAAACTTCTGATAACTCCTCAGACGATGAAAGTGTAAAGTCTGTTCATTCCAATCATAGTAATATTATCCAGCAATGTGAATTTCCAGCACCAGATGTTCAAAAAAGGGCCTATGCAGGGAAACCAGAGCTAAAATGTTTTTTGTGTAAAAGGGGAGGTCACATCGCAAAGTATGGTTGGGCGAATAACGATATCAAAAGAAGATCATACCCAAAAACGACCCCAAGGCATTATGAATGTTATTCGGCCAGGTGGGGTAGCAATCCAAAGCATGGAGCCCATAGTAAGCAAACCCAGTTCCCGGTTAAGACCCAGTTACGGAGTCTACAAACTGAAAAGCAATATGTAGGACAGTTGCATAAAATCAAAACGGAGGTAGCCGCATGGTTATTCAAACACTGGGGGAAGCAATGTTAGCAGCACCTAGTCAGCTGCAAGTATGTTAAAAATATTATGATCAAGGTTTTCTTTCTATGAATAAGGTTGATGTGAGTTTCAGATTTGGAATAGGATAGAGGACCTTGATATATAGTTTTATTATTTTGAAGGATGGGCCTCTGAATTGAATAACTCTATGATTATTGTTTTTTTTTTTCCCTCTTAGTTTTAAGTATTTTTGTAATGTTTTATAAGGTTTAATATTTTATTAATTTTTATAAAAAAAATATATAAATTTTTATAAAAAAATTTTTATTAATTTTTTCCATTTTTTTTTTATTTTTTTTTATTTTTAATGTTTTTAATTTTTTTATTTTTTAGTCTAGTTGTTTATTCTACCATTCTGGCTTGTAGGTGTTCCCCTAGCAGTACAATTAATGGGAAGAGGCTTGGGGCACTTAAAGTCAATTGTCATGATAATCGTGTTTAATCATTGTCTTTGTGTTCCTTTTCCAGAAATCAGGGAAGAGAACAGGTTTGGATACTAAACATTTGTGTTTTGTTTGCAGGTCCGTCAAAGTGAGACCAACACGGGGGTTAGGTTATTGTAAATGCATAATAGATTATCACATGGTACCATGAGCTCATTAATTAGTAATTGTTTGCAAACAATGAAAACATTTAAACAAAAATCTGACATTAATGGACTAAAGAGTTACAAATGAGGTAGCAAATGTTGTGATGAAGTTACAAATGTTGTGTTTGTGTTGTTTTTCCCATTAACTAATTATCTTTCAGATCAAAGGAGCATGCACTCTTCTCCACGGATGTCTTTAACTAAAAGTTGAGTGTTTGTCATTGTTTTATGGTGGTTGTCTTGTCATGTTGTTCTTGGGTGATAATGGCCAGATTTTAAATTTTTTGGGGGTATTTGTTTAGTCATCTATTTTAGTTTTAATTTTTTTTTTTTGTTCAGGTGGGACATTACTATGTTTAGCCCACCTGAAAGGGGGGTAATGGACGATGCCCTCAGGTAGCAGCTGGATACTTTTTGTTTAGGACAAAGTTGGTAGAAAACCAGTCTAGCCGCGGGAGGTTTTTCTTTTACTAAAAGGTTTAGCCTTTGTCCACCTGAAAGGGGAATTAGTGCATAGATCGTAAGATAAAGATAAATGCATTGGTTGTTTTTCTTTTTGCGTTTTTAAATTGAGAATTTTTGAGAAACAACAGTGACGTTCGTTTTTGAAATTTTTGATCATACCATGGGGATTCATTTTAGAGTGGATTCTGCCTAAAGAGGTCATGGTTGTTTTGATAGTTTGGTCAAGTTGAAGAAGCCAGGAACCCTAAGTTCCTGGGTTCCAAGGAGGAAAATAGGAGTAAATATAGTAAGCGAGCAGATATTATGGATAAGAATTTGATTCTGCTCTTGTTTTTCAATTCCAGAATCCTGGTGGAGCGAGATTGGAAAGGTTCTGGAAAATGGATGACAGATGATCATCTGGTTGGCAGTGTGTCTGTGCCATACCACGCCCCAAATTTATTCTACTAAATATCAGGAGAGATGGGACAAACAAAAAGATTCACTTTAACACTTTTTCTTTTCCTATGGACGATCTGGTGCTGAATCTGAAAGACTGTGCCTATCAATAAGACTTGAAACATTTTTTTTTTTTTTGCTGGACTCTCTCCTGATGAATGCAAACGTGTTATTAATATACGTACAATGGGTTGGAGGTTGGGGGAAGGAACAAAACACATCCAATCCATCAGAACATGAAAATGTAAAATATATATGTTTTTTGTTGGAGGGAGGAGTTGAAATAAGAAAAGTTGTGTAATGTATGACATGTATTGACGTAACGGAATTTATATGGTGCAGGTACCCAGGAGGCTTGCACTTATGCATAATAAGGTGTCTGTTGGCCAGACTAGAGGGTGCCAGGTGACACATCAATGGGGTGAACATTTCCTTGTATGGGGGAGATGCGCCTGGTTGAGGTCTCACCTGAGAAGTTGAAACCCTGCACAGGGAATGCCAGTGTATACACACAGGAGCATGCTCCGATAGATAAAGGGAACGAACGCGGACTACCAGGGTACAGTATGCCTTCACCATATGGCTCTGCAACATCTCACAGTGGTTGATAAAACCTATTACCCTATATTTGCTGAGTATACGCTGAATCAAGTGCGGTCATTGTAGAAGTGACTTACTCCCAGAGAGGTGCGGACACAGAATAAGGTGCATGCAGGATGCTTATCTCTGAGGAGTAACCACAAGAGGAGGCGTGTATTCAGCACTATATTGGGGGAATAGAAGCTGGGATGGGTGTTGGTAATGGAGTAGACATCGGTATCCTGAGGAACAAACTCTCAGCCATAGCTTGAGCGGGACTTTGTTACTCAGAGAGATTGGTGGCATCCTTAATAACATTCACAAAATACCCAGGGTCTCCAGATTTGGTGAACCATGTTGAGAGGTTGGTGGAGGGGGTGAGGGTACAGGATAGAAATCGGTCATGGGCGCTGGCGTACACGCAGTGGCGGGCGGAAGTGTCTACCAGCATCAAGCTGATTGTGCAATCTCTGTATAAAGGGCAGTGGCCTGATGAGTTAGCATCACCGCTCAGTAAGACTCTGCCACAACACGTCGCTTACACTAATCCAAAATGATGGTTGAATGCCTGGATGGGCTGTACCAGTTTGGATGGTGAAAGGTGTTAGGCTGTATGATCCCATATACAGAAGTGCGGACTTGGTCTGTATATTTGGTGGCATCAATGGGCTTACTGATTGGGGATTCTATCTTGTCGCATTTGAGGCTAAATCACCCACATGTGATCAGAGGAGATGGAAGCAGGTTGATACTTTCCTCGGTCGGAAGCCTGACCATGATGTCCTTTGTATGCCAGGTCAATACCTCATGGGGGTGAACGTAAAAATGTTGGGAAGTTATTTCAGGGATCATTGCTGGGGAGGAAGCACCTGGGTGTCATTTGGGACATAGACGAGTTTATTTCTTTGTCCTAAAGAATACCGATGTAATGCTAGTCATAAAACTGGAAGGTTCCTTGAACCTAACCATAGGTAGAGGTGCATGGTATACCCTGGGCATGGTCTCTGAAATCCAGGCACAGGGATGGAATTGTGTGTTTTTTTTTTTGTCATTTTTGCAAACTTATATGTGTGATTAGACTCGATATTTATATAGAAGGGTCTCCCATTTGTCTATGCAAGTTAAGGGACGAATTGACGGTAGGGTCTCTGTGTACAAATTAGAGACCTTGCTGCCAAGTCTGAGCCCTGCAATACCGCTGTGAGCAAGCCTGCCTAATCCCGATCCATATTTACAGTAAAGGGTTATAGGGTTGGGAGCGGGGTGCGTAAATGGACGGGACACATATATATGTATATAGTATGTTAATAAGTTGATTTATGTTATGATATAATGTGATGCCATGCTATCTATATTAGAGTGGGTGTGCACCAGGAGAAAATGGACAGCAAGTGAATGTCACATTTACAGAAAACTTAACAGCTTTTTACCTTGCGGGTGAATTTGTTAGCAAGTTGTTGGATTCAATATGAACTTATGTAGTCTCACATCGGTTCCTTTACAGTGCCTTTTTGGAGAGTAGGATACACTCCCCGGATCCGAATGTAGCCAGTTAAACAACTATGTTATATCTATGAGAGCTGATTCGCATTACAATGCTCTGATCTGTCTATAAGATAAGCAAGCTTCAAGGGAGACTGTTACTACTAAGATGGCTATGGATACCTATTGGATGGAAGGCAGATGGGGGGTGGCTATGAGTGGGTGTGTAGGTTTGGATGAAGAGTTCGCACACACAGGAAGTCAGTCTCTGTTTGCTGGGACGCCCTGACATGAGAATGTGTGCCTGACAACCTCATGGTCTGGCGGCCATCTTGAGGCCTTCCCTTTTGGATCATGTCTTGGTCATCTGAGTCTAGCCGGTGCTACAAGCCTCACGGAGGGCCCTGTGATAAGTATCTTTGATATTCTTGTATTATATGATTTGATTGTAAGCTTTGTGATATTGTAATGTCTTTTAATACTTTATGTTAGCGTTCCTGATTCTTGGGAAATAAATAAGATAGTGTGTCACTAGCAGCAGTGTGTGTATTTTCATAACTAACTTTATATCAGAGTGCCTAGCAGGGTTTAATAGACCTGCTAACTATGGGAATAGACATGTTAATAGTAGTTGTATACTGCAGCGATTTCTACACAAGTGTTCTTCTTATTGCTGAAAATTTGTTTATTCATAGTTTCAGTTGGTCAAATGTATTTGCTGTAATAAATGAACATACAGAAGTGTGTCTCCTCCCATACATAACCAGCTAAGCAAACTGACATACAATACTTACTGTTTTTTTCCATGGAAAGGAGGTAGTCTGCTTCCATGTTGAGACCAGCCTGTATGCCCTTCAGAATTGAAGGGTACTTTGACTGGGGTTCTTCAAATATGGGGGTACACTTTCCAAAACACCAATGCCTATTATGTTTTTGCTTCTATTTGGACTAATACCAACTATGGACTTAAGTTCAATGATATCACAATGAACTTTGAAGGTTTTATAAGTGAGTAAAAGAGAGCAGATTCTCCCTTTCTTTGGATGCAAAATGGTATCAGCACGAGAATATATACATGTGATTCCCCTAGTGGCCAATAAAGAATGTTTCCCAAGTGGAGCTCACTACCAACTGATACTGGACATCAATTGTATCACCTTGAAATGAGAAAGTGGCAATTTAGAGTCACTTTTTTATTCGGTGGTAAGTAATTGGAGGTTTTACCAAAGCAGACGACTCATGCTTATCCTTTAAACTACTACATAGGACACCACTGCCAATGGATCTATCCAAGGGCCCCTTTTGCGATGACTCTTTCTACCATTACCCTGCATGGGCAACTTTGTCTTTCTTTTTTTTTTAAACGGGGGACCATGCCCCTAAACTGAAGTTTGGAATGACATTTCTCACAAAATGCATCTACCACTCTGAGTCTATTCACCCTAAGTGTTGTTCAGATGCAGGGAACCAATAGTGGAATCTAGGTTTTTTCTCCAATGGTGAGTTCATGTCAGGAACTGTTGGCTGTGTGGAAGTGCAGCCAAGAAAAAGGCATTACAAGTTCTGCACTAAACTATGGAACAAGCTGCTGTGTGCATGACTGCAAGGATGGGGTGGTCAAAGCAGGAGAAGGATGCCATCCTTTCCGGGACAAGGGAAAGACTACTATGGTTATAGGGGATTTCCCCACCTTGGTAAGAGAATCCGGCAGTGTGTGAGTAAGCTGTAGGCTGGTGCAAACTGGTATTGTAAACCCCAGTTAAAGGGGAAGTGAAGGATGTTGTCACGTACCTAGTGGCGAGTCTGGCTTGCAGTGGGAGACCTCTCTTACGTCCCAGACTTGCAGCCCCTGATAGTGGAGACAGGGGGCGCAAAAGTCAAAGGAGGCACGAGTGTCTGGCAGGATCAACCAGTTGCGGATGGATGAGCAGTACTTGACAAGGGATGACAGGAACCAGCAGACAGCAGGTGGCAGGAACCAGCAGACAACAGGTGACAGGAACCAGCAGACAGCAGGTGACAGGAACCAGCAGACAACAGGTGGCAGGAACCAGCAGACAACAGGTGACAGGAACCAGCAGACAGCAGGTGGCAGGAACCAGCAGACAACAGGAACCAGCAGACAACAGGTGACAGGAACCAGCAGACAACAGGTGGCAGGAACCAGCAGACAACAGGAACCAGCAGACAACAGGTGGCAGGAACCAGCAGACAGCAGGTGGCAGGAACCAGCAGACAACAGGTGACAGGAACCAGCAGACAGCAGGTGGCAGGAACCAGCAGACAACAGGAACCAGCAGACAACAGGAACTGGCAGGTAAGTGGTCACAGGAACTGGCAGACAGCGGACTACAGGAACCAGCATGCAGCGGACAACAGGAACCAGCAGACAACAGGAACTGGCAGGTAAGTGGTCACAGGAACTGGCAGGCAGCGGACTACAGGAACCAGCATGCAGCGGACAACAGGAACCAGCAGACAACAGGAACTGGCAGGTAAGTGGTCACAGGAACTGGCAGGCAGCGGACTACAGGAACCAGCATGCAGCGGACAACAGGAACCAGCAGACAACAGGAACTGGCAGGTAAGTGGTCACAGGAACTGGCAGGCAGCGGACTACAGGAACCAGCATGCAGCGGACAACAGGAACCAGCAGACAACAGGAACTGGCAGGTAAGTGGTCACAGGAACTGGCAGGCAGCGGACTACAGGAACCAGCATGCAGCGGACAACAGGAACCAGCAGACAACAGGTGACACTTCAGGACAGGTGCACAGAATGGTCAGACAAGCCGGGTTTGGTAACTGTGGAGCACACTGCGGATAAGCCAAGGGGATAAGCAAGAGGATGGTCGTGGGCAAGCCGGGATCGGGGCGGGCAGACAGCAGAGCAGGTGAACAGACAAGCCGGGTCACAGGTGCAGAGACAGAGAAGTTCAGGGTTTAGCAAGCGGAACGCTGTAGATCAGGCAGCAAGGGTTGTATGGAGATGGCTGGTTTAAATAGCCCGCCCGGCGCCAATGACCGTGCGCGCGCCCGTCCGTGCCCGCGCACGCGCACCCGCTCTATTCCGCGCATGCGCAGTAGCTCGCGCACCCGCTCGAACCCGCACACGCGATCGCAGCGGTGAGGAACTACTAGGCCCAGCAGGGCTTTCCTTACATTGCCCCCCCCCAAGGGGCAGCCTCCGGATGCCCAACTGGGACAGCTTTTCAGGGTGAGATCTCTTGAAGGCCTGGATCAGGTGTCTGGCATGTAAGTTGGCTTCGGGTTCCCATGAGTTTTCTTCTGAACCGTATCCCTTCCACTTGATGAGGTACTGTATCTGGTTATTCCTTTTCCGGCAGTCCACAATTGTTTCCACCTCAAATTCCTCTTCCCCATTGACCATTATAGGAGCTGGAGGATCTGTGGAACGTCCAGGGAAGGAATTGGGAACTGCTGGCTTCAGGAGCGAAACATGAAAAACCGGGTGTACCCGAAGTGATCCCGGCAACTCCAGCTCGTATGCCACCTCGTTGATCTTCCGCTTAACTGCGAAGGGGCCCAAGAATCTGGGGCCTAGCTTCCTAGAAGGGCAAGCAAGCCGGAGATTGATTGTGGACAACCATACTTTGTCTCCAGGTTCCAGGACCAGTTGCCCCCGTCTGCCCCTGTCGAAGACTTCCTTATTGAGGTCTTGCGCCCGGGTCATAGTTTCCTGCAACAACTTATTGTTAGACGAAAAGAAATCCACAGTCTCGAGAACAGCAGGGACGGAGCATTCTGGTACTGAGTTAGGCAGGAATGACGGATGGTAACCATAGTTGGCAAAAAACGGGGTCTGCTTGGTAGTGGAATGGGTAGAGTTGTTGTAGGCGAATTCCGCCAATGGCAACAGAGGGAGCCAGTCCTGTTGAGAGAAGGATGAGAAACAACGCAGGTATTGCTCAAGTGTCTGGTTCGTTCTTTCTGTCTGCCCGTTCGTCTGTGGGTGGTATGCGGAGGATAAGGACAGTTCGATGCCAAGAGAATTGCAGAGAGCCTTCCAGAACCGGGATGTAAATTGGACGCCCCTGTCTGAGATGATGTTCGCTGGAACCCCGTGAAGTCTAACAATACCTTTAATGAAAGCTTGGGCTGTCTCTGGTGCCGAGGGAGTCCCTTTCATGGGAATGAAATGAGCCATTTTGGATAGCCGGTCCACTACCACGAAGATGGCCGTATGGCCTTCGGAGGGAGGAAGTTCCACAATGAAGTCCATGGTAATTAGTTTCCACGGCCTTTCCGGAGCAGGTAGGGGTTTGAGTAGCCCCCAAGACTTAGTTCTGCAGCTCTTGTTGCGGGTGCAAACAGTGCATGACTCCACATATTTTTGACAGTCCTTTGCCAGTTGGGGCCACCAGAATGTACGCTGGACCAGGTCTGTAGTTTTGGCAATGCCAAAGTGTCCCGCCAGTACATGGTCATGGCAGAGCCCAAGTATAGTGACCCGGAGACTTTCTGGAATGAAAATTTTACCATCGGACCAGAATAGACCATCTTTGGCTGAAACTCCCGACTTGGCAGGTGGCGGGTCCTCTCTGGACGCCTGCTTGATCCGGCTTAATAAGTCTTCCTGAAGAAGAAGGAAATTCTCCGCATTTAGGATGGTGTCAGGTGGGTCAGGCTCCTTAGGGTCGATAAACATCCGTGACAGGGCATCGGGTTTGGTATTCTTGGAGCCCGGCCTATAGGTGACATGAAAAGCGAACCTGGAGAAGAACAGCGCCCACCTGGCCTGACGTGGTTTTAGCCTCTTTGCGGCCTTCAGGTACTCCAGGTTCTTGTGGTCTGTATATATGAGAATTGGGTGGGCCGCACCTTCCAACAGGTACCGCCATTCCTCCAATGCCGCCTTGATTGCTAGCAGTTCTCGATCGCCTACGTCGTAGTTCCGTTCGGGGGGCGTCAGCTTACGAGAGAAGAACCCGACAGGGAACAGAAGGGCCTTGGGGCCTTGTCTCTGAGACAGTATTGCCCCGACAGCAATTTCCGATGCGTCTACCTCCAAGACAAACGGGAGAGCCGGGTCTGGGTGCTTCAGGACGGAGGCAGAAGTGAAGAGCTTCTTGAGGGCGACAAAGGCGGCCTGGGCCTCGGTCGTCCACTGGAACCGAGTCCCTTGTCGGGTTAGTTGTGTGATGGGGGAAATGATGGCCGAGAAGCCCTTGATAAATTTCCGATAGAAATTGGAAAATCCCACGAACCGCTGTACCCCCTTTTTATCCACCGGTGCGGGCCAATCAAGGATAGCGGAGATTTTCTGGGGGTCCATCTTGATGCCTTCGATGGATATGATGAGCCCCAGAAACTGTATGCTCTGTTGCTCAAACTCGCATTTTTCGGGTTTAGCATACAGACCGTGTTGCCGCAGTCGCCCCAACACGCATTTGACGTGTTGACGGTGACTGTCAATGGAAGAGGAGAAGATCAGGATGTCATCTAGATAGATGATCACGAACAAGTCCAGGTAGTCTCGAAAAATGTCATTAATGAAATGTTGGAACGTGGCGGGGGCGTTGCAGAGTCCGAAAGGCATCACAAGATATTCGAAGTGCCCGAATCGCGTACGGAAGGCGGTCTTCCATTCGTCGCCCTTCCGGATGCGCACTAGGTTATACGCCCCGCGGAGGTCCAACTTGGTGAAGATGACTGCTGCCCCTAGCCTCTGGAACAGTTCTGGGACTAACGGTAGGGGGTAGCGATTTTTAATAGTCACCTTGTTCAACTCCCTGTAATCGATACATGGCCGGAGGGTGTGGTCCTTTTTCTCTACGAAGAAAATGCCAGCTCCGGCAGGAGATGTGGATGAACGGATGAAGCCTTTTCGAAGATTGTCATCTATGTAGTCCTTAAGGGCGGAGAGCTCCAGTTCGGACAGGGGAAAGATCCTCCCAAAGGGTACTTCCGCTCCGGGGAGAAGCTCGATGGGGCAATCGTAAACCCGATGAGGAGGAAGGGTCTCTGCCCCTTTCTTGCTGAAAACGTCCATAAAGGAGTGATAGGCCCTGGGGACTAACTGACGGGTTTCGCTGTCCAGACACATTAAGGTGGTTGGCTGAGCATCAGTCCTGGGAAGGCAGTACTGGGAGCAGTAGTGGGAAGAAAAGGTAATCTCCTTGGTGGTCCAGTCAATGCAGGGGTTATGGGCGCGGAGCCAAGGCATGCCCAGAATGACTGGGAACAGTGGGGAAGAAATAATGTCCAGACACAAAAGTTCCTGGTGGAGTTGGTTTATGCATGCCGAGATAGGCTGGGTTTCTTGGGTAACCGGCCCAGACCGAATGGCAGAGCCATCGGCCAGGTGTATCCGCAGTCCCTGGGTCTTGGTTTGCAAGGGGATGCAATGAGCAGAAGCAAAGGCCGAGTCCATGAAACAGCTGCAGGCTCCTGAGTCAATAATGGCGGGGACCGAAATGTTCCTTCCAGGGAGCTGCAACAGAATAGAGAGGGCGAGGTGAGAAGAGGTGTCAGTAACAGCCATAATCTGGTCAACTGAAGGAAGGCGCCACTTATGGGTCTTAGCTGGACAGGATCGCACGTAGTGTCCTGGCTCCCCGCAATACAGACACAGATTGTCCCGACGGCGTCTCTGCCGTTCCTCAGGGGTGAGAGTAGGGCGAAGCATACCCAACTGCATGGGTTCAGTCCCCTCGGTGGAGGCAGAAGGTCGAGCCGACGGTGGACCTCTGGGGAAGTAGGGCACCTTTGGCAACATCCAAGAGGGGCGAGACGGAGCCGAGGCCTTTTCGGACCGTCGCTCACGTAAGCGCCTGTCGATTTGTATGGCCTGGTTAATGAGCTCCTCAAGAGTTGGAGGGACCCCAACCCTAGCAAGTTCATCCTTCAGGGGGTCCGATAACCCCAACCGGAACTGGTAGCGGAGGGCCGCATCATTCCAGCTAGTGTCAGCACTCCATCTTCTGAATTCCGCAACATAGTCCTCTGCGGGCCTACGCCCCTGGAGTAGGGCATGGAGGGCAGTCTCTGCCGTGGCACAGAGCTGTGGGTCCTCATACATTCGGGCCATTGCGTCGAAGAAGGTGCTTAGATGGGCGAGTTCGGCGGCTTCCTGTTTAAGCAGACGGTGGGCCCAGAGTTGGGGGTCATTTTGGAGCAGGGAAATCACAAAGCCTACTTTGGTGGCCTCCAAGGAAAATGTTCGGGGTTGCAGGGCAAAGAACAGCTCACAGGCATTACGGAAAGTCCTGAACTTGCTACGCTCACCGGAGAACCTTTCAGGTGTGGGTACTCGAGGTTCCGGGGGTAGCATCACGACTGCCGGTGGAGTAGGCTGGCTGGCTGGAGCACCTGGAGATCCTTGTGCCAGAACATGCTTCTCAAGGCGTGTGTAGCCTTCCTGGAGGTTATTGACCGCTTGGGCCAAACCTGCTAGGTGTAGGCAGAGTTCTTCCATAGGAGAGGCTCCCTGCCCAGACTCGGTCATGGCTGCCTGATACTGTCACGTACCTAGTGGCGAGTCTGGCTTGCAGTGGGAGACCTCTCTTACGTCCCAGACTTGCAGCCCCTGATAGTGGAGACAGGGGGCGCAAAAGTCAAAGGAGGCACGAGTGTCTGGCAGGATCAACCAGTTGCGGATGGATGAGCAGGACTTGACAAGGGATGACAGGAACCAGCAGACAGCAGGTGGCAGGAACCAGCAGACAACAGGTGACAGGAACCAGCAGACAGCAGGTGGCAGGAACCAGCAGACAACAGGAACCAGCAGACAACAGGTGACAGGAACCAGCAGACAGCAGGTGGCAGGAACCAGCAGACAACAGGAACCAGCAGACAACAGGTGACAGGAACCAGCAGACAGCAGGTGGCAGGAACCAGCAGACAACAGGTGACAGGAACCAGCAGACAGCAGGTGGCAGGAACCAGCAGACAACAGGAACCAGCAGACAACAGGAACTGGTAGGTAAGTGGTCACAGGAACTGGCAGACAGCGGACTACAGGAACCAGCATGCAGCGGACAACAGGAACCAGCAGACAACAGGAACTGGCAGGTAAGTGGTCACAGGAACTGGCAGGCAGCGGACTACAGGAACCAGCATGCAGCGGACAACAGGAACCAGCAGACAACAGGAACTGGCAGGTAAGTGGTCACAGGAACTGGCAGGCAGCGGACTACAGGAACCAGCATGCAGCGGACAACAGGAACCAGCAGACAACAGGAACTGGCAGGTAAGTGGTCACAGGAACTGGCAGGCAGCGGACTACAGGAACCAGCATGCAGCGGACAACAGGAACCAGCAGACAACAGGAACTGGCAGGTAAGTGGTCACAGGAACTGGCAGGCAGCGGACTACAGGAACCAGCATGCAGCGGACAACAGGAACCAGCAGACAACAGGTGACACTTCAGGACAGGTGCACAGAATGGTCAGACAAGCCGGGTTTGGTAACTGTGGAGCACACTGCGGATAAGCCAAGGGGATAAGCAAGAGGATGGTCGTGGGCAAGCCGGGATCGGGGCGGGCAGACAGCAGAGCAGGTGAACAGACAAGCCGGGTCACAGGTGCAGAGACAGAGAAGTTCAGGGTTTAGCAAGCGGAACGCTGTAGATCAGGCAGCAAGGGTTGTATGGAGATGGCTGGTTTAAATAGCCCGCCCGGCGCCAATGACCGTGCGCGCGCCCGTCCGTGCCCGCGCATGCGCACCCGCTCGATTCCGCGCATGCGCAGTAGCTCGCGCACCCGCTCGATTCCGCGCATGCGCAGTAGCTCGCGCACCCGCTCGAACCCGCACACGCGATCGCAGCGGTGAGGAACTACTAGGCCCAGCAGGGCTTTCCTGAAACGTTGACTGGGAACGCACATATATAGATTTTTTTGTTCCCCCTGCGGGATGATAAATAAATAAAAATCTAACAGATTCCTACATCCATGCTTTAAAACGCAGATGGGGGAATATCTTTAGATTAGCAGAGTAGATAGACAGACTAGAAAGCAAAAGCTAGATCCAAGACTAAGAACAAAAACTGTCAGGCAGGCAGGGCAAAATGAAGAGAACTAACATAATACAGAGCAACATGGTGGCTAGGGGTCTGGATAGCGACAAGAGAATTCATTGAAAGAAAGTGGTAGGAATAGATCACTAAGAGACCAGATACAGTAATAGAGGATGGAAGCAACAAACAAGACTCTCAAGGAAGTGACACTAAACAGCTAGCATAGGCATGCACAGGGGGTGTGCAAGGTGGGGCACACCCTAATCACTCTGTGAGGCGCTGACTCCCCCTACTGCCCAGGCTTCCCCCCAGGTTGCCCCCATAGTGCTGCTGACTTCCCTCCTCTTCTCTACTCTCCCATCAGCTGCTATGGGAGATGTGTCAGGATGGAGAGCAGGGGAAAGGGCTAGTCATTTACCAGCCCCTTCCTTTTCTAAATAAACACAGTGAACACCCTCACTGTGTTAATTATGATTCAGTTTGTAAATGAACATGAAGCTGTTCAGCACAGAGCTATTCCCATTCATTCACTGTCTAGTGCAGCTGAGGCTGCAGAGAAAGTCATGTGTGTTTGAACTTTGGGGTGCACACCCTAATGCAATAGTCTGCGCACACCTATGACAGCTAGACAGACCGTAGAAAGGGAACAAGTTATAGCGTCTACAAAATAGGGAATAGATTTATGACATTTTTATTATTATTTTTTTTTTTTTACAAGTAATGGCGGTGATCTGCGGTTTTTATCAGCACTGCAACATTATTACGGACAGATCGGACACTTTTGACACATTTTTGGGACCATTGACAATTATACAGTGATCAGTGCTAAAAAATGCACTGATTACTGTGTAAATGTCACTGACAGGGAAGAGGTTAACACTAGGGGACGATCAAGGGGTTAACTGTGTTCCCTAGGTGTTCTAACTGTGGGGGGAGGGTACTGTCTAGAGGAGATGACAGATTGTTGTTCCTAGCTAGTAGGAACTCATGATCTGTCTCTCCTCTCCTCACAGAACAGGGATTTGTGTGTTTACACATCCACACCCCTGTTCTGGCTCTCGTGCCTGCGATCACGTGTGGCCAGCGGTCATCGCGTCTGCTGGCCACGCGCATTGGCACCCCCGTAGTGCATCGGGCACATGCGCGCATGCCTGCTATCCCACTTAAAGGAGCCGACGTACAGCTATGACGGTTTGTGGGATCGTGCTGACCTGCTGCAGTATAATTACGGCGGCAGGTCGGCAAGCGGTTAAAGACACTGCAGCTCACAGGAGGAGGGTTTGAGCAACAGAGGCTGTGCTGTCACCCTGAAAACAGTGGGCAGGACTAAGATCATTGAGGTGCTGATTGACAGTTACACGAAGTTACAGACTTGTGAATCTTCTATGACAGTGCTGATATTCATGGTTCCTGCAACTTTTTTTCCCCTCTGATTGTAGTGCAAGCAAGCACAGCATACATGAGAGTGGCAATTGAATTAAGTAGGCTTTAAATGGCTACTAGATGCACTTACAATTGAGTTACAGTACTGATAGTCCTACCCCTGCAACTTTTTTTTTCATTTGACTGTAGTACAAATAAGCACAGCCTACATGAGAGTAGTAACTGCATTCGGTGAACTTTACTGACTACTAGATGCACGTATAATTAAGCTCTTCAGCACACATTTTCTTTAAAATTAAATTAAATAGGCCATTAAATAGTTGAACAAACATGGAATTTATGTCCCGAATTTGAAACCAGGAAGAACCTTAAAGGCTAACATGACTTTTGTTAAAAAAAAAAGTGCAAACAAAAACAGCATTTTCAATTGTTACACAAGCCATATTGTAATTTCATGTTAATAAAAAAGATTTAGCCAAAGAAGGTAAAATCTTGAATGCTAAAAGTTTCATTATTGGTCATAGCCTTGAACTACCAATTTGAATCTTCTAAATACTAATTCTGTAAATGCAAAGTGAGTGTCAGGAGAGTTCTGTAATTCATTGTGTTGGAAATGTTAGGCACACAATACATGCAGATTATTTTTGTGTCTAAAATGCTCAGAGCTGGACTTAACGCTAAGTTAAAAATGTTTTCTAAATTCCAATTTCCCTATGTACCAATATACCATTAACTACTATTTGCCTACTGGGCATTTTTACCCCCTTCCTGCCCAGGCCCATTTTTAGCTTTTGCACTTTGAATGACAATTGCGTGGTCATGCAACGCTGTACCGCAACAACATTTTTGTTATTTCTTTGAGACTGATAGAGCTTTCTTTTGGTGGTATTTAAGCACCACTGTTTGTATTCGAGCCGAATCTGAGCAGTCGGCTCGAATTCACCAGCACCACAGTGGCATCCACCAGCCCTGCAGTACCATCCACCAGGGATTGGCTGGGAAAGACCAAAGGATCCCCGCATATACCCCCTACTGGATAAAGGCTAACACGTGTATTTAATATGTGTTACCTAGTGGAAGTGACACTTGGAGTATCCCGGATCACTTTTCTGAGGGTGTCGAGTGCAACGTCACTATTGAAGCAATTTGTTCATGGGGGAGTCGACTTCAACAACCAAATGCTCGAACCCTACCTTGCACAAGACGGACAAAAAAGTAGTGATTTATTTTTTTAATTTGGCTGCATCTCTTGGCTACCAGGAGGAAATTTTTCACTGCCCTTATATTCCCAAACGGCCCACCAGAAAACATCCAATTAGATGTTCTTGACCCTCCCAAACCAACAGGCCAAAGAAATTAAAGTAGAAATAAGCCAGTGCATTTATTTTCATTTGTGTGTACCTTGGAAGTGACACTTGGAGTATCCCGGATAGAGACCCTGGCAGGGTGATAAGCCACAGGCCTTTCTGATCTCTTTGATACAGAGATCAGATCAGCTGGTAAGCTGCATTATTTTCATTTGGTTGAGGATCCTTTCCTTCTTCTCACCTGGCTATCTAATCACTTTTCTGAGGGTGTCGAGTGCAACGTCACTATTAAAGCATTAACAACAGATTCCCACCATCTCTTTGCGCATGCTATCACTTTTCTGAGGGTGTCGAGTGCAACGTCACTATTGAAGCATTAACAACAGATTCCCACCATGGACTTTGCGCATGCTAACTTTTTACATTCATATGTTGCGTTTTTGTTTTTTGTTTTCTATGATGTCACCACACTGAACTCAGGTTCATAGTCACATATTGTATGCAAGTAAAATTTTTGTACACAACTCGAGTTGTCCAACATTTAATTTTGATTGGTCAGTGGGTTACTGATTGAATTCAGTTGATGTTGATTTAATTTTGATCACGATCAGCACCATTTGTTATATGTTTGATTTGATTTTTCACGTGTAATAATTTTCAGCGCAGCTATTCTCTTTTATATCATAGTTTATACGTTGGGGTTTTAGCTTTCCAAAATGGGGTAATGTTGTGGGCGTTTCCATTGTCCTGGTGCTCCAGGGCCTTCAAAATTGTAATAGGTAGTCAACAAGTTAGATGTGTATGCTCCTAGAACGCCTGAGGGTGCTACTTCAATGTTGAGCCTCTGTATGTGGCCAGGCTGTGTAAAAGTCTCACACATGTGGTATCGTTATACTCAGAAGGAGTAGCAGAATATATTTTTGGGTGTCATTTTTACTATGTAGATGCTATGTGTTGGAAATATGTTATAAACTGACAATTTGTGTAAAAAAAATGTGTTTTCATTTTTTTTCTACATATTCCAAAAACTTTTGGAAAAAAACAAACTGTTCAAAAGACTCATTATGCCTCATAGATTATACGTTGGGGTGTTAGCTTTCCAAAATTGGGTCATTTTGTGGGCATTTCCATTGTCCTGGTGCTCCAGGGCCTTCAAAATTGTAATAGGTAGTCAACAAGTTAGATGTGTAATTTATGCTCCTTGAACACCTGATGGTGCTCACTGCATGTTGGGCCTCTATATGTAGACAGGCAGTGAAAAAGTCCCACACATGTGGTATCGTAATACTCAGGAGGAGTAGCAGAATGTATTTTGGGGTGTCGTTTGTGGTATGCACATGCCATATGAGAGAAATAAACTATTACAATGACAATTTTGTGAAAAAAAATCTTAATTTTGCAAAGAATTGTGGGAAAAAATTCCAACTTCAAATAACTCACCATGTCTCTTACTAAATAAAAATGTCTACTTTACAAAAAGGGGTTATTTGGGGGCATGTACTTACCTGGCTTGTTATGGTCTCAAGAAATGAGAGCCGCCAGAACATCAGATGTGATCAATTTGTTATGATTTGCACCATAACTTGTAGACTATAACTTTCACACAGACCACATAATATGCACTAATTTGGGTTATCTTTACCAAAGATATGTAGTGAAATTACTAATTTGCTAAATTTTATCACAGAAACAAAGAAAATGCGTTTTTTTTTTTTTAAATTGTCTGTCTTTTTTATTTATAGTGCAAAAAATAAAAAACCCAGAGGTGATCAAATACCACCAAAAGAAAGTTATATTTGTATGAAAAAAAGGGCAAAAAATCATTTGGGTACAGTGTTGCATGACTGAGTAATTGTCATTCAAAATGTGAGAGCACTGAAAGATGAAAATTGGTCTGGGCAGGAGGGGGGTTTAAGTGCCCAGTAAGCAAGTGGTTAAAATGAACTAGCCGTGCTTTTGGTGGTATTAATTGTTAATGGCACCGCAAACGTGGAAGCAAACATACATTTTGCCATGGGCAAACACGTGCAAAAAAAGAGGCAATACGCGTAGTTAAAAATGTGCAAAATGCAACATGTAAAAATTCCCCATGGGCTACATTTATCGTGCACTGAAAAAGATGGGCTGCCCTATGTGTGTCACTGAAAAAATGCACCAAAAAATATGCACTGCCACTACGCTAGGTGTGAATGGGCCTGAAAGTGAAATTGGTGTGTTTACAGAAGAACAATAACAGCTGAGTGTCTCCACCCATGCCCTCCCACGTATGTGTAAAAAGTTGTCCATACACTATGCACTCTGATTGTACAATCTCTTTCCTTTATATTTACCAAAATTATGGAACTAGAGAACCCACCTGAACAATCTATTCAAATTGTATAAAATCAGACAGGCTCTTGTACTACATAGTTGATGGTAGAGGAAAAAGGCCTGGAAGTCACACATCTCTGTAAAACCCTGTAAGAAGGTGCATGCCAGCCTCAGCCTGGGCAGAGGCTGGCATACATCTTCTTATGGGGTTTTGCAGAGGTGTCTGACTTCCGGGACTTTTTCATTTTCCATCAGATGTCTAGATCTGGGACGAGCTCTGTCCTTGTCTGCACGCCAAGCAGTTGCTATATGAGAGGACCCAGTGGAGCCTTAAGCACAACATGTCAATTTAATTTGGATCACAGTTGATGCACACCTCTCAACCTTGTTAAATTGGAATTAGGGGCACCTATTAGCAAAAGTAAGTAAGCATAGGACACACCCCCTGCCACGCTCCCCTTAAAAGAGAATTGTACCAAAAAAAAATGATTGGTTAAACCCACTAGTGCTTTTTTACCATTACTATTCCTTCATATTGGCTTGTGGATTTTACAAATACAGCAATTTAGAACTTGGTTGAAAGTTTTAGCACTGTAAAACACTTTTTGATAGATAAGTAGTGCAATTTATATACAACTATATAGATTAGATAAAAATGAGGAACAAATAGGAGGACAGAGGGACATTATTCCGAATTAGGGACAGTCCCTCAAAATCAGGGGCAGTTGGGAGGTATGGTTGATGGTAGATCTAAAGGAGATTGTACGGTGTATGGTCCCCTTAAAGGAAGAAATAGGAAAGTGGATGGAAATAAAAATGAGGTGGCATAATAATAAGGGAGGTGTGGTCAAGAAAGGTAAAACACACCCTATTCTGTGATACAGTAAGGCAGTCCATGATGGAATATAAAGTTATCTGGATGGCCACATGATGCTACAGGAAATCAAGGCTCAGAATACATTTTTTAACATTTTGAACAGGGAAGGTGCAGATTGAACGCTGCCATGGACTAGGTAATGGCGAGGTAAGCACATCAGTGTGGCCTGGGCAGAAAATACATTAGAAAAGGTTTCTATTAATTATGACAAGTTAATATTTGCATTAAAATATGAACTTAGCCTTTAAATAATGTGGGCCAAGGGAATATTCTGTGTACAAATTCCACAGAGGCTGACTTACTAAAGGAGTTGGTAACCTTTGCTAAGGGAGTTGATGACCATAACTTGAGTGAACATTTACTGCAATTATTCAGTCATTTGAAAAGAAAATTTCTGTTCACTTTCATCCAATCATGTGCCAATGAAATAAGTTCACATGATATTGTTTTTCACATAATTATATATTATAAGTCATTTTTCCCTAATTTGACTAGCTCCTAGTAAATAAGTATCAGTCTCTTACCGCAACTAAAATTTGGGTGCCATTCTCTTTTGTAACCATTTTAACAATATATTATTAGTACTCATATTTTTTGGCTAAAATGACTATACTGTGAAAGCAACAGCAACCATTACCATGAAGGGACATAATAGATCAATGAACAATTACAGATATAAACTATATTCTATTATTTTAATCCTTCTGCACATATATGAACAGTATGGTAGGAGATAACAAATGCACCAAACCGATTACCTATTAATAGTCAGACATGGGAGTAAAAGCGAGAGCTCACAAGGGAGAGTTGATGTATTTTTTCCAAAATATTAAATGAGGTTTGGAAATACATATGTTACACAATTGGGACAAATGCAGCTGTAAAATATTTATCTTATTTTTCACATGTGTGTGGAAAATTATAGATCTGTGCTATAGAAAATTAATAGCACCACAGGTAAATGCACTGGAAAGCAGAATAAATTATGGCAGATATTGCTAGTGCGTTGCATTGTAACCAATTATATTCTACCCTACGCTGTTCATTCTGGGCCTCACGGGACATCATAATAATGACCACCATTTGTTTTACATGAAATAATAGCTGCAAGCTTTTTATGTGCAAATATTTCTAATATGTTAATTTAATTATCCATTTGTCGAATTTAATTAGGCTATTTTAGAGGAAATAATACATTTTCATCGTATTTCCATTTGTAATCATATGTATTGGTCTCATATGTTGGTGCTATTATGTTTCATATGAAACTTCACTGTAGAACCGTTATTATCTTCTTCTACTTAAAGCGGGACTGTACTGTAAAAAAAAAATTTAAAAGCCAGCAGCTACAAATACTGCAGCTGCTGACTTTTAAAAAATGGACACTTACCTGTCCCTGGTTCCAGCGGTGTCGGCAGCAGAAGCCGATCGCTCGCTCGGCTCTCTGCTGTAGCCGGCGCCATTCTCGGTGAGGGAATCAGGAAGTGGCTTCACTTCCCGATTCCCTACTGCGCATGCGCGAGTCGCGCGGCGCAATGAGAATCTTCAGCGCTGTCTGCCGGGTCACGTGTGTGTCCCGGCAGACAGCGCGCCGGGACAGGAACTTGCGTAAACTCCCACGGGAGTTTATGCCGGAAGTGGGTGCAGATAACAGTCTTAGACAGGTATCTGCACCCCCCTCCCCCCTGAAAGGTGCCAAATGTGACACCGGAGGGGGGGAGGGTTCCGAAAAGCGGGAGTTCCACTTTAGGGTGGAATCCCGCTTTAATAATTTAATTTCGCAATTTGGCATATATATTTACAGTAATACTGAAATGTACACTAAGGCCTCATGTACACTGCTGCTGGTAAACGGATGTTCAGAAGCAGTTGGCTGCTTTTTTCAGCTGCCCCTGAACTCATCCAATGTTATCTTATGTGTACATGTACGCAGGTTCGTTCAATGTCGTTTTTAGGAAGTTGCGTTTATAGGCTTTCCTTTGAAGGCAAAAAAATGAGTTTGGACGCTGAAGTTTCCGACGTTTCAGAAGCAAAACGCTGCTAAACATACCGGCGTTGTTAGATTTCAACCAGATGACCCCACCATTGAGCTTCACCCCCAACTCCTAATGAGCAGACGCTATTGTTTTTCAAATTTAGTTGCCTGAAGCTGCAGTTGGGCTCAGGCTAATTTTCTAAAAATGTTCTGGCTTCGGTGCCAGTTCAGCTGGGTTGCACTGGTTTCCACTTGACCGTAGGTGTTACTGTCACAGTTCAGCAGTTCAGATGGATATATTGAATGTCACCCCTTGCTCGGAAATAGCCCAGTGGGAGTGTTTTTCCTGCTTTGCATTCTGGGAGATGGTATTTAAGGTACTGACGCCATTGTGCAGGTTTTTTTTTGTTTTCTTTCCTGGGTTCTCTGTTACCCCGACCTCATGGCCCTCCTGGACTGGGGTGGGAGTCGCATGTATCCTGTGCCTCGGGACCGGCTGGCCCGAGGCTATGCAACTGAGAGAGTAGGCCTGAAACAGTCTATGGGCCTACTGATCCAGGGGAGGTCCTGTGCCGTCTCGCCTGCGGTGAGACGCCAAGAAACTGAAGGATCCAGGGGAGTACTTTTCTGGGAGACGACCATGCACAAGGCTGGTATCTCTGGAGGAGCCTGGAAACTCAGTTAGAGGACGCAACCCGGATCAACACCCATACAGTATCGCTGGTTCGGCTGCAAGAGACTGTCTTTAAATTTCTCAAGAACTCTCAGTAATGCTTTACTTTGATTGATAAGTCTGTGGCAGAGACTTTGCTGAGCACCCCACCGGCTGCTAGGTCAAGTGAGAGGGGCCCATCCGGTGGCTGCTGGATCCAGTCAGCGGAGCAGTTGTCCTCTGGATCCGAAGAATACCTCTAACCTGCAATTATCAGGTGCCTGAACTCACCCCTAGACCCTCTGACCCTCCTTTGCCTTTATTTAAAATAAATAAGTGAAAAAGGACTAAGTGTCAGAATTCACATTCTTTGGGCCACTTTCCATGGGACCCCTAAGACGGAGAAGTGAGCAGGTGAGGTAATGGTAAGCCCGAAACAAAACCAGCAGCTACTTCGGGGGTTAGTGCTACATGTGGGGGCTCATCCGGGATTTGCCGTTACCTCTCGCAGACTCAAGGAAACTGTTGTTGGAAGTCTACAGAATAGAGGGTTCTGGACTGCGCCATACCTTTACAAGGGGTTAATTGCGGGCCACTGCCTGGCGTGTGGATGGTGGGCGGAGTCAAGGAAAAAGCCTGCCAGCTACGTGACCAGAGGAGCCAGTGGAAGGAGTCTTGTCTGTCTTCTTCCTGCACGAGGCACCGCACTGTCTGTGTTGAGACGCTTGTCAGAGGTACTCACCCGGGCCGATATGCTGAGAGCTGCTCCCCTTGCGACTAAGCGCACGATGCCTCTGGAGTGGGTACAGAGGACACCGGGCTCAAAGATGCACGGGTTGCCAGCAGGAGTGTAGCAGGTGGTGTGCAGTAGCGTCGTAGACCAGGAGAGGCTGAAGCTGCACTGGGAGTAGACACCTGGCAGGGTTGTGATCAGGTAGAGGTTGCAGAGGTACCAACACGTATACTGGAGGAGGACCCTCGGGAGCATAAGAGAACTGCAAGTCCTGAACACTGAGCGGGAGATAGTCCAGCAAGCAGGCCGAGGGTCAAACACAGGCAACCAGGCAGTAGAAGTATCCAAGGGCAAGCCGGGGGTCAAACACAGGTAAGTAACTCAGAGAATGTCCAGGAGGCAAGCCGGGGGTCAAGCACAGGTAATCCAGCAGTAGAGGTGTCCAGAAGGCAAGCCAGGGGTCAAACACAGGTAAGTAACTCAGAGAATGTCCAGTAGGCAAGCCGGGGGTCAAGCACAGGTAATCAGGCAGTAGAGGTGTCCAAAAGGCAAGCCGAGGGTCAAACACAGGTAAGTAACTCAGAGGAAGTCCAGTAGGCAAGCCGAGGGTCAAGCACAGGTAATCAGGCAGTAGAGGTGTCCAAAAGGCAAGCCGAGGGTCAAACACAGGTAAGTAACTCAGAGGAAGTCCAGTAGGCAAGCCGAGGGTCAAACACAGGTAATCAGGCAGAGAGGTATCCAGGAAGCAAGCCAGGGGTTCAAACACAGGTAGTAGCGGTAGCGGTAGTCAGGAGGATTCCGGGTCGGCACTGGTAGTCAGGTAGATGCAGGGTACAGGGTACAGGATACAGGATACAGGATACAGGATACAGGATACTGGACTGGAGACAGGACTCAGAAGAGACAACAAACCAGCAATTTGGAAGCGGACAGGGAAGGCCTTTTATAGGCCAGGTAACTGGTCAGGTGGGATACCCGGACGAGTGCGCATGCGCACTCGTCTTCCGTCAGCGCCGCGCACAGTGGTGAGGCGTACTGGCTGGGTTGTGACAGATACCCGAGAGCCGCGGACCCGCGCATGCGCACCTGTTACCCGGCGTACCTGTAAACCTCGTTGCGCCGCTCTACCGCGCGTGCGCAGCCCTGGAACCTGGCGGAGAGACCTGGTATTTCCCTGACAGTGCCCCCCTCCTAAGGGCAGCCTCCGGATGCCCACTTCAGGATGTCTTTGGTGATATTCCCGGATTAAGCGGGGGGCATGAATGTTTTCGGATGGCTCCCAGGAGCAGTCTTCTGGGGGATACCCCTTCCATTTGACAAGATATTGGACCTGCCCTCTTCTTCTTCGGAGATCCAGAATTTTCTCAACCTCGAATTCTTCCTCTCCTTGGATGGTGATGGGAGGAGGAAGTGGCGTTTGCCTATCAGGAAAAGAATTAGTAATTATGGGTTTCAGCAAAGAGGCATGAAAAACTGGGTGAATCCTATAGGAACTGGGGAGGTCTAGTTCAAAAGCCACTGGGTTGATCACCCTCTTGACCTCAAAGGGGCCGATGAACCTGGGACCCAATTTCCGAGAAGGACAAGGGAGTTTTAAATTAGCGGTTGATAACCAAACTTTCTCACCAATCTGGAAAGGCGGACATTCCTTCCTGCCCCGGTTGTATTGTACCTCATAACCCTTCTGTGCTTCCTTCATGGCCTGTTGGATCCGGGTGAAGTTGTCTTGGATACTTTTGACTAGGTCCTGTGCAGCTGGAGTAGGGACGTCTGGAATGGAATCTGGAAGAAAAGAAGGGTGGTAACCATAGTTTGCCCAGAAGGGCGTCTGATTAATGGCAGAATGCAAAGAATTATTGTAGGCAAACTCCGCGTAGGGTAGTAAGCCTGACCAGTCATCTTGGGAGTAAGAGCAAAAACACCTCAGGTATTGCTCGAGGGTTTGATTCGTGCGTTCAGTTTGACCGTTGGATTGGGGGTGATATGCTGAAGACATGGAAGTCCTGATTTTAAGGGATTTGCATAGATCTCTCCAGAACCTAGAGGTGAACTGTACCCCTCGGTCCGAGGTGATGTTAGCTGGAACTCCGTGTAACCTTATAATTTCCCTGATGAAGATGTCAGTAGTAGCGGAAGCCGAGGGAGTACCTTTCATGGGCAGGAAGTGAGCCATCTTTGAGAGACGGTCAATGACAACCAGAATCGTGGTGAAGGAATCTGAAGGGGGTAAATCCACGATGAAGTCCATGGAAATCTCCTTCCATGGACGTTCCGGGACAGATAATGGACGTAACAGACCCCAGGATTTAGTGTTGGACCCCTTGTTCCTTTGACAAATGTTGCAAGAGAGAACGTATTCCTGACAGTCTTTTCTCCAGCCCGGCCACCAGTAAGATCGCCCTACCAAGTCCACTGTTTTCTGTACTCCAAAATGGCCGGACATCTTGTGGTCATGAAGGGTCTGCAGAACTAGGAGTCTGACAGGAGGAGGGACAAAGATTCGGGCATGGGCCCAGAGTAAATCCTGCTTCCTTTCAAGAAAAGGTAATGTGGGAGAAGAGAACTGGTTGGAAGCCTGTTTGAGGGCTGTGGTTAAGTCAGGCTGAATGGCATGGAGAAAATTGTGGGCGGACAGGATAGTAGCAGGTTCTTTCGAGGATTCAGTGTCCAGAAACATACGGGATAAGGCATCCGCCTTGCCATTCTTGGAGCCAGGACGGTAAGTGATGTGGAAATTAAATCGGGAGAAGAACAAGGCCCAGCGGGCCTGTCTGGGTCTAAGGCGTTTTGCAGCCCTGAGGTACTCCAAATTGCGGTGGTCAGTGAAGATGAGGATGGGTTGGGAAGCTCCTTCAAGCAGGTATCTCCATTCCTCGAGAGCGAATTTAATCGCAAGTAATTCCCGGTCACCTACATCATAATTCTTTTCAGGGGGACTTAGTTTTCGGGAGGAAAAGGCGACTGGGTGAAGGAGGGCCTTTGGGCCACTTCTCTGCGATAGGATTGCTCCTAAAGCAGAGTCTGAAGCGTCCACCTCTAGGACGTAAGGGAGTTCGGGGTCAGGGTGCTGTAAGATGGGTGCAGAGGAAAAGAGTTCCTTGAGCTTCTCAAAAGCGCTCTGCGCTTGGGGAGTCCACTGGAACTTAACTTGCTGGCGAGTCAGTTGGGTGATTGGGGACACAATGGCAGAAAATCCCTGAATGAACCGTCTATAAAAGTTGGCAAAGCCGATAAAACGTTGGACTGACCTCTTGTCCGTGGGAGCAGGCCAATCCTGGATGGCCTTCACTTTTTGGGGATCCATCAGTACTCCTCCGGTGGTTATGATGAAGCCCAGGAACTGGATGGTATCAGTCTCGAACTCGCATTTCTCTCCTTTGACGTAGAGCCCGTGTTTGCGGAGGATGAGAAGAACTTTCCGGACATGTTGACGATGGGCTTCTAGGGAATCGGAGAAAATCAAGATATCATCAAGATATACAATGAGGAAGTTATCCAAATACTCACGAAAAATGTCATTGACAAGGTGCTGGAAGGTAGCTGGGGCATTACAAAGTCCAAACGGCATGACCAGGTACTCAAAATGGCCGAATCTGGACCTAAAAGCCGTCTTCCATTCATCCCCAGAGCGTATTCTAACTAAATTGTAGGCCCCACGAAGATCCAGCTTGGTAAACACTTTGGCAGTCCTGAGCCGTTGAAAAAGTTCGGGAATGAGCGGAAGTGGGTACCTGTTCTTGATAGTAATTTTTTGAGTTCCCTGTAATCTACACAGGGTCTGAGGGAACCGTCTTTTTTTTCAACAAAGAAGATCCCAGCCCCTGCTGGCGAAGAAGATGGTTGGATGAACCCTTTGGCAAGATTCTCGTCGATATATACCCGTAGGGCTTCAAGCTCAGTTTCAGACAAAGGGAAAATCCTTCCGAAGGGGATCTCAGCCCCTGGTAGGAGATCAATCGGACAATCGTATGAGCGATGAGGGGGAAGAACTTCAGCCTTTTTTTCATCGAAGATGTCCATAAAGTCTTGGTAGGGTGTTGGGACGTGTTGCAGGTCCTTGGCACTGGGTTGCAAGGCAAGATGGGTGAGAGGTACTGCGGGTTGATCCGGAAGGCAGTGCTGCAAGCAGTAAGAGGAGGAGAACTCCACTTCCTTGTTGACCCAGTCAATCCGAGGGTTGTGAGCCAGTAGCCAGGGGTACCCCAGGATGATGGGGAACATGGGAGAATGGATAATGTCAAAACGTAAGAGTTCCTGATGACCTGATTTGGTGCAGGTCAGGATGGGAGCGGTTTCCTGGGTAACCGGTCCCGAGCAGGGTGGAGAGCCATCAGCTAGCTGGATCTGAAGAGGTTGTTTCTTGGTAGCTAAAGGGAGGTTCAGGTGTCGTGCCAGGGTCAGGTCCATGAAGCAACTGCAGGCTCCAGAGTCAAGGATGGCTCCCAACTGGAAAGACTCTCCCGCTACCTGTAGGGAGAGTGGAACAGACAGATGAAAATGCGGCACTTTAACAGAGTGTGAACTTGAGAGGGACCCAGAAGGACACTTACTGGGTCTTATGGGGCATTTCTGTAGGTAGTGCCCCGTGCCCCCACAGTAGAGGCAGAGGTTGGCTTGACGACGACGGAGCCTTTCTTCAGCAGATAGGGGGGACCGTGCCAGGCCCAGCTGCATGGGTTCCCCATGAGGAGGGGAGCGAGAGTTCCAAGAAGGAGAAGGTGCTGGAGGGACCCGGGGCATCGTCCAGGTGGGACGAGGGCTCTGCAGTCTCTCTGCTCGCCGTTCTCGTAGTCAACGGTCAAGTTTAATGACAAGTTGGCAGAGATCTGTGAAGGTACTTGGGATCTCTCCTCGAGCCAGTTCATCCTTTAATACCTCGGATAGCCCTAAACGGAATTGATATTTTAGGGCTGATTCGTTCCAGTCAGTATCAGCTGCCCATTTGCGGAAATCTACTACATAGTCCTCTACAGGTCTTCTCCCCTGGGATAGGGTATGCAGGGTGGTTTCTGCTGTACCTGTGCGTTGGGAGTCCTCGTAGAGTGCTGCCATAGCGGAAAAGAAAGTCTCTACAGAATTCAATTGTGGGCTTTTCTGTTCCATCAAATGGTGCGCCCAGGATTGAGGGTCATCAGAAAGGAGAGAGATGATGAACCCTACTTTAGTGGATTCCAACTGGAAGGTCCTGGGTTGTAGGGCTAGGTGAAGCAAACAGGAGTTTTTAAAAGAGCGAAATTTCCTTCGGTCCCCGGAAAAACGTTCTGGTGTGGGGACCCTGGGATCAGGATGGGACACATCATAGGCAGGGAGAGCACCTCCAGGTGTTGATAGCAGAGTGGAGGTGCTGGCTACCGGGGGTGACTGGTCCGCTTGGTTTGGGGATAAGGTCAGATGCTGAAGACGCCCCTCGATCTGAAAGTATCCATCCTGGAGGCGTTGTACAGCCTGGGTAAGGGTTGTCACCTGCTGGCATAAGGCCTCAAGGGGTGAACCAGCTCTGTCGGCCTCGGACATTGGCTGGTTTGTACTGTCAGAGGTACTCACCCGGGCCGATATGCTGAGAGCTGCTCCCCTTGCGACTAAGCGCACGATGCCTCTGGAGTGGGTACAGAGGACACCGGGCTCAAAGATGCACGGGTTGCCAGCAGGAGTGTAGCAGGTGGTGTGCAGTAGCGTCGTAGACCAGGAGAGGCTGAAGCTGCACTGGGAGTAGACACCTGGCAGGGTTGTGATCAGGTAGAGGTTGCAGAGGTACCAACACGTATACTGGAGGAGGACCCTCGGGAGCATAAGAGAACTGCAAGTCCTGAACACTGAGCGGGAGATAGTCCAGCAAGCAGGCCGAGGGTCAAACACAGGCAACCAGGCAGTAGAAGTATCCAAGGGCAAGCCGGGGGTCAAACACAGGTAAGTAACTCAGAGAATGTCCAGGAGGCAAGCCGGGGGTCAAGCACAGGTAATCCAGCCGTAGAGGTGTCCAGAAGGCAAGCCAGGGGTCAAACACAGGTAAGTAACTCAGAGAATGTCCAGTAGGCAAGCCGGGGGTCAAGCACAGGTAATCAGGCAGTAGAGGTGTCCAAAAGGCAAGCCGAGGGTCAAACACAGGTAAGTAACTCAGAGGAAGTCCAGTAGGCAAGCCGAGGGTCAAGCACAGGTAATCAGGCAGTAGAGGTGTCCAAAAGGCAAGCCGAGGGTCAAACACAGGTAAGTAACTCAGAGGAAGTCCAGTAGGCAAGCCGAGGGTCAAACACAGGTAATCAGGCAGAGAGGTATCCAGGAAGCAAGCCAGGGGTTCAAACACAGGTAGTAGCGGTAGCGGTAGTCAGGAGGATTCCGGGTCGGCACTGGTAGTCAGGTAGATGCAGGGTACAGGGTACAGGATACAGGATACAGGATACAGGATACAGGATACTGGACTGGAGACAGGACTCAGAAGAGACAACAAACCAGCAATTTGGAAGCGGACAGGGAAGGCCTTTTATAGGCCAGGTAACTGGTCAGGTGGGATACCCGGACGAGTGCGCATGCGCACTCGTCTTCCGTCAGCGCCGCGCACAGTGGTGAGGCGTACTGGCTGGGTTGTGACAGATACCCGAGAGCCGCGGACCCGCGCATGCGCACCTGTTACCCGGCGTACCTGTAAACCTTGTTGCGCCGCTCTACCGCGCGTGCGCAGCCCTGGAACCCGGCGGAGAGACCTGGTATTTCCCTGACACGCTAAAGAGAATGTTCCGAATGCTGTAATGGGACCCAGGATGTTCTCTGTGGGTAACGCCACAAGCATCAGACTGCCTGGAACCCTGCTGACAGATACAGGGATTCGCCTAACACCACAGGGGCTTTTTGTGCTGTACACTACAGGAGATGTTTTCAGGGAACCTCCGCACCAAGCAGGTGAATCCCAGATCCAATATGCGCATTTGCGCACCTTTTCCTAACATATGTGCGCATCGGCTCATCATATGTATAGATATGCGCATCGGCGCACGGATGTGCCCATTGGCACATTTTTGTGGAACGGACATGCGCACTGTGCACATTCTTGTGCGCATGCGCGCACGGCGGTGAATCATGTCGCACAGTGCCCTATTTAAACGAGCAGCCACTTAGCATCAATGCTGGATTGTCTCAGCTTGTTCCTGCATACCTTGCTGTTGCCTTGTCTGACTTCACCTGATCTTGAACACTGACTCTTCCTGACTACTCTCTTGGATCACCCCTGCAACCTTGTCTGTCTTGTTTACCTGCACCGACCCCGGCTTGAACCTCTGACTTCGGCTTTGTCTCCCGATTCTGTACTTCGCTGCCTGACCTGTTGCCGTCCTCTGCCTGTCCCCGACCACGAGCCTGCCTGCCTGCCTGCCGTCTGTGTACTTCTCTGCCAGCCCGTTGCCAACTCCTGCTTGTTCCTGACCTGCTATCTACCTGCCTACAGGCACCTGCACCCATGTCCCAGGAGATGTTGCTGCAACATGTAATGTGTCTGGCTGGTTAGCCTTAAACTCTGGGAGTGCATTGCCTCGGGCGGGAACCCCTACAACTATCAGTGAGACTTTGCCCATTGATAACAGTTCATTTGGCACAATGAAATTGCCTCTTTATTCCATGGTGCAAAAATCACCTAATTCTTGTGTACCTCCTGGATTGGGAAGTGCCGATCTCTGCCGAGACTTGCCCGATTACAGCTGCTGCTGAACAAGCAGGTGGCTACATTTCAAAAGGCATGGAAGGTTTCCATGAGTCTCATGGGATTCTGTGTCAGGTTGCCTGTCGTGGTGCCTACTTTGGGGTTAGTATGCGTGGTTTGTGGCTAAGTTTTGCTGCCAATTTAGAGCCAATCTTGTCTTTTTGTGAGAAGAAAGGTGCCATCTTAAGTGTTTTTCCACTGAAGTGGTTAGGGATAGGTTAAATTGAACCCTGGTTGCGTCAACACAAATTAGGTTGTGGGCCGTAGGGTTACTTTTGTGGCGTTTACTGAGCAGAAGAAATTCTTCCGTTAGCTTCCTTATTTCGGCACCTTGTTCACGTTTCAGTTGAGAGGAGAGCTGAATGAGACTACTTCTCATCACTACCTTGTGGGCTGCCCACAAAGTCCCTGGGGAAACCGTGTCATTATCGTTCTCTGCAAATTAATCTTTTATTGCTTTTTGTAAGATCGTACGATGAACAGGATTACTCCGTAGAGCCCCATTAAGGCACCATTTAAAGGGACCCTTCCCCCTAGAAGTGCCACATAACGTTAGTGTCCTTATGGAGTGGTCCGATAGGAAAGTGTCACGGATTTTAGAGGCAATCGCTAATGGAATAGCAGCGGATTGCAGGAAGATGGGGTCTATCCTGGAATGAGTGCAGCGTGGAATAGAATAATGTGTGTAATCTTTGGTGTGGGGATTCAGTTCCCTCCAAATATCTACCAAACCAATTGAATGCAAGAGTTGCGCCACTTTGAGGCTTTGTCTGGGGGGGTTTGGCTTTTAGTGTCCTTAAGTTTGACTTGTCTAAGGAGAGGTCAAATGGTGTGTTAGAGTCACCCCCCTAAAATAACTGTGCCTAGGAAATACGGCTTCAAAGTTTGTAAGACAGATTCAAAGAATCTCCCTTAGCCTTTGTTAGGTGCATATTAAGAAATACATGTGTACGGTAAGTCCCTCCATCTATGTGGTTGGGAAGTGAGTCTCTTGTAGTAGTAAAACATCTGCCTTTAACCACTTCAGCCCCGGACCATTTGGCTGGCCAAAGACCATAGCACTTTTTGCGATTCGGCACTGCGTCGCTTTAACTGACAAAATTGACGTCCTTTTTTCCCCACAAATAGAGCTTTCTTTTGGTGGTGTTTGATCACCTCTGCGGTTTTTATTTTTTTTGCACTATGAACAAAAAAATTGCGAAAATTTTGAAAAGAATGCATTATTTTTTACTTTTTGCTATAATAAATATCCCCCAAAAATATATAAAAAAAAGCATTTTTTTCCTCAGTTTAGGCTGATACGTATTCTTCTACATATTTTTGGTTAAAAAAATCACAATAAGCGTTTATTGATTGGTTTGCGCAAAAGTTAAAGCGTCTACAAAATAGGGGATAGTTTTATGGCATTTTTATTAATATTTTTTTTTTTTTTACTAGTAATGGCAGCGATCAGCGATTTTTATCATTACTGCGACATTATGGCTGACAAATCGGACACTTTTGGTGCTATTTTGGGACCATTTACATTTTTAAAGGCGATCAGTGCGATTAAAAATGCATTGATTACTGTGTAAATGTGACTGGCAGTGAAGGGGTTAACCACTAGGGGGTGCTGTAGGGGTTAAGTGTGTCCTAGGGAGGGATTCTAACCATGGGGGGGTGGACTATGTGTGACACGACACTGATCATCGCTCCCGATTACAGGGAGCTGTGATCAGTGTCACTAGGCAGAACGGGGAAATGTTTGTTTACATCAGCATTTCCCCGTTCTTCCTCTCTGTGACATGATTGCGGGTCTCCCCACGGACTTCGAGTCCGCAGGACCAGTGATCACACTCACGGAGATTGTGGCGTGCGCGCCCGCAAGTCGCTTCTTAAAGGGCAACGTACAGGTACGTTAATATGCCTGTACGTGCCCTTCTGGGGCTGGTCGGCAAGGTCGGTACACTGAGGTAGGAACTCCAGAAAGGCCCTGAGAAGGGTGGAGGTCAGGAGGAAGAGGAGGGGAGGGGAAGAAAGAAAGAATAAGAGGTGCAGGAAAAGGAAGAAAAAGATGCATTAGTTAACAAGTTACTCAATACAACCCAAATCCCAATAGAGCTGGAGAGGGGACTACCCCTGCCCAACCCTATACCCAGAAGTAAACCAGGTAGTCCTAGTCAGGACGAGCTAATCTGACTCCAATAGGAGAACAAAAAGAAAAAAGCATATTGGCATCAGATAAAGGCGCACTACTATCGCTCCAGTTGCCATAACCGTAAAGTTTACCTATAACAATATAAAATACATAAAGCTAAGCCCTGTTTCATTGTCATAGAGAATGGCTGGTCCTGCACAGACATCTCTCCCACTCCGCCACTCAACAATGTGCGACACCATGAAATAAAAAAGACATGGCGATTCCCGCTACCGGCTATAGAGGGCCAGGAGATGGCAGCCAGGGACCAGTCGTTAGAACTATTTAAGGAGAGAACCATAATAAGGGAGGCCTCCCTGCCGGGAGAGTACCCCAAAGAAAAAAGAAAGATGAGATGACCTGTTGAATTCATCCACATACTAAAGTCAGAAGATGTTGAAAGGTGGATATATATCCAGGTACACAGGTTGTTGAATACCTGAAAGCACAGTCTAATATAACAGCCTAATATAACAAAATTTCAAAATAACATGGGAAGATGGAGACTCCATTGGGGTTTCCGACACCCCAGTACGGTCCCCCGTTAGGAACTTTGGGGTTATCCAGAAAGCTATTCAGTAGAAATGAAATGTTATTTTCAAGGGAAGGCATCCCCAAAGCGCAGTTCCCAAGATAACTGAGTGGAACAGCTCTTGAAAGTTGGCTGTCAGCATCATGGAGGATGAGAATCCCTTGATCTCTTAGGTTGTTACTTCTGCCATAGATGAGTCAGGGGGCTTGGTGGTGATGGTCGTTTAGATGACAGAGATCCTTTGGACGATGGTTGGGGAATTTCTTGGGTGATCAGCCCTAAGTGTAGGAGTAGGCATTCGCCTTCCGGAAAGGAGAAAAAGTTGTAGGGATTGTTGCGATATGAAAATTTCAAGCGAAGCGGGAAGGCCCATCTATATGTGATATCTTTGTTTGCCAAAACCTGAAGTAACAGTTTTAAAGATTGGTGTTTTTGAACAGTGTATGGCGACAGGTCTGCAAAGATTTGGATTGGATGGCCCACGATTTCCAGCTTGTCAGAGGTGTGGAACAACTTCATCACTTCCTCTTTGACCATATAGGGGTTTCATTATAATGTCCCTAGGAAGCACATCTGATTGTGGCGGGTGTAGAGTTCTGTGTGCCCTATCAAGCTGGTGGGCTGGGATGTTAGGAATCAGGCTTATAATAAACTCTCAGGCTGTCGGGTGCACCTCTTTAACAGATTCTGGAAGACCACTGATTCTGAAGTTGTAGCGTCTTGATCTGGTTTTGAGGTCGTCAATTTTGGAAAATGCTGACTGAAGATCCTGTATTCTGGCAGATTTCTGATTAATTCTGGAGATCGCTTGGTCTGCTTTCTTTTCAATCACCTCAGTCCACGTCCCTATTTGCTGCAAGTTAGCATGGATAGTTGCAGTGATCTGGGCTGCTGTTTGGGACAGTCCCCTAGCTAGCATTTTGGAGAATGCTGTCATCATGGAGGGGAAGTCAGTGGGGGTGAGAGAGATATTATGGGCCTCCTGTTCCCAGGGATTCAGGCTGATCAGCAAGTCATGCATTGGTGTTAGGACAGGGCCACACATTGATCTCCCTATCAAGGATTATGTGGATGCAGGAGAAAGAGCCACTTGCTGTGAACGTTTCATGGTTGATGGTGGAGGAAGAGGCTAGGTCTTGATCAGCAATGGATTCCTCTGATACACAGACTATGCCTTGTGTGGTCATGGCCGCCATTTTGGATAGGCTGGGCTGCGGTGCAGCAGAGTCCAGCTGACATGATAGATCTCTGCGAGCAGTGCCTGCAGACATCGGGTGACTTATGGGTTCTCCCCCGGTCGGCTGGTGTTGATGCAGGCCCAGAACGAGGGCTCAGACAGCTGCAGTGCGGGCTACAGGGCTGGAGCTGTGCGGAGCTCCTGTGCTATGTAGCCATCTTGGATGCTGTCGTGCATGTGCCTTTAGAAAAAAAAATTTATTATAATTTTGCCACTATATGACACTGGTACTGCCATTTTAGCAATAACTGTCTACCTGAATAACATGCTGTTGATGTGTGTTTACGGAAGAATTTTTAGAAATACCAGGCGGTCCCCTAATTACAAAGATCTGACTTACAAATGACTCCTATTTACAAATGGTGGGAGACAACAGGATGTGAGTGGAAATCTACCCCTAGGAAGGGAAATTCACTCCTGTTATGCCCTGTACAATCCGACGACAAACTTTGGCCCAAACTTGTCTTGCATACACACGGTCACACAAAGTTGTCAGAAAATCCGATCATTCAGAACGAAGTGACGTACAACACGTACGACGGGACTATAAGGAGGCCAGTAGCCAATAGCTTTCGTCTCGTAATTTATTCTTTTTTTTAATATTCTTTATTTTCATATTTTATTATGTTACAGACATTTAATCTTTTACATTCATTAATAACATTACAGTTGTTTCCTTATTATCCCTATCCCACCCCTGCCCGTCTCTCGCTCACATCCCTCCCTCTCTGTCAGCACTATCTCTCCATTAACCACAGGTGCCTCTCCTTTTTCCTAAATACCAGCCATTGATGCCATATCCTATGTTATTTCCCCCCTGTGTCTTCTGTCCTGTTAATAGACTCTTCTATGGTTCTTGTCCACTCTACCCTCTCAATCCACTCTTTCATGGTCGGGGCCTCCTGGGTTTTCCACAACCGTGGGATCAGGGCCTTCGCTGCGTTCAATAAGTAAGGGATTAAAGTCAGTTTATATTGTGCCACCCCCTTCTCTGTGTCATGAAACAGACATACCCATGGTTGTTTTTTAATCCTTTCACCTGTTATATCAAAAATTGCTTCTATTATTTTGTCCCAATAAGTTTGTATTTTGGGGCACTCCCACCACAAATTTGAGAAAGTCCCCGATGCAGAACAGCCCCGCAAGCAAGTTGGGAGGTTATCTCCTCTAAAACCATGCGCTCTTTGTGGGGTTACATACCACCTTACAAGGAGCATGTATGACATTTTGAATGTTTGCATGTCCTTTGCTACTAAATGAGCGAACCTAATTATCTTGTTCCTATGATCGTCGCTGCTAAAGGGGCCTATCTCCCTTTCCCATTTTTCTAGGTAGGATGGGTATTCGTGGTCCGCCTCCCACAAAACTATATTTTACATATTTTTGATATCCTTTTCTCTAAACTTTGGGGGGACTCCAGTAGTTTCTCTAGGGGTCTCAGGTGTCTCTTTCCTTGTAATGGGTGTGATAAGGTTTGTGTGAAGTGTTGTATTTGAGTGTGTCTCCATTTGTCTAGTGGTTTATGTCCCCATTCCCACGTGATTTCCTTATAAGTATATATTCTATTCCCTTCCATCACATCCTGCAATCGTATGTCCTCCTTGTTAGCGCACCTGCTAAAATATATGTGCTCCTCCTTCCCTGGTAAGAAGAAATTTGTGTCTAAAAGTGGTATTAACGGTGAGTTATAATCCCATTTGTATCTCTTGTTTATTGCATCCCAAATCTTTAGTGAATTTTTTGTCAAAGTGTTTGTGTTTGGCCCTAAATCTCGATATTGTGGCGGTATCCATATCATTTTCCCTGTGTCTGTTCTACTTAACCTAATTTCTAACTCAACCCAACTCTTCTCCTTCTTATTGTGAGTCCAATATACTATTCTAGAGATCACAATAGCTTCATAATATTTTTTCAAATCTGGTGCTGTTTTTTTCTCTAACTATTGTATTACATGTGATGCACGGATGTTTACATGCCCAAATACATTTTGAGACCATGGATTTTAATTTTCTAAAGTACGTCTGTGGGAGGGGGATAGGGATCATTTGAAATGTGTAGATTATCATAGTACAGTGCTAGAAAGGGCTTTATATTGCATCCTACTCAGTTGCTCTTTGATTTTATTAAGTAGGGGGATATAATTAGCTTCAAAAAGGTCATCTAATTGTGTTGTCAATTTTATTCCTAAGTAACCCAGTTCTTTCTTGCACCACTTGAACAGTAATTTGACTTGAATTGCTCTCTGATCTTCTATTGGTAAAGTTAAATTTAGTATCTCGGATTTGGTCATATTTACTTTAAAGTTCGTTAATTTCCCATATTGTTTTAACTCCTTTAGGACTATGGGGATTGTTGTTCTGGGTATGGAGATGTAAAGAAGCAAGTCATCCGCAAATGCGGATGCCTTGTATTCCCTTTCTTCCACCCAGATTCCTTGAATATCCTGTTTTTTGCATATTGAGACCAGGAGGGGTTCTAACGTAATTATAAATAAGAGTGGGGAGAGTGGGCAACCCTGTCTTGTCCCATTAAATAAATCAAGGGGACAAGACAGGGTGCCGTTAACTCTTATTCTGGCTGTCGAATGACAATAGAGGTATTCGAGCCATCCCATCATCTTCTTACCCAATCCCAGGTATCTCAACATTTTAAACAAAAAACCCCAGTCGACTCTGTCAAAAGCCTTTTTGGCATCAATTGACATGAGGACCATGGGGGTACCCCTCCTGATGGCTTTCTGTATCAACATTATGGATTTCAATGAGTTATCTCTCCCTTCCCTCCCCTGTACAAACCCCACCTGGTCATTATGGATCCATTTTGGCAGATATGGCTTCAATCTCTCTGCTATTATTTTTGCGAAAAGCTTTATATCCGAGTTTAATAATGAAATTGGCCTGTAGCTTTCTACTGCTGCAGGATCTTCACCCTCTTTCAAGATCAGCGTAATGTGTGCCAAAAGTGTCTCATCTCAGAATTTCTCTCCTTCTCCTACTGCATTAAAATAGTTGCATAGTTTGGGTGCTAACTGCTTACAGAACTTCTTGTAATACAAGATGGAGTATCCATTGGGACCCAGACTTCCTCCTAAGGTGTTCTTGATTGCTCTCTCTACTTCCTCTAACGATATGGGAGCTTCTAATGCCTCCATCTCTTCTTTCTTGCCCCTGGGGAAGTCCAGGTCCCATAGATACTCCTTTACTACTTCCCTCTGCTTTCCCTTGTCTTCCCCTTTCTGCCTTATATTGTATAGGGTGCTATAGTATGAGTGGAATTTACTTGCTATGTCTGGGGAAGAGATTTGCCTCTCCCCCCTTTCATCTCTAACAATCGGAATGAAAGTCCTATTCTTTTTTCCTTCACCCTTCTTGCCATCCATTTACCTGATCTAATTCCCCATTGAGATCTTTCCTTATTCATGTTATTTCTTGTTCTAAACATTCTACTAGTTCTCTCTTTTTCAGCTCTTGTCTTTCCGGGATCCCTTTAGGCCTCATCTCGTAATTTATTCTGAGCATGCGTTGCACTTTGTGCGTCGGAATGTTCTACACACGATCAGAATTTAAACGATTGGATTTTGTTGTCGGAAAATTTTAGATCCAGATCTCAAACTTTGTGTGTCGGAAATTCCGACGGAAAAAGTCAGATGGAGCCCACACACAATCGGAATGTCCGAAAATATAATCCGATCAAACATTTTCTGCCGGAAAGTCCGACCACGTGTACAGGGCATAAGAGCTATTATGGGAAAAAATTACCTCCACTGATGCTTTATCACCAAGGCTTGTTTCCACAACAACCCAAAATTTTAAAAATCGAATTGTCATCGGGACAGATAGTGAGCTGAAATCTTCTGAACAGAGGCACAGACAGCAAAACAAACATTATAGGGATGTTAACCCTTCCCTACACTATCCAAAAAGCTTAAAAATTTATTTTTTTGGCTGGAGCTACAAAGTCTCAGCTAATCTAAAAAGCAAACTTTTACTTTTCTAAGTGAACAGTCTCTCATCCTTTAGTAAATCAACTCCTTTGAGTTTGCTGACCTATTAAAAACAATGAACAAATCTATAACAAATGAACAAAAAAGGAAGATGTTAAATTCACATAATTCACATAAAAATCGAGTGTAAAGTACACATTGAAATACTATAGCATACTATGAGTTCACTAACAAAACACTGTAATTTCCCTTTAACCAGTTAGCAACCGGCCCATAGCCGAAAAACGGCTACAGGGCGGTTGCTTAACTCTGGGAGGCCGTTAATTAACGGCCTCACAGAATTCTGCTCTTGCGCGCCCCCTGGTGCGCGCACTCGAGAGCATCCATGATCGCCGGGTCCAGAGGACCCGGCGGATCATGGATCACGGTAAACGGCCGCTCATCGCGGCCGTTTATCACGTGATCGCTCCGTCAAATGACGGAGTGATCACATGTAAGCAAACCGGCGTCATTTGATGACGCCGGTTCCTCTCTCCTCCTCTCTCTGTACCGATCGGTACAGTATGAGAGGAGAGGGGGAGGGATCGGTGGCAGCAGTGCTGTGGGCGGGATCTGTAGTGCCCACAGCCTGCTCTGCCACCACCGATCCATCCATCCATGCTCAGCCATCCCCCCATACCCTGCAATACCCAGCAATAGCCTGCAGTGTATTGCTGGGTATTGCAGGGTATGGAGGGATGGCTGAGCATGGATGGATGGATTCTCTGCCATCCCCCCAATACTGTGCCATACCCCCCTATACTGTGCCATACCCCCCGCAATACTGTGCCATACCCCCCGCAATACTGTGCCATACCCCCGCAATACTGTGCCATACCCCCGCAATACTCTGCCATACCCCCGCAATACTCTGCCATACCCCCGCAATACTCTGCCATACCCCCGCAATACTCTGCCATACCCCCGCAATACTCTGCCATACCCCGCAATACTCTGCCATACCCCGCAATACTCTGCCATACCCCGCAATACCCTGCGATACTCTGCCATACCCTGCGATACTCTGCCATACCATGCGATACTCTGCCATACCCTGCGATGCCCTGCCATACCCTGCGATGCTCTGCCATACCCTGCGATGCTCTGCCATACCCTGCGATGCTCTGCCATACCCTGCGATACTCTGCCATACCCTGCGATACTCTGCCATACCCTGCGATACTCTGCCATACCCTGCGATACCCTGCGATGCTCTGCGATACCCTGCCATACCCTGCCATACCCTGCGATACTCTGCGATACCCGGCGATACTCTACCATACCCTGCGATACTCTGCAATACCCGGCGATACTCTGCGATACTCTACCATACCCGGCGATACTCTGCAATACCCGGCGATACTCTGCAATACCCTGCGATACTCTGCCATACCCTGCAATACCCAACAATACCCTGCGATACTCGCTACGATCAAAGCCAGGATCGTTTTTTTTTTTTTTTATTTCAGGCTTTCCAGCCTAGAGGTGAGATGTGGGGTCTTATTGACCCCATATGTCACTGTAAAGAGGACCTGTAATGCCATATTCCTATTACAAGGGATGTTTACATTCCTTGTAATAGGAATAAAAGTGATCAAAACATTTTTTGGGGGGAAAAAAAGGGTCAAACTAAAATAAATAAAGTAAAATGAACAATAAAATATATATATATTTTTTTAAAGCGTCCCTGTCCCCGTGTGCTCGCACGCAGAAGCGAACGCATACGTAAGTCCCGCCCACATATGAAAACGGTGTTCAAACCACACATGTGAGGTATCGCTGCGAACGTTAGAGCGAGAACAATAATTTTGGTCCTAGACCTCCTCTGTAACTCAAAACATGTAACCAGTAAACAAAATTAAAGCCTATGGGGATTTTTAAGTAGCGAAGTTTGGCGCCATTTCACGAGTGTGTGCAATTTTGAAACGTGACATGTTGGGTATCTATTTACTCGGCGTAACTTCATCTTTCACATTATGCAAAAACATTGGGCTAAATTTACAGTTTTGTTTTTTGTAAAGCACAAAACATTTTTTTTCCAAATAAAACACGTTCGAAAAATTGCTGCGCAAGTACCGTGCTAGATAAAAAGTTGCAACGACCGCCATTGTATTCTCTAGGGTCTTTGCTAAAAAAAACATATATAATATTTTGGGGTTCTATGTAATTTTCTAGCAAATAAATGATGATTTTTACATGTAGGAGAGAAATGTCAGAATTGGCCTGGGTGCTCCAGAACACCTGATGGTGCTCCCTGCATGTTGGGCCTCTGTATGTGGCCACGCTGTGTAAAAGTCTCACACATGTGGTATCGCCGTACTCAGGAGTAATAGCAGAATGTGTTTTGGGGTGTAATTTGTGGTATGCATATGCTGTGTGTGAGAAATAACCTGCTAATATGACAATTTTGTGAAAAAAAAAAAAAAATTTAAAAAAAATCTTGATATTGCAAAGAATTGTGGGAAAAAATGACAACTTCAAAAAACTCACGATGCCTCTTTCCAAATACCTTGGAATGTCTTCTTTCCAAAAAGGGGTCATTTGGGGGGTATTTGTACTTTTATGGCATGTTAGGGTCTCAAGAAATGAGATAGGCCGTCAGTACTTCAGGTGTGATCAATTTTCAGATATTGGCACCATAGCTTGTGGACTCTATAACTTTCACAAAGACCAAATAATATACCCAAATTTGTACTTATTTTTACCAAGGATATGTAGCAGTATAAATTTTGGCCAAAATTTATCAAGAAAAATTACAAATTTGCTAAATTTTATAACAAAAACGAAGAAAAATTCATTTTTTTACTGAATTTTCAGTCATTTTTCTTTTATAGCGCAAAAAATAAAAAACCCAGAGGTGATTAAATACCACCAAAAGAAAGCTCTATTTGTGTGAAAAAAAGGACAAAAATTTCATATGGGTACAGTGTTGTATGAATGAGTAATTGTCATTCAAAGTGTGAGAGCACCGAAAGCTGAAAATTGGTCTGGTTATTAAGGGTGTTTAAGTGCCCAGTGGTCAAGTGGTTAAAATTCAAAATGACCAATTCATTTTTATCAAACCAAAATAGCAAAATATTTCTTCTTTGAGCACCCTTTTAAAATGTACCTGTATTTATTTTTATTCTTTTACATTACATTTATTTGGTGTGTTTTGCAGAAAAATAAAAACATTGTTTACAAGGCTTAGCAACTGTATTTTTAGTTTACATTTACTTTAAAACTAAAATAAAACTAATTTTTTTTAGGATTATGCATGACAGATTTTCCTGCAATGTTATGAAAATGAAAATATTTGACGTAGCTTTTCAGATAGCATATGTATTTTCTTTTTTTACCTTTTTCAGAAGTTAAAGTGTATATGATGCAAACTCTCACCTTGTAAAACAACCCATTCAGTTTATTTGTGTATACCGTAGATATAAAAAGAAACTGGAGGAGGGAAGTTGGCTGTGAGGCTGTTCAGGGGGAGGGGGGTGGGGTGTTTCAGGACAAGACTGATTATTGGAGGAGAGCAAGCATAGTTAGAGAACTGACCACGGTGTGTTCTCTTGCTTAGTGTGGTCAGTTTTTAATAGGAAAGCAGAGGGACTAGCAGAAACACTAGGGAGTTCACACAAAGGGAGCAATAAAAAGAGAATAGGATACTTTTTCATACAAGTACATGGTACATCAGACACAAATCAGAAATATGAAATGTTGGGGTAACATATTCTTAAATTGAACTTATTGTAATTTAGTAATGCATTCATTTTGACATATTTTAATTGTTTTCACCTCAACACATGGTAACAGTTTCAAAAACTGATTTAACTATGCTTGGCTATGTTATGTTAACAAATGACATCACAAAGTTTTTTCACCCAGTTAACGGATGTTAAATTCTGTTTGAACTTTGCCTGTTTGGCATCTGGCCAAATTTTGGGTTTGCCAAAATGAGCATTACTTGAAGTGCAATACAGAAGCAATACTGTGGCCAATATTGTGTTGTGAACAATGCGCCATTTGTCAGAGTGTGTTGGAGTTATAGAGAGGGACTGTTGAATGAACTCAACAGTCCATTATTAGGACTGTTTTTTTTTGTGTGTATGCCAATGCCAGTGTCAAATTCTGTTTTGTTTTTATTGCTTTATCATTTTTGTTTGTCTTCACATTTATCCTTGTTTTTAAGTTAATAAAAAAATAGCGTTAGACCCCTTTCACACTGGGGTGTTTTGCATACTGTGGCAAAATATCAGTGAGGAAAGTGTCAACCAGGGTCAGCTCACAGAGGAGTGAAAGAAGCAGCCTCCCTTATCCACCAGATGGCACTGTTCCACATTTGTAGGCAACAGAAATCCCAAGATTGGCTCCCCAAAGCTCAGCTGTGTTGGCCTTTCTCCACAATTTTGCTACAGACAGCACCATAGTGATTTGTATCTCTGTTGGCAGCATATAATTGATCAGTGAATAGGGGAAAGTGTAGGCTACAATCACACACTGAGTCTCCAAACCCCACTCTGCTATCTGCAGCGGTATCAATGAGCAGGCAAGTATCTCTTCCCCAGCAGCCAGAGTTTAAGTAAAAAATATGCACACAGTCACCCCATGCCCAGGGTCTCAGTGCCAAATTTGCTAAATCACTGGCTTTAAAGCTGTTCCTGTTCCAGCTTCTGTGACTGTGCCTGTGCTGTCTCATGGTAGCAGGTTCCTGCTGCCATTTTTTCATCCAGAAAATCCATCCCTGTCCTCCACCATCATGAGGAAGCTAATGTCCCCTTGTTCCTGAGCCATGAGGTCAGTGGTAGAGTTCACAAGACTACAGACACATGGCCCAGCAAGAATGGGCATGAATGTTATACCTCCTTCATGGCCCACTGGGTAATTTTACTGATGGCAGGGAAGGATGCAGGATAGGACACACTGCTAGAGCTGATGTGGATGAACCTCTTAAAGTGGTTGTAAACCCTTTACAACCACTTTGTACTACAGGTAAGCCTATAATAAGGCTTACCTGTAGGTACCATGAATTTTTTTTAAGAGGATATTAGAAGTTTAGAAGATATTCACTGTATACGCATGTGCCGACATCATCGGCACATGCACACTGAAGAAACGGCATGTACGTGCCATTTCTTCAGCTACTGTGCCGAGACCAGCATCTCCCGCGCTTGTGCCGGAGTGATGTCATTGCAGCTCCGGCCAATCACAGTGCCGGAGCCCGCAAACCCAGAAGTAACATTCCAGAGACATGTTGTCCGTCACAGCGGTGTACGGGGACCGCTGCAACAGGATCGTTCTAAGGTAAGTATTTCATAATGAGCTAGTATGCAATGAATACTAGCTCATTATGCCTTTGTCTTACAGGTTGTTTTTTTTTTTTCAGAGTTTACAACCACTTTAACATCCTTTACAGTGATTGGTAATTACCCCTTTCATTGTCAACATGGTTTGGATACTGTTGTTGATGAAAGGAGGAGCAGCAGTTGCGGTGGCTGCCTAAGCAGGGCTGTCAAGTCTTTCTTTAGTACCAATCTTCTAGAGCGGTCTGCTGCTAGCAGTTATAGGCAGTGCCTGAACCATATGGTGGATGAGCATATGGGGTGAAAGGCAGATGTTGACAGCCTCCGAACAAACAACCACCTTGGCTATTCAGTAAAAATGATGAAACACTGGCCAAATCTTGTCCAGTATGCTGGGCTGCTCTGCAGCTTTCAGAATGTGCACTTAGCACAGCATGGGGTTTTGTTAGAAAAAAAGAGTTTACCTCTTCCAGGAACAGAGGACAAACTCGCCCATCAAATGAATCAGTATCAGACCAGTGATAAGTACCAAGACCTTGCTACATATGATAATAATTACATTTTGGATCTGATTCTAGCCCCAGCTGCATTATTAGAGAGTACAGCCTAAGAATCTCCTTCCACTGCTGCAGGCATGTAACAAATATGACCTGCCACCATTAGCAACTGTTTCTACTGCATCTGGCCTGACACCATACCATTTTCTGCCACCCCAGTAGGCCTGCCAGCACTATCATCTCATCCTGCCTCTACAGTTGTAGTTCTTTGCTATTGCACCTTTAAGACACCACACTTAATGTTTCCACAGCTGTTTCCCAGTTCAACTTTTTCAGGTTCACTCTTGCACTTTCCTTACTGGCTGTGATTGACAGCAGCAGGAGCCAATGGCTTGCACTGCTACCTCTCTGTCCAATGAGGAAGGAGAGAGCCGAGAGAGCTGCTGCTCTTGTGCACATAGCTGGATAGAGATCGGGTTCGGGTAAGTATTTAGGGGGGTTGGGGGGAGCTGCATGCAGAAGATTTTTTACTTAATGCATATAATGCATTAAGGTGAAATACCTTCTGCATTTAAAACCACTTAAAGTTTCCTTCATCTCATTACAATGCACACATATTTTTTTTACACAGAAAATAGTGGTTTTGATTTTGCACTTTTTGTGTGTAAAAAGCGGTCTGCTCAAACAGAACAGATTTGCCAGCCTGTCATTTGTGATAGACCTGATCTGTAAAAGGCACTCCATATGAGAATTATTCACTAAAAAGGGTGATATTGTGCATATACAGCGTGATTTTCTCCTCTTCAGTTCGGAAGAAAAGAACAAAGCAACAGGAACAATTTGTTTTATTAGAAATGCCACAACATTACCCCTGAAGTAGAAGATATATTCAACCAATATACCACTAATAACAAATACAGGTTTATTTCATAAAAAAAATGATAAATATCTTAATAGACTCCTAGTGCTTTGGGATTGTTGCCATTTTTGGTGCAATTCCCCATCATTTGCACCATTGTAAGGTAGAGGGATTAAAATGCAACAAGAAAACACAGTAACTTTACAAACATGTCAAACTTACCTGCTCTGTTCAATGGCTTTGCACAGAGCAGCTCTGATCCTCCTATTCTCGGCTCCCCCACCAGCATTCTGGGCCCTTCCGCCTTGCTATGGGGGCACTCGTGTGTGCTCGCTTCCAAGTCGGCTCTCTGTGTCCTCAGGACACATAGAGCATAGCTCAGCCCCACCCCCAATGCCCCACCCCCAATGCCCCACCCCACAATGATTCCTGCTGCTGTATCTCAGCCAATGAGGAGGGAGAGACCTGAGAGATCCACTGCTCTTATGCACATGGCTGGATTGAGATCAGGATTAGGTAAGTATAAGGGGGGACTGCGGGGGGAGCTGCACACTGAAGGTTTTTAGCTTCATGTATAATGCATGAAGGTAAAAAAAAATTCAGCCTTTAGAACCACTTTAAGGATACAGTAATCTCGTAAATAATCCTTACTTAAAAATTACAGTCATGTAGGTCTCTCATTTTTTTTTTTTATGAAATTCCATAACTATCTATTTTTATTTATTTCGCTCTTGTCACTAGGGACAGTAAAAAGAGTACACATTTGAGTGTACATGATGTGAAATGCTGATTTATTTATTTTTTTAAATCTACATCTGCTGCTTTTATTTTAGTGTATTTACCCATTTTTATTGCCAAAGTTAAAAAATCCATCAACATAAGGAATAAGACAGCTTTAGGTGATATATGCCTCAAACCTGTGATAAAAAGATTAACAAAAGTAAAGTAAAGCAAATTAAACCCACAACAGTAAAATCTGTCTGTGTGTGCAGCATAGCATGCTTGTTATACTTACTGTGGACCTTAAGGGATTAATCCTCTGCATTGTGTAAAAAGGCTGTTTTATACTGTATGCAATGACCCTTCCCTTCTTACATTGTCTATCTTGGGAAGGCCAGCTATCAGACAGGCAGTAGCCAACCTGCACATGCTCAGTTGTGTGTTTTATGCTGGAGAGAATGTACTTGTTCTCAGAGCTAGCCAGGTCACATGATATTGGCATCACACATGTGGGCTGGATACAGGCTGCAGTGGAAATCTCCTTATTCCTGATCTCTCAGCACTGGAGAAACTGTGCAGTTTATCATGTAACCGTGGTATACAGATCATCCAAAAAGGTTTATAGTGGCAGTATTTTAATGGAAAAAAAAAGTTTTATAAGCTGTGGGCACTGTGGGGTGGCGGATTAACTATTTTCATATTACTGGGTTTAGTAATACTTTAAGCAGTAATGAATTGCATAATTTAGGAATGTAAAGAAAATAAAGGCTGAGGTGCAAAAATAGACATTTGTTGGTTTGCCTATCTCAATTAAAGCTCCGGATTATATGAAGAGAGTTCACACATTTAGTAAATGCTCCAATGGTACAAACACCAAGCACTTAGTTATAATGTGCTATATGTTCCAGTTAAGATTAATGTTTTCTACCTCATTTAGAATTAACCCATTGGGGATTTAGCTCCACCTTCCCTAGCTAATATGTTCCTCATGTTTAATGCTGCAAATCATTTCAAATCATTTCCCCAGTGACTGGTTATTCGTCTTTATCATGGCGAGGTTTGGGCTGGCTGTCATTTATTGTATGTATTCTACCTTAAATAGATTCTTTGCATCTGTCTACTTCACAATTGAAAACACTTGTTATCTCTCTTATCTACCATAGGCATGTTTTAAATTTACAAATACATTCCACTAATACTGATTTATGAGCATAAATCATGTGAGACATATAATGCTAGAGTCATAAATCCCCAATATGATGGATAGCATTGATATGCATAAGCATATCTTTTCTATCAAGTTGCCTTTGTAAACATCTAACATTCATATACAGTAGTTATTCATTGAAATATGGCAAAGTAAATAAATAGGTATCCATGAAAAAGGAAGATATTAGATTCTGTTCACCACAGTTTAAAAACTGTAGGAAGAGCTGACAAAATAGCTGGAAGCCTGCACTTCAATACAACTACAATTAAGAAGAGAATATAAATATTCAGAAGAAACAGCTAAAATCTGGACACAGTAAAAATGTGGTTATAAACGTGGGAGTGTTTTAAATTGTTTTGTATTTGTTTTTATAGAATTTCTAAGAATAAATAAAAAAAAATCTACTAATAAAGTGTGATATTGGTCATTTCATCTAATGGTTTATAATGGCAGTATTTATATAAGTATAATTGACACATTTATTTAACCAGTTATACCAAGTGGACTTTCCCAGAAACTGCACTTGCTGACATTCTTTTTTAGTTGCCTTATTTTGATGGTACACTCTCTTCTATCTATATTGTCTAGTGTCTACAGACATCCTTCCTTCATATGCTATTATGTGGGATACTGACTTGTGAGGTGCCACAAATGCAGAGGATGGACTCGGATGGGGACTAATACTGGCAAGAGTTCTGCTGGCTGTGAAGGTAAATTATAAAATCTCTCTTTTATGGTATTTAGTCCTGTTGAGGATTTCTCATGTGATCCTGACCCACTTCTTCAAATGCTTTCGGTGTTGACAATTGGATGTTTCCTTTTGACATATTTAGTGTGCATATTTACTGCGCTATACAGTTACTACCAAATCATTCTGCAAGGACCCCTATGTAGCCCCTTTTCACAGACAGTCTGAGAGGTGTACCCAGTTTAAGCTAGTTATGCATATTCTTACAGAAAAAAAAGGTAATAGCTAGAGCATGGAGAACCCAGACTATCCCTTTTGCAGAAATCAATCAAATAGGTTTCCAAAAGTTATATTTAAAAAAATGACTGCTAAACAAAAGGTCCATGGATCATGGATCGAATCTTACATACAATCTACCTTTGACCCCAATTCCTTACTGTTATGAAGTTACTGAGGTAGTGGGGCACATGGAGAAGGTGACCACGACCTTGGTTAAGCTTTTATTTTCATTGAATGCCTTCCTACCCTCTTTCTTTCCTTCCCCCTTGCTTTTGCTTCCTCTTTTCCCCCTCACCTTGCATTTTTTCTCTTCTCCATCCCCTTTTCTCTTTATTATTTTTCTTTCTCTATGGTTCTTGGGGTAGCCTATGCGGTGAAGGAAACCCAGAACCTATGTTTGCTACTTGATCTTATTTACCTTTCCATTGTTACCTTCCCCCCATTTTAGTTTATGCCTATGGCTCAAGTATGGTACATAATGTAGGATGATCCTTTTCTATAATGACATATGTACCATTGCAAAAAGGGAAAATTAAACCTATTACAAATTATCTACTACACTGCTGCCGCACTAATGAGATTTACTCAACTCAAAATGTGTGTTTATAAAGTGACAGTGCTGTGAACAATTCTATTACAATTCAATTGATATTTAAACATAAACAATGTGTCAACTATGTAAAATCGCATACAAATTATTATTATTATCAAGAATAAAGTGCTGAAGTGCTAAGCAAACTGAATCATTATGATATCCAATGGTATAAATCTAAAAATGGTAAATATAGTGTAATACTAAATATAAATAAAAATCAAAAAATGAAAAACAAACAAGTTAGCAAGTGAACAAAAATCTGAAAATAGTCTCACAAATTGATAAAGTCCTCTTATCAAAGTAATAGATCAATATAGTCCATGTGACCAGCACAAACATCTCCAAGAAAGTGGATCTTCTTCTTTTATTGCTTTTAAAACACCTTTTGTGCAAAAACTTATGCCTAAAATGAACTCACCATATTGCAATATCTGCAGTGCATTTTCTTGTAAACTAAACTCTGCAGGGACCATAGATGGACAATCACTCTTCGATGCTATAGATGTCTCCCATTCTCAGGAGCTCAACATATAGAGGTGAGAGAAAAGAACCTAAAATCTTTAAACAACGTCTGGAAGGTTAATAAAACTAGTGTGATTTGTCTATCCTGATACCTGTAAATAAGCATAAAATCAAATCCAAAGCAGAGTTCCTCTCGACTTTACCAACACCACTAGTGGATACAAATCCAGCTGAGCTTGATAGTAGCACGTGAAACACCCACCCTACATACGTTTCATTGTTTGACATCTTTCTGGGGCAGTACATATACTGTGATCTGGCATACAGAGGTAGAAGTACACCATTATTCAGAGCGGGCTGTGCCTATATATGACAATTTCCTGCACAGCGCTGTAACCCCTGCCTCATTTAGCTATTGGCCAGGGGATTCCCTTGCTGATAGCTGAATGTAAACAAAACATTTGGGGATATGGGTGATATCCTTACTCAAATATGGACAGTGCACATATTAGGGAATTCACTGGGTGGGCAAAGCCTGATGGAAAACTGAGAGGCTTGTTCCCCATCAGAATCACTAATAAAATGCCTGAAATACCAAATAGTATAATAAATAGACCACCACTTGAGAATAAACATTGACCACTTGGAATCAATGCATCTTTCTCTTCGTGGATCAAACTCACTGAGTCCTAAAACTTCGTGTTTATTCATTACAAAAATAAAATACAAAATACTAACAGACATGTGCTGGGGATATTTGTAGACAGCGGACTGCCCGAGTTTATCTAAGAGATGCTGCGTAATGGCTCTTAACTAAATATGTTATGCAAGAGGCATATGCTGCACCTTGACATTCGGGGACCAACCTGTTTGTGGATGGCAATCTAATTAAACATTTCAAAGTAAATGATTTGCAAATTGGCAAGGATTGTAAAATGCAGATTGCTTGGTCAGATATGAAAGGAACCATAAAGATCCATGGGTAGGGTTGCCACCTTATCCCTTTAAACCCAAACACATATTAATTACACAGGTTCTGAGGCTAATTTAATGCAGCTAAGAGACTAAGTGAGTTTAATTACCACCGTAATCAGCCACAGAACCTGTGTAATTAATAGGTGTTTGGGTTTAAAAAGATGAGGTGGCAACCCTATCCAGGGGGCTAGTTAAATGTTTATCTCCTCCTTGTTTGTGGTATATTAACATTTCAAAGGGTACATTGTTTACATATTTCATGGTGATAAAGAATGTAATTTGATCATACAAGAAGTATTTAATTTGCATGAATTAACATTCATTCTAATTTGATTCATGCGCTAGTATTAAATGTTTTTATGAGTCCAGCTATGGGTGTTTTTGTGTTTTCTTGGCTTTGTTTTTTGGTTGTTTGATTTTGAGATTGAGCACTAAGCGCAGTTTTTTAGTTATTTAGTTAAGAAGTATTTAACAATGGTAATTACATTTGAGGGATCTTCATGGGAAATGGTATTTAAAGGGTAACTTGTTTACGTGTCAAAAAGGTTTCTATTGGTCACAAATAAAGAGAGAATTACAAAGTTAACATGAAACGTTAGAGACAAATGTTTAAACAGGAGAGCGAATGCTCAGGAATAACTTCAGCCGTGGAAAGCAAATACCGGTAGCTGCCGGGGGTCAGTCCACCTCTGTTGAGATAGTACATAACAAGAAGTGCCAAAGACAGGCTTTGGCAGGGAGAAGGACGGTTACTCTGGTTGTTGTTGTAATAAAGATAGTGACTAGAAATGCAGTCAAGGAAGAAGAAAAGAAAGAGGGGGGAATAGTAAAAATGAGAGATGAGAGCAATCAGGTCCGACTTATGGGGAAGATATACGTTCCGATATAGCTAATTCCAGCTCACTTACATATAGGATGGACCTTGGAGGGAAAAGACTGCAGGGGTACAGAAGGTGGGGAGGTTTTCCTGTGGACAGTAGTGCAGTTCAGGTTCGGTAGCTAATGCTGTTGTTCCAAATAAAAAAATAAAAAAGTAACTAAACAAGTGGGGGGAAGAGAAATACACTCACCAAGGTAATAGGAGGGTATTGTCAAAATCTGAAGGTAAGTAATGCTTCACCCACGTGTGCCATAATTTTTCAAATTTACATATCTTGTCATTCTCAATGGCTGTCATTTTAACAAATACAAGGGCCCTATTCATTCTATGCTTGGCCTCAGCCACAACCAAGGTCTGGGATTTTCAAGCCCTAGCAAAGGTCTGCTTGGCCACGGGTAACTTGTTTACTTGGTAAACACTATAGTGACCTTAATTGTTATTTCTAGTAATTACAAGTAGGGTCTTTTTGGTCTTGTTTAACAAGAAGATCAAAAGTGTTTGGTCAGCCAATCAGAAACCCCTCTAGTTTCAGACACTGGTATATCAGAGGACGTTTCAGCTGTGAAAAATCATCATAAATATGGAAGCACAGGTCTAGATTATATTGCACATTATTGCATGCATTGAAGCAACTTTGGTGCATATTATAGATTGAACATACAGTATCTCACAAAAGTGAGTACAGCCCTCACATTTTTGTAAATATTTTATTATATCTTTTCATGTGACAACACTGAAGTCATTTCTTCAGTGTTGTCACATGAAAAGATATAATAAAATATTTACAAAAATGTGAGGGCTGTACTCACTTTTGTGAGATAATGTATGTTCAATCTAGGATAGACAAATCACACTTTGCTACAACGTAAAGTAGTGAGTGTACAACTTGTACAACAGTGTAAATTTGCTGTTCCTTCAAAATAACTCAACACACAGTCATTAATGTCTGAACCGCTGCCAACAAAAGTGGGTACTTCCCTAAGTGAAAATGTCCAAATTTGGCCCAAAGTGTCAATATTTTGTGTGGCCACCATTATTTTCCAGCACTGCCTTAACCCTTTTGCACAGGGAGTTCACCAGAGCTTCACAGGTTACCACTGGAGGCCTCTTTCACTCCTCCATGATGACATGGAACTGATGGATGTTAGAGACCTTGTGCTCCTCCACCTTTCGTTTCAGGATGCTCCACAGATGCTCAATAGGGTTTAGGTCTGGAGACATGCTTGGCCAGTCTATCACCTTTACCCTCAGCTTCTTTAGCAAGGCAGTGATCATCTTGGAGGTGTGTTTGGGGTCATTATTATATTAGAATACTGCCCTGTGGCCCAGTCTCTGAAGGGAGGGGATCAAGCTCTGCTTTAGTATGTCACAGTACATGTTAACATTCATGGTTCCCTCAATAAACTGTAGCTCCCCAGTGTCGGCAGCACTCATGCAGCCCCAGACCATGACACCCCCACCATCATGCTTGACTGTAGGCAAGACACACCTGTCTTTGTAACCCTCACCTGGTTGCCGCCCCACACACTTGGCACCAGCTGAAGCAAATACGTTTATCTTGGTCTCCTTAAACCACAGGATATGGTTCCAGTAAATGTCCTTAGTCTGCTTGTCTTTAGCAAACTGTTTGCAGGCTTTCTTGTGCATCATCTTTAGAAGAGGCTTCCTTTTGGGACAACAGCCATTCAGACTAATTTGATGCAGTGTTTGGCGTATGGTCGGAGCACTGACAGGCTGACCCCCACCCCTTCAACCTCTGCAGCAATGCTGGCAGCACCCAAAGACAACCTCTGGAAATAACGCTAAGCACCTGTAATCAGCTTCATTGGTTGACCATGGTGAGGCCAGTTCTGAGTGGAACCTGTTCTGTTAAACCACTGAATGGTCTTGGCCACCATGCTGCAGCTCAGTTTCATGATCTTGGCAATCCTCTTATAGCCTAGGCCATCTTTATGTAGAACAACAATTCTTTTTTTCAGATCCTCAGAGAGTTCTTTGCCATGAGGTGCCATGTTGAACTTCCAGTCACCAGTATGAGAGATTAAGAGCAATGACACCAAATTTAACACACCTGCTCCCCATTCACACCTGAGACTTTGTAAAACGAATGAGTCACATCACACCGGGGGAGGGAAAATTACTAATAGGGCCCAATTTGTACTTTTTCACTTATGGGTGTACTTACTTTTGTTGCCAGTGGTTTAGACATTAGTGGTTGTGTTTCAAACTAGGAAGACGCCACTCACTACAGTCCGAATGCGCTGGGTGCAAGCCACGGCCCGCCACCGATGATCAATAGGAAGAAAAGAACGGCTGCACACCACAGGAACGTTCCAACAATTTTATTCCAAAAAATAGCAAATGACAGCCATCAAAGACAGAGTGTCTGAACCCAGGAGGTGACGCATGCGTTTCACACTGACCTCAGTGCTTCTTCAAACCTCTAAAGAAACAGTGAGGTCAGTGTGAAATGCACGCGTCACCTCCTGGGTTCGGACGGAACATTCCTGTAGTGTGCATCCATTAATGGTTGTGTGTTGAGTTATTTTGAGGGCACAGAAAATATACACTGTTATACAAGCTGTACACTCACTACTTTACATTGTAGCAAAGTGTAATTTCTTCAGTGTTGTCACATGAAAAGATATAATAAAATATTTACAAAAATGTGAGGGGTGTACTCACTTTTGAGATACTGTATCAGAATATATATTTTTTTGGTTTATTTATGCTTTTTTTACTTTAATTTCTTCATGAGAGTCTGGATCTGATCAGTGGCAATCTGAGCCAGACCCGCCATATAGCTTTGCAGCAGTAGACCGTTGCTGTAATTCATCTACTGCAGGCTGTAAAAAGCCAGCAATGGATCACAATAGCAGCAATCAACTGCTATGTGTGAATGGACGTAAGGTGACATCACTCGTGACATGATGTCATCACACTCCCAATGCAAACACAGCATGGAAGTGCTGTGTTTACTTTCACTTTGGAATGCTCTGTGAAAGCATAAGAAACCCAGTAACTAATCGTTTCAGCTCCTGGGCTTAGTGCTGGATGTCGGCTGTCATAGGCAGCTAGCAGTTCCAGTAATTACCCTTGTCAGAACCCATGGCAGCCACCAATCCTCACCGCCATTTTAAAATGGCACTGGCACAAATAGCCACTATACCAGAGCCATTTTAAAATGGTGCTGGTGATGAAAGTGTTTTTATTTTTTATTTTGAGTAGAGTGAAGAATAGTTCAATTATTCCGTCTTTTTTTTCCTTAGTCCCTGTCCTTTAGACACAAGCACAAGTAAGAGAAAATCTCTTAAAATTGAGTGGAAATTCCCTTTAAAACAGTTGCCATTGGTACAAGTGTGTCCACTTTCTGGTTTCCATCTATTTCTGTTCTACTAACAGCTTAAAATTATGGATAGCTCCTTACTTTTAGTTCCAGTGGTCACCAGGGCACAAAAAGAAAGTGAAATGGGCTGTATTGAAAATTGTCAAAGGGTTTAACACCCACCACTGTATCCAAAGCTACATAAAAAGTTGGCTTTAGATATACTTTAACCAAGGAAGAGTAAATCTCTCTCATTGTATAATATTAAAAGCTAAACTGTATTGTGAGAAATAAACAGATTTATTTATAAAACATAAATATAAAACATCATTGTAATTAATTCAGAAAAAACACAAGTTAAAATAGGGAACAACAAAAGTGCCAATATACACTGGAGGAAGTCAGGCACATTTATCTCCTGATTGAGTCCTAAACGTATATGATTGTCTTCTGAAGAAGGTAGGCTGGCTTCAGACAACTATGGCACCAGCTGATAGGCAGAGAGAATGGTAATCAGGTAAAGTTTTCAAAACTTTCCAGTAACTGCTTCCTTTGAAGCTGAAGGTTAAGATCATTGCCTCATCTTGATGGCAACCATCATCTCATATCTATCGATACCCTACATTTCTAGTAAGTAAGAAACGTGATGCCAACTGTAAAAGATGAAAAATTATTTTTAAAGTGACTCATTCATGAAATTTTAATTTTAAATCAAAGCTTTTCCTGTAAAGAAGATAGTGTATATTACCTCTCCAAACTGCCACTCCATTGAAGAAGGAAGACTGATTTAGCTGTGCTCAGTGGTTCATCCTGCCAATATCTACATCACCACTGATTTCTGTAGTTATGTAGGGTTCAGGAGAAAGAACTACATAGCAGAGTGAGGGACCACGAAATGAACACTACCTAAAGCGTTGTTTTCTAAAGAGACTTTAGGGGATGTTTTCTCTGCATTAGAGTAACTTTTGGTAGCCACAGTGACAGCTTTTATTTACATATTCAATTTAGAGAGGCTTACTTTAAATGCAACTGGACAGGGAAGGGCTTAGATATCTATCTGTGACATATCCAAGTGTTTTCCTGACCAAAGGCATATTTTAGAATATTCCTGCACTTAAAGTGGGGTTCCACCCAAAAAAAAATGTCATTAATATGCATGAAATAAATAAAAAAAAAAAACATTTGGAGAAAAACATTTTTTACTCACCTCTTAATGCCTGTTGCTAGGGCGTCCCTCGTAATCTGCCTCCTTACTCACCTCGACTCCTTACGCCACTTCCCTCGGTGCCGGAAAAGAGATCAGCTTTGCCCCCTCCCTCTAGGCAATCTTCTGGGACACGTCACAGGTCTCAGATGATTGCGCGGCCAGTCACAGCGCGTGGCGTGGCTCGCACATGTGCAGTGGGTGCCCGCTGAGTGGAGGGGGTGATGAGCGGGGCTTCGATCCCCTGCATCGCTGGACCCTGGGACAGGTAAGTGTCCGATTATTAAAAGTCAGCAGCTTCAGTATTTGTAGCTGCTGACTTTTATTTAAATTTTTTTAAGCAGAACTCTGCTTTAAAGAGAACCCGACAGCTTAGAAAACAGGGTGATGCTATTGATGACTTCTTTTAATATTGCTTAATACATGCTCTAATCATAATAATAGCGTTGGGTGAACGACCCAAGAAGTTTGTGCCGAACATTGGCTGTTTTCCCCATTCGAGGAACACCCGAACACCTGCAATGGACTGTGCACTACACAGCACATTTTGCTCCCCGATTGGGAAAATCTGTACCCAATCAAGGTGCAGTATAAGCTGGTTTGTAAGCAGCGGGGCCGGAAAGCCGACCACGGTGTCCTTAACAACCGATAAGTCGTCAGCTGTTAATGGGCTTCCCTTCCTCAGACTAATGCCCCATACACACGGTCGGAAATTCCGACCACAAAATCCGTCTGATTTTTACCGACGGATTTTGTCCGACACTGTCGGACAAAGTTGTCGGAAAATCCGATCATCCTGAACGTGGTGACGTTCATTGCGTACGACGGGACTACGCAGAGGCTAGTAGCCAATAGCTTTGGTCTTGTAATGTGATCTGAGCATGCGTGGCACTTTGTCCGTCGGAATTCGCTACACACGATCGGAAAAAGTCCGATAGGACTTTGTTGTCGGAAAATTTGAAAGCAGGATCTCAAACTTCAAAAGTCCGATGGAGCCCACACACGGTCGGAAGTACACGAACCCCCATACTTTTATGGTCAATTACTGGCTTATAAGCCTTCACAATGGACACTTTTGGATTTTCCTGTTTGGCTCCCGTAGGCTTCAGTGGGGTTTGCCGCACGAGTTAGAACGTTTTCCCTGTTTGGGAGTTTTGCTGCGAACCGAACAGGGGGGTGTTCGGCCCATCTCTACATATTAACCCAGATCGTATTCACTTTATGAGTACATATTGTATAAATCAGCCTTTTTCAACTCTAAGTTTCCTTCAGAGGTTTCTTGGGAACAAAGAGCAAATGCTGCCTCTTAGATACGTTTCCACTGACAAAAATTATCTTTTTAGCTATCAGTAAGAGGGCGATTCTTCCCACTGACCACAGATGTAAGGAACATTCTTCCCATTGGCTATCACACTAATGTACAATGAGCTGTAGATATAGTTATTAGCAGGGGTCCCCTGAGATCAGAAAGTTATTTCAAGGGTTCCCGCATGTTAAAAATGTTGAGAAAAGCTTATAAATATACATGATGTTTACATATAAGGTATTTTGAAGGGATCTTTTCATTTTGTACTGTAAATGATTGCAATATTGTTACTGTATTTCAAATACAGATTCTCCTTCTAGGGACTTTATATCTTTTACTAAAGTCACTCCTTGCTGAACAACTGCTGAGATAAAGAGACGGATCTACTGAAGTTTTTCATCTTCACTTAGTAAATTACCTATTCATGTTCACTTTAAATACAGAGTATGTTCAGATGTGAACAGGAATTTACTTATCACATGATTGGGAAATTGAATTGAATATTCAGTCAATTTATTTAATGAAGATTCTCAATTTCTTTAGTAAATCAGCCTCACAATTTTGGACACATAGAGTCTTACCAAACCGGTAAACTTAATTTATAACCTAAAACTAAAAAATTGCACTAAACGGGTAAACTCCCTAAACCAGCAACTATCACGCCATTAGATACAAAATGGTAATATCAAATAAACCCAAACTAAAATGCAGTGCTCATAAACCAAAAACAAAACTTATAATAGTCCAAAGTGTATGTCTATAATATGTCCATGAAAACAAAAAAGTTCAGTGTGAATTGAAGATGAAATAATCTTCATTGAGTGTAAAAAAACTCCTCCTCCGTTCTCCCACACTAGTGCCCAAATCAAAGGTTTACCGGAATGGTATGACCCTCACAATGAGAAGTCATATAGCGCTTAAAAGTGGTTAGCTCATATCTTCTCAGGGAAGTGTGCATAAAAAATGGAAATGCTCCACATAGTATAAAATCAATGGCAACCAATATTTACTAAAAACAATGCTACTTACATGTAAAAAAAAACATAGCCAGCGCTGTACAGGTCAAAATCTCCAAAAAAAATAAGCAGATAGCTTCTGCATTTTGTGATGCCATCATGAGCGTGGTCTCTGTCTTACATGTTTAATCAAAAATGCCTTGGCTGCGAAAATTGAATTTTGTGATGGCATCACGAAATCTGGAAGGATTTTGATGTCTACAGTACTGTCTATGTTTTTATACATGTGAGTAGCATTGTTTTTAAGAAATATTGGTAAACATTGATTTTAAACTATGTAGTGTCTGTTGATATATACAAAATGGTGGCTTGAAGTGGTGACAAAATCCAGGATCTGAGCTAACCACTTTCAAGCACTATATGACTTTTCATTGGGAGGGTCATACTCTTCTGGTAAACTTTGATTTGGGCACTGGTGTAGGAGTACAGAGTGCGTTGTTCTTTTCACTTGCAGGAGTTTTTTTATACCAAATTAACCATTCATCTTTAATTCACAGTGGACTTTGCATGGACAATCTATAATAGACACACACTTTGGACTATTATCAGTTTTGTTTTATGAGCCCTGGGTTTAATTGAAACTTACTTTACAATAGAGTATTGGTAAGGTACAATTTGCATAAGGCAATAGTAAGAAAGAAGTGCAACCTGCAAATGTAATGAACAAATAGCTAACCTCAGGTACATAACTAATTATAACAACAGAACACATTGATTATTTACATTAATCTGACATGATCAAAGATTTCCAAAAACAAATTTGACATTAATACAATAATTGTGCCCCTCAGAACATAGTGGCTCTAATTTGTTTATAAATTAGGATTGTCAGGGAATAATAACATGTTCCGTGATAATAGCTTGACCTAACTCTGGTTTTGTGGGCTGGTATGCACTCTTTTCAGGGTCAAGATAGAAAATTTGGTGAGTGTTGGAAATTGTATTCTAATACCTGCCTTTTATGGTATTGGACAAAATGGTTCCTTCAGAAGCCGATGTCTTAAAGTAAGACTGGTAGTTCACATATATTAACATTTCATAATTAGTTTGATTAAAAAAAGTTTGATTCAAAGAAGAACAGTAAACAATTTTAAGCTTCAGACTGCAATTACTTTAGAATATGATAAATATTGCTGGTAGTTACTCATTTTTCTGGCAATAAAGATGTAGAGGTCTGTAACACAATTTTACTTCAGTAATATGTATTTTATCGCTGTAGTCGTGCAAAGGTTCAGCCCAGTCCATTACTGAAAAATAACTCTGGTAAATAATTTTTTAAAAGTATCTTGCCATTCTTGGTAGAAAGTTATATTAACAGAGCACTAACATCAACTGCTAATGTAAGACAATTCTTTTCAAAGTATTGTTTATTATGAAAGGATCATTTTTTCTCCTTACAGAATATGTTTGCTGCCAAGATAACAAAATCAATATAAATTTAATAAGAGACTAAAGTAATAAAACTGCAGTCTTGAAAAGGTAAATACTTTAGAAAGTGTAGATTTGTTTGTTCATCAGAGATCATGATGTTGGTTCATTAAAGATTAATGCCAATCATGAATCTCTCTGGAAAATAAATATTCCTGTTAAAAAAAAAAGTAAAATGTAATCTCTCCATGGACACAATAAACTTGCAATGATTTTGCTAAGGTTTGTTTTTATCCTGCAATCTTCACTTGTATATGCAGTAGCTATTATAGAGCTGCATTTTTTACCAAAAAAAAGAACAGCAAGGTCAAAGAAAACTAGTTGACATTAAAGAATACTTTTAGCTTGTCGGACACCATTCATGCTATTCACTTGTTAAGCCCATGGGCTAAATAAGAGAAATCTAGTAGAATCTTGCAGTACCCATGGCTGTCTGAATACCAAAACACTGCATCTGATGGAATACAGTTACTGTTTGGCCTACAGTTTTCTACCTGGCTCCTTTTATTTTTTTAATTGAAGTTGGTTAACCTTGGAGGTGGTGGCACAGCTACCCACAACTCGAATTTCAGCTGAGTCAGTGAAAATATTAGCTGTGTTTGGACAGCCTTTTTTTTATTCCATTTTGTATTTAAAGCATTTGTTTTTACAAATACAAAAGAAACCATACAACAGCAGTCAAACAGGCAAGGAACATACCTTGGCTTAAAACCTTTACAGCATCCCGATACACACAAAACTATGCCAAAGAACTTTTATGGCAAGAAACATTAAAGCGGAGTTCCACTCTAAAGTGGAACTTCCGTTTATTGGAACCCTCCCCCCTCCGGTGCCACAATTGGCACCGGACAGGAGGGTGCAGATACCTGTCTAAGACAGGTATTTGCACCCACTTCCGGGCATAGACTCCCACGGGAGTCTATGCCTCTTCCTGCCGCGCTGTCTGCTGGGACACACAGGGGTCCCAGAGACAGCGCAGACTATTCCCATCGCACTGAGCGACTCGCGCATGCGCAGTAGGGAACCGGGAAGTGAAGCCGCAACACTTCACTTCCTGATTCCCTCAACGAGAATGGCGGTGGCAGCAGCCGAGAACCGAGCGATTTCTTTGCTTCGGCTGCCGACATCGCTGGACCCTGGAAGAGGTAAGTGTCCATTTATTAAAAGTCAGCAGCTGCAGTATTTGTAGCTGCTGGCTTTTAATTTTTTTTTTTTTTTGGTGCAATTCCTGCATTTTTCAATTATGTAAGATCGTTGGTATAGAACAGCTCATCTGTATTAAATAGTTATCTGGTTGTCTATATTGGATTGATAGTACTTAAACCCATATTTGTGAGGGTGACTTTCAATGTATTGTTGGTGGACCAAGATTTTTATTTTGCAGTTAGTGTTTGCCTGATTTCTTAGGGAGTTTTGAGAAGCTGAGCTGCTCAGAATGTGAATATCTATATGGGGTGGATTGCCCTCAGAAAATCTGAAATCACTAGTTCATTTTATACCTGGGCTTTTGGACTACTAAAGGACTAGTTTTGCAGTTTAACATTGCCTAGTGGATAACGTGGTTATGAAATCAGTTGAAATGTCATTAGTTATAGCTCCCTATTCTTCCATCTTAGCCAAGTTTGTCACCCTATTTATCCATTCTTTCACTGAGGGAGGGTCCTCTAGCTGACAGGAATCAAAGACTGTAAAAGATGGACCTGTAAAGTATTTGTATTTAGTGTACAGGGACCGACAAGAAAGGTATTGTTTAGGGTCAAACAGTAGTTGTGCTCCTAGGATCTAGGAGATTATGTGGGAGAGTGCCTTCCACTGGTATATTTTCACAATCCCACAAACGTGTAGCATGGAGCCAAGTTATGTGTTGAATTCAGTATTCGATACATTTTGTGCACCAGTGTTCCTAACTTACAGCTGCAAGCACAAAAATGATAAACACTTCAAAGAAACAGTTTATAAAGTGTACTCTGCTTCTATTACAATATATGGAAAATATGTGTATAATTAAATCAACTGTGTCTATATTTCCAACAATCAGTGTATGATTTTACCACTTCAGCCCCGGAAGGTTTTACCCCTTAATGGCCAGGCCATTTTTTGTGATATTATTTTAACTGACAATTACGCGGTCATGCAACGCTGTACCCAAATAAAATGTATGTCCTTTTTTTCCCCACAAATAAAAAAATCTATTTTACTTTCTGCTATAAAGCACATCCAATAAAAACATGTAAAAAAAAATGTCTTCATCAATTGAGGCCCATATGTATTCTGCTACATATATTTGTAAAAAAAATCTCAATGAGCCTATATTGATTGGTTTGCGCAAAAGTTGTAGTGTATACAAACAATGGGATATTTTTATGGCATTTCAATTTTTTTATTTTTTACTAGTAATGGCAGCGTTCAGCATTTTTTAGCAGGACTGCGACATTGTGGCAGACAAATCGGACACCTAACTGACACTTTTGACACTTGCTTGGGAACCAGGGACATTATTACAGTGATCAATGCTAAAAATATGCACTGTTACTGTACTAATGACACTGGCAGGGAAGGTGTTAACATCAGGGGCGATCAAAGGGTTAAGTATGACCCTGAGGGTGCTTGCTAACTGTGTGGGGGGTGCTGCTTAGCAGAAACACTGATCACTGTGTTCTTCCCTGTCAGAATGGCGATCTGCCTTATTTACATCTCTCTGGAGAACGATTGTAGGTGGCCGGCGAACATCGGGTCCTTTCCCCTCCCCAGTGTCTATTGCACAAAATGACGTACCTGTATGTCATTTTGCGCAATAGAGCAGACCTCCTGAAGCGATAGGTGGTCGGTAACTGGTTAAATAATGTACATACAGTATATAGCCACAAAATAACATATATATATTAGAACAAATATAAAAAATTTAAAAAAACATCAACTAGTGAAAAATTAAATAGAGTGCAATATTTAAGGCACTCTTTATCATCTTATAAAAGATTTTTTGCTAGTTTCTTGAAAGCTGCCACTGAGAGCGTTTTAATTAGTGTGAAGTACAGTATGCTATGTTCTTGTTATTCTGTAAAAGATAACCATAATTCCCTTGCCCACTTTTGTACAAACAACTTTGGTTGTGAGTCATCTATGCCTATGAGCAGTGCATGCTGTATAAGTTATAGAGTGTATGTCCTACAGGGCCTTTTCCTGATCATAAAGTTCCAGAAGGTGTCAGGGAGGATGAAAAAATCCTCGTGGGGGAAGTATGGACAAAAAATCTGAAGACAAAGAATCTTTCCATCCGGAATCCTAATATCTTCTGAAGGTATCAGATATCTTGCATAGAATAGATAGAGAGCTCTGGGTGCAGGTGAGATTTCAAGAACACATGCAAATGTGTGCTATATGCAAATGGCTTTCATCTGGCAAATTTTTTGTCTGATTCATAAAGCATACTGTATATCTGTCAGGGAGGCTTTTGATTTGCCCAGCAGGAGTTCCTTAAGGGAGTATTTAAACTAGTTTAGTTTGGCCTCTGTCTCTCTAGCGAGTGTATGTTTATGTTTTGATTCTAGTGAGGAAATGTCTACTAGCAGCTGACCTAATTTATGGATTTTGTCTTTCTTGAGTTTGGAACTGTGTTCAATTAGGATTCCCCTCATGGAAGGTTTATAGGTAGCCCAGATTAAGCTGAGGCTAGTTTCTGAATTAGAAAAATGCAGACATAATTGGGTAATTAGGCCCTGAAATATAGTTATATAGTTACTTAGTTTGTAAGGTTGAATAAAAACACTGGTCCATCTAGTTCAACCTGAATGTGTGTGTGATGTGGTATGTTACTACCATTTTTAATATCCCTGTACATTGTGTTTGCTAAGAAACACATCTAAAAGTTTCTTTTTTATTTATCTACACTCCCCTCTTACACCACCAACTACAAAAGGGAGTTCCAAATCGTTACTATTTTAACAGTAAAGAACCCTTATGCAGTTTAATGCACCGTTCACACAGGGCATATAAAATGTACACACATGGAAGGCCATGTTTACCCACACAGTGTGCGTTCCGTGCCATGCACCCACACCCGCAGTAAAGCCAGATTGGGAGCAGCGTCTGTGCAGCTGCTGCATCCCAATTAATATCAAAGGGACTACCTGCACAGGGATGCACAGAACACCTGTGCATCCCTGTATGGGTAAACACAGCCCCTCCTGGGCATCAACTTTAGTATGTTCTGTGTGAATGAGGCCTAAGAATGAATCACTTCTTGTACAACTTTATTGTGTTGCCACATGTCTTCCTTATAAATCTATTGCCCCGTACACACGGTCGGAATTTCCGACGGAAAATGTCTTATCGGACCATGTTGTCGGAAAATCCGACCGTGTGTGGGCGCCATCTGACTTTTTCCGTCGGAATTTCCGTCGGCGAAAATTTGAGATCCTGCTCTCAAATTTTCCGACAACAAAGTCCGATTGGACTTTTTCCGATCGTGTGTAGCGAATTCCGACGGACAAAGTGCCACGCATGCTCAGATCAAATTACAAGACCAAAGCTATTGGCTACTAGCCTCTACGTTGTTCTGTCGTACACAACGAACGTCACCACGTTCAGAATGATCGGATTTTCCGACAACTTTGTCCGACCGTGTGTATGCAACACCAGTGTTGGACAAAATCCGTCGGAAAAAATCAGACGGATTTTGTGGTCGGAATTTCCGACCGTGTGTATGGGGCATTAGAGTAACAAATTTTCTCTCAATGTTACAGTCACTATTTAAAGATTTGTACATTGCAATAATGTACCCTCTTAGGTGTCTCTTCTCTGGGGAGAATACATTACATTTTTGTAGCTGTTCATCATAACTAGGGTCCTCCAGACCCTTAATTAGCTTTGTTGCCCTTCTCTGGACTCTCTCCTGTTCAAAAACATGAGGATTGGTGACCAAACCTGGACAGCATACTCCAGATGTGGCTGAACCAGTGTTTTGCAATGTGGTGGTACAAATATAGTTTTGTCTCTTGAGTGAATATCCTTTTTAATGCTTGCTAGTGGTTGGCTAGCTTTGCTTGCTGCAGCTTGGCATTTCCTGCTATGGCTCAGTCTGTGATCTACAAGGACCACTAGATCTATTTCCATCCCCAATTTCCTCAGAGGTTCTTCCCCTAGTGATGATCAACTGACATGCATATTTTTAGCTCACAAGTGCATTACTTTACATTTTTCAATATGAAACCTCATGTGCCATTTAGCTGCCCACCCTTTTATTTTACCTAGGTCTTTTTGAAAAGTTATTATATCCTGTTGTAAAGTTACTGCCCTGCTTAGCTTTATATCATCAGCAAACACTGAGATTATACTGTTTTTTCCTATCTCTATATAGTTTATGAAAAAAATAAACAGATTTGGTACCAGGACAGAGTGCTGGAGCACACTACTCAGAACTCCAGACCATTCAGAAAAGATGCCATTATTCTCCACTCTCCTGCAACAAGTTTTCTAACAAGGTATATGAAATGTCATCAATGGTAAATGTCCTTAATTTGTAAATTAAGTGCTTGTGGGGTACTGTAATCAATGCCTTAGCAAAATTTTGATAAACTATTACCACAGGCATTCTTCTATCCAAATGATAGATTATCTCCTCATAGAATGTTAAAAGGTTGGTCTGACTGATTGGTTTATAAATCTACGTTGGTTATTACTTATTATACTCTTTTGAAATTCTTGAATATGATCACTTCCTTATAATTTCTTTCAATAGTTTACATACTATAAATATTATATTGACTGGTCTGTCATTTTCATATATACAACCTATCTTGACCCTTTTTGAATATTGGTACAATGTTTTTTCCAGTCTGTCGGTACCATTCTAGTCAAAAGCTGTTCTTGAAAATTAGCAGCAATGGTCTGGCTATGATGAGGCTAAGTTCTTTGAGAAATGCTGGGTATAAGTCATCTGGTCATAGCCTCTAGTCTTTGTTGAACACAGGTCTCTGTCAGCCACAAGGGTACATTTAATATAATGCCGTTAACATTACTGTCTTTTTTATTTTACCCCTTCCATTAATATAAAACGAGGAGAAGAATGTATTTAATACAGTTGCCCTCTCCAATTTACCTGTGACCAATTTCCACTGACCATTGTTTATGGGGGCAATATGTTCCGACATAGCCTTTTTACTATTATTATATTTGAAAAAAAGCTTATTTTTTTCTTCTTTTTTTATACTCTCCTTAGTAATGTGATTCTTAATTTAGCTGCCCTAATCTCATTCTTGTATTTTCTATGGAATTCTTTGTAATTTTGGAATGTTGATGGTCAACATTGGTCTTCTATTTTTTAAAGGACAACTTTTTCTCAATATAATGCCTTTTTTACCTTATTATTTAGCCAACCAGATTTAATTTTGTTCTTTATGAAATGGATTGATGAGCATATCCCTAAGACACTCCCACCTTTCTTCAGTTTTCTTTGTTACAAGAATTTAATTCCATCTTAGCAAAGTTGTCTCACTTGCAATTTAATGTATTTATCTTTCCTTCATGTCTTCCTTTTCTGTAATGTATGGCAAACTTAATTACGCTGTTTTCACTGTTAACTAAATTATCCCTTACTTACACATCTGCAACCAACTCTGTGTTGTTTGAGCAGCAGAGCATTATTTCTAGTTGGGGCTTCTTCCATTTGACTCATGAAATTGTCCTGCATTATGTTCAAGAAACAATGAGCCTTAGTTGAGTATGCAGTTCCTTCTGCCCAATTAATATCAGGATAACTGAAGTCCACCATATTTATAACATTGTCCTGCCTCCCCACCAATTCTAACTGTGAAAAGAGATGGAGCTCCTGCTCATAATTAAGGATAGGAGGCTTATAACATGCACCCACAATTAATTTACCATTTGTTTTGTCCCTTTGAAGCTCCATTCACAAAGACTTCACCTTGACACTAGCCCCAATAGCAATTTTAAGGTGGCACACAACTCCACCTTATCTTCCTACCAGTGGCGGCTGGTGGGTTCTTCTTTTGGGGGGCAGCAAACAACCCCCCCGGCAGCGTGACACGGCACTGAAATATCTCACCTCCTATGGGCGGTCCAGCACATGGCCGCTCGTGTGGCGGGGCTGTGGTGTCATCTCCTCGAGTGTGGGCAGAGACCGCGACATCTCCGGTGTCAGCTCCTCCAGCTTCCATCTTCCTCCGCTGTGTCTCCCCTTTCGCCAAAGCGATAGGCATCCAATAGGATCGCCTGACGCGTTGGCCAATTGGGAAACGTCTCACAGACCTGCCTCCTGATTGGCGTGGATGAACTTGTGTAATAATAATGAAAATTAATTAACTGGGTGGCCAGGAGTGCAATGCTCTGCACTCCAAGGCCGCCCTTTTTTGAAGCCTAATAGAGCTTCTGGCTCTAATTAGGGGCTTAAAAAAAACACCCACCCAGCATTGGAATCCATGGTCTGGCGCCACTGATATGTAGATCAGGGGGCTGGACGCATGGATAGGGGAGGCAGCACCCATGCTCCCTCTATGGACAGGACTCCTCTGCTACCTACCCTGTCACTCCAATACAGTGCACACCCTTGGATAGTCACAAGTTTGTCATGTCAGCTATCAAACCAGGTATCTTACATAGTTGGTAAGGTTGAAAAAGAACACAGGTCCATCAATTCCAACCTGTCTGTGTGCACTTTTAGGTCAATATTACATTGTATATCCCCGTATGTTGTGGTCGTTTAGGTGCCTATCTAATAGTTTTTTAAAACTGTCCATGCTCCCTGCTGAAACCACTGCTTGTAGAGAAGAGAATTCCACATTCTTACCACTCTTACCATAAAGAACCCTCTACGCAGTTTCCAGGTAAACGCTTTTCCTCCAATTTTAGTGAATGGCTGCGAGTCTTTTTAAATGCGCTTTCATGAACAAGTTTTATTCCTGTTGTGGGATCTTCTTGCAAGGTTTCCATATCCTGCGGAGAAGCTAATGCCCTGCGTAGCTTAGTATAGTCCACAAATACTGACTACTAGGACCCCATGTCCATTTCCCTCCTAGATTCTCCCAGAGGTTCTCCCCCTGGTGAGTAGATTGCATTTATGTTTTTGCCACCTAAATGCATTATTTTAAATTTTTCAACATTAAACCTTGTTTGCCATGTAGTTGACCACCCCATTCATTTATTCAGATCTTCTTGCAAGTTTTCCACATCCTGCGGAGAAGCTATTGCCCTGCATAGCTTAGTATAGTCCACAAATACTGAGATTGAGTGGTTTATCCCATCCTCCAGATCATTCATGAATATATTAAATAAGATTGGTCTATCACTACCCTCTGAACTTGCCCATGTAGTTTCAATCCAGCTACTCACCCTTTGGTCCATGCCGACAGACCTTAGCTTGTACAGTAAATGTTTGTGGGGAACTGTATCAAATGCCTTTGCAAAATCCAGATACACTATTTCTACGGGTCTTCCTTACTCTAGATGGGAGCTCACCTCCTCATATATGGTTAATAGATTTGTTTGGCAAGAACGATTTTTTCATGAATCCATGCTGATTACTGCTAATGATACCATATTCATTACTAATATTTTGTATATAGTCCCTTATCATCCCTTCCAAGAGTTTGCATACTATTGATACTAGGCTAACTGGTCTGTAGTTCTCAGGGATATATCTTGATCCTTTTGTAAGATTAGTGCTACATTGGCTGATATTCCCACAATGTTAAAATCCTTCTCAAGTATCAGAAATGCTATTCTTCTCTTTTATTAATCAGACTTCTACCACAGAGAGAATAATTATCCAAGTAGCATTTTCTTTGCTAGAATGTTATATCATGCTTCCTTCTTACTGTGGATATAGTGAGTCCCAAACAAATGTGAGTATTTCTTTCCATGGCCAGTCCAAAAGATCTCTTTTACTGCCTGGCCTGGTGAGGGTCAGTACTGACTTCAATAATCAGAGTGAATTAAGGACTCGGGTCCCCACATCTAAGGGAAATATTAATGGATGGTCAAACAGTTTGGACTCCTAGATTAGCCGTGGATCAAGCAGCCCTGTGGTGTGTAATTATACAGGTAACCCCTTCTCCACAGAAAGAATATATATATTGTATAGAAAGAATCACATAGTTTAATGCTCCGGTGAATGTTATGTCAGGAGAGCACCCAGGTAGCCATGTAGTTATTTGGAGCTTAGAGAGCAGAAATGCCCCCGCATTTCTTGTAAAAGTAGAACATGAGTAGGAATAGTAAAGAGCAAGCACAAATATCCTCACAGTCTCTGAGGTTTAAGGTTATTCAAGTTATCCTCCCGAACTGGGCATCTCTAATGAGAGCTGTACTGTCTTTTAGAGCTTGGTGACAGTAGCACTGATCCAGGGGCATGAGGAGGGCCCATTGGCAGGTGGAGCCAATCTGGAACCTCAACAGTGTTGATATCCAAAAACAATATAAGATCTTGTAGCTGAAAAGGAAATTTAGTGAGAACACCAAAAGGTGGAAAGGGTGCACATTTATAAGAGACACCTGTCATCCATAGCTGATCCAATGCATTTTTAAGTAGGATCTGGCCAAGTCTGAGGAAACTTGGATAGTGGCTCCATCGAAATTGGGCCTTGGTACATAATGTCTTCTTTGATGGAGGAGAAACATATCCTACAAACTGTGGTGTATAATGTCTTCTTTGATGGAGTAAAAATATATCCTAAAAACTGTTGTGGAATGGGACCTTGTCAGACGTCTCAGGTCAGCAGTCAGTGCCTGAGTGGATTTAAGAGTGGCAACAGAGGTTGTCACACTATTTGGCAGATTGCATGTTTTGATTGAAAGTCCTCAGTAAAACATCTTCTAAGGCTCAAAGCAGAACTAGGGGCATGGCAGCCATTGGAACTGATGGCCGCATGAGCTGAGATGCCCCCAAGTACAGCCTTCACTCCAGCCAGCAGCCTTAATAAAGGCTGCATCTACTGCCATGCCTCAGAGGTGCTGAGATGCTCCTCAGCCATGGAAACTCATGGGGTATTTCCCAGTCGCATCCACCTGGCTCTGCAAAAATGGTGGCCGCACATACTCGGCTGCTTCTGCTAGTGGTGTTTCAGGGACCGGAGCTCCGTTCTCTCAAGGCTTTATCTCAGGACATAGCAACACAGCAGCTGCAAATTATGGGCACTCGACACCCTCCATGAGAAACCTGGCTAAATCCAGGCCAAGGCGGGACTCAGACAGCTCAGACAGCATAATGGAGCTGATGACCCAGCAGAGGTGAGCAAGGCATGCATATCAGACTCTATGGACACTGGCCCGGCAGACGCCATAGCCTCTTTTCCCACTAGTGGAAAACCTATTTCAGACACAAAAGAGATGTTATTGTCTCTTAGAGCTTCTCTGCAAACTGACCTGCTATCTGGTTTGCATCAACGTAGAGCTGAATTACAAGAATTAGGCGATAGAGTGTGTCAAGTGGAAGAGTAGATGAATTTGCGTATATAGAAAGGAAAACACAATAGGGGAGCCCCCAAAGCTGCATAATCCAAAAGTATACAAAAAACAGGAAGTTTCCCCAGGGGTTTTTTAGACGCAGTAGAGAGTTTGCATAAAAATGGTTGATGTAAAAAAATTATTTATTTAACAGACAATAATAATTTCAAATGAACAATGATGAATCATCCATATAGGTGGTGTGACACAAAAACAAAAAAACATGGAACATCACTCATAGCAAAAAACACTCTATGTACAAGCATGGCTTGCCAATTGTGTTTGTAACATATGTATCCACATGAAAAACCCTGATGCCTTTCGACCCTTGCGATTTCCGGTCTCTTCAGGGGGATTTATATTCTAGGAAAATGTCAAAATATCTACTGTATATACTCGAGTATAAGTCGACCCGAATATAAGCCGAGGCACCTAATTTTACCACTAAAAACTGGGAAAACGTATTGACTTGAGTATAAGCCTAGGGTGAGAGATGCGCAGCTACTGTAAGTGGAAAAGAGGGTCAACAATGCCCATTTGCAGCCTCACTGTGCCCATTTGCATGCCTCACTCTGCCCATTTGCATCCATAGGTCCCCCGAACTTCAAACTTGGTAGTTACGGGTTCCTAGCTTCAGGCAAAATTTGGGGTCTCTGGACCCAAAGGGTCCCAAAATGACATTGCTGCAGATGGACACAGTTGACCGAATTTGGGGCCCTGTATCTCAGCTAGGAACCCCAAATTTGGATATGTTCTAGTGTTGGTTCCACTGGGTATGAACAATAAATTTGGGATTCCTAACTCCAGGTGGCCCCAAGATATGGGGCCCCAAATTTGGGTCAGAAAATGTCAAGCACTTTTCTGCATCAGAGAATGACATTTTCCGAACCGACTTTTTGGGCCCCGTATCTCTGGGCCACTTTGTGCTAGGAACCCCAAAGTCAGGTCAGAAAATGTCATTCTCTGCTGCAGAAAAGTGCTTGACTCGAGTATAAGCCGAGGGGGGCACTTTCAGCACAAAAAAATGTGCTGAAAAACTCGGCTAATACTCGAGTTTATACAATAATTAAAGACTTTGGACAATATAAAAAATGTATAGGTATAGCATTTCAAATTGAGCAAAATTATATCTCTATACACAAAGAGGCATAGTTACCAGTGGGTGGATGAAGACATGAGGATGTATCGCACAAACCAGCATTGCAGGATTGTAGTTGTCTGGTGATCCCATTGCTGCCGCACGTCCCAAATATATATATATATATTCTGAAGATCTTAAGAAAACAAAAAGGAGACTGATCAGGACGTTGTGCAGGGAAGACGTGTGGCAGCAGTGCTCCGCACAAACAAGCACCATCCATCGCCATCCGCAGCAAAAAAATACCCCACAACAACTTCATCCACCCCGGAGGACCTGCGGAATATCTTACCTTACCCCGCAGGCACGATATCGGCGGATTGGCAGCGGCACGAGTCCGGTATCAGCCTAACAGCAGGCCCCACACACGAGGCGTCCGACGCCATCTTGCGGCCTACAGTCCTGACGATCCTGACGGCCATCTACTGCTCTCATCCCGGTCTCACCACACCACTATACCTCAGCCAGCCATCCACTGCAGCACCGGAGGACATCTGTGGAGGACACCAGCAACCGGAACCCACCACCAGCACCCAGGCGCCACCTCTCAGGCCTGCAGGCCCAGGCCCCACTACCTCCAAGGACGCTGTGAGTACAGGCCACCGGCCCTCGGACGCAATTCCGAACCCCCCCGGGAAGCATCAGCCCCAGAGCTGGCCAGCAGTCCCCCACTCTGTCATCTAGCGGGGGGAGTCACAAGGCAGTGAGGCGCACCACTCGGCGCACTGCAAAACTAATAGAGCCCCCGGCTCCGGCCTATCTTCCGGCGGCCATCTTGCTACACCCAGCGCTCTCTTCACCAGCTATCTGGTTCTGTACAGAACTAATCTGAGCCTGATATCTCCAGCTAGCTCCTCCAGCTCTAAGCCTTCAGTCCCCACTCATTGTTTGCTACATATCATTAAATTTTTTTTTTTTGCAGTACCCCTGCCATTGTGTCGGCTGAGATAAGAGGAGCTAATGATACCCACACTTTCACTATCCACAGCATGCATGCACCGCATGGCTTAATAATGATAGGGTGAGGGGGTGCATGTGCGGCATGGGACGGAGCGGTAGCATCTAAAAAGAGCTCCTGCACACACAGAGCTTTCAGCCACTCTCCCGGGGCTATCAACCATTAAACACGGCACTAAATATAAGCACCCCCGCCAGCAACTCCTGTGCATGCCTAATCAGCAAAAGAAGCGCTGTGGGAGCCAACAGAAATCCCGATCCCAGTATACCCTGAGGTCAAAGACACCAAGTAGCATGTCAAAAAATAACGCAGGCAACGGGCCCTCTTCCTCTGCCTCCTCCTCTCCTGTTACAGCCCAACAGCAGCAGATTCCATCCACTCCACAGAACTGTGACTACATCCCATTATCAAAAGCAGACCTAGATGTCAGTCTAGAAGCTTTATATACCAAGCTGCACACCAAATTTCAGGTTGAAATTCAAAAATCCACAAACACACTGTCCCAGGAGATAGCAGCAATAGGGACACGCACAGACCTACTGGAAAATAAACATGATGAGCTTGCAATTGCTTTTAACGATCTCTCAAGAGATCATGAGTCATTATCTTCTGCTTTTACACAATTGCAAGCGCACGTGGAAGATTTAGACAATAGAAACAGGAGGAACAATCTTAGAATAAGAGGTGCCCCTGAATCGATCACGGATTTGATCGCCTACTCCACCAAACTATTTCAATCCCTGCTCCCAGACCAAGATCCTCTCTCATTCAAATGTGATCGTATACACCGAGCTTTGAGGGCTAAACCCCCACCAGACAAACCTCCTAGAGACATCGTATTGTGTATGAAAGATTTTCTGATCAAAGAGGAAATAATGCGAGCTGCACGAGGCGTCAGAAACATCACATTAGAAGGAATCCAACTGCAAATCTTTCCGGATATCTCCCAGGCTACACTGGACAGACGAAGAAATATGAAGGAGATCACAACAGTTCTTTCTAATGCAAGGATCCGTTACAGATGGGGATTCCCCTTTAAATTGATAATCCCCCATAATGGCTCCACATACATTGCTACCTCCATCCCAGAAGGTCGAGACATTCTAATTAAACTGGGACTACTAGACCCCAATAATGCCCCTCGCACCCCAAATACACCACGTCCTGCTCCTATCTGGAACACACCTGCCTCTAGAAGAGATGGTCAAAGAGCAAGACACGAAATTGCTCATTGGAACTGAAAAGACAACTAGTCCTGATGAAAAGCGGACCAGACAATCTACCATCTTCCCCTTCCAATCTCTGTGATTGAGTGGAGAGTAAAAGAGAAAATGTAGACATTTCCCCTATTTTTTTTTTTTTTTTTTTCTTTTTTTTTTTTTTTTTTTTTTTTTTTTTTTTCTTTGTTTTTTTTTTTTTTTTTTTTTTACTTTATACACTGCTGGAAGCTCTCACAATCCTAAACAAACCAACACTGCCATCTTGTGTCTTTCATCGGTACTACATTCCATTTGTTTACTATACAGGCTCAGGTACTTTTAGCATGTCTTACAGTACTTACACCTTCTCTCTAATGCCACACAAAGCTATGGTGATCATTTTTTCTTTAATTTTCCTTTATCCCCCCTTTTTTTTATATATTTTTTTGTATTTATTTATTTATCTTTATTTTTTTTACTTCCTGTTTTCTTTTTATTTAATTTTATTTTATTTTTTTCTTTTATTTATTTTTATTTATGTATTTACGTATGTTTTTAATAATTTTTTTTATTTTATTATTTGGATTATTCAGATAGCATCACTATCAAATAATTCACATCAAGTTACCCCCCGGGTTACTAAACTATACATCCCAGCGGAATATTCCAAAAACTCTTGACAATGACAATGTCCCCCTCCCTTGACGATATTTACAGCACTTCATAGATGGTAGATCATTTTTCTCCTAGTAGTCTAATCTCTGTTTAACTGTTTTTTCCTTCATATATGGATATTTTACTCAATTTGTGGCTACCCACCGTTCCACAGAAATTTACACATTTATTGCGCAGACCTACAAGGTAAACCATTCAGCACTGCTGCCCCCCCCCCTGTGCCGCCATGACCTTCTCCCACTCAGATACTATGCTTCCTCATTTCAGGGGGATTTCCCACATCCCACTGAATTGTGAATTCATCTTTTTCCTTACTAGCCTTTTTTGGCTATTTATTGTTAAACACAATAAACTAGATGATAAAGCATTAAAACTGAGTTTTAGACCGGCCGGTCTAATTAAAGTTCACTGTCGGTTGGGAAACTTTTTTTTTCCCATCCCCAAATTTCCAAACCTTTTTCTATATTACAATGTTATATCAATCCAAAGTTTTCATGATTTCTTTTCAATTGTTACAAACACACACAAATATGGTACAATTCTCTTACTATATCTTGAACCGCATATGTTTATAAAAATGTTATGTTTTACTATATCCTTGCACACCTGCCTATCCTCATATATTCATAGAACATCAGTATATGGGCCTCACTTCCCCCATTTATGGCCATCACTTCCTGTTGTCACACAGATATTTAATATGACACCATGACAATCACCGTAGTTTCACACAATGTCCAAGGATTCAACTCCCCAAACAAAAGGAAAAAAGCCTTTATACATTATAAAAAACTAAATGCAAAAGTAATAATGTTGCAAGAAACTCATTTCATTAAAGATGGTCACCCCACTTTTTTCCACAAAGCTTTCAATCAATCATATTACACTACTACCTCCTCTAAGACCAAAGGAGTTGCAGTCTTTTTCCATCAAACTTTTCCTATAGAAGTTCAGCAGGTTTGTAAAGACCCTGACAGCAGGTACATTATAATTAAGGGCACCCTTTCTGGTAGAGACATTACAATTGCCAATGTTTACGCACCAAATGAGACACAATCCACCTTCTTTATACAATTTTTTAACAAACTTCAACAATTCCACTCTCCACATATCATTTTAGGAGGGGACTTTAATTCAGTCCTCCAACCCAACTTAGACCGTAGTAAACAAAATCAGAATTCTAAAACTTTCGCTAAAACAACTATTTCACACATAAACGATTTACAACTGATTGACTCCTGGAGAGCACTGAACGTGGGCGCACGGGAATACACATTCTACTCACACCCACACGACTCATATTCACGCATTGATCATATATTCTGCACCCCTATAATCTTAGCAAACTCGCGAGATGCCGCTATACACCCTTGCTCCTGGTCAGACCACCACATAGTCTCCCTTAACACGCAATTTATTGGTCTTAACCCAACTCCATACTCATGGAGAATTAATGAAGCACTCCTAACAAATCCCATTCACCAACAAGAGATAGCATCAGAAATTAAAGAATATTTTTCCCTTAACTCAACCCCTGATATCTCCCCATCCTCGCTATGGCTAGCCCATAAGGCAGTATTAAGAGGCCACCTCATCAAACGTGCAGCACAAAGTAACAAATTAAAATGGGAAAAAATCCATTCCCTTACTAAAGACCTTAATAACCTATATAAAATCCATACGAACACACATGATCCCGCGGTCTTTAAATCAATTTCCCAAAAGCGTACCGAGTTAGACTCATTACTGACATTCAAAGCAGAGAAAGCACTCAGATGGTCAAAAGCAAAATTCTTTTTATCCAGTAATACATACTCCACAATGTTTGCACGAAAGCTTAATCAATCCATAAAACCCACACATGTCTATAAACTTAGGAATGACTCCAATCAATTAGTTACTCACCCCCAAGACATTCTATCTATCTTCAAAAATTTTTATTCAAACCTACTCTCCGCACCTTCCACACCGATCCCGCCCTCAACACTCTCCTGGCTAGATAAAATTCCTTTACCCAAACTAACCCAAACACAACTAGACAAATTAAATGACCCTTGCACAGAAGATGAATTACTCCTAATAATTAAATCTCTTAAGAAAAACTCCGCTCCCGGCCCTGATGGTTTCTCCTCCTTTTATTACAAACAATACCACCAACTTTTAATACCAAACCTTGCAAAACTATATAACAGTATTCTAAAAGGAGGCCAATTCCCAGAAGAAATGTTGCTAGCAAATATGTCCCTTATCCCAAAACCAAACAAAGATCACACGTTACCCCAAAATTATAGACCAATTTCAGTAATAAACAATGACCTCAAAATTTTCAGCAGACTCTTAGCTAACAGATTAGCCTCAATAATCCCTTCCCTGATTTCCCCCTACCAATCAGGATTCATACCAGGCAGACAAATCACGGATAATATAAGATTAGTCACCAACATAATTCAAGACGCAAACATTAACTCTAAACCAGTTCTATTATTAAGCTTAGACATCAACAAAGCCTTTGATAGCGTCTCCTGGAACTTCCTAGACACAATACTAAATAAATATGGCTTTAAGGGAGAATTTACACATGCATTTCACGCCCTTTATCACAACCCCTCCACCAGAATAAGATTACCAGGTTGCAATTCTGACTTCTTCAGTCTTGGCAGAGGCACAAGACAAGGCTGCCCCCTTTCTCCACTGCTTTTTGCCCTCGCAATAGAACCCCTAGCAACAGCAATCCTCCTAAACCCAGATATTAAAGGCTACTCAACAAACACTGCCACATATAAACTTAGTATGTACGCTGATGATATGATTCTCTTCCTTACACAACCAAATATCTCCCTACCAAACCTCTTACAAACCCTTAATACTTTTGCTTCATTATCAGGCCTTACGATAAATGTCTCCAAATCTATTGGTTTACCAATCAACATTCCGCCCCCCCAATTAGATTCCCTTCGCTCCTCCTTTAGTTTCTCCTGGTCATTCGAATCACTCTCATATCTAGGTATCTTCCTTACCCCCAATATCAATGATCTCTCTTCCAAAAACTATATTCCCCTAATGCAAAAATTAAGATCAACACTAAAAATGTGGAAATCCTTCAAAATATCATTCTTAGGCAGAATCACAGCAGTTAAAATGACCATCTTACCCAAAATACTATACCTCTTCAGGGCACTCCCAATTAGACTAAATAAAGTATTGATTACCAAATTCCAATCAGATATTAATAAATTCATATGGCTAGACTCTCACCCTCGCTTATCAAAAACTGTACTTTTCAAACCACAAAGATGCGGAGGTCTTGGCCTCCCAGATTTTTGGCTATACTACCTATCAGCTAGGTGGTCTCAAATGGCACAATGGCATATTCTCAATCCCAAAATTCCATGGGTCAGATTTGAAAGAGATTCCATCAAACCCTTTTCCATCTCAGGCATATTATGGGGTAACAAGATAGCGAACCACACCATTGATGCCCTCAATCAAATAGTCTCACAATCATACCATTTATGGAAACTATATAGTAAAAAATTCAACCTTATATCTAATTCTCCCCCACACGCCTCGTTCATTGGAGACCCAAAATTTCCCTATAATAATGATATAGATAACTTTTCATGGTGGACTAACAATAACTTGACATCCCTCACAAATTTCATAGATAATAATAACTTCACCTCATTCTCTTCTCTAAAAAGCAAACACCAAATTCCTAACACTGAGTTTCATAAATTCCTGCAGATCAGACATTTTTTTAACACATATTTTCAAACAACAAACTCTTCCTCACCATCATTCTTCGAAAATATATGTCTAAAATCCCCTAGAAAATCTGGCCTTTTATCAGAGATTTACTCGAACTTAATCAATAACACAGAAACAAAACAAACTACCATACATGCTAAAATGGGAACAAGAATTAAATATCTCTTTCTCAGTCCAAAACTGGGATACATGTATTAACAACCTACATAAATGCACTAGATCTATTACAGTTAAGGAGACAGCATTGAAACTCTTCACCAGATGGTACTATACCCCAGTCAAACTACACTCCATATTCCCCACAGCACCACCAACATGCTTCAGAGGCTGTGATTCCCCTGGTTCATACATCCATATATTCTGGGACTGTAATAAGACCACGCATATATGGAAACAGTTAGAAAGGTTCGCCTCTATAATATCAAATAACAACATTGTCCTAACCCCACACTGCTGTCTCTTATTTACACCTGTCATAGGCCTCTCTACACACAACACCAGATTAGTACATACAATCTGTGTTGCAATTCACTGGTTAATTGCATATCATTGGAAATCCCAATCAATTCCTTTAGAACATCTGAAAACCAGAATTAACAACATCAATCTCATGGAAAAGATATTTCACACACTTCAGAACACTATTCATGTATATAATAAAAAATGGGATCCTTGGTTTCAACACTCCTTATCATTTTTTAATCCAATCTGAGAATGTCTACGCACAAAGCGTCAGTCTACCCTTTATATTGTACTATAAACCATATTCAAAACTTTTGTACCACAACTAGATATTCATACTTAATTATTTGTATCATACAATGTTACATATGCAAAACGTTTTATTACTGTTAAAGTTTCAACATACTTTTGTACTCTTTTTGTACCATTTTTAGCACCCAATAAAAAAGTTTGTAAACAAAAAAGAAAACAAAAAGGAGATCACTAGAAAAAAAAAATTAAATAAAATAAAATTATATTCTGGAGATCTTGAGAAAAACAAAAACAAAAACAAAGATTATTCAGGAGATCACGAGAAATAATAAAAAATCAGTTCGTCAGAACTCTGTGTGAATATCAGCAGCAAAACACCTTCATTATTATAGCATTCTAAAGAAGAAGAGAATGTGCTGCATTGAAATATTAAAAAATTTGCAGTGTGACGATTGTGCTATCTCCATTACAAACGCTAGTTTTACAAGACCAATCGCTTTCGGTACGTACTTGATTCCGAGCATGCGTGGACTTTGGTGCGAGGACTTGTGTACACATGATCGGACTCTCTGACAACAAAGTGAAGTTGGCTGAAAATTTGAGAACCTGCTCTCAAGTATTTGTGGGCTGAAATTCCAACAGCAAATGTTCGATGGAGCATACACACGGTCGGACTTTCCGACAACAAGCTCACATCGAACATTCCTCGCCGGAAAATCCAATCGTGTGTATGCGGCTTTAGACTTAAATATTACTCACAACACAATAAAGCAGAAACATTTCTAGTGGCCAGATTGAAAGCTTGTAAAAACAAATCTAAAATCCCATACATTATTCTCCCCCTTTACTAAAACTAGACTTTTCAATCCTCAAGACATTGCAGATGCTTTTGCGGACTACTATGGGTCATTGTAGGAGGACCCCTCCACCCCACAACCCACTGACCAAGACATTCCTAGACAAAATATGTCCGCCCACCTTATCAGCTTTGCAACGGTTATTTCTAAACTCTCCGTTTACTACGGATGACATTATTCAAAATATAGATACTTTGCCCAATGACAAGTCACCCTGCCTGGATGGTTTTACTGAGTATTTTAAATTATTCAAGTCCATTCTATCCTCCTACCTCCTGAGACTATTCCAGGAAACATCCTCCTCTTCATCCCTCCCAACAGATATGCTACGGGCACACATAGTTACCCTCTCTAAACCGGACAAGTCACCCGATATACCGGATAATTTTCCCTAATTTCTTTACTCAATGCAGACGTTAACATATATGCCAAATTGTTTGCCAGATGCCTATCTATTGTACTACCATCCCTAAACTAGTTGGACGAAATGGGATTCGTGAGTGGCAGACAAGACGCCACCAGGAAGATCCTAAACTTGATTCATTACACTGAAGTGTCTAAAATGTCTTCTCTGCTTTTGACAGGCGTCTGATGGAGTAAATTATGTCAATGGTGTTGGTTTTCATCTTTTCAGTGTTTTTGACGATGTTTGGATTCCAGGGATCCATACCTGGGGTCCATATTATTAGCAATTTTGGCACTATATTCTACCCCCTCAGCCCAAGTATTTACCTCTGGGTTACTCTCCAAGCCTTTCTCTATCACTAATGGTACCAGGCAGGGATGCTTTCTGTTACCCTCCATCTTTAACCTCATGGCAGAACCTTTTGCAGAATCTATCCATGTACACCCACATAGCACAGGCTTTAGGCTACAAGGAGTTCCCTTACACGGTGAGCCTTTTTGCAGACAATGTTATTTTGTCCCTAACTAATCAATTTTTTAGTATGTGTCCTACTACAAAGTAAATTTTACAAAATCCTTGATTTTGGATTATGGGGTATAAAAACACACAAAAGCCCACCTAGAGACCCTGCTTCCATATATCTGGAGGACAGGAGGAATCCCATACTTGGGAATAACCCTAACCCCATCTGTTCTATCACTAGCAGAGGCAAATTCCAAACCTTTGCTAGCAAAAATCCACCAAGTATTATCACAATCTTCCTATAAAGAACTGTCCTGGGCAGGCAGGTTAGCTGCGTTCAAGATGATGGTAATCCCACAGATCTTATGGCTTTGTCTATGGGCAGGCAGGTTAGCTGCATTCAAGATGATGGTACTCCCACAGATCTTATATCATTGTCTATTCCACTTCCCTCCTCCTACCTAACATCCCTTCATAGTCTTCTTAAGAAATATGTTTGTCAAGGTAAATGTCTGCAGTGCTCCTGGTCACATTTGATTAAGCACAAAAGAATTGGGGGATTTGGTAGAGTAGCGTTAAAAGATTACTACCCGACAACTCAATTGTCTAACTTTAAACACTGCTTTACCACCTCCCCTAAAATCAGCTGGGTCCAAGCTGAAGCAGCAATAGTAAAGGTACAACGTCTTTCAACTCTCCTTATGGTTGATTGTTGGAAACCTCTCCAATTGAGTAACTTAACAATTACAGCTCAAACCTCTGTTAAAGCGTGGAAGGCTCTACTAGCCTACCCCGGCCCGGCAATTTTGTATACTTTTAAAATACTTATAAATTAAATTTTAAATTACTTTTTAAGCATTAGAAGTCCTTATCCCCTACCTGTCTGTATGTGTGTGATCATAATATTTAGTGGGTAGATGATATTATAGACGATGGTGTACCTAAGTATTTTTCTGAATTGTATTCAAATATCTGAATTACCACTTTTTGAGAAATAATCCTATTCCAGCAATAAAACTTCCTTCCTTGATTATTTATTATGAATCCCCTTCACCTGGCCCTAGAGGCACTTCTCTCTTTCATAATGCCCTTCATTGCAAAACTGCATTCTGCAAATCTAGTCCACTCCTACGATGGGATGTAGATTTGCAGAAGACCTATACACCAGAACAATGGATCCAGTCATTTAAATTTACCCAAGGTATTTCACGGTGTATTAATCATTGGGAACTTTCTCAAAAAAATATTTCTAGGTGGTACCTCACTGTCAGGGCTGGGCTCAGCCCTTCCTTCTCAAAGCTGGCCTCTCAGCTGTCGGCTAATTGCCAGCTCCTATCACAGTGACTCCTATCACAGTGACTCACCTGTTGATATCCTGCTCGTCAGTCATGCCTACTTAAGCCATCTAGTCCAGAGGATCTCTGCCTTCGCCTTGGTCAAATCTCTAGAGACGCTCTCCTGTGTTCCTGTTAAAGACTTGCTTGGCTGACATTCCTTCTGGCTCCAGATCCTGCTTGCTGTTCTACTACGCTCATCTCTGGCTCCCTGATGTTTTGGCTTGTCTGACTATCCGCTCTGGTTCCTGAACTCTGGCTATGTTTTGACTACGTTTACTCTGACTACGTTTACTCTGTTTACCTTTTTATTATTATTATTATTAAACAAGTGTGATTTAACTGTACTTCTGTCTCAGTCTGATTCATGGTTTCTGACACAACCTTTATTATACTCTTTGGTCCTGTAGGAGTCTTACGAGTTTCTGGAACCAAGTATTTGGTCTAATCTCTTCTATTACAGGCATTCTAACCCCACCCAATCCAGTTCTGGCTCTACTAAACCTAGAGATTGGAAATTTTCCATCCACATTCCGTTTGGTAGTAGCTCGCATACTGCTAGCAGCTAGATGGTAATAACCAGATATTGGAAAACAGATAAGGCTTCCAACTTATCTGAAGTGGTTGTGTCTGTCAACCTCATCTCTGAGTATGAAAAACGCTATCAGTACATTCCAGCACGTTGGGCAATTTGAGAAAGCATGGAAAATGTGGTTACCCTGGGCCTAACTTTTATATTCTGACATTGTATATCTTTGAGCTTATCATGATTGATTTGACCATTGTGTTCTTTCCAATCTGTTACTGTATCAGATGTAGTATGTACATTGTTCATACATGCTGTTATTCCTGCTTTGTGCTATTGAATTCACTCAGTATTATCTGTATTAGGTTTAGAAGTGTAGCACCCTGGTCCTAAACATGGCTGCTAATAAAGCTAGTTTTTTCTAGGTGGTAACTAGCCTGGCTAATTGGTAGCTTGATCCACTGTTTCCTGTCCAAAGTCAATAGTTGGCACTGTTGCTTTTGGCATTAGAATGATGGATTACCATAAATTCAGGTAATGGGTAACTAGGTTGTCTCAGCCAATCAGCTGGAATTTCTTTAACTGCTGTGTATGCTGGGATAAGTCTGAGTTTGGGGGTTAGCCTCACTCTTCTGTCAATAGGTGGCACTGTTGCTTTTGGCATTAGAATGATGGACTACCATAAATTCAGGTAATGGGTAACTTGGTTGTCTCAGCAAATCAGCAGGAATTTCTTTAACTGCTGTGTATGCTGGGATAGGCTATTTATTTTGGAGGAGTCGGGTGATCAGTGTTATTCCCGCCCGATGCTGCGGCCTGGGTGGGTGTGTGTTAAAAAGCTGATGGTTGCTAGGCCTGAAGCCTGAGTCCTATCCAGGAGGCATGCTGGCTTCTAGGTCCACTTAAGGCCTATCCAGCAGTTCAGGGTACCCCAAAGGAGGAGCAGCCAAGGTTAAGCCCGAAGCCTGAGGCGGAACCGCATGTTTTAGAGGCTCGGCCTTAAGGGAGCCTGTTCGCTGAGGTAAAGGAGAAGCGGTTGCCACAAAGGGACGACCACTCCTGTTACCAGAGGCAAGTTTTGAAGAGATGAAGTTCTAAAGGAGTACCAGAGCAGACGCTTTACTAGCCGGGGACAGTGAAGTAGTGGGAAAGCTTCAGTAGAGATTCATCCAGGAAGGCAGCAGCTAGCTGTGAGTAAAGCTTGAAGGAGTATGGCGGGTAGCTGTAAGTAAAGCTTGAAGATAAAGTAAAGTGGTTAGCTGTGGGTGAAGCCCAGGAATCCAGCAGGTAGCTGAGAGTCCAAGAAGTCTAGCGAAAGACTGCGAGCTGAGCTTAAGGATCTACAGTGGGATACTGTAAATTAAGCTGGAAGATCTACAGTGGGTTACAGTGAGTTAAACTGGAAGATCTACAGTAGGACACTGTGATAGAATTTGTTGCCATAGGAGACAGCGGTTGCTACAATATACAGATTGATGCATTCAGCTTAAATTGAAAGTAAACCCTTCCAAATGACTTTGGCCTACAGGTAAGCCTAGATTAAGGCTTACCTGTAGGTCCAATAAATATCTCCTAAACCTACATGGTTTAGGAGATATTTAGAAATGAAAAGGCATCGCTGTCTACGGCACATGCGCCGTAGACAGCGGCGTGCAGGCGCACTGTGGGCGCACTGAGGATGCCGAGATCACGGCGATATGCCGATCTCGTGCGCATGCGCGGGAGTGACGTCATCGCTGCTCCAGCGAATGATAGCGCTGGATTGGCGAGACCCGGAAGTCACTCCGGCCCTGGATGGCGGCGCAGAAGATTGTGTATAAGGACCGCTTCGGGGGCTTCGTTTTCAGGTAAGTCTTTCATAACGAGCTAGTATTCTATGCATACTAGCTCATTATGCCTTTGCCTTGCAGGGTGTTTTTTTTTTTTTTTTTTTTTAAGAGGCTTTACTTCCTCTTTAAAAGGCCTTGTTCTGTGTTGTTCTCTGCCTAGTTCTATTTTTGTCTGCAGGGTTTGCCTTACTTGCTATTGCATTTGCTCAAGGGCGTCCTGTACCCTAAACCCTCTCTCCCCACCGTTCCTGATAAGAGAAATAAAACTCTCTTTGTTATTTTTACAATATGTGCTGGCGCCCAATCTTGTCACCTTGCACCACAGCCACTATGCCAGTAACCTGCACCCTGAGGAAGAATGTCAGTTCTCCTTGGCTCTGGGGGTCATCATCAGGCCCTTGGAAGTTAGGGAGACTGCTACATAAGTAAAAAACTGTTGAAAAAAAAAAAAATAAGAACAGAGCTCAGTAAAAGTACATCTTCATGCTTGCATAACTAGCCACACCTCTCTGTAGAATGGAATTTTATTTCTTACTTGTCCACCAAAGTTTATAGCTTATAGAGATAAGGTTGAAGGTTGAAGGTTCTAATACAATATGTGTAATTTTCATCGTGAAAATGACACAGTATACATGGCTCAATACATAAGAGCACTCAGCAAACTTATCACTTTATCCTACATTTTGTGAAATTATTGAAACTTCAATGTATTTTAACATTTAAGTCCCTCTTCTCTTCATTGATTCCATGAACAACCCTCCAACCCTTCCAACCTAGGAGAGCACCAGTGTGTATCTGCAGTAACACTCATCTATATAGGGTCATACGTTAGTACAGTTTTACTGGCTCTAGGGCTGTAAAAAGTACAATACACAGAACAATATTTTATAACAAGTGTTCTTTGTTAATTATCACAACACTAGAGTGTGCACCATGAATCTATAAATGCTTCTGTTGCTATGGGATAACAAAATATATTTTTTTAGATGGGACAATTTAGGCAACTTCATAAAATATGTAGTTATATAAAGAGATTATTTGATTTCTCATTGACTTTATCACTGTACAATCTCATGTGAATGATCAATCTAGTCAAAATGACTCATTTATGTCCTTATTTTAATTTACCAGAGTGATTTTATGAGATTGTTGATGCGTGTTTGGACAGATCTTCATTTAGCAGGGCAAAGCAATTAAAAATGCCACTTGGGAAATTATAGGTCTCTAAAATACACTGTTTCATTTCTTTGGTGGCCAGACTTACACTAAAATTCATACAAATATGCAAATATCCTAATTCACTAGAAATACATTTATTTGAAATTTACAGCAACAAACAAGTATATAGACATATTATAGCATATGCTCTCTGGCAAACATTTAATGTATATTTATAATTTCCTCAGTAACTTAAGGAATTAAGGAATTTATATCTAGGTGATGTGTTTTATTCATTTTTTACTATACAGGCCATGGTTTGATAACCTCATTGCTACTCAGAGTCATTTTTATATATCCCATAAGTTTAAAGGATAAGTTCACCTTACCTTTTCAGGAAACAAAATGTGCATTTACTAACTTGTAAGGAGCCTGGAAAGCATTGTACTAGTGATCAACAGATCACTGGTGTCATGCAGGGCTCCTGCAGACTGTCAGTGCAATTTGTCTGCCCATAGATCGTGTGAGCAGGGAGTTTCACACTGACAGGAAGTATCAATGAACTACCAGAGAGCTCAACAGGGCAGTGGTAGTTCATTGAGAACAAGCCGACAGGCACCAAGGATGTCATTACTTGTAGTTCATTCATTCACAGAACTCGCTCTTTTCAAAAAGTGACTTGGTATGGGGAAATTGTCCCCATATTGTTGTCACAAAGAGGCAGTGGATCGCCGAGCAGCTGCAGGAGCGAGAACATGTTACACGTTTACAAAAGGTGAACTTATCTTTTAAATAGAAAGTAATCCAACTTATTTGCCCCAAGAGGTCTTCAAAGCAGCAAAAGTAAGTGGCATGTGCCTTTTACTAATAGGTAAACTGTTTTTTTTTATTTGACAAACCAAATGTAAGAGCCATCAGTTATTTATGAACTATATTATGTGTAATTATATGTAATACATTGTTATGCCAAATATATTTGATCTCCAGCACATCAGCTAAAATTTTAAGACAGGCTGATAATGTGTGTGCCTGCACTCACTGTTGAAATCAGGAAAAAAGGAAAAAGGTGCAGGACACAGATTTTTAAGTATAACTAAAGGCAAAACTTTTTTTGTTTTCTGTTTTGGAAAGAGTGGAGAGGGATTAGAATACCGTCAGTTTGTATTGCTGTCTGTGTCCCCGTTAGGGAGATTCACCCTCTCTATTTGTCCTGTTTACCATTATCATTGAAAGTGAAAGTAAAAGAAAATCCCAAATTTTGGGTTGTTCCCAGAAAAGTAATATATGGGAAATCTTCCAATGGGGAAGACTAGTTTTGGGTGATCTGGGGTTCCCCAGAGAATTACCTTAATTTGTAGGGATCACCTTTTACTTCCTGTTTGGCTATGGGCCAGAAAGGAAATAGAAATCTCTGCAATGGAAAAAGGTGGAGAAAAAAACATCTGAAAACCCTTCGCAGTATACTGAATAATATATTACTGTATGATTCCTAGACTGTTATACAATATATACACACATATGTATATATATATATATATATATATATATATATATATATATATATATATATATATGTGTATATATATTGCAGTGTACAATTTATATGGTTTTAATTTCCTTTTAAAAAAGATCATTTGGTCTGGGTTATCATTACCTAGTCAAATTACCACAAACACCTTCTTAAATTAATTTGCATAAGTTGCATTAAACTTCTGAAATATGGGAAATATGGATCAGGGTAGAATGAGCTATGGTTCTTAACAAGTGATTTCACTTACTTAAATAATGTACTTCAATTTAATCAGCAGCAGCTTAATGTGAAAAGTATAATGGCATCTTAAGAAGAGACTTAATGAGACATCAATTTGGTGGCTTAGGAATTCTGTAGTCACATACAGACTTCAAATATTGCATTATTAGAGTTTGAAAGCCTTCTCTTGCCAGAAGAAAAATGTTTCCTTCCAGAAACAAATTCAATCGCAAATTATAGTATTTTAGAACTGGCATCACCACTCTTAATCACAGGATTTTGCAGGATTTCAATCTAAAAGCAACATATACTGTTTGAACATTTACAATGTGTAATCTTCCATTTTATTACAATAGAGGAAAGCACTTGGTGTGAGCCCTGTAGCATATTCCATGAGTACACACTATCAATTATATTATATATATACTATAGTATCATATCCTTCAAGAATACATCTAAATCTCCTGACTTATCCCTTTGTGACACATAGATTCTGACAGATTTTGACCCTATAGGTCAAAGATTGCTAGAAGAATTATACATCAGCAATAAGGATGAAGTTTTAGCATTATTTCCACAACATCCGTCCATCTCCCATCCAGTACAACATACCCAGTTTAAACCAAAATCTGTTTTTAATCCAGTCCATGCTAAGGGACCATATTTGCAAAAAAATTTCTAAGTAGTATATTCAGAAATTCAAAACGTGTTCCCAAACCAGGGTAGTTCACCCCAAACATTCCAATTGAACTCGGAATGAAAAACAAGACTTTACAGATTTCACTCAAAATCACAATATCATCATCAACACATCAGGCAAGGGTGGGGGCATTGTGGTGCAGGATAGCGCAGACTATGTGCAAGATGCCTGTATGACACCACAACAAATATATAACTATGCATTAACTACATTCATCATAGAGGCTTCTGCTCTGACCAAGCAGGCCAAAGAAGCAAGTATTATCAATAAACAAGAAATGGCTTTTTTCAACAGAGAAGTTTTTTCCACACCATATTTTTACCATATACCCAAAATTCATAACAATTCAGTTGATCCACCAGGTAGGCCAATAATAGCGGCAATTGACAGTATTACCAGTCTCTTCTCGCAGTACATAGATTAATTTCTTCAACCTCTAGCACAAAATCTTCCCCCATATATCATAGATGGAGTACATCTCCTTGAACAGCTAATTACACCTGGGAGCCTACATACATGTGAGCATTGCTAGATGTTAATACTTTGTACATGTCATTCCCACGCACTGTGGGGCTTCGTGCTGTTTCACAATTCCTTATGAATGACCCATCACTCAACCTCCAGCAGGCTCAATTTATAGTGGACGTTACAGAGTTCTGTCTGACTCATACCTACTTTGAGTATAATGGTGACTACTTTTTGCATGTAACAGGCACAGCGATGAGGTCAAATATTGCCCCCCCAGTTACAAATCTAACCGTGGAGCTCTGGGAAGCCAATTACATCTGGCAAAACAACCCCTATATCTCCCATATAATTTTTTATGGAAGATATATAGATGACTGTCATCTGGGATGACCCAGAGCCCCAGTTCTCAGAGTTTGTAAAACACTGTCACGCCAACGCGTATGGCTTATTATTCACCTCTGTGATACGACCTCACCTATTTAGCCTTTCGGAACCAAATGCTTTACCACCATGAGGGCAAAACCAACAGCTGGCAATTTGTTTCTACAGTTTAACAGTTGCCACCATCCTAGGTGGATATCTAATATCCCTAAGAGCCAGTTCTGCCGACTACATAGAAACTGTACCAAGGAAAAAGACTATATAGTACAAAGTGCCCTGTTAAAATAAAAATTTGTCAAAAAAGACTATTCAGAGCCTCACATAGAAATGGGCTTTTCTCAATATCTATCAGACCATTCCACAGTCACCAGAGAAACACAGAACCCTAGTACACAACCTGTCCGATTTTACTACTCAATTTCATGCAGGAATTAAAAAAAATAGAACAAGTATTAGCTAAACATTGGCCAACCTTACTAGAAGACCCACATATCAAATTATCCCTTCCACCCAAACACAAAATTTCATATAGAAAGACCAGAAATGTAAAAAAAAGTAGTGGCCCCAATCAAATTTAAGTGGTTGTAAACCACTGCATGTTTTTATTTTCTTACCTTCAAGGCAAAGGCATAATGTGCTAGTATGCATCGCATGCTAGTATAGATGGGCTTTATGTTCTGGTCGAACATGATACCCTTCAGGTCTGGTATAGATTTTATGGGGAACACCGCTCCAAAATGAGAAAAAAATGGCGTGGGGTCCACACCGGACCCTTATCTGAGCATGCAACCTGGCAGGCTGCAGGAAAAGAGGAACCGTACCAGGCCACATGCTCTCAACATTGGGAGGGTGCTTTGGGGTAGCCCAAAGCTTCATGTTCATGTCCCATAGACTTTAACAGTGTTTGCATGTTCTGGTGCAAGTTTTTTGCCTGTTCTCATGTTCTGGTGCGAACCAAACGGGGGGGGGGTGTTCGGCCCATCCCTACATGCTTGCACATTATATGAAACTTACCTGAAAACAAAGCCCTTGAGCACAGATGTCATCACTGGAGACAGCTTCCATCTTCACCCATCTTGCTTCCGGGTTCACGGACTCCGGTTCTGTGACTGTCTGGAGCCACAAAGATGTCACTCCCACGCATTTGCATTCGGTCACAGCAAAGGGCTCTGAAGGAATGGCACAAAAAAATAATAAAAATGTCATAAATATATCCCCTATTTTGTAGATGCTATAACTTTTGCGTAAACCAATCAAAATGCACTTGTTGCAATTTTGTTTACCAAAAATATGTAGAAGAATACATATTTGTCTAAGCTGATGAAGACATTTGTTTTTTTTGGGGGGGGGGGGGGGGGGATATTTATTATAGCAAAAAGTAAAAAATATTGTTTTTTTTTCAAAATTTACGCTCTTTTTTTTGTTTAAAGTGCAAAAAATAAAAACCGCAGAGCTGATCATATACCACCAAAAGAAAGTTCTATGTGTGGTAAAAATTTTGTTTGGGTACAGCATTGCATGACCACGCAATTGTCAGTTAAAGCGATGCAGTGCAATATCACAAAAAATGGCCTGGTCAGGAAGTGGGTAAATCCTTCTGGGGCTGAAGTGGTTAAAGATGGAAGTTTACTTCCTCTTTAAGTCTAGACCTTCATCCAATACACAAACATTATGTCTCATTCCCATAATAGGTATGTCCCAATGCCGCAAGGTTTTATGTTTAACCTGCAAACATGTTACCAATGGTCGAAAAGAATTCACAGTCAAGCATATTTAATTAAATACTTCTATAATTGTTCTACAGAATTTGGGATTTACTGCCTAACCTGTCCTTGTGGCTTATATTACATCAGGCGAAGCATCAGAACCCTGAGAAAGAGGTTTGGGAAACACCGCCGGTTTGTGGGCGATGACAAACACAGTGTTCCTGACACTTAAAAAATCCTTGACAGGACTTAGGGTGTGGGTGATCAAATCCAACCCAGGGACTTTCCCAATAGCTGAGCGTTTTAAACGCCTCTGCCAGAGGGAAAATTTCTGGATCTACACCCTCGCACCTGGAGGCCTAAACAAAGAGATAGAAGTCAACTCATTCCTTTAATCCTCCCATCCTCTTCCCCACACCCCCCCCCCCACTCTTTGTTGCATATTCAAATTACTTCAGTTATTATCAATGGGCCCATTGTAATAATTGGAGGTCATTTTCTATCTATCTATATACATGAGTCTGCCCTAAAAATAAAATAACTCCCCCAACCTCCTTCGGTCCCCACAAGTCGACAGGTTAAGCTTTCATACATGATAGTCCCATGAGTAGCATCTTGTTAATTTGGTTAATCAGTTTCCTCTACCAATATCATAACTTCATTATGTTTTCCACCCAGGTACGTATATCATATTGTGACTCAGGACCCTTAAGGTCTTGTCAGACACAGTGAAAGTAAGTACCCCAGTAATAAACTGTTTCTTTCATCATATAACATTTTTGGACCTAGTAATTATTCACATGATAACATAAACCCATTGACTTATGGAAGAAATTGTATTTTTCTGGTTATTAATGCCCTTCCCAAGTATTTAAATGAATTCAGGAATCCTCACATTAGTTCTCTATAATAAATGTTAGTAATATTTTACACATATAGATTTTCCAAATAGGAGTATATGCACACCTATGTTAAATCGGATTACCATTACATTGCTTAGAGACAATATATAGAACTACCTGGTATATATAATCAAGATACACGCCTCATTATATGCTTAACACATGCTTTTTATAAATGGTTTTAGGCTTATTTTCAGAATTTTTATATGTATTTTTAATCATGTCAATAAAAGTGAATATTTGTATGTAACAGAAGTAAAATAGGCTACCACCAGACTTTAAGACCCAGCAGTCATCGCTTTGCCCTTATAATCCCTCTTTCAAGATGGCACTGAAAAGGCCTAAAGAAGGAGCGCATGCTCCGCAAATGCATCGCCTATGTCTCTATATTACATCCAGGAAGTGACCCTGAGGACCCAGCTATGGATGCCATTCAGTCACTCCCGCAGGAGTGATGTTGATGACCTATATTTGCAGTGCTCTACGCCCATGATGTTATCACTTTTGTGAGTAACTCTCTTTTAATTTGCATTCCATATATGCTACACTTATTTAGTATGGTGCGTTTTCTCTTCCTAGTTGAGACTGTCATACACCTCCTTACGGGGTTTTGCTGTGATGTGTGACTTTTAGGACTTCCTGTAAAGGAAAAAGGGGGGAAATATGCCTATTTTATAGGCCCCCTTTCCTCATGGGATCTGAGGCAGCAATGTTATTTAAATAGTTTTGAAAATAAGACAATTTCATAGAATAGCATGAATTGTCTAATAACATCTTATACAATTTCAAATTTAAAGTGGAAGTAAACCCTCCTATTGTTTTTAGCCAAGCAAGCTGCCATCTTGGCCTCTGTTTAATCTTCAACTGCCATGGTGCTGCACATGTGATCAGTTATGACACTAGCCATTGGATGGTTTGACAGTTTGGTTTAGAGCAGGGCATGCCGGGAATGTAACCGTTTTTTGAAACTGTTTAATCAATGGTTTACTTCCGCTTTAACTAAAGATAGGTCAGTTAAACCTACCAATGAATGTTTAGAATTTAGATACAGCAAGGTTCCCCTATAAATAGGGGCATTTATTTATGACAGTTGGCAGTTGCCAGAAGAAACTTATAAGGACAGCTCTATACTCCTTTCAACTCTGCTACCATTTCCATGGCTTCCGAGGGCTCGTCTGGCACTATACGGTCTCTGCTATCACAACTTCTTAAAAAGGCAGATTCTGACGATGTACATTGGTTGAGGAACTGTCTTTCCCTACCTTCTACTTCGATGGCTAGTGAGGTTGTTGGCTCCGGTAACAGCGCCCCCTCCCTTTCTGTTCCTTCGCATTGTCATCATGACAGCGTTCTAATTACGGAGATTGACAAAAGCATACCAGCTGACACGTATGCTAATTCAGTTCCGTGAGTCTCAATCTGCGAGACTGACAGCGGAAGTCTCAGTAAGAGGAATCGTTTCCAGAGACGGAGCTACAGTCCGTCCCTTAACAGATCTATGTCACACTGATCAGCTGGGCTGGCCTCCTTGAAAGGTAAGCGAGTGCCTGCCAGCTCAGCTGCGGTGTCAAAGAAATAAACAGTGCGGAATCGTCTAACAGTGTCTGACGCAATTAGCAGAACATCCTCTAGGCTTGCTAGAAAAGATGTTGTCGCCAGATCTTCTCCTACTGCTTCAGCCAGCAATATTTTTACAGTCAATGTTCCCTCTCATTCAGCCCCTGGACCATCCTCTCAGCGTATTCCTGTTCTACTGTCGCAGCATCAGTTTACACCAACTGAAACTCCTAAAGTTCCTTTGAGAGGTGGGTCTCAAACTTTACATTTGTTAACTGATTTGTCTTCCTCTTTGAAAAATATTATTGCTAGTATTTCTGTGCCCGCAGATTCCTCGGCTTCTAACACTGGTATTTCTGATCCTGCAGCTTTAGTTTGGTCTGCTATTGATGCCCCTGCACAACCTTTGCATACAATCAATGCTGCTAATGTTGTTGATCATAGCCTGAATCAAACTGTGCTTCATTGTTTAGATCCCTCTGTTCCAATTACTAACTCCTCTTCATGCAGGTCAGATTTATATGGAAAAGAAGTGATGTCTTGTATACTTTCCCCATTTTCATTTACCTATAGGTGTCAAAGAAAAAATTTGGAATGGGGAATATATTGACTTATTGTCTTTATTGCCATCTTCAAAAGACTATCTGTCTAAATTGGATAAAATAGAGGATAGACTTGAGGAAAATGACAGAAAAAAGCTTGTTACTATGTCTATATTTAATTGGCTTCAGGCTTTCTCAATTTGTTCTAGCGTTCTTTGTGAAAGATTTCCCACCAAAAGTACTGGACTTTTCCAACATATGGACATTATTCTTGAAGCTTATCATAATTTTAGTGGTTATTCTTGGTTTAATTATGATGAGGCATTTAGACATAAATTAAGTATTCATCCTACTTTACAATGGGGTGTAAAAGATGTGGGACTTTGGTTGAATTTATTCCTCCCTCCTCGTCCAGTTCCACCTCGCCCTTCCACTGTTTCTTCTAATGCTTATTCTAACACGCCTTATAAAAAAGAGATTTGTTTCGCATATAATCATAGCCATTGTAAATGGCTTCATTCCTGCAGGTATAAGCATGAATGTGCATTTTCCTCTGTTGTGAATCCAGTAGTGAAATGTTTTCGTAAATTATCAACACAGTCTGCACAACAACCTAGAGACTTTAATAGTAAAGGCCAGAACGCCGGTGAACATGGAAAACATGCTGCCTTGGCTTCTGGTTTACCCAGACAAACAGAAGGCAATGCTTTTAATTGAGGGTTTTTCACAAGGTTTTCGTCTTCCTAAGTTTAATGGATCTGGTTTTCAGTTGGTTCATAATTTGCCTTCTGTTTCTTGTTGACCTCTATTGTTAAAACAAAATTATTGAAAGAAATATATGAGGGGAGGATCAACCAGATCCCTTTTTCGGATCCTCCGTTAACAAATTATCCCTAAAAAAGAACCCAATTCGTATAGACTTATTCACCATTTGTCATATGCTTTTGGTGATTCATTAAATTATCAAATTGACCCTTCTTTGTCTTCAGTTACTTATGCATCTTTTGAATTTGCTATTTCACAGCTTTGTTTATTGGGTGAGAGTGCTTTGTTGGCGAAAGCGGATGTTAAGTCCGCTTTTAGAATTCTTCCTATACATCCTGATTCTTTTTGCTCCTTGGGCATCTATTTTCACCTATTTTCAAGGTGAATATTATATTGATAAATGCCTACCCATGGTGTTCTCTTTGGCATTTTATTATTTTGAGGTGTTTTCAACATTTTTGGAATGGGTTGTAAAAACTATCTGTGGTTCGGATTGCGTAATACATTATTTGGGTGATTTTTTTTTTTTTTAAGTAAATGCTGTTCTGAGGATTGTAGTAATTAATTAAATTCATTTTTTGGTATTTGTAAGTATTTTTATGTTCCTTTAGCTGAAGAAAAAACAGTCGGCCCTGTTGCTTATTTTCTGGGAGTGACTATTGATTCATTGAATATGGAATTTAGACTTCCGTTAGATAAATTGGAAAAGATTTCTCAATTATTGCTTACATTTATTAGACGTAAAAATGTGACTTTAAAAGAAATGCAGTCTTTACTTGGATTGTGGGCTTTTGCGACTAGAATTCTTCCGTTAGGTAGAATTTTTTCTAGACGTTTTTATTCTGTAATTTCTGGGTTGAAGGACCCTTCATCTCATGTGCGATTGCCGAGAGATGTTAAACAGGATATGTTGATATGGATACAATTTTTGCGTCATTTTAATGGTAAAGCCATTTGTCAATTTGATTTTATTTCAAGTGATGTATTTTCTCTTTTCACTGATGCTGCTAGATCTGTCTGTTTTTCCTCTATTTGGCAGACGCACTGGTGTGCTTCTCCTTTGCCTAAAAAATGGATTGTGCAAAGTTTTTGCAAGAATGTTGTTTTTTTGGAATTATTTCCTATTGTTGTTGCCTTAGAATTATGGGGTCATGCTTTTCAGAACAGGAGGTTGCTTGTGAATACTGATAATTAAGGGGTGGTTTATGCTATCAACTGCCTGTCTTCTAAATCGCCACAGGTAAACAAATTGTTAAGATATTTTGTTTTTAAATGTCTATCTTTGAATGTATGGATTAAAGCTAAATTTATTCCTGGTAGAGAAAATTGTTTGGCGGACTCACATTCTCGATTCCAGATGGAACGTTTTTATCATCTGATGCCGGAAGCAGATCTACAAGGTGTTACATGCCCCTGTCATTTATGGGATCTAATATCGTTTTTGAACATGTTCGACATTCATTAGCTAAGTCTACCTGGTTAAGTTATATTTCTTCATGGAAGATGTGGATGTCTTTTTTGCAAAATGATACTTTTATACAATTTTCTTTTGAAGAAGTTATTCTTTTATTTCTTAGTTACCTGATGGATCGAAACTATTCTTGGTCTCATATCAACAAAACATTGGCTGGTGTTTCATTTTTTCTGAAGCTAATTTCTTTGCCGCATTGCCTTAACTTATTTTCTGTCAAGCAGGCATTAAAAAGATATAGACAATCTACGCTTTGCCGAGACAAACGCTCTCCTGTTAATATTGATATACTTTGCAGTTTGTGTTCTGTTTCTGAAAAAGTATGTTTTTCTTTTTATGAAAATTTTCTTTTTAAATAATTTTTTCCTTGCTTTTCTTTGAAACTTTCCGCATATCAGAAGTACAGTAGTCTCTGCTGAAAAAAGTAAGCTCTATCCAATGAAAATCAAAAATTTGATTATTTTAGATAACCAATTAAGGATTTTTCTTCCTTATAGTAAGACGGATGGTTATGGCAAAGGACATTGCATTTATTTGAATCAGTGTCCTTTGCTTGACATTTGTCTTATTGGACTTTTGAGACAATATTTTCTGGTATGTCCGGTTTTTAATAATAATTTCTTTGTTCATGTTGATGGTTCTCCAGTAACTAGATACCAGTTTTTTTTTTTTTCTTCTTTTTTTTTTTTTCTTTTCCACATCAGTAAGCCGGTGAGAGATTAGTGATCAAGTTAACGTTCAATTTAGTCTCTTACGTTGTTAACATCATTGTGGAAATTTTTATTCGGGGTAAAATATGAAGCAAAAAAAAATACAATGAATTCTTTAATTATCTATATCCATCAGTTATGCCCCTTATAAATTTTATTATCTAAATTAATTTATAATACCTCCCCTATATTTACCAACCCGTCCCCCCCTCTACCCATCCCCCCCCCCCCCCGTGCCTCTCTACTTAAGTCTCGAATATTCTTAATCTTTTCTTTTCCTCTATCTCTGTCCTGGTTTGATTTAGTTCAATCCCGGCCCATGCTTCCTTTTCTTTTTCTTTTTTTTCTTTTTCTCTTCCTTCCCCTTTCATCTTAATTTTTATGTTATTATTTCCGCGTATCTCCAAGTCTGTTTAAAGTCTTGCCATTTTTTCAATTTCGTCATAGCGTTATCGCCTTCTTCTTCCCCATTAAATCTAAGTTTTTCCATATGGTATATTTCTTCTATCTTTCCTACCCATTCTAGTTCTGTCGGTGACTCCTCATGCTGCCATTTCTTGGTATTAATGCTTTTGCCGCATTTAACATATATGGGATTAAAGTATTCATGTATGTTTTTATTGGGTCTGTTGTGTTGTGAAACAAACACATCCATGGGTCTTCGAAAATTTTGATGCCCGTAATTATTTTTATTAGCTCCAGGATATCTCTCCAATATTTCCTAATTTTTGGGCAAGTCCACCAGATGTGGGTCATCGTGCCCTTCTGGGTACATCCTCTCCAACATTCCTGTGAGGTCCCAGGCTGGAATTTAACGGAAAATTTATATCAAATACTTACCGTAATTTTCCTTTCCTGATAGGCTCCATGGCAGCATACGTGTGGGTTGGCCCCGCCTCCATAACTACCCAATAGGACCCCTCTCCCATAAATCTTTGCTCCTGGCTGCTATCCGTGTTCCGTAACTAGCCTACTCCAGACATTTGGGAGGGAACTCCTGCTGCCATGGAGCCTATCAGGAAAGGAAAATTACGGTAAGTATTTGATATAAATTTTCCGTTTTCCTGACAGGCTCCATGGCAGCATACGTGTGGGAAATAACTCGCCAAAACACACCCGGGTGGGCAAAATGTTGAGCAAAGAAACCAAAATTTATTTAACATTGTCCAACGACAATACTTGTAAACCAAAATTAATAGAAGACAGCGCAGCTGGCTCAACGCAATAGTGAGAAAGAAAAGTATTAATTGTGGACCAAGAGGCCGCTCTACAAATAACATCAGGCGCCACATGCCGAGAAGCCGCCCACGAAGTCGAGATGCTCCGTGTTGAATGAGCCGTCACTGCCTCAGGAGGAGCCAAGCCCTTAGCTCTGTATGCCCTTTGAATCGTCTGCACAATCCACGCGGAAATTGACCTAATTGACGCACGCATCCCTTTATTCTTGCCATGAAGAAGGACAAAGAGGAATTCCGTTTGCCTGAATGGAGCTGTTGCCTCCAGATATTGTTTTAAGGTGTGGCCTACATCAAGAGGATGGATCTCTTGGTCATCTGATGTTTTGAAGGTAGGGAGAACAATCTCCTGATTCTCATGGAAGACTGTGGTCACTTTAGGGTTTGACCCTAACATTGGAATCAGCACTACTCTGTCTTCAAAAAAGGTCAGAAAGGGTTCCTCTGAACCCAGATTCCTGATCTCTGATACCCTTTTCGCTGACGTTATCGCCACTAGGAAGATAGTCTTCAGAGTAAGATCCTTAACAGACAAAGGTTGAGACGAATCTTTCCCAAGATTTGACAGAAAATCCAGAACTAATGGAAGGTCCCATTTGGGAAACCTGGGTCTTCTTTGTGGTCTGAGCCTGATGGCACCCTTAAAGAATTGACGAACTAAGGCGTGATTCGCCCATGAGACTCCCGTGAAGGCTGAGATGGCTGACACTTGCACCCTTAACGAGCCGACCACCAGGGATAAATCCAGTCCGGACTGAAGAAAGCTCAGGATATCATGAACCTCTGGAGAGTTACACGAGTTTTCTCTTGATGACATGTGTATAACAAACCTGGACCAAATGCGCTCATACACCCTATTAGTGCTTCTTCGTCTGGCATTAAGAAGAGTTGGAATCGCTTCTTTCGGGCAACCAAGCGCCTCTAGCCTTCCCCTCTCAAGAACCACACCTTGAGGTGCAGACAAGATGGAAACGGGTGTAACGTCTTGCCTTGAGACAATAGATCCGGCCTGAGAGGTAGGGGAATTGGGTCTTGATAGCTGAGGAGCAGCAGCAGAGGAAACCACGGCCTGTTGGGCCAGAATGGAATGACAGCAATAATCTCCACTTTTTCTGTTCTGAGCCTCCGCAGAAACTGTAGAATTACCGGGACTGGAGGGAAGGCATAGGCCCTCTGGAAATCCCAACTGGTCGTGAGAGCATCTATCCCGAACGCCTGAGGGTCCCTGAACCTCGCAAAGTACTTCGGTATCTTGAAATTGCACGGGGAAGCGAACATGTCGACTTCCGCAGATACACCCAGTGTTAGGAGCCACTCGAAAACTTCTCTGTGGAGGGACCACTCGTTGTTTTCCAACTCGACCCGGGACAAGAAGTCTGCTTGCACATTCTGGACCCCCGGAATGTATACTGCCGAGATGTTGGCTAAGTTCTTTTGCGCCCAACTCATTAAAGGCTCCACTTCTTGTAACAGGGACCAGCTGTGAGTCCCGCCTTGTTTCCTTATGTATGCCACTGCTGTTGTGTTGTCCAACCTTAGCATGACGGAAGAGTTCAACACTAGATGGCGAAAGGATAGGAGTGCCTGAAAGGCTGCCCTCAGTTCCAGAATGTTGGAAACGACTCCTTGAGACTGGCATGTCCACCTGCCCTGAGCCACCTCCGAAAGGCAATGAGCGCCCCAACCCTGGTTGCTGGCATCTGAGGTCACCGTGATCCATGAGATGGGGACAATCGAATGATGGTTGCGCAGATTCTTCCCCTGAAGCCACCAGAGGAGAGATGTCCTCATAGATGGGGTAAGAAAGATGCGCTGATTCTGGTCGACAGAGTTCCACTGATGCAGAAATCCCTTCTGAAAGGGACGGGTATGCCACTGGGCCCACTTCACCATGGGGATGGTTGCTGTCATCGTGCCAATTATTTTCAGGCACTGGAGAGCAGAAAGGTGAGTTGATCCACGGGCTGCCTGAATCCTGTCTCGGATTACCATGATTTTCTCCTCTGGGAGGGAGATGGTACCCTCCACGGTGTTGAATAGAGCGCCCAGAAACACGAGGGACTGAGACGGCTCTAGCTGACACTTTTCTAAATTCAGGAGCCACCCGAACTCTTGCAGGGTAGAGATGACAACCTCTTTGTGATCTAATAGCTGATCCTTGCTCTGAGATAGTAAAAGCAAGTCGTCCAGGTAATGGTGGAGACGCACACCCTTGATCCTGAGAAGAGCCACTACCGCCAATAGCACCTTGGAAAAGACCCGGGGTGACGTGGTTAACCCGAAGGGTAGACAAGTGAACTGAAGGTGTTGGTTGCCTACCGCGAAGCGGAGGAATTTGTGGAAGTCCTTTGTCACAGGCACGTGAAAATATGCGTCTTTCAGGTCGATTGATATTAACCAGTCTCCCAAGTGTACTGACTGTTGTATGGTAAGCAGGGACTCCATCTTGAATTTCTCCTTGCGGATGAATGAGTTGAGATGGGTCAGGTCTATTACTGGCCTCCATGTGCCGTTCTTCTTCTGCACCAAAAACAGGGGTGAATACATGCCTTCGCTCCTCTCTTCCTCTGGGACGGGTACGACTGCGCCTTGTTCCAATAAACAGCTTACGTAGGTCAATAGGACCTGTCTTTTCTCTTCTGAGCTTGGAAGAGTAGTAGGGATAAATCTGAGTTTTGGAGTGTTGCAGAAGACCCACTTGTGACCGGACGACACTGTCTTTATGGTCCAATAGTCCCGAATTGAGGCCGCCCAAACATGTTTGAAGTGGAGAAGACGGGCCCCCACCCGACATGTTTGAGCGGGCCCAATTTCAAAAGGACTTCCCAGAATCCTGGTTCCCAGAGGAACCACCTTTAGAGGCCTTCTTAAAAGAAGACTGCCTGGACCTCCATGTCCTGGAGAATTCTCGGCCGGGTTTGTAGCTGCGTGCGTCCCTGGCACGATCCGCATTCTGTCTTCTTGGAAAAGAGCGTCTTTGATTTTGAGGACGCCTATCCTGAGGGAGAAACCCAGTTTTTTCACCTGTGGCCCGGGATATGGCAGAATCAAGCTTATTGCCGAATAATGAAGACCCTTCAAAGGGGATGCGGCACCAAGCCTGCTTAGAAGCAGGGTCTGCGAGCAACGGACGGAGCCACAATGCACGGCGTGCCGAAACGGCTGCCAGCATATCCCGAGACATCAGGCGAATGACATCAATGGATGCCTCCCCCAAGAAGGCTGAAGCCATCCTAATCTCCTGAATGGGTGAGTCTTTAGCCGTGTCTATTGAAATGCCTCTCAGGTATTCTTCAATGCTGTCAGCCCAGAATTCTATGGCCTTTGACACTGCTGCGATCGCAAGCACTGGTTTGCACGCCATCCCGGAGGTCAAATAGATTCTTTTTAGATCTGAATCGATCCGTCTCTCTAAAGGATCCTTGAATGACACAGTGTCTTCTAAGGGGAGAGTCACATATCTCACCAAACGCATAAGTGCTGCATCTACCATTGGAGCTGACTCCAGGTGTTTCACATCCTCTTCCTTAAAAGGGTAAGGTTTAAGGATTTTGGATTGCATGGAACTCTTTTTGTCCATCTTGCTCCATTCTTCTGAAATAATATCACCCAATTCAGATAGAAATGGAAAAAATTGACGCTCCTTATTGAGCTGTTTAAAGAATTTCCTTTGCTTCGGGGGGGAAGTGATAGGATCTTCCCACTTCAGAGCCTCTCTCACCGCCTTCACCAGGGAGGGAACCAAACCATAATCAAACCCCAAACCTGGATCTTCCGGATCCGATTCACTGTCTGAGACAAGGGCAGAATGGCGGCTAGGCTGGGATGATTCCCATGTTTCCTGTAGTACCCCCTCTCCTACTATAGGATCTAGTGGGTCTGCCGGGGATTCACAAGGCTGTTGAGCTTCCCTTTCCTGCAGGGATTCCTTTACCACTCGCCTCACCATTGATTCTAGGCGCTGGTCAGCGCCGTCTCTTTCATCCGCTGCCTTAGTGAAACAATGGTCACATAGGGATTTGTCTGCTGGCACAGGCATTCTGCACCCCCAACATGCTTTCTCTGGCCTCTTGCTGGAGTGAGCCACAGGGGGGCGGGAATAATCCCTGTCACGCTGTTCCGACCTGGCGGACCTATGGTGGCTGGATTTTGAGGAGGATTTGTGGTGGTGCGATTTTGACGATCCACTGCGTCTATAAGCACTAGGTTGTGGATCAGATTTGGAAGGGCTGTGAACACAGAAAGACAGACAGAAGGGACAGGTCATATTTGCTGCCTATGCTTACTCTCTTCAACATTAAAAATACAAAAAGATGTATTTAGGACCTACCTAACATGAGCGGGCTGGCCACTAGGGGGCAGTGAAGCATCCATAATGTCCAAACACCAAGCCTGACACTGCAGTAACAAAAAACAATATCTTCAGACAAAATTCAGCAATGATCCAACATGGCCCCAGCATAAAGGACTGTTCCTACCTTGTACCGCCGAAATATTAGCCCCGGGAAGTCGCTGTGGCGTCCGCAATCATTCCCAGGGCATCTGTCAGATTTGCAGGCTTTTAAATTTGGCGCCCGTGACGTCATTAGCGACGTCAGACGCCGGGTGCTCAACGCGCATGCGCGAGAACCAAGCCTCGTTTTCACGCCGGGTCCGCGCATGCGCAGAACGCCCGCGAACCCGGAAGTCAAAGAGAGTAGTTTGCTGGAACGCAGAAGCGTCCAGCAAACAGCATGGGAACAGCAAACAGATAGAGGAAAAGAAGATAATCAATGGGCACACACATAAACACTGCTGCCATGGAAAGATACAGACTCACCACAACACCAACGATCACTTGGCCGAACGATCCAAGGCACGCACACACCGGACCTCCCAGCAGATAATGGCCACCTATGACAACAGGCAAACAGGCCGGGCGCACTTTTAAGGTAAGATAACCAGTCTTCAGCGCTACTCTGCATATACACTCCATACCCTGCTTAACAGTCAGAGCCTATCGGAGGAAAACAATTCAGTCATTCGGCCGATCGATCGCTGTGAAGTCATCTTCAGGTAGGAGAACCACTTGGTCCTACGGAGGAGGACAAAAAAGGAACACGGATAGCAGCCAGGAGCAAAGATTTATGGGAGAGGGGTCCTATTGGGTAGTTATGGAGGCGGGGCCAACCCACACGTATGCTGCCATGGAGCCTGTCAGGAAACTTATTTTACTAGGTGTGTTGTACCATCTAGTAAGGCATTTATAGTTTGTTTCCGATGTTCTACTGTCAATTGCTGATTTATGGGTTAAACTAAAGATTTTTTTAAAATTGTGTTTGTATTTGTGCGTGCCTAATTCATTTCCCCATTTTGTAAGGAATGGCGGTATTTCCTGCCGACCCTCTGTGAGGAGCATTGTATATAAACGGGATGTATCCTTTTTTTTTTTCCCTATTCCCATACATATTTTCTCTAAAGATGTATAATTCTCCCTCGTTCTAATTGGGTGGGGCAGCTTCCCCACAAAGTTTACCAGCTGGAGATAGCGCCATTCGTTTACTTTTATGTGCGTTGTCGTCTGCTGTATTTCATTCCGTGTTTTAATTTTTCCTTCACTTATAATATCTCCTAATTGTGCATTTTCTCCCATCCAGTGAGCACCCATTTCACTTTTTCCTGGTGGGAAATAATTATTATTCTTCAGTGACATCAGTGGTGAATTATAACTCCAACTAAATTGTTTGTGTATTGCGTCCCAAATTTTAAAGACATGTCGAGTAATTTTTTGTGTATTTATTCCCAGGTTCCTAAATTTCGGGGGGGGGGGGTCCATATCTGTGCACTTAAATTAACCTTACTTGTGTCTTTTTCTAATTGCACCCATGATTTATAACTGTCTTTTCGTGTCCATTCTACAGCTCTTGACAGAATCGTCGCGTAATAATATTTCTTTATATCGGGGGCGCCAAGTCCCCCATGTTCTTTATTTTGGGTCAAAATATCGCGTGATATCCTGGCTTTTTTGTTTTGCCATATAAATCTGTTAATAATGGCATTTAATACTTGAAAATAGTAATCAGGAAGAGGTATTGGAAGCATATGGAACTTATACGTAATTTTCGGTAATAGGACCATTTTTATGGTATTTATCCGTCCAATCCATGAAAGGGGTCTATAACCCACCTTTTTTATTTCATTCTTAATTTCCTGTAATAGGGGTATAAAGTTTTCCGAATATAATTTATCTATCGAGTTAGCTAGTTTGATCCCTAAATATTTCAGACCACTTTTCCTCCATGGGAACTGATGGGCGCTTTGTAATTCACTCGCCTGTTTTTTCGGCACACTTATATTTAAAATCTCTGACTTGTTAATGTTAATTTTAAAGTTAGATATCTCGCCATATGATTTTAATATCTTGAGCAATCTAGGTAGTGATGTGTTAGGTTCTGTAATATAAAACAATAAATCGTCCGCAAAAGCCGCTACTTTGTGCTCGATCTTTCCCACCTTAATCCCTTTTATGTTATTATCTGATCGAATAGTTGAAAGTAGAGGTTCAATTGATAACACAAAGAGCAAAGGCGATAAAGGGCAACCCTGCCTTGTCCCGTTGGTCATAGAAAAAGGGGACGCTAAATCGCCATTGATCCTTATTATTGCGGTCGGGTTATCATATAAGACTCCTATTCTCTGTAGCATTTTAGTGCCTAACCCGACATATTTCAGTGTCTCCATCATGAGCCCCCAGTCTACCCTGTCAAATGCTTTCTCAGCATCAATTGACAGGAATAGACCTGGGGGCCCATCTGTTCTAAGTTTTTGTAATAGCAATAGTGTTCTGATTCCGTTATCTCGTCCTTCTCTAGTAGTGACAAATCCTACCTGGTCTGTATGTATCAATCCGTTCGTATAATTTTTTAGCCTGTTTGCGAGGATTTTGGCGTATAGTTTTGTGTCACAATTAAGTAGGGATATCGGCCTATAACTTGTACAACAACTTTCGTCTTTCCCTTCTTTTAGGATAACTGTTACTAAGGCTTTTTGTGCCTCTCGGCTCAATTGATAATCTGTTCCTAGTCCATTAAAATAGTTACATAATCTTGGCACTAAGATCTTAACGAATCTCTTCAGATACAGGATCAGGAATCCGTCCGGTCCCGGACTTTTCCCAGAGGCTGTATCCGATATAGCTCTAATAATCTCGGCTTCGGATATAGGGGGAGTCCTCTTGTGTTAATTGCGGGATACCTGCATTTCTCAAAAAATCTTTTATTTTATTATTTTTTTCCTCCTTACTCATTGTCCCTCCTTCTATGTTATATAGGGTCTTATAGTACTGTTGGAAGACCTCTGCAATATCCCCAGACTTGTAAAGCAACTCTCCTTGTTTATTACTGATTTTTTCTATATAATTTCTCGATTTTTTCGTCCTTAAAGATTTCGATAAATGTTTTCCTACCTGTTCCCCCAGAGATATTTGTCTTTTAAAATCATATTGAACGCTCTTTTTGTGTCTTGTGATATTATGTCCTTTAATTCCTCTCTTTTGATTATAAGCTGGTGGTATAACTCTTGGTGATTAACCTCTGCGTTTTTGTGGCATTGCTCCAATTTGAAAATTTCATCAGTTAACTTTTGGATTCTCTTTGTTCTTTCCTTTACCTTCATTGCGCCCATTGAAATTAAGATACCCCTTATATAAGCCTTGTGTGATTCCCACAATGTAGTGTGCGATATGTCATTTGATTCGTTTTTATCAAAAAAGAAAATCAATTCTTCTTCTATTTTTTCTAAGTCATCTTTTTCCATAATAAGTGTTTCATTGAGTCGCCAGTTAGATAATGTTTTCGGTGTCTTAATTGCGTCTATTGTCATCATAACTGGCGAGTGATCTGAGAGGGTAGAGATACCTATGTGTGATTTTATGACTTTGGTCAGTGTATTATGATCTACGAAGATGTAGTCGATCCGTGAATACGTCCTGTGCACGGGGGAAAAGAATGTATAGTCGCGTGTTTTTGGGTTTAACACTTTCCACACATCTATTAGTTGGTTTTGGTGGAGCGAGTTTTTAAACCTTTTCAGAGAAGCCCCTCCTGATCCCCGTGCACCGGACGAACTATCCCGAAGCGGATCTATACACATATTTAAATCTCCTGATAGTATTACCATCCCCCTTCTAAAATAAGATAGAGTCGTTATCGTCTTCTTCATAAATTCTGCTGGTTTTTTGTTTGGTGCATAGATATTTGCTAGTGTAAGTTGTATTTCTCCAATATACCCTCTCAGAAAAAGAAACCTCCCCTCTGGGTCCACTAATCTTTCTTCTTCTTTAAAACTCAGTGTATCGCTAAATCCTATCGCCACCCCTTTGGCTTTTTTAATATTTGAATCTGCATATATCCAGGTGGGGTATTTTGGGGAGTACAACTTAATATTAGCCCCTTGAAAAAGATGTGTTTCCTGAAGGAACGCTATGTCTGCCTGGTATTGTTTAAGTTCTTTTAATACTTTGTGTCTTTTAGCCGGGCTATTTAATCCTCGGATATTGTATGTTATAAACTTAATCTAAAGAATTTTCCTCTTATTTTTACTTTTTTGAGAGAGGCTCCTCCCTTTTTTTTTTTTGATCCTACTCCTATCCCCTCTCGCCCACCACTTCCCTCCCCCCCCCTCCCCCCCCTCCCCCCCTCTCCACCCCCCTATTCTCCCACCCCTCTCCCTCCCTCCCATCCACCCTCCCTTTCCACCACCTGGCCTATACCGGCCTCTAGGCCTTTGGCGAATCAGAACCATCCTCTTCGCCTCTGGGCTTCATTCTCAGAGGTGGGGCTCTGCGCTCTTCCCCCTTCCACCCCCCCATCTCCCAACTCAAGGGCGTATATGAGGGGGGGTGGAAGGGCCACCCAGACGGATTCTATTTCTTTATAAAACGACAAAAAACTCTCCCCCCCTTTTCCTCCCCCTCCCTCCTCCTCTCTGCATCTCTATTGAAAATTAACATCCCAAATCAATTAGGAAACGTATATAAAAAATATCGGATGGATTTGAACCCCACTTCCATACAAGGAGTCAACACTAGAAAAGTTTCAACCATGGTGAGGTGTAAAAAAAAACAAACAAAAAAACAAACAAAAAGAAAACAAACAAACAAAAAAACCAAAAAAAAACCAAAGCCCCCCCCCCCCTGAGTGGGGGCCTAGGCTAGGCCCTCTCGATCCCCTGTCCCTGCAGAGACTGTAGTGGCGATTGTATTGTGATTTTAAAGTTATTCCAGGCCCTCTCTAGTAAACCATTCTGGCAGTTCTACAGGATGTAGATCTAGGTTTTTACAGAATTCTGACAGTTCTTCTGGATACTTTAATTTTACCGATCTACCTTCTTTGTATGCTATTAAGCATGCTGGGAAGCCCCAACCATATTTAACATTTTCTATACGCATTTGGTTTAAGAGCGGTCTTAAGAGGCGTCTTCTGGCCAATGTTTGTGGCGATAGATCCATAAATATCTGGAGGTCTGCTCCCCCATATTTCAATGGGGGTTTTCCTCTAAGTTTAGTCCATATTTCTGTCTTTTCATTATAGTCTTGGAAACGAATAAGGATGTCCCTTGGCAAGTCTATATGTGTTGGGGCTTTCTAACTCTATGTATCCTGTCAATCTTTGGTTCCCAGTCTGGCCCTTTATTGGCAATTGGATTAAGTAGTTCCTTCATGATTTTTCTAAGATCTTCTCCGTTTGCTTCTGGGAGAGCACGTATTCTTAGATTCTGCCTTCTACTCTGATTTTCCTGTTCCTCCAGTTTATAGTCCATCTGTCTTTGGTTAATCTTCATTTTCCTGAGTTGCTCTTTGATATCAGTCAGTTCTTCTACTTGTTTATCTATTTTATTTTCCGCTTCCTCTAACCGGGTAAGGAGGTGGCTAAGATCCGTGCGCAATGCTATTATTTCGTCTTTTATGGAACTTTCCATTTTTGTTAGCATTTCAAACATCACTGCCTTAGTCAGGACCTGGGAATTTCCACTCTGATCTTCCACTCTACTGCTGTCTATTTCAGATTCTTCTGTAGTACTGCCTCCTGGTATCTCATGGGTCTCATCCTTTTTTTTGTTCGTCTCCTTCTTCTTTGGCTGTTTACCCTGTTGTTTTTCCATACTCTGGCTTTTCGGGCTCAAGCCTTGGACCATGTATTGTTTGGTTGTGCTGGTGTTTGCTTTTTCCTTTGTTATCTTCGTTTCCGCTCCCTTTGTGGTTTTACCTTTCATACCTAGTTTCTTGTTTATAATCTTTCGTTTCCCCAGGCTGATGGGTATTCCACCTACAAGGGGGGTACAGGGATACGAGGATGGTCCAATGTGGGTAGCTTTATATGGAGTAGTAGCCAATCTATAGTGGTCCCCACTCTTTGGAGGCTGCCAGTGTTTTCTCTCTTTTTTCTTCCCCCCAAATCTAGCCTACATATAACCGTAGTGGTCTGATGATACTTGATATTAGCGGTTAAATTCGCTAATAATTATTCTAGGAAGGATAATTGCATATTTAGGGGTCTTCAGGGTTATCCCCTGGTCTTGCTTCCTGGTGAGTGCCAGTATATGACCTGTTTCTTTGTGTTCTCTTTTAAGAGATCTGTTTTACCTTATCCCTTCCCTTCCCCACTTTCTCTACGTTTTGTAATTTAATAGCGTGGCTAAATAGCGATTTTTCGTTGTTACTTATAGGTTTAATATTTGCATATAAACCCGCTTCTGAGTATTTGGGTGGCGGGGGGGTGGAAATGAAAGTGGAGGATATCGCGCTCGAGGAGACATATGCGGCCAGTAGGCCCAGGAGAAGCACTAAACCAAGAGAAAGAAGAAGAAAAAAAAAAAAAAAACACAAGGCGGTGCTCTTCAGGTCAAAGAAGGACTATAAGTTATGATTCAGAAGTAGAACTCCCACCATGGACATTTCATTGAATCGCAGGGTCCATCAACACCACCCATACATATTCCTCTGCATTTGTGTGTATACGTCCATGCCCCAATCAGGTAGGGGCTAGTTGCTATGGGGGCTCAGAATGACACCTGCTGTGTTTTCGAATACAAAATGTCTTGCAATGTACGGTTTCTAATAAACAGCCCCACAGGGTCTCCTCATAGATTAATCCCGGATAGCAGACTGGTATTCCTGATTAATGCATGTGTAAAAATCTACTGTCATACGCTAATGGCCATAACAAACAATCTCGGACGATTTCCTCATAGATGTACTTGCAGTTTTGTTTGCAGTTTAGTTTGTTTTCCCCTTATTTCCTCACGTTTCACAATAGGTATTTACAAAGTGTTTCTTACCATTTCCGTGGAAAAAGTGTTTCTTACCATTTCCGTGGAGATTCGATTAGGTTGGTGTTACCCCTTGTAATAAGGGGACTTACCCCTCCGCCTGTGTTGGTGTTTTTTTTCTCCTTTCAATAAGATCCGCCATGCAGTGTGGGGTGGAGAGGAATGTTGCAGCAAGGGTCCGGTGGTGGTATGAGAAGGTCGGGGTCCATTGTGGACGGTCAGCGGGGGTGAGAGCCGGGGGCTGTATGGAGACGCATTCCAGCTGATGCCGCAGCCTGCGCTGCTGTTATCACGTGGTGGACGCTGAAGTCAGCCGGCTGTTACGCTCTGCTTGGGGGAGCTGCTTCCTCCACGTATAGCGTGGTGTCTCTGAGTCAAAGCATGTCTCCGTTCTTCCGTCTGGGCGTCCTCTCCTAGGCAGAGCCCCTCCCTCTGCTGGACGTCCTCCGACCTACGTGCTCATCCTCCCCCGCTACTAGATACCAGTTTAACCGTGTTTTTCACAGATGTTTAGAATTGCTAAATTTGACTAATGTTCATTTGACTTCACATTCTTTTAGAATAGGAGCAGCCACTGAAGCTGCTAAAATTGGTTTACCAGCAAATTTTATTAAAAAATTTGGGAGGTGGAGATTTGATTCTTACAAGTTATATATATGTCCAGATTCTTTGGTTTAATTTATTACAGGTCAAGTGACTGTAGTTTGGATTCTCGGCCACTCCTTCATTTATTGGGCTCAGAAGAGAGCGTCAGCTAGATCTTATTCTTCTAATTTGGGTCTTGACTCTTCTTTTAAAGTATACTGGAGTTGCTGGAGAGGTATGCGATAGAATGACTTTCAATCTGAGTTTTATAGATTGTTTGATTGCTGGCCTAAGCCTGATATTTTACTTATTCATTTAGGAGGTAATGACATAGGTCAGATGAAAACTTTAGATTTCATTTTTAAAATTCAATGCAATATTTTCAGAAATTATACCACGTCTCAGATGGCTTGATTCTTTCTATTTATGTCCTTTCGAAAAAAAATTGAAAGAGAGTAAATAGATCCATTAATAAGTTCCTATTGCATCCTTTTGGGTTTAGATTTAGGCACTTAGAATTGGAGGGTGGTATTTCTGTTTTATACCTTGGAGACGGTGTCCATTTATCAGATATTAGACTTGATTTTTTAAACAATGATTTCCAGACATGCAATGAAAAAGCTACGGGCTGGGGTTAGGTGATAGTCAGTATGTTTATCATACTTCCTGTCGGTTGGGGTACCGTATTTATCGGCGTATAACACGCACTTTTTCCCCCTTAAAATCGGGGGAAAGTCATGGGTGCGTGTTATACGCCGATACCCCAAAAAAAAATTACAAAAATGGCAAGCGCCGCCGAAAAATAGTGAGCGCTGCCGAAAAAACCCGAAGCGGCGCCGGAATAGACCGAGCAGACTGTTCGGCTCTGCTCGTAGTCCCGCCTCCCTGCGCTCGCTCCGGAAACAGCAGGGAGGCGGGACCGCGAGCGGAGCTGAACAGTCGGCTCGGCCTTTTCCGGGAGTGCTTCGGTCTTTTTCGGCCACGCTTCAGGCTTTTTCGGCGGCGCACGCGAAACAGACAGTCTCGGCGGCGGGAAATTTAAACCCGGACCGGACTTCTAATGACGCTGGCAAGTTACAAAGAAACTGGGCAAGCTGCAATGACGCTTGGCAAGCTGCAATGACGCTGGGCAAGGCTGCAATGACGCTGGGCAAGCTGCAATGACACTGGGCAAGGCTGCAAATGACGCTGGGCAAGCTGCAAATGACGCTTAAATGTAAGTTTTTTTTTTTCCCTAAACTTCCCTCCTAAAACGTTTTTTCCCTAAAATGCCCTCCTAAACTTGGGTGCGTGTTATACGCCGGTGCGTGTTATACGCCGATAAATACGGTAATTTGTTTTTGTTTACTCAGAAGTGAAAATTTATTCAGCCTGAGCCAAAGTGGCTAGGTTGATTTTATTTATTTATTTATTTATATTTTAAGTTAATGTTATAATAAAGTTATTTATAAATATTTTAGAAATGTATTAAACCAATAAAAACAGCTTCGGACAAAATATTTTATCAAATAAAATATATTTATTTCAAAATTAAAATTTATTGTCTGAACTGAATTTATTATATATAAACTTAAAAAATGTCTGCTGCCGTCTATCCCATGTAAAGTAAAAAGGGGGGAAATATGCCTATTTTATAGCCCCCCCCCTTTCCTCATTGGATCTCAGGCAGCGACATGTTATTTAAATAGTTTTGAAAATAAGACAATTTCATAGGACAGCATGAATTATCCAATAACATCTTATACAATTTCAAATTTAACTAAAGATAGGACAGTTTAACCCACCAATGAATGTTTAGATACAGCAAGGTCCCCCTATAAATAGGGGCTATTATTTATGACAGTTGGCAATTGCCAGAAGAAACTGAAGAGGACAACTCCCCACCCCCCTCTCCCTTGTCGCAAGTTTTTTATGTGGTAAACAATCCTTTCCTTGGGGTAAATTGTTTTTGTTTACTCAGAAGTGAGAATTTATTCAACCTGAGTCGTAGTGGCTAGGTTGATTTTATGTATTAAACTAATAAAAACAGCCGCGGCCGAAATATTTTATCCAATAAAATATATTTATTTCAAAATTAAAATTGCTTGTCTGGACTGAATTTATTATATATAAATGTCTTCTGCCTTCTATACCATTTCCCCACTAGATGTTTTGAGTTGGGATGAGCTCTGTCCTTGTCGGCACTCCTAGCGTTTCTCATGCAAGAGGACCTGATGAGGCCTAGAGTAGCACCTGTCATTTTTGCTGTGGTTCAGATATCAGAATTGTATGTTTGAGTTGGGTATTAAAATCTAAAATCAGAGTTAAAAGTAAACATAACTGCAATGGTAAGAGAAGGACCAGCTCAAGCCGTAAGTTAATGTACAGGCAGCCTATAGACATATAGCTATCTAGCACTTGTGCACACAGGCTGGTGCAGTCAGCCCGGCTTTTCAGTGACACTGAGTGTAGGCTCAGTATCACTAAGCACAGCATGCCTGCCTCTGTACATGTTTGCGTGACAGGCACAGCAGCTGGGCAGAGACTTTTACTCAATGATACTGTCACATCACTAAACTGACTACCTGTGTGTACACAGGCATATACACAGGCAGCTTTACCAAAGGGGCTAAGAACTACAACATCAGCAGGCATTTATCCCCAGAACACTCCTGCTGAAAACTAGCACTTCCAAAAAGGAACTTGTTGGAAAACATGACCAATTGAAGGTTTATGATTTTCATCACATTGTATCCAGAAAGTATACACAGCATTAAAGACTGCAGTTACAGGAGCACAATTCTTTTGTAAAGCAATAGATTAAGTTACAGATTTCTTTACCTCCCTAATACGACTTTGGATTTCTGTAAAAAAAAAGTTTCAGAATGCCTGTCTATAATCAAAGTATGTTAGTCAAGGATATTCTGTCAATTAAAATCTGACAGAATATGAGGATTTTTTCAGCTTGTGAGAAAGAAATGTTTATCCCTTTAGTTTTTTTTCCTTTTTTTAGAATTAATGATGTGAAATGGAGTTGACATTCTGGACGATGAGTTTATAAGCGGTTATTTTGTTTTTTGGATGTAATGATATGTTTAATTGCAATGTTATGTTTTTCAACAAGACAGTGGTATATCTTGGAGTATGTCCTATGATTAAATAAAATATTACATTTGAAAAAAAAAATTGTATATATGTGTCTGTTTGTCTATGTAGCATCTAGCTATGACTAAGCACTGTGCCTGGTGTGAAACGCATCAACGGCTGTACAGTTAGTCTGTACCCATTTATGATGTTTTGATATACATTTTTATACAATAAAGGTGAATTTTTTGGAGTGCAGCTATCCAGCTATTTATTTTTCCTATCACTCCTGTTGCAAACAGAGCCTGCACCCTGCTTGATTGTGGAGACAGCTGAATCTAGGAGAGGTAATTACCTGTGAATGGTGAACTTCCTAATTAAAATCTGCAGAGCTATAACATATATTTGATATTCCCAAATTTATTCTGTTTTTCTAATTTGGAGTTATATCAAGGATAAATTGTCAGCAATATGCTGTCAATACAGTTTATGACTTCACAAACACACAGTCTTTGTGAATAATTGTGTTCAAGCAAAGTCCGTTCACAGAAAATGTATGTGGATATATAGCGCTATATATTGATTCCTGCTTTTATGTTGCTCTTTAACATTTTCTGAGTAAATGACCCAAAACAAGTATTCACATCAGGAGTTTTCTTCATATGTCGCATGCTTGTTTTATGACCGCCGGGCTCCCGCGATCGCTCGTGACACACCGAGAACCGAGATCTGTGCGTGTAAACACACAGATCCCGGTTCTCTGAGGGGAAAAGAGACTGATTGTGTGTTCATACAAAGTAAGTATGAACAGCGATCTGTCATCTCCCCTAGACAGTCCCATCCCCACTTCAGTTAGAACACACACTAGGCAACACAGTTAACCCCTTGATCGCCCCCTAGTGTTAACCCCTTTCCTGCCAGTGACATTTTTACAGTAATCAGTGCATTTTATAGCACTGATCGCTGTATAAATGCCAATGGTCCCAAAAATGTGTCAAAAGTGTTCGATGTGTCCGCCATAATGTTGATGTCCTGAATAAGAATCGCAGATCGCTGCCATTACTAGTAAAAAAAATAATAATAATAAAAATGCTATAAATTCTTCCCCTATTTTGTAGACGCTATAACTTTTGCGCAAACCAATCAATATACGCTTTTTGAAATTTTTATTACCAAAAATATGTAGAATACATATCGGTCTAAACCAAAAAAAATTGCTATTTTTAAAAAAAAAAATGGGGATATTTATAAATTTATATTTATATATAAATATTTATATTTATAAAAGTATAAAATATTGTGTTTATTTTGTTTATAGCGCAACAAATTAAAAACGCTGAGATGATCAAATACCACCAAAAGAAAGCTCTATTTGTGGGAAAAAAGGACGTCAATTTTGTTTGGGTGCAGCGCCGCACGACCGCGCACATGTCGGTTAAAGCAACGCAGTGCCAAATCGCAAACAATGGCCTGGTCATTCAGCAGCCAAATCTTCCGGGGCTGAAGCAGTTAATAGGGTTTATAAACATTATAATGGCCATAAGGAATATGCCTACAATCTTGGCAAAGACTGCAGCATGGGATAGGTATTTAAATGTGACAGAAGGTTTCTGTTATATACTGCTGAGGTATTGGCATTTTTACTATAACAAAGGTTTTGCCCTTCTAATCTCTGACCCTAAACTTAACTATAATACTTTTCATTTACTCCCTAATGTTAAATAAAAGCTGAAGAAGTGTCTGCGTAAAGGAAATGACTATATACCTTATCAGCCAAATATAATGATGCCCAAACCTAACCGCCCTACACAAAGAAGTACCAGCGCTGATATAGGGGCACCAAAAGTTCAGTAATAGTAAGTGCATGTACCAGATTGTGCGCTCAGAATTTCTAAACTAATTTGCTCTTGCACTCTGATTATTGCTAATAAAAACTTTCAATTACAGCTAAGTAGATTTTAAAGCAGTATGCTGGCTTATTTTCACTATTCAACACTTCTTGGCTAATGCAAGGTCTACATCAGACTGTTAACTTCTCCTTTTTTTCAGAATTTAAGTTAGTTGTTTGATACACATCATATAATTGATCAGCTATATCCAGACCTTTTTCCACTGTATGGGTTTTTAAGTGACCATGACAATGAAGTACTTAAACGAGCTACGTTTGTTCAATTTCCAACCTAATAGGATGCACAATTGTGTTGAGTAGAACATTAACTGATTTTTTCATAGTCCATATCTCTTAAATGAATTAGTTTAATCAGCTTCACATGGCAGAACATAATCTTAAATGACATAGTATTTAATTTAAATGTTTATTATTCTGAAGGCCAAAAGAAATTGCTTCATTCATTTTCTAAATTGCTGAACAGAATAGAAATTAGGCTTAGGCAAATAAATGCTAACTCCAACAAATGGACTCTACGTAGCTCTACATTTTATCAGACCTAGGAATAGTATTGTATTTGGTGTAGAAACTACAGCATATGAAACAATAGAAATAATTGGCAGTCAGGAATACAGCAATTTACATTTTGCTGAAAAAGGCATTCTGAGATCTCTCTTCTATAATGAAAATAGATCACTCCGACAAAATTGTTTGTTAATAGAGGGATATTTCAAAACAAAAATAAATATTTTATGTAGCATTTCTTGGTGTTTTCCTTTTTTCTTTTAAATAGCTATCATATAGATGGTACCAATGTAGTAGATAGTATCTCTAGTTTAAATCAGATCATTTCATTAAATACTTATTATCTTTGATTTACCCCATTGTGGCATTCTGTCTGAAACTTTCATCGACAGTATGATTAAAGAAGTCGCATAGCACAACAATTTTGTTTTAAAGTTTTGTGTTCCATGGCAACCTACTCTTTTTCCGATCAGCTGTAATGATGGCAAACAGCTGCTATCAGAGGAATTGCATATGAAGACCTTACCTGGAGATACATGCAGTAAAGAATGGTGTCAATTGTGACTCTCTGAATAGTAAAGAGGCAATTAATTAGAAAGTAATTAGAAAAATTTACTACACACAACATTTTCCTTTGAGAGACTCAAATTCCAAAATGTTATTGAAAAACATACTACATACATAACCTACATAACATAATGTATGCATAAAAATGTTGCATGCTGGACTTTGGGCCTAGACCCTTTAAAACAGAAGAAAGTGTGGAAGCTGATTACAAAAGCAAAATTTAAAGTCCTAAACTACTAGCCAGGCCTCAAGGGTTACTTGCCACCAGTTGCCCCACCCAACCCCTACCCTGCCCTGCCCCTAATTTCACCCCTAAATTATCTCATGAAATTACACTTAAATGTTTTATGCAGAATTAAGTTATCAAAATAAATATTAACAACAACTTTATTCATGCCCAAAAATTCAGCCTGCCCGTGTCCACCAATGCAGCCTGCCCTTATCCACCATTGCATCCTGTGCTCGCCAGTGCTGCCTGTGTCACTAATGCAGTCTGTGTCCCCAAAGCAGCCTGTGCACGCCAATGCAGCCTGTATCTGCCTGTGCAGCCTGTGCACCCAATGCAGCCTGTGTCCACCAGTGCAGCCTGTGTCCCCAATGCAGCCTGTGTCCGCCAGTGCAGCCTGTGTCCCCAATGCAGCCTGTGTCCGCCAGTGCAGCCTGTGTCCCCAATGCAGCTTGTGTCCCCAGTGCAGCCTGTGTCTGCCAGTGCAGCCTGTGTCCCCAGTGCAGCCTGTGTCACCAATGCAGCCTGTGTCACCAATGCAGCCTGTGCCCGCCAGTGCAGCCTGTGTCTGTCAGTGCAGCCTGTGTCGCCAGTGCAGTCTGTGTCACTAATGCAGCCTGTGTCACCAATGTAGCCTGTGTCCCCAGTACAGCCTGTGCCCGCCATTGCAGCCTGTGTCTGCCAGTGCAGCCTGTGTCCCCAATGTAGCCTGTGTCACCAATGCAGCCTGTGCCCCCAGTGCAGCCTGTGTCCCCAGTGCAGCCTGTGTCTGCCAGTGCAGCCTGTGTCTGCCAGTGCAGCCTGTGTCACCAATGTAGCCTGTGTCCCCAGTGCAGCCTGTGTCCCCAGTGCATCCTGTGTCCCCAGTGCAGCCTGTGTCACTAATCCAGCCTTCCTGTTCAGGGGAAGTGAGAGGAGAGCTGCCGCCTGGTTGATCAGAGAGCCGGGGAACATAACAGCTTTAATTTTAATAGCTACGTGTTCCCCGCTGCGCACCGTCATATACAGCCCCTCCCCCTAGGGGAACTTTGATTGGATGGGTGATCTGTCTATCAAAGTGCCCGTACAAAGAGTCTGTATATGATGGTGCGCGGCGGGGAACACACAGCTATAGAAATGAAAGCTGTTATGTTCCCCGGCGCTCTGATAAACCAGGCGGCGGATCTCCTCTCTCTTCCCCTACGATCTCTGTAAGAACGGCTCCCATACAACCCAGGCTGCCGGCGGTGCTCACCCCCCGCTCCCAGGCAGCCCACACTCACCAGCCTTAAAATCCACTCTCAAAATGCGAGCAGGCGAGTGGAATTTTTGAGGGCTGATGATAGAATATGTAATTTCTAATATATCTGATATATCATTTGCAATTAATATGTTTTGCATATTTTAACCACTTCAGCCCCGGACCAATTGGCAGCCAAAGGACCAGGCCCCTTTTTGCGATTCGGCACTGCGTCGCTTTAACTGACAATTGCACGGTCGTGCGACGTGGCTCCCAAACAAAATTGGCGTCCTTTTTTTCCCACAAATAGAGCTTTCTTTGGTGGGTATTTGATCGCCCCTGCGGTTTTTATTTTTTGCGCTATAACCAAAAATAGAGCGACAATTTTGAAAAAAATTCAATATTTTTTACTTTTTGCTATAATAAATATCCCCAAAAAATATATAAAAAAACATTTTTTTTTCCTCAGTTTAGGCCGATACGTATTCTTCTACATATTTTTGGTAAAAAAAATCGCAATAAGCGATTATTGATTAGTTTGCGCAAAAGTTATAGCGTTTACAAAATAGGGGATAGTTTTATAGCATTTTTATTAATATTTTTTTTTTATTAGTAATGGCGGCGATCAGCGATTTTTATTGTGACTGCGACATTATGGCGGACACATCGGACATTTTTGACACATTTTTGGGACATTTGTCATTTATACAGCAATCACTGCTATTTAAATAGCACTGATTCCTATGTAAATGACAGTTGTAGTGAAGGGGTTAACCACTAGGGGGCGGGGAAGAGTCAGTGTGACGTGTTGTGTTTTTTTACAGTAGGGGGGCGTGGCTGTACGTCTGACATCATTGATCGGCGTTCCCGATGACAGGGAACCGCCGATCACTGACAGTCAGTGTAGGAAGCGCGGGGAGAGGTTTGTTTACATAGACCTCTCCCCGTTCTTCAGCTCCGTAACCCGATCGCGGGATACCAGCGGCGATCGGGTCCGCTGGTCCCGCGGCCGTGGTCACGGAGCTCCCGACCCACGGGCAGGCAAATGCACTATCACGTACAGGTACGTGATTTTGCCTGCCCGTGCCATTCTGCTGACGTATATATGCAGTGGCCGGTCGGGAAGCCGTTAAATATTGACTAATAGTAATGGACGAACTTCCGACGGGACGTTTCGCAAACGCAATCCGCGAACGTGCCCAAATGTTCGCGAACCGCAATGACTTTAATGGTAGGCGAACCTTAAAAACCTCCAGGTCATATTTTCAGCCACAAAATACTTACTAGCTGTGCACACATAGTCCCACAACATGGACACTGACATGCCAGAAGTATTAAGTGAATCTGGGATCGACAACGACAAGCATTCTTTTTTTATCTGTGAAATTTTGTCAATTCTACTAGCACCAAAATAGAGAGCACTGACACCAGCACCGAGATAGAGAGAACTGACACCAGCACCGAGATAGAGAGAACTGACACCAGCACTGAGATAGAGAGAACTGACACCAGCACCAAGATAAAGAGCACTGACACCAGCACTGACACCAGCAACTCACTGCAGGACCCAAAAATATGACACCGTTCAACCTCTTCAAACAGGAGGGTACGGGCATATAGTACCGTGTGCTTTTTTTGTACAAGTGAGCCAAAGGTAGAAAAAAGGTCCGTGTACTAGATTATATAAATCGTTTATAGAGTTATGCATATAAATGGTCTACTGGTCACATGTGTTGAATTCCTCCGAGATCCATGCCTCATTCATTTTTATAAATGTGAGGTAGTCAACACTGTCGTGAGCTAGGCGAGTGCACTTATCGGTCACGATCCCCCCTGCTGCGCTGAACATCCTTTCGGACAGGACACTGGATGAGGGGCAAGCCAACAGTTCCATTGTAAATTGTGCAAGCTCTGGCCAGAGGTCAAGCCTGCCCACCCAGTAGTCCAGGGGTTCATCACTTCTCAGAGCGTCCACATTGGCCATTAACCCGATGTAGTCAGACACCTGTCGGTCTTGGCGTTCCCTGATGCTGGATCCGGATGACACCTGTCGATGGGTCAGCTGAAAGAATGATCTCATATCAGAAGTGACCAACACATCTTCAAACCGCCCTCTTCTTGCAGGCGCTGTTGGATTGGTACCCACAATTCTTTCTCTGGGAGTGGGAATTCCTCTGCCAGCGCACGCAAAAGCAGAATGCAGCATTTCTCTAAGCAAGGCCTGTAAGTGCTCCATTCTGACAGCCCTCTGTGATGGTGGTAACATTTCCGCCATTTTGTGTTTGTACCGGGGGTCTAAGTACGTTGCCACCCAGTACTGGTCCTTGACCTTTATGCTTTTTATACGGGGGTCCCTGTTAAAACACTGGAGCATGAAGGCCCCCATTTGCACTAAACTGGAAGCGGTGTGGTGGCCTGGCTCCTGCTCATCATCCAAGATAATGACGTCCTCCTCGTTCTCCTCCCCTCATCCACGGACAACAACAGGGATCCAAGAAAGGTTTAAAGCATGCTCTTCTTGCTCCTCCTCCTCTGCCCTGGCACCATCCTCCTCTGACTTCTCTTCAGACTCCTGTTGTTGACTTGTCTCAGATAGAGTAGCCCTCCCTGGGAATTCATCCAGCATTGCGACTTCCTCATTTCCTGCTCTGCTCCTCCACGGCTTGATCAATGACACAACGCAATGCACGCTCCATAAAGAAGGCGTAAGGTACTATGTCACTGATGGTGCCATGGCTGCGACTGACCAGTTTGGTGATCTCATTAAATGTCCGCAGAAGTCTGCATGCGTCGCGCATGAGCAGCCACTGGCGCGGTGAAAAAAAAACAAGCTCCCAGAACCTGTTCACGTTTCTGCTGGAGCAGCCTATCAAGCATATAGAAGGTTGAGTTCCATCGCGTCGGGCAATCACAAATAAGACGTCTGACCGGCAGATTGTGTCACCGCTGAATGTCAGCAAGGCGAGCCATGGGCATGTAAGATCTTCTGAAATGGGCCGAGATTTTCCTTGCCTGCCGCAAGACGTCCTGGACCCCAGGGTATTTGACAATGAATCGCTGCACGACCAAGTTTAAGACGTGTGCCATGCATGGCACATGTGTAATTTTGCCCTGTTTCAACGCGCTCAGCAGATTGGCACCGTTGTCGCACACCCCTTTACCAACTGTCAAATTGAGCGGTGTTAGCCACTGATCTGCCTGTGAACGCAAAGCTGAAAGGAGTGCAGGACCACTGTGGCTCTTGGCTTCCAGGCACAACAGACACAGCACAGCATGGCAACATCTCACCTGGCATAACGAATAGGTTCTGGGGATCTTGGGCGGCGCAGCGGAAGAGACGCTAGCAGCAGAAAAGGAGGAGTCAGCAGAGGAGGAGAGGGGGGATGGAGTAGAAGGAGGAGAAGAAGAGGCAGGCCTGCATGCAATCCGTGGCGGTAAAACCAAATCTACACGGGTGTCACGGGTTACATGCTTGACGGCCGTCAGAAGGTTCACCTAGTGGGCAGTAAAAGTTATATACCTTCCCTGCCCGTGTTTGCTAGACCACGTGTCTGTGGTCAGATGTATCTTGGCACCGACACTGTGTGCCAGAGATACATTCACTTGCTGCTGAACATGGCCATATAGCTCTGGGATGCCCTTCTGTGAGAAATACTTCCTTCCTGGGACCTTCCATTGTGGTGTTCCAATGGCCACAAATTTTCGAAAGGCCTCCGAGTCCACCAGTTTATATGGCAGTAGTTGGCGGGCTATCAGTTCTGACAAGCCAGCGGTCAACCATTGGGCAAGAGGGTTATCCGGCGTCATCATTTTTTTACGCTTGAATATTTGGCCCATGGAAGCCTGCCTTTTTCCAGAAAAACGTGAGGATGGCATGATGGAAAGTGGAGTGGAGGACAATTCTGAGGAGAGCGGAGAAGGAGAAATAGAAGAGGCTGGACGGTGAGAGCCTGGAGTGTGGCTTTGTGGGTTCTGACGGCTTTGCTCCCACTGAGCTTGTGATGGCAGCTCATGTGCCTTCTTAAGGCGGTCATCCCTAGGTGAGTTTTGGGCTTACCGCGACTTATGCGTTGACTGCAAAGGCTGCAGATGGCAACACTATTGTCAGCAGCGGACACGTTAAAAAAAGCCCACACTGCGGAGCCATGTGCCGGCGTCCTGGGAGCGCCAGATGTGACCGTACATGGTTGATGCCTCGCTCTTGATACATTAGCAGTCTGGTTTGTCCCTCCTGTGCAATGTACACGGTCGCATTTTCCGACCAAAAGCTCTCATCGGCCTTTTGCTGGCCGAATTTCCAATTGGGTGTACGCGGCATAACACTGCACTTCACCCTGAACACGCCATCCCCACCGTGAAACATGGTGGTGGCAGTATCATGTTGTGGGATGCTTTTCTTCGGCAGGGACAGGGAAGCTGGTCAGAGCTGATGGGAAGATGAATGGAGTCAAACATCGGGCAATCTTAGAAGAAAACCTGTTAAGCCCCATACACACGGTCGGAAAATCCGACCACCAAATCCATCGGATTTGGTCCGACGGATTTAGTTCAACACTGGTGTTGCATACACACGGTCGGACAAAGTTGTCGGAAAATCTGATCATTCTGAAAGTCGTGACGTTTGTTGCCTACGATGGGACTACGTAGAGGCTAGTAGCCAATAGCTTTGGTCTTGTAATGTGATCTGAGCATGCGTGGCACTTTGTCCGTCGGAATTCGCTACACACGATCGGAATTGGTGTGATCGGACTTTGTTGTAGGAAAATTTATAGAGCAGGAGATAGAACTTTGTCCATCGGACAATCCGATGGAAACTGTCCGATGGTGCCTACACACGGTCGGAATTTCCGACAACATTGTCCGATAGGACAGAATCCATCGGAAAATCCGACCGTGTGTATGGGGCTTTAGAGTCTGCAAAAGACTTCAGACTGGAGTGGAGGTGCACCTTCCAGCAGGACAATAACCCTAAACATACAGCCAGAACTACAATGGAATAGTTTAGATCAAAGCATATTCCTGTGTTAGAATGGCACAGTCAAAGTCCAGACCTATATCTAATTGAGAATCTGTGGCAAGACTCTTCATCCAATCTGACAGAGCTTGAGCTATTTTGCAAAGAAGACTGGGCAAAAATGTCACTCTCTAGATGTGCAAAGCTGGTAGAAATATCCCCAAAAAGACTTGCTGCTGTAATTGCAGAGAAAAGTGGTTCTACAAAAGTATTAACCGGGGGGGGGGGCTGAATACAAATACACACCACACTTTTTTGTAAAAAAAAAAATATATATATATATATATATATATATATATATATATCCACAGTTATTTGCTATCTATCAATCAGCCCAATTATGGGTCTCATATGGGTCCTGACACATTAGTTAACCCATCTTTAGAAATCTTTTATGGTTAAAATACTAATTAGAAATATACGTTTTTTTTTATTTTATAGCAGGTCCTCTTTAGCTGCGGCCCTGGACCTGCTGAAGATTTTTTAAAACATAGACCTCAACAATTTTTACCAATTGTGGTTTAAAGAACATTCTCTGTGTGACAGTGATTTCATAATTTCCTGAACTGTAATATAATATATTTTCATTTACTTTATTAACATATTTCTTCTCATTTTATTGACAATTTGCTTACTGTGGATATTGTGTGTTATGATTGTTTCACTGATTATTTTAGAAAACCATTAGCTGGGAACAGTGTGCCAAATGCAAGATGTTGAATATGCAGACATAAGAGAGGTAATTTTAATAGGCATACACTTATCTTCAGTACCTGGAGAGTTCCTATATTGGCTTGAGTGCACAAATGACTTTTATTATTGCATCTGAAATGCACCTCAGCCTTTATGTTTAAAATAGCATTACAAATAAACAGTTAACTGTTCGCTGACTCTTAATGACATTGTAATAACAACCCCATAATTAATACAATGAAAAATAATGTGCTCATTAATCATATAAAACAAATTAGACAGGTAAACAAGCTGTGTTGTGATACATATACAAACCTTGATTCATTCCTAAATCACTCTTGTTTAAAGAATGATATCTTTAAAACAAAGAACAATGTATTATTTATAATAATATATTAATGTTACTAATTAGACAGATATATTAATCATTTAACACACATTAGTTTATTGCTTGATTAATAATTCATTAGTCTAAATAACTTATATCTTACTAGCTTCATTAATGTCCTGCATATTGTCAGAATCTAAAGTGCAAAAGTCTGTATATAAAGTGCAAAAGATGAAAATCCAATTAAAGTGCAAAATGTATTGCTCAGTTTATAATCCTCCGCAGTCTTCTCTCTTAATGTGGAAAATATAAAAATACACCACCACAAAAAAGCCTCTTTACTACAAATAGTTAACAGGGTTCCTTACCAGATATTCTGATCTTGCAAGATCACAAAACACCTTGCTGCTCTGCAGCCAAATGTGCCACAATCCAAGGTATTAGGACTCTCTGAACTCCTAAGGCAAATGCACTCCAAGGAGGGAATTGAAATACAAGAGGAGGCCCACATAGTGTAGTATTTTACCAAACAAATAAATTAATACAATAAAAATGCACTTACAGAATGCATAATCACAAACAGTGTGTAGTTCAAGCAGCCGGCATGTCCAAGCTTCCATCTGGCTTGCAGAACGATATCAAGTGTGAGGCCCCTAGGAACCGAGGCTAATGCACGTGACATCGTCACGCTTGTTTGTACTGGTACATCTTTGGATTGCCTACAATATTGCCAGAGAATTGTACTCTGCATATAATCGCTTGTTCTTTTTAAAATTATGAGTAGTTTGGATTCTATAAAAAAATTGTATAGAGTTTTACACTATGTGGGTCTCCCTATTGCAATTTCATGTCATGGTGAATCTCGTGGAAATACATGGATAGTATTGATTTAACACACACTGGAGATTATGAGATACCATAGGGATCATGCTATATGGTATCTGCCAAACCCTTCTATGATGAGATTACAACTTAAGCCTCTTACACACGTTTGGATTTTCTGCCGATAAAACCACAGACTTTTGTCCGAAGGGCGTTGGCCCCAAACTTGTCTTGCATACAAACGGCATACAGTTGTCGGCCAACAATCCAGAACGTAGTGACGTACTAGACATACTACGACCTGATAAAAAGGAAGTTCAATTGTAACCCTTTGACCCTGTGACCCTTTTGGCTCCTTCTGCTAATTTCATGTTAGTAGACATTTGGTGAGTGTCGATTCGCGCTTTTCAGTTCATGCTTGTCAGTTCGTTTCTGATCGGCCGTTCGTCAACTAGACATGTTACGTTCTCGTCTGAGAGATTGTGCTATCATTGGGCTTGGAGTTATTGCTTTGACCCAAATCCAGTCTAGGAACAGGAGGAGGAGGAGTTCTTGGACCAAGAATTGGTTGCTTATTTGGGACCAATTCTCTCATATGCATTTGCTGCGGGAGCTCCAGGAGAATAATCCTGATGATTTTAGGAATTATCTCCAGATGACGGACCCCTGCTTTCACCGTCTCTTGGCATTGCTGACCCCCTATATTAAGCTTGCCATTACTCCTGAGCAAAGGCTCATAGCCACCTTGCGGTACTTGGCGATGGGGAGAAGTCTCCAGGACCTCAAGTTTACGACTGGGATCTCCCCCCAGGCTCTGGGACTCATTATTCCAGATACCCGTTCTGCCATCATTCAAGTCCTGCAGAAGTACTATATTCAGGTAAGTTTTAGACTTTAACATCACATTCTATGTATTTAATGTTTAATATTGTATTGTATGAATTTCTTGATTCCATAATTTCCATTATTTTAATATGCTGTGAATGTCCTCTTTGTCCTCATGTATGCTGTAAGCTTTTAATGCTCCTTTTTTGTTCTTCATGCATATTTTCCTCCACTAACCTCCCCAGCATGCTATCCTGGGCCCATATACACCTAGCCTAGTAACTTAACAATTTATTTTGTCAGCTACATTTTTGTGCTTACCCTAAACACCCCCTAAAATGTGTCCAAGTGTTATTGTTGTCCTCAAATTCAGGCAGAGTGCAAGAGGCCATTTTTTTGGGGCACAAACTCATTTGGAACCCTCCCTCCACCCAAATGATAAATCAACCAATACTCTGCTGACTTTGCAAAACCCATACACACTTATGTGGTCATATTTCTGGATGAATTCACCAAAGCATGTAGTGCAAGGGCCTGCCTGATTACCTTCAAATTGTAACATTTTTGGCTCATATTATCTTAAAGGTAATTTATGAATGGCAAAAAGTGCTTCAATTTGAACAGTGTGTATCCATATTTTTAGATTATGACACTTCTTACCTGTCCACTGGGCTAGCCAAAGTATCACACATTATTTATGCATTTAGGTCTCATGGAAGTGGAGAGGGTTACCTGCACAAAACATCTACCCATTACCTCCCCCCACCTTAACATTTTTCGAATGGGCCACCAGAGGGGGTGATGAATCTGATAAGTTGACCTTACACTTTTGTCTTTAAATACTGATTTCAATTTTATACTTATGTTGGCTAAGCATGTTTTTTTCAAATCTGCTTGTAATGTTATTTGCCAAAGTAGTAATTTCTTCTTTCTTTTTTGACTCCACAGTTTCCTTCCAACCCCCAGCAATGGCAGGATGTTGCAGGCCAGTTTCAGCATCAGTGGGATTTTCCCAACTGTGGTGGTGCTATTGATGGGAAACATGTGAGGATTGTCCCACCACCCAACTCAGGCTCATACTACTATAATTACAAGGGCTTTTGCAGTATAGTGCTGCTAGCTGTTGTTTCTGCAACGTATGAGTTCCTTTTTTTGGATGTTTGGAAGAACGGCCACAACTCGGATGGAGGTGTCATAATGCAGACGGAGTTCTACCATCGGCTCCAGAATGGCACCTTAAATTTGCCACCTGCTCAGGACAATGTTGAGGGCCTCAATTTTGTTTTTGTGGCAGATGTGGCCTTTGCTCTGGGGGAACAGGTTATGAAGCCCTTTCCTATGAGGAACCTCACCCCAGAGCAGAGAATTTTCAACTACTGTGCCAGAAGGGTGGTTGGAAATGCCTTTGGCATCCTCTCATGTCGCTTCAGGCTCTTTTTAACCCCATCAACCTGGCCAGATATAAAATAAACTATGTTGTTTTGTGCTGTTGCATCCTCCACAATTTTTTATTGAGGAATGCTAGCAGCTACCTTTCCTCACTGCCAGCTGATGTTGACCCCGCAGTGTCAGGCCCAGCTGAAGAAGCAGCAGCTTGTCCGTCAGTGGGCAACATGACGGCTCTCGAACCTGCCTGTGCTGGGTTGCCCTCCCAAAATGCCCGAGACATCTGCCAAAAATATATGGAATATTTTGTGGGTAGAGGGGCAGTGGCTTGGCAGCAAAATGTAGCTGATCCATAATCATAATTTTATTTTATCATAAAATACTATTTCATTTGAACTACTGTTGTCTGTGTTTCTTATCTGTATAATGGGTTGTCAAATGGCCTTTTTTTTGTCCATTTTAGACAATAGTGCAAACGTACCTTATTTTCTACATAAGGTGACAATATCTTCTTCGGCTAACTATAATGTTGTGCTGTGGGTCTGCTACACACACACAGTGTTTTTGTTCGTAATGTATCTAATGCATTACGTTTGAAAACATTATGCTTTTTCAACTCCTTTAATTTCTTTGAGGCCATAAAATTGCCTGAGTTTGGCACATTTTAGAGCATATTGTCATTTGTGAAGAGCAAAATTGGGAACCTGAGGTAGTACGTTTAATAGGGAGAACAAGAAGGTCCAGGAATCACAGAGATCGGGAGAATCAGCAGATAACATATATGTCCCCAGTCTGTGGTACTACAACAGCCTGCGTTTTCTGTCCAACCAAACCTAACCCAGGCCATCACTCTCAACACTCCCTTCCACATTGGATGAGGTCACAGCTGCTGAGGTCCACCCTGGTCCTTTGACACAGGATGAAGATGTGGAGGAGCCCAGTTTGACCCAGGTATAGCATTGTTGAACAGAAGGAAAAATGCTGGGGTCATGATGATAGTCTTTTCTATTTCTCCACATTCAATTTGCAACAGTCATGTGCTCAAAATTGTGCGTGATTGATAACCAAAAAAAAATGATGTCCCACACAAGAAAGTGACAGTTTGGAGGAGCCAGTGGCCAGCAGCCACACAGAATCCCAGATCCCTCCACTATGCCCTCCTGCTAAAAGGGCCAGGAAGAGCAGGAACCTGGACGAGGCCACAGCTGCCTTCCTTAGCCATGCAACAACGGCCATCAGTATGGCCCCAGATGTAGCTGAGGCATTTGGCTGTGTGACAGCGAATAAGTTGAGGGATATGAATGTGGAGCAAAGGAGGATGTGCAAGGAACTAATCCTCCAGCTCCTCAGCAAGGGGGAGGGGAGAAATTGCATCAAAAACCCATATCTCTGATTTGGATGCCCCACCTCCACCACCTCCACAGCCACCACAGCAACCGCACCCACCATAGAAGCTCCACCCACCACAGCAGCATGCCGGACATTGTCAGGTCCAGCCCCAAGACACCCAACAAGCCCACTGGGCTGGGGATTTTCATCCATACAATTTTTATTTTGCTTTTTTTTTATTATGATTTTAGTTGTTATACTTTCTTTTTGTATGCAGATAATGCACTTTTTGGTTAAGCTATTTAATTTTGATTTGGATGGCAGAGAACATGTCTAATTTATTTTATTTTTGGAATATAATGCACAAGAAAAAAAATGGCCTGTGATCCCTATTAAATAAATAAAAAAAATAAAAAAAATACTTGGCTATGTGTCCACTTAACGACCGCCCACTGTATATATACGTCGGCACTTTAAAGATGATTATCTCGTAACAGCAGCAGCCACAACCAATGAATGAATGAATGAATGAATGAATGAATGAAAGATTTGTATAGCGCTGCAACTGCAAACTGAATCGCCTCGAGGCGCTTGATCCGAACTGGGTTGATTCCTTCTTAGAAGAGGTGGGTCTTAAGTTTTTTCCTGAAGGTCCGATAGTCTTTTTCTAAGCGGATGTTCGTAGGTAGAGCGTTCCATGGCCGTGGTCCTTGGACTGCAAATCTTCGTTCTCCCCTTGATTTGTACCGGGACTTGGGAACGAGGAGGAGATTTTGGTTGTTAGATCGGAGGTTGCGATTGGGAGTGTAGTGTTGTATTTTTTCGCATAAGTATTGAGGAGCATCTCCTTGTGTGCATTTGTGGGTGAGGCAGAGGGTCTTGAATGTGATCCTATCCTTTACGGTTAGCCAATGGAGGGTCCTCAGGGATGGGGAGATGGATTCCCATGGTTTTTTTCCTGTGACTAGTCTTGCTGCCATCTTTTGAACGACTTGTAGGCGTGCAATCTGGAATTTAGGTAGTCCTATGTAGAGGGAGTTTGCGTAGTCGAGTCGAGAGTTGATGATTGTTCCTACCACTATGGCTTTGTCCTTTTCTGGGATGAAGGGGATGAGTCTACGCAGCAGGCGTAGAAGGTGGTAGGATCCGCTGACTACTGATCCTATTTGTGCATCCATTGACATTTCTGAATCGAAAGTGACTCCGAGACTTTTGGCTTTTAAGCTTAGAGGGATGGTCTGTCCAAGGATGGTGGGCGAAGTCCATGGTGTTGTAGAATTAGTTTTCCGGTTTGCATTTAGGAGAAGGAGTTCTGTTTTAGTTCCGTTAAGTTTGAGGGAGTTAGTGGACATCCAGTCGTCTATTGATGCGAGGCATTTTTCCAATTCCTGATATTGGTCTTTTTGTCCGGGGATCCGAAGGTAGAGTTGAGTATCATCTGCGTATGAGTGGAAGCATAGGTCTGATTTTCTGATGATTTTAAGAAGTGGACGGATGTATATGTTAAAGAGCACGGGTGATAAAGGTGATCCTTGAGGGACTCCATAGGAAACTGCGCGAGATTCACTGGTGAAGGCTCCAAGTTTCACTGTCTGTGACCGATTTCTTAAGAAGGAAGTGAACCATAGTAAGTCTGAGTCTGTGACTCCTGCTACTTCTTTGAGGCGGGTGAGTAAAGTGCTGTGATCCAGTGTGTCAAATGCTGCACTAAGGTCCAGGAGTACCAGGAGACACGATTCTCCGTCATCTGCTGCTTCCAAGGCATCATCCCATATTTTGAGGAGTGCTGTTTCTGTGCCATGGCCCGGGCGGAAGCCTGATTGCAGAGGGTCCAGGAGATTGTGTGTGTCCAGATGGGGTTGTAGCTGTTGTACCACTACTTTCTCCATAATCTTGGAGATGGTGCTCAGGCTAGTTATCGGTCTTCGATGGTTAGGGTTTCTTGGGTCCAAGTTGGGTTTCTTTAGGAGGGGTTTGACTATGCCTTGTTTGAGGGAGTTAGGAACAATTCCTTCTTTGAATGACTGATTAATGAGTAGCGTTATAGTAGGTGCCAAGATGTCAGAGCATTCTTTCAGAAGTTTTGTGGGGATGATATCATTGGGTGATGTGCTGTCCCGGAGGCTTCTGATGATATTTTTAGTGGTGTCTATGGCGATCGGGGTCAGCGAAAAGTTCGGTGGTTTTGAATGTTGAATGTTGTTTGAGTTTCCTCTTTTTGGATGTGGTCGATTGTATTTTCCTGTTGGATTTTTTCCCGAATGCTGTCGATTTTGTCGATAAAAAAAATCCGATAACTCGTTGCAAAATTCTTGAGTTTCGTTAGTGGGGGGCTCTAAGCAGGTAGGGTTCATAGTCTGGGCGACTAGCTTGAATAGTTCACGAGGGCGGTTTAGGGCTTTTGTGATGGTGTTTGAAAAGTGTTCTTTTTTAGCTTTGAAGATAGCTTTGTGATATTTCATTGTGAGAGTATTGTAGTTTGTGTGGTTTTCCTTTGAAGAGTTTCTTCTCCAGGTTCTTTCAGCTCTTCTGCGTTCCTGCTTCAGTAGAGTAAGAGTTCCATTAAACCATCCAGAATTTCTCTTGCGGATGAGTGTTCTGCGTTTCGGAGCGACTGCGTCTGCTGTTTGTAGTAACGCTTTGTTTAAGGAGCTGAGTGTTTTTTCCGTTGAGTGGTTTAAATTTAGATTTGTTACTTTGTTGGATAGTGTGGTTTTGAAGAGTTCTGAGTGTAGTTTCTTCTGAGATCTGGTCCAGTATGTTGTTGAGTGGTTTGGTTTCTGGACGGTGTTGTTGGTGGTGATTTTGAATTTGATGGCGTGATGGTCCGTCCATGGTAGCGGCGAGTTGTTGAGTATGTTAATGTCGATGTTTTGTTTAAAGATGAGGTCCAGAGTGTGTCCTGAACCATGCGTTGGAGCATTTATCAGTTGTTGAAGACCTAGTTCTTCCAGTTGGTTTATGCAGGCAGAGGCGATGGGGTCTTCGTTGTTGTTTGCCCAGAGATTGAAATCTCCAAGTACCAGAACGTTTTTAGTTTTCAGGGTGTGCATTGAGATAAATTCGGTGAAGGGTATCAGGAGATTTGTCTTTGGTCCTGGTGGTCTGTAGCATAGCAGTATATGAATGCTGTCTTGGGGTGTTGTTTGCAGCTGTAGAGAAAGTGTTTCCATAAAAGGCACTGCGTTCTGTAGCGTAGGTTTGCCGAGCGTAAGGTGAGATTTGAAGATCACTGCTAGGCCTCCTCCTTTTTTTCCTATTCTATGCTCCGTTAGGATCCTGTATTTTTCAGGGACCAATTCGGTTAGGATGGTGTTGCAGTCGGGTGTAAGCCAGCTTTCTGTGATGAAGAGACAATCTAAGTTGTTTAGGGTGATGAAGTTGTGGACTTCTTGTCTGTGCTTGACTGCCGATCTGGTGTTAATCAGGGCGCATGTTAAGTGTTGCGGCTGATTTGGGTCTTCCTTTGATTGGTGGTTGGTTGTGGGTTGATCCTTAGTAGTTGCTCTTTTTGTAGTATTTTTTGAATGGGCGTTGGCAACGTTGAGGTGATGTTTCTTAGTCTCTGAAGGGTTTCCGCTGAGTATTTGTAGATACACATGCTGAGAGAAAAAATATAAGTATGACGATGGTGGTATTGATTTGACGACGATGTGGTTGCTGGAGGTTCTGCGAGGTTGTGGCGACGATGTGGTTACTGTGGTGATGATGGTCCTGCGAGATGTGGCTATCGATGTGGCGACGACGCGGTTGATGAGGAGGCGGTGATAGTCATGCGAGATGTGGCTGACGTGGGTCCTGCTAGATATGGCTGTTGATGTGGCGACGATGTGGTTGCTGAAGAGTTGATGGTCCTGCGGGATGTGGTTGTCGATGTGGCAATGTTGCAGTTGCTGGGGAGATGATGGTCCTGCGATAAATGGTTGACGAAGGTCCTGCGAGATGTGGCGACAATGTGGTTGCTGAGAAGGTGATGGTCCTGCGAGATGTTGCGACGAAGGTCCTCCCGGAAGCGGCTGTTGATGTGGCGTTCGTGTGGATGCTGAGATGATGGTCCTGCGCGATGCGGCTGTCGATGTAGCGACAAAGTGGTTGCTGAGAAGATGGTGGTCCTGTGATGTGTGGCTGATGAAGGTCCTGCACGAGGTGGCTGTCGATGAGGAGATGATGATCTTGCGAGATGTGGTCGACGGTCCTGCGAGATGTGGTTGTTGATGTGGCGATGATGTGATTGCTGAGGGATGATGGTCCTGCGAGATGTAGCTGGCGAAGGTCCGGCGAGATGTGGCGACGATGTGGTTGCTGAGAGGGTGATGGTCCTGCGAGATGTTGCGATGATGTGGTTGCTGAGGAGATGATGGTCCTGCGAGATGTGGCTGACGAAGGTCCTCCCGGAAGCGGCTGTTGATGTGGCGACGGTGTTGATGCTGAGGAGATGATGGTCCTGCGCGATGCGGCTGTTGATGTAGCAACGATGTGGTTGCTGAGAAGATAGTGGTCTTGCGATGTGTGGCTGACGAAAGGTCCTGCACGATGTGGCTGTCGATGAGGAGATGATGATCTTGCGAGATGTGGTCGACGGCGGTCCTGCGAGATGTGGTTGTTGATGTGGCGATGATGTGATTGCTGAGGGATGATGGTCCTGCGAGATGTAGTTAGCGAAGGTCCGGCGAGATGTGGCGACGATGCAGCTGCTGAGGAGATGATGGTCCAGCGAGATGTGGTTGATGACGGTCCTGTGAGATGTAGCTGGCGAAAGTCCGGCGATGTGGCTGATGATGGTGTGATGCTGATGATCCTGATGCGCGTACGATTGTTCAGGTGGCGGCGAAGAAGGCGAACCCTGCTATTCTGCCCTCCCTCCCCGTTGATCCAGAGGAAGGCGAAAAAAAACCCTGGCTGAGGCTGGCCAATTGCTGCAGCTAAGGAAAAAATTCCTTCCTGACCCCGGAGGCGATCGGCGGACCCTGGATCAACTGATAGTGTGGTCCCCTGGGGTCCTTACCTGTTATTGATACCTATTCTATGCGGTGATAGTGCTGGGGAAAAAGCGTACCTGGTCGGCTGCTGTGGATGTTGCCCTGTTGAGCTGGGGGCTGAGTGGGAGCCGGAAATGGTGGGGGGTCACGGTACCGTTGCTGGTGGGTACGGTGTAACCAGGTGTACCAAGATGGCTGACGGTTTAAGGCCCACGGTGCTGACGTCTGGGGCTGCTTCCAAAATGTAACTCAGCTAGAGGCTGAGTGGGTGCTGAAAGGTAGGGGCTCTGTGCACTTCGTTGGGGGTTTAAGTGCAGCTGGCCTGTGGTGTGCTGCGGGCGCCTCTGGGTGTACCAAGATGGCCGCCGAGCTAGGCCCGATCCACGGGCTATCCTGAAGCTAGGGGGCTTCTGGTATGGCTGCAGATGGGTCTGGAGGTACAGGGGTGAGTGCGGGTAGGTGGGGGATCGCAAGGCGTCCCGGGTGCGGGGTGAGGAGAGTGGTGGGCCGGTTATGCCAGGTCTGGCCGGCACTAGGCCGGAGCCGCGGTGTTTCCTAGGTGGCTGGCGGGCGGCTAGCGGGCTTGCGGCGTTCCGGTCGGTATCCGCCGGGGGCTCGAGTTAAGGGGGGGCTGCGGTGCCTAGTGTCCGGGGAGGGTTCCAAGTGTGTTCCCTTCCCGGTACACGTTACTAGGGGGTCCGAGGATGCGGGTACCTGGTGGCCTGGATGGCCTGGATGGACGGCGCTGCTGGAGCTGCTGGATGGAGCTGCTGACAGGACGAGGATGCGTCCTGAGTGCCTGGCGGCTACGTGGCCTGGATGGCCTGGATGGACGGCGCTGGACGGCGCTGCTGGAGCTGCTGACAGTGTCAGTGTCAGTCTGCTTCTGCTTCTGCTTCCCAAGGTATCCATCTTTTCAGTGGGCGGTTCTGTTTACGATAATGGTGGTCTCTGTGGTGGATTCATCGAGAGATCACCGTTATCGGCGGTGGGAGAGGGGCCCCCCATCCTGCCGCTCTCCTGCGCCCTCCGCCGCTTATTGGAGACGTTGGTATCGGCGGAGATGATCGAGTCCTTCTCCTTCCTTGGTTTGGATACAAGTGAGGGCAAGATGGCCCCCACTGGTCTCCATACTATAGCAGGGCGGAAGCAACATCAAAACGTCACGTCCGCCCATACCTCTTAAAGGGCCATTTTTTTGTTTATTATTGCATTTAAGTCCACATATGAGATCTGAGGACTGTTTGACCCCAGATCTCATATTTAAGAGGACCTGTCCTGCTTTTTTCTATTACAAGGGATGTTTACATTCCTTGTAATAGGAATAAAAGTGACCCAAATAAAAAAAAACTGTTTAAAATCAATAAATGAAAGTAAAATAAATAAAAAAAAAAAAAAATTTTCAAAGTGCCCCGTCCCGACGAGCTCACGCGCAGAAGCGAACGCATATGTGAGCAGCGCCTGCATAGGAAAACTGTGTCAAATTCTAGCCCTAGACCCTCTGTAACTCAAAACATGCAACCTGTAGACTTTTTTAAACGTCGCCTATAGAGATTGTTAAGGGTAAAATTCTGACGCCATTCCACCAGCGGGCGCAATTTTGAAGCGTGACATGTTGGGTATCAATTTACTCGGCGTAACATTATCTTTCACAATATTAAAAAATTGGGCTAACTTTACTTTTGTCTTATTTTTTAATTGAAAAAAGGGAATTTTTTAAAAAAAAAGTGCGCTTGTAAGACCGCAGCGCAAATATAGTGCGACAAATTTTTTTTTTATTTTATTTATTCTCTAGAGTGTTAGAAAAAAAATGTATAATGTTTGGGGGTTTTAAGTAATTTTCTAGCCAAAAAAAATGTTTTTAACTTAAACACTGAGTCTGAAAAACAGGTTCGGTCCTTAAGTGGTTAAAATGACAGTTTGGGAGTAGGCAGGTACATTTAAAAAATACAATGTAAAATTAACAAGGGACACCAACATAGTTGTATCTTTAATCTGAAAAACTATAGGATAATGGTGTTGTGGTAACTCGACTCCCAAAACATATAAAAATTAATTCTTCTTGATATCACTATAAAACATTTTTTAAATACGTTTGGTATCACCAGCAAAGCAGCTTCATTATTATGTGCGCTGCATTTCTAGATTTCATAATTTTTCGCGTCACGAATGTGAATTCTCCATTACAAACGCTAGTTTTACAAGACCGATCGCTTCCGGCTCGTCCTTGCTTCCGAGCATGCTTGCTTGTACTTTGGACTTTTGTCTAATGAACACACGCTCGGAAAATCCGACAACAAACATTTGTCCGTGGAAAATTTTAAAGCCTGCCATCCAACATTTGTCCGCGGAAAATCCGACAATTGTCCGATGCAGCATACAAACGGTCGGATTTTCCGCCAACAGCCTGTCATCACACATTTCCCGTCGGAAAATCCAACCGTGTGTACGCGGCTTTACAGGCTAATCTGACTCTGTAATAGGTTCTATCTGTTGCGGTAAGAGTCCTTTTTAACGTAGGTGACGGTACACTTGGGGGTCACAATTACTGGTTCAGCATAATATTCTCAACAGCAAAGCACATTCTGCACATAACTGGGACTGTTATATAATTTTCAAATATATGCCATTTCTATATTTGTTATTGAACTGTATGCTTTTATATGTTTTTGGATTTCACTGTTGTTAGTTTATTTATTTTTTAACACAAGTTTTTACAGCATCACGTAAAGCGCACAAATTTATGATGTACTTGATACACAGTGTAACGCCAAGCGCTCCGGGTGCCCCGTCCATCCCGGAGCGCTCATGGCGTCTGTCCTCCTGCAGCCCCCCGGCCAGCTCCCCTGGCCGTGGGCGCTGTTCTGTCTCTGGGATGCGATCCACGCGGCGCCCCCGGTCCGCCCGTGGATCGCATCCCGCTCTGCTGCTTCATCCTCGTCGGCTCTGCCGCCTGCCTCCCCCTGCGCGCTCGCCTCCTCTCCCCAGGCGCACGCGCGCGGCTCCTTCCTCCTATTAAAGGGCCAGTGCACAATTGATTGGTGCCTGGCCCAATCATGCTTCACCCTTTCCCTTCTTAACCCACTTCCCCTTCCTGTCATTGCCGGATCTTGAGTTGCCTTAGTGCCCAGTGAAAGCGTTGTGTTGCCCCTGCCTGTGTATCCAGATCTCTGCTGTTACCCCTGACTACAAACCATTGCCGACTGCCTTGACCTATTGCTACGTTTGACCTCGTCTCTGCTTTATCCCTGTGTACCTCGCCTTTCTCAGCTGTCAGTGTGGTCGAGTTGCTATTGGAAGATACGACCTGGTTGCTACCGCCGCTGCAAGTCCATCCCGCCTTGCGGCGGGCTCTGGTGAATACCAGTAGCAACATTAGAACCGGTCCTCCAATACAACCCGTGCTATCGCCTCACTGGCATAGGGGATCCACCTCCTGTCTCCCGCCATACCCCGAGCGTGACAGTAGATCCGGCCATGGATCCCGCTGAAGTCCCTCTGCTATGCTACAGCAGCTTCTACTGTCTCCACCGCCAGCTCCTACATCTCCTCCACGAGTTGCTGCTGCTAGGGTCCGCCTGTCCCTTCCTGACAAGTTCAATGGGGATCCTAAGCTATGCCGAGGGTTCCTATCCCAGTGTTCCCTCCATCTGGAGATGTTGTCTGACCAGTTCCCCTCCGAGCGGTCTAAAGTGGCGTTCGTGGTTAGCCTGCTTTCTGATAAGGCCCTAGCCTGGGCTACACCGCTTTGGGACCGTGGCGATCCTGCCACAGCTTCTATTCCAGCCTTCTTTTCTGAAGTTCGCAGTGTCTTCGAGGAGCCAGCCCGGGCCTCCTCTGCCGAGACGGCTCTCCTGAACCTGGTCCAGGGAGATTCTTCAGTGGGCGATTACACCATTCAGTTCTGCACCCTGGCATCCAAACTCTCCTGGAACAATGCGGCCCTTTGCGCGACCTTTAAAAAGGGTCTATCCAGCCACGTCAAAGATGTGCTGGCTGCTCGAGAAATTCCTGCCACCCTGTCTGAACTCATCCAGTTGGCCACCCGTATTGATATGCGTTATACTGAAAGACGCTTAGAGCTACGTTAAGAAAAGGACCTTGGTCGCGCCAAGCGGTTTCCTCGCCTGGCACCTCTTTTTCAGATTCCTCTACAATCTGTTCCTGTACCTCCCGCCGAGGAGGCGATGCAAGTGGATCGGTCACGCCTGACCTCACAAGAGAGGACTCGCCGTCGTGACCATAATCTGTGCCTGTATTGCGCCAGTCCTGACCATTTTCTAAAGGATTGCTCTATCCGTCCTCAGCGTCAGGGAAACGCTCGCACCTAGCTAACGTGGGAAAGGTGTTGCTAGGTGTGGACTCTTCCTCTCCACGTCTGACTGTTCCAGTGAAGTTTTCTTTGCCCAAGAAGTCCTCTTTCTCCGCCGTGGCCTTTTTGGATTCTGGTTCTGCAGGAAACTTCATTGAAGCCTCACTCATCGACAAATTTAATATTCCAGTCACTCGTCTTGTTAAGCCATTTTTTATCACCTCAGTAAATGGTCAAAATCTGGACTGTGTCGTGCGTTACCGCACCGAACTTCTCCTCATGAGAATTGGAGTTCTCCATCATGAAAAGATAGACTTTTTTGTATTGCCCAACTGCACCTCTGAGATCCTTTTGGGCCTACCCTGGCTCCGGCTACATTCCCCTACCCTCGACTGGACCTCGGGGGACATCAAAAGTTGGGGTCCCTCCTGCCACAGGCATTGCCTCAAAGCGGTACCCACTAAGCAAGTTTTCATCGCTACCTCTCGGTCTAGTCTCCCCATACCTTACAGGGACTTTGCTGACGTATTTTGCAAAAAACAAGCTGAGATCTTGCCGCCACATAGACTCTTCGATTGTCCTATCGATCTTCTTCCTGGGACTACGCCGCCCCGTGGCAGAATCTACCCTCTCTCCATCCCGGAGACAAAAGCTATGACAGAGTACGTCCAGGAGAACCTCAAAAGAGGTTTCATCCGCAAGTCTTCCTCCCCTGCTGGAGCAGGATTCTTCTTTGTCGCCAAAAAGGATGGGTCCTTACGTCCCTGCATTGACTATCGTGGTCTTAACAAGATCACGGTAAAAAATCGCTACCTGCTGCCCCTTATCTCGGAACTTTTTGATTGTTTGCGCGGAGCAAGAATCTTCACCAAATTGGACCTCCGGGGCGCATATAATCTCATCCGTATCCGTAAAGGCGATGAGTGGAAAACCGCCTTTAACACCCGTGACGGACACTTTGAGTATCTCGTCATGCCCTTCGGTTTGTGCAATGCTCCGGCGGTCTTCCAAGACTTTGTGAATGAGATTTTCAGAGACTTGCTATACTCCTGTGTCATTGTCTATCTGGATGATATCCTGATTTTTTCCGCCAGCTTGGAGGAACACCGTCTTCAGGTCCGTCAAGTGCTCCAATGGCTTCGGGAGAACCATCTTTATGCCAAACTAGAGAAATGTCTCTTTGAACGTTGCAGTCTTCCCTTCCTAGGTTACTTGGTCTCTGGACAAGGTCTCCAAATGGACCCGGAGAAGCTTTCTGCCGTCTTGAACTGGCCACGTCCTACCGGACTACGGGCCATCCAGCGTTTCCTTGGATTCGCCAATTACTATCGCCAGTTCATCCCTCACTTCTCCACCATTGTCGCGCCTATTGTGGCATTAACCAAAAAGGATGCTAATCCTAGGTCCTGGCCCCCTCCAGCTGAGGAGGCCTTTAACCACCTCAAACCTGTCTTTGCCTCTGCATCCGTTTTGTCCAGGCCCGATCCTCACAAAACGTTTCTCCTGGAAGTCGATGCCTCCTCTATGGGAGCTGGAGCTGTGCTTCTTCAGAAAGAACATCACCTGTGGGTTTTTTTCTAAGACCTTTTCCCCTCCCGAGAATAACTATTCCATCGGAGACCGTGAGTTGCTAGCTATTAAGCTAGCACTTGAGGAATGGAGACACCTTCTTGAGGGATCCGTTCATCCCATCACGATCTTCACGGATCACAAAAATCTCTTTTATCTCCAATCGGCCCAGCGATTAAACCCACGCCAAGCTAGGTGGTCCTTGTTTTTTGCCCGCTTCAACTTTGAGATCCATTTCCGTCCTGCGGACAAGAATGTCAGGGCCGATGCCCTGTCACGTTCCACCGATTCTTCTGAGTCTGAGGCCCCTGTACAACACATTATACCTCCTGAGTGTCTGATCTCTTCAGCTCCTGCCTCCTTGGTGCAAGTTCCTCCTGGGAAGACTTTGGTTCCTCCATGTCTTCGGATCCTCAAATGGGGCCATTCCTCTCATCTGGCCGGTCATCCTGGAATTAGGAAATCCTCCCAACTGATTTCCAGGTATTACTGGTGGCCCTCCTTAAAAAAGGATGTGATGGACTTCGTACAGGGCTGTACTATATGTGCTCGAGACAAGACCCCTCGCCAAAAGCCTGCTGGTCTTCTTCACTCTCTGCCCGTGCCTGAACGACCCTGGTCCCACATAGCTATGGACTTTATCACGGACCTTCCTCCTTCCCTCGGCCATACAGCCATATGGGTGGTCGTTGATCGTTTCTCTAAAATGGCACATTTTGTCCCCCTTCCAGGTCTCCCTTCTGCACCTAGTCTCGCTAAACATTTCTTTCTCCAGATTTTTCGTCTTCATGGACTTCCATCTCACATCGTTTAGGATAGAGGCGTTCAGTTTGTGTCCAAGTTCTGGAGGGCCCTCTGCAGTCAACTGAAAGTCAAACTGGACTTCTCCTCTGCTTATCATCCACAGTCCAATGGACAAGTGGAGAGAGTCAACCAGATCCTTGGGGCCTACCTGCGACACTTTGTCTCTGCTCGTCAAGACGACTGGGCTGACCTCCTGCCCTGGGCCGAATTTTCTTACAACCTGAAGGAGTCTGAGTCCTCCTCCAAGTCACCCTTTTTTGTAGTATACGGCCGCCATCCTCTTCCTCCCCTGCCCATCCCCACTTCTTCCGGAGTCCCGGCCGTAGACGAGGTCACCCAAGAGCTGTCGTCCATCTGGAAGGAGACCCAAAAGTCGCTTGCCCTGGCCTCTTCCCGCATGAAGAAACATGCGGACTGTAAAAGAAGACCCCCTCCTGTCTTCTCCCCGGGTGATAGGGTGTGGCTCTCCTCCAGATACATCAGGTTCCGCATCCCCAGTTACAAGTTGGGTCCCTGCTACCTCGGTCCATTCAAGGTCAAGGCTCGGATCAATTCCGTGTCCTACAAACTATATCTTCCCCCTTCCCTCCGCATCCCCAACTCTTTCCATGTTTCCCTTCTCAAACTCTTTATTCTTAATCACTTTTCCCCCAAGGTCACCACTCCTCGGGACTCGGGAGCGTGGAAAGTGGCTTTCTGTGGGGTCACCGGATGAAGAGGAGATGCCTGGAGTGCCAGCACCAGGAGCCATTGGCTCCCTCTGCTGTCAATCAAATCCTGTGGCTCGGAAGCAGCGCTGTCTGTGTCAATGGACGCAGCAGAGGGACTCGGGAGCGTGGAAAGTGGCTTTCTGTGGGGTCTGTGGGGTCACCCGATGAAGAGGAGAAGCCTGGAGTGCCAGCAGGGGACCCCAGAACAAGAGGGTCGAGGCTGCTCTGTGCAAAAAGATTTAACAGAGCAGGTAAGTACAGGCATGTTTGTTATTTTAATACAAAAAAATAAACTTTACCCCCTTAATGACCAGGTGATTTTTTGCGATACGGCACTGCCGCGCTTTAACTGACAATTACGCAGTCGTGCGACATTGTACCCAAGCAAAATCGATGTCCTTGTTTTCCCACAAATAGAGAGCTTTCTTTTGGTGGTATTTGATCACCTCTGCGGTTTTTATTTTTTGAGCTATAAACAAAAAAATCCTGACAATTTTGAAAAAAAATATATATTTTTTTTACTTTCTGCTATAATACATATCCAAAAAAAAAATATGTATTCATCAGTTTAGGCCAATGTGTATTCTGCTACATATTTTTGGGGGGAAAAAATTGCAGTAAACATATATTGATTGGCTTGCCCAAAAGTTATAGATAGCATCTACAAAATAGGGGAAAGATTTAGGGACTTTTTAAATTGTTTTTACTAGTAATGGCGTGGACCATCGATTTTTAGCGGGACTACGACATTGTGGCGGACAAATCTGACCCTAAGTGACACTTTTTGGTGACCAGTGACACCAATACAGTGATCAGTGCTATAAAAATGCACTGATCACTGTATAAATGGCACTGGCAGGAAAGGGGTTAACACTGGGGGTGATCAAAGGGTTAAGTGTTCCTGTCACGTACCTGGTGGTTGAGCCCACGAATGCAGGGAGCGGCGTCTCGTATACCTCCGGCTCGGGAACCCCTGGTAGAATAGACAGGGGCTCGGAAGCACAAAGGGGCACAAGTGCCTGGCGGGTTACAGGTGTAGGGCTGGTCCCGACGTCTGGAGTACTGTAGGACGACCAGTAGAGGGCTAAGGCAGGAACCCAGTCGTAGCAAACAGGCAGGTGGAACTTGCGGATAGCCAAGAGAGACTGGAGTCCGAAGCTGAAGCAGGTCACAGACAGGCCGGGTCAAACACGGGCAGGCAGGTGCGGTACCAAATCAGCAGGCAAGGCGTAGTCGTGAAGCAGGCCGGGTCGTTTAACAGGCGGACAGCAGAGTACCAAGGAGCAGGCAGAAGAGAAGTCAGGACAAGCCGGGATCGAGGACAGGCAGCAGGTACGGGGTATCAGGAACAAGCCGGGTAGTCAGGTATCAGAAGTCAGGTAATTCACAGGTAGCTGGTAGCTGGGGGTCACGGGAACGCTGTAGACCGGACAGCAAGACAGCATGGACAAGCACTTCCTTAAATAGCGCTTCTGGCGCCAAAACGGACTCAAACAGCGTGCGTGCGCGCTCCCGTGCGCGCGTGCGCGCTCCCGTGCGCGCTGAGCGGCTCTTTTGCTGGACATACCATAGCCGATTCTCCTGCTGGCAGAAAAAGGCACTGAACGCTTTTCTTGACATTGCCCCCCCCTAAGGGGCAGCCTCCGGATGCCCAACTGAACCATCTTACGTGCGTGTGCATTATTAAATGCCCGAATCAGCCTCTTTGCATGAATGTTGGATTCCGGTTCCCACGAATTTTCTTCCGGGCCGTACCCCTTCCATTTCACCAGATACTGCACACGCCCGCCTCTTCTCCTACAATCCAGGATCGACTCCACCTCGAATTCCATTTCCCCATCAATGAGTACCGGTTCAGGAGGCCCCGCATTTCGGCCAACAAAAGGATCTGGGACAGTAGGTTTGAGCAGAGCTACATGGAAGACTGGGTGGATCCGGAATGATTCGGGTAGTTTTAATTTATAAGTTACACTATTGATTTTCTTTTCCACAGGGAAAGGACCCACAAACTTAGGGCCAAGCTTCTTGGAGGGGCATGCCAATTTCAAGTTTAATGTAGACAGCCAGACTTGATCTCCAGGTTTTAAATTGAGTTCTCCCCTTCTCTTCCTGTCAACGACCTCCTTGTAATATTCCTGAGTTCTTGTCATTGTCTCCTGGAGTAGTTTATTATTGGCACTAAAAAAATTCAGCGTTTTTTGAGCAGCAGGTACAGGACATTCCGGTATACTGTTTGATAGAAATAAAGGGTGAAAACCATAATTTGCAAAGAAAGGAGTCTGTTTTGTAGCAGAATGAATTGAATTGTTATAGGCAAATTCGGCCAGCGGTAATAGAGGAACCCAATCATCTTGTGAGAATGATGAAAAGCAACGTAAGTACTGCTCCAATGTTTGATTCGTCCTTTCTGTCTGGCCGTTTGTTTGAGGATGGTAAGCTGAAGAAAAGGACAGATTGATCTTCAGAGAGCCACATAATGCCCTCCAGAATTCTGAGGTGAATTGTACCCCACGATCTGAGGTTATGTTTGCCGGAATGCCATGAAGTCTTACGATTTCCTTAATGAAAATTCTCGCAGTTTCGGCCGCAGAAGGAGTACCCTTCATGGGAAGGAAGTGAGCCATTTTAGAGAGTCTATCCACCACTACGAAGATGGTTGAATGATCTTCCGAGGGAGGCAGCTCAACAATAAAATCCATAGAGATCATTCTCCATGGTCTCTCTGGGACAGGTAATGGTTTCAACAGCCCCCAAGCTTTTGATTTGCTGCCTTTGTTCTGGATACAGACGGTGCATGATTCCACATAATCCCTACAGTCCTTTGTTAACTGTGGCCACCAAAACATGCGTTGGAGCAATTCAGATGTCTTGTGCACCCCAAAATGACCAGCTAACTCATGGTCATGACAGAAGTTCAGAACAGCCACTCGCACCTCCTTAGGTACGAAGATCTTTTCTCCGTACCATAACAGATCGTCTCTAGTTTGTAGAGTGGTATCAGGTGGGGAAGAAATTCCTGCGGAAGCCTGTTTTATCTGAGCCAGCAAATCTTCTTGGAGCAAAAGAAAACTTCCAGAAGACAAGATGGTGTCCGGAGGAGAAGACGTTTCAGGTTCACTAAACATCCTAGAGAGGGCGTCTGGTTTGGTGTTCTTCGACCCGGGCCTGTAAGTTATGTGGAGAGAAAATCGCGTGAAGAAAAGTGCCCACCTGGCCTGGCGTGGTCTCAGTCTCTTAGCGGTTTTTAAATATTCGAGATTCTTGTGATCCGTATACACAAGAATCGGATGTGTCGCTCCTTCCAAAAGATATTGCCATTCTTCAAGGGCCGCTTTGATGGCCAATAGTTCTCGGTCTCCCACGTCGTAATTTCGTTCCGCCTCAGATAGTTTGCGGGAGAAGAACGCAACTGGATGCAACAGAGCTTTAGGCCCTTGTCTCTGAGATAACACTGCGCCGACTGCGATTTCCGAGGCATCAACCTCAAGTATGTACGGTAACGCTGGGTCAGGATGCTTCAGAACTGATGCCGACGTGAATCGATCTTTCAAAGTTGCAAAGGCTGCCTGCGCTCCGGGAGACCAAGAAAACCTAGTGCTCTGCTTGGTTAGATTCGTGATGGGTGAAATGATAGTGGAGAACCCTTTGATGAATTTCCGGTAGAAATTTGCGAATCCCACAAAGCGTTGAACACCCTTCCTGTCGGTAGGAGCTGGCCAGTCCAGGATGGCAGAGACCTTCTGTGGGTCCATTTTGATACCTTCCACGGAAATAATCAATCCTAGGAACTGGATGCTCTGTTGCTCGAATACACATTTTTCCGGTTTCGCATACAAGCCGTGGCGTCGAAGTCTGGTTAGCACCTTTTTAACATGTTGGCGATGCTCTGACAGGGAAGGCGAGAAGATCAGGATGTCGTCCAAATATACTATGACGAACAGGTCAAGGTAGTCTCTGAAGATATCGTTCACAAAATGCTGGAACGTAGCAGGGGCGTTGCAGAGTCCGAATGGCATAACCAAATATTCGAAATGCCCGAATCGGGTGCGAAAGGCAGTCTTCCACTCGTCACCACTCCGGATGCGGATAAGGTTGTATGCCCCGCGAAGGTCCAGTTTTGTGAACGTTGCTGCAGATCCCAGTCTTTGAAATAATTCAGGCACCAAAGGGAGAGGGTACCGATTTTTGATGGTGACTTTGTTAAGTTCCCTGTAGTCTACGCAGGGGCGTAGGGAATGGTCTTTTTTCTCTACGAAGAAAATTCCTGCCCCTGCTGGGGAAGTGGAGGGCCGAATGAACCCCTTCTCCAGATTGTCATCAATATAGGCCTTCAAAGTGCCAAGTTCAAGTTCAGTTAAGGGGAAGATTCTCCCAAATGGAACTTCTGCGCCAGGAAGGATTTCAATTGGGCAGTCATAAGGCCTGTGAGGAGGAAGAGTATCCGCGCCCTTCTTGCTGAAGACGTCTAAAAACTCATGGTAGACTTCAGGCACGGCTTGACGGGTCTCTTCATCAGCTTCCATGCAGAGTAGGGGTGAAAGTGCTTGGGCCGTCTCAGGTAGGCAATATTGGTGACAGTAGGAGGAGGGAAAGCTGATCTCCCCAGTGGTCCAATCAATGAATGGGTTGTGAGCCCTCAACCAGGGCATGCCTAGAATAACTGGAAACAGAGGGGATTGGATGATGTTCAGGCATAATAATTCTTGGTGGTTACCGGCCATAGTGGTAAAGATTGGCACAGTCTCTTGTGTGACAGGTCCAGATTTAAGAGCCGAGCCGTCTGCCAGATGTATAGAGAGGCCCTTTGCTTTTGGTCGAAGAGGAACATGATGCCGGGTGGCGAAAGTTGAGTCCATGAAACCGCTGCAGGCTCCAGAGTCAATGATAGCGGTTACCCGGATATTCCCTCTGGGAAGCTGAAAAAGAACGGAGACAGCCAGATGAGACGTATTATTCGGCAGAGTGGGAGTAAGAGCAAAAGAGGTAGTGCAGGACTTACGGAGTTTAGCAGGACAGGATCTCACATAATGTCCCGATTCGCCACAGTAGAGGCACAGATTATTGGATCGCCTGCGTTGTCGCTCTTCAGGTGTCAGAGATGGGCGCAGCAATCCTAGCTGCATAGGTTCCGGAGCATCAGAGGTATAGGCCACGGGAGTTCTGGGATTCGGTGGAGGCTGACTGGGTACACGGGGAAGCATCCAGATTGGTCGGGAGGGACCGGCGGCACGTTCAGACCTCCGTTGTCGTAGTCGCCTGTCAATCTGTATGGACAGGTTAATGAGTGCGTCTAAAGTCTCAGGTGTATCCACTCTGGCCAATTCGTCCTTCAATGATTCAGAGAGGCCCATACGGAACTGGTAACGCAGAGCGGAGTCATTCCAGTTAGTATCGGAACTCCAGCGCCTGAATTCGGACGCATAATCTTCCGCTGGTCTGCGACCTTGCTGTAGAGAATGCAGGGCCGTTTCTGCAGTTGCTGTTAGTTGCGGGTCCTCGTAGAGCTGGGACATAGCATGAAAGAAAGAGTTCAAATTGTCAAGGGCGGCATCCTTCTGTTCCAAAAGCCGATGGGCCCAAGCTTGTGGATCTCCTGATAGCAGGGAAATGACAAAGCCTACTTTGGTGGCGTCAAGCGAAAAAGTCCTAGGCTGCAGAGCAAAGAAAAGTTCACAAGCATTGTGGAAAGCTCGAAATTTGCTACGGTCCCCAGAAAACCGCTCAGGAGTGGGAACCTTAGGTTCAGGTGGCATCATCACTACTGAAGGAGCAGCAGGAATCGCAGGTGAAGGTGACGTAACTGTGGATAGGATCTGAACACGTTCCTCGAGCCGGGTATAGCCTTCCTGAAGACTCTTTACTGCCTGGGTTAGGCCAGCCAGATGGCGACACAGATCATCCACTGGAGCAGCTCCCTGCGTGGGCTTGGACATGGCTGTCCGGTACTGTCACGTACCTGGTGGTTGAGCCCATGAATGCAGGGAGCGGCGTCTCGTATACCTCCGGCTCGGGAACCCCTGGTAGAATAGACAGGGGCTCGGAAGCACAAAGGGGCACAAGTGCCTGGCGGGTTACAGGTGTAGGGCTGGTCCCGACGTCTGGAGTACTGTAGGACGACCAGTAGAGGGCTAAGGCAGGAACCCAGTCGTAGCAGACAGGCAGGTGGAACTTGCGGATAGCCAAGAGAGACTGGAGTCCGAAGCTGAAGCAGGTCACAGACAGGCCGGGTCAAACACGGGCAGGCAGGTGCGGTACCAAATCAGCAGGCAAGGCGTAGTCGTGAAGCAGGCCGGGTCGTTTAACAGGCGGACAGCAGAGTACCAAGGAGCAGGCAGAAGAGAAGTCAGGACAAGCCGGGATCGAGGACAGGCAGCAGGTACGGGGTATCAGGAACAAGCCGGGTAGTCAGGTATCAGAAGTCAGGTAATTCACAGGTAGCTGGTAGCTGGGGGTCACGGGAACGCTGTAGACCGGACAGCAAGACAGCATGGACAAGCACTTCCTTAAATAGCGCTTCTGGCGCCAAAACGGACTCAAACAGCGTGCGTGCGCGCTCCCGTGCGCGCGTGCGCGCTCCCGTGCGCGCTGAGCGGCTCTTTTGCTGGACATACCATAGCCGATTCTCCTGCTGGCAGAAAAAGGCACTGAACGCTTTTCTTGACAGTTCCCTAGGGAGGTGCTTTCTAACTGTCAGGGAGACGGACTGACTGGAGGAGGAGAGAAATCGCTGTTCCTGATCACTAGGAACAGCTGATCTCTCTCTCCTCCCCTGTCAGAATGGGGATCCCCATTCTGCCTCTCTTTACCATGATCGCGGGTGGCCGGCGGACATGTACCTAATGCACAGGCTGACGTACAGGTACATCAGTTCGTGCAGCCAGGCTGCCCTGCTGCGGTATATGTGCGGTGGGCAGTCCGGTAGTGGTTAATGCATTGAAGATGCAAATTAAGGACTCTGGACGGCCGCACTCCAAGAAAAATTCAAAAGCCTTTATTGGTAAAATATGGAATCACACAAAAATAGGTCACAGCAAAGCAAGAAAATCGCTAATGCATTTCACACTACCAAGAGTGCTTACTCATAGCTAATGCATTACCTCCCTCTGAAGTGTGAGAACTAACACTTCCTGTTAAGGAACTACATATCCCATAATCTCTGATGCACTGGTGCAGATGAGAGCTAAACAATAATTAGATCCGACACAGACACAAACAGGCAGAACAATTAGCAGTGATCTTGCCATGTTGGAAGGGATGTGAATTTATCACATTAGCACTCCAACAACTGTGGTGCAACACTAATGACTAGGCATGCTTTTTATGTTGTGTGATTTGAAAGTTGCCTGTTCCTCTGGTAAAAAGGTAACTTGGTAATTTTTACCAAAGCTTGTTAGACTTGCCAATCTATATACCTCATAAGCCACATTCACAAATTTTGGGACATTTCTTCTCTGACCAGGTGGTCAAGCAGACCTGAAACCTGCATCCCTTATAAACTGGGTAAGTTGGAAGGTGAATCGTGCATTCATTACATAATGCCCATTTATAATTTGTGAAAATACTTTTTTATTAATAAACAAAAAGGTGCTTTTGCACATGACTGAATAGTTGAAGTGAGCCTTTGTTTTGCTAGGTGTAATTTTACTTTCCTACTCCTTACGTAACTCAACCACACTGATGTGTAATTCATCTTGTATATAGTCACATAGGAAATACAATACAGTATAAAGTGGAATTCCCTTTTAACGAGATGATTTGATTCATAAACATAAAAAATGTGCTTCAATAGATATGTATATAGTTTATCACCACAGCATACAGTAAAGATATGCAGTATGAATGTTCTCTAAAAGCTTTTTACTGTGCTCATAGGTGACAGTTCATTTCTTCAGTTTAGAATTGCTTTTGTATTGTACTTTTAAAGATACTAAAGGAGCACTAAAAGTATCATAAAACCACATATTTGTACTGAATTATTTATCAATAAATCTACTCAGTGGGGAAAACAACCAGTTTATTTATACCTGTTCTAATCAGACAAGTTTGGATAAAACAATACACCAAAAAAGCTAGCTACTTAGTCTGATTGTGGCTCTCCCTGCTATAAATTGGCTCACAATTTTTATAGCCAATAAAAACAAGTAATAAGGCAATAAAACAGCTTCTTTTTAATCACTATAAAAGTGGTGAACAAATAGCATTATTGCCTAGATAGGCTATAAGAAAGATACATGTATTTAATTTAAACAGAGCCTTGATAACGATAAATGTTAATACTGGTGATTATATCTATGGGGTTTAGAATATGAAAATGACACAGATGAACTCTCCATTAGGAGCAATAAACCCTTAGAAGAGTCCTCTGTAGCCCAACAGTAACATCCATTGGACAGTGTGTGGCATTTAAGGTTCCAATTGCTTTTTTTTTTTTTAAGAACTGGTTATCTCTGTTTAAGCACAATCAAGAGCTATTTGAACATTCCCAGCTTGTCTAAAGCCTCAATCACAAGACAGTAAAAAGTTTACTGATGTTACTACACATGCCTTTTCTAGGAGAAAAGTTCCAATGTAAAAATCAGTAGTATACTTGCGTATAGATGATTTTCAACGCGCAAAGGCTTGTATGCGTACATAATTTGTCTTTTTGACATATCATTTCCCCCCTTTGTGTAGACTTAATTTACATGCCTTTAAACATGTGCACATGCATTTATACATGCAAACGCATAAAATACATGTATTTAGATGCACATTTTTGAACTCTGCTACGGATCTGAAAGCAGCTCATATTTTTTTTTACAGCCATGTGAATGAAGCCTTATAGGGCATGCCACATTTTATGGCTGGGGGGTATTTAGCTCTTGCCCCTTAAACTCAACTGTCCCTATTTCTGTGAAATAAAACACTCTTATTTTGATTCTTTGAATAAAACTTTGCTGGTGTCTTAGGGGTGTACTCTCTTTTGTTGCCAGCGATTTAGACATTAATGGCTGTGTGTTGCGTTATTTTTAGAGGACAGCAAATTTAAACTGTTATACACTCACTACTTTACATTGTAGAAACGTGTAATTTCTTCAGTGTTGTCAGATGAAAAGATATAATAAAATATTTACAAAAAAGTGAGGGGTGTCCTCACTTTTGTGAGATACTGTACTTCGCATCAAGTCTGTGCTATATTTGTGCCCTTTTCTATGCAAAAAATAAACTTTGTTTATATCTATATAAACCTATATTTAAATCTATATTTTGTGCTGTTGTAATATGTTTATTGCTTTTTCTGTGAAATAATACACTCTAAGTTTGATTTCTTTATTAAAATGTTCCTGGTGTCTACTTCTTAAACCACAGTATGCTAATGCTGATTACTAAGTCTGTGCAATATTTCTTTTTTCTGCTGTTAAATAATAGATTATAATTTAGATTTTTGTAGTTATTAAAACCTGCCTATTTTATCCCTTTAAAAATGCAGCCTATTTCTTACATGGTGTGTATTCATTGGAGTTTAATCAGTCACTGTTAGGATACATCTGGACACTGAGGTGGAACTTCCTTTATTGGAATTTTAAGGGAACACCAAGCTGTTTCTTTGTGTGGGCTTCACTTAAAAATCAATTCTAGATCTCTATCTAGGATAAGGTCTATCATGGATTTTAAGAGGAATGCCATGCCTTTTTCCTTTTGTTTCTTACTATTCTGGAGAAAATGTGGCTTGATAGTTTGGGGAGGGGGGTTGCACATGCATGCCAGGATAAAGGACAGCTGTGAATTTATAAGGGGGACCCCACACAAAATAAAAACATAAAAAGGCATGGGTTCTCTTTAAAATCAATACCAGACCCTTATCCTGGATATAGGATCTGGTGTGGATTTTTAAGGTGTTGTGTTGCTATGGATATTTTTGGTGATCTTATTGATATTGATATGCAAATGATCCTGTTGGACTAGTTTAGGCTGGTTACAGAATCTGATGTACAGGAAGTATGGGGGAGGGGATTAGGACTTTTGTGCAAGCCATGTGGGCAAAGGACAGAGTTGTTTTGGGAGACAAAGGGGCAACACTTGTTCTGGAGACTTCAGAGGAAACAGATGTTTTGTGTTGGACTCTGAGGGAGCAAGCCATAAAAAGATTTTATTAATGGAAGACACAAGTTAAGTAACTATTTAGTATGCTTATTGCATACATACAGTGCCTTGAGAAAGTATTCATACCCCTTGAAATTTTCCACATTTTGTCATGTTACAACCAAAAACGTAAATGTATTTTATTGGAATTGTATGTGCTAGACCAACACAAAGTGGGACATTATTGTGAAGTGGAAGGAAAATGATAAATGGTTTTAAAAAAAATTTTTACAAATAAAAATGTGAAAAGTGTGGCGTGCATTTGTATTCAGTCAATACTTTGTAGAACAACCTTTCACTTCAATTATAGCAGCACGTCCTTTTGGGGATGTCTCTTTCAGATTTGCACATCTAGAGAGTGACATTTTTGCCCATTGTTTGCAAAATAGCTCAAGATCTGTCAGATTGCATGAAGAGTGTCTGTGAACAGCAATTTTCAAATCTTGCCACAGATTCTCAATTGGATTTAGGTCCGGACTTTGACTGGGCCATTCTAACAGAAAAACAGAAATGGAAGGCGTGCAAACCTAGTGCATTACCAGGGATAATTTAATAATTTGGGGGTGCCCCCTCTTCCTCAGAGCTCGGGGGCACACCCCTTCCTCAGAGCTAGCTATGAGGAAGGGGGTGCGCCCCAAAAACGCGTTAGCTGTACCTGTTCTGTGCATGTCCATGCACTGTGTTTATGGCCTTTTGTCAGTTGCATTTTGTGAGTACCCACTTTTATACAAAAATGTCTTATTATTAAATTATCTCTGGTAATGCTCTAGGTGTGCCTTCCATTTCTGTTTTTCTTGTAGTTCCTTTTGGATTACCCTATCTGAGGAAGGCAGCATCCACCTAGTTTTGGGATACCATATATACCTTTCACACCACCATTTTATCTGACATCTGTTACTCCACACCTTGGAAGTCCTATTAGCGCTGGGTGTAACTGTGTTTTTTGGGCCATTCTAACACATAAATATGCTTTAATCCAGGGCTCTCCAAACTATGGCCCTCCAGCTGTTGCAGAACTACAGGTCCCATGAGGCATTGTAAAATTTTGACATTCACAGACATGACCAGGCGTGATGGGAATTGTAGTTCCTGAACAACTGGAGGGCCATAGTTTGGAGACCCCTGCTTTAATCTAAACCATTCCATTGTGGCTCTGGCTTTAGGGTCGTTGTCCTCATGAATGGCGAACATCCACCCCAGTCTCAAGTCTTTTGCAGACTCTAACAGGTTTTCTTCTAAGATTGCCCTGCATTTGGCTCCATCCATCTTCCCATTAACTCTGACCAGCTTCCCTGTTCCTGCTGAAGAAAAGCATCCCCACACCATAATGCTGCCACCACCATGTTTCACGGTGGGGATGGTGTGTTCAGGTGGATGTGCAGTGTTAGTTTTCCACCACACATAACATTTTGCTTTTAGGCCAGAAAGTAACTGTTTTGGTCTCATCTGACCAGAGCACCTTCTTCCAAATGTTTGCTGTGTCCCCTAAATGACTTCTCACAAACTGCAAACGGGACTTCTTATGGCTTTCTTTTACCAGTGGGTTTCTTCTTGCCACTCTTCCATAAAGGCCATATTTGTGGAGTGCAGGACTAATAGTTGTCCTGAGGACAGATTCTCCCACCTGAGCTTTGGATCTCTGCAGCTCCCCCAGAGTTACCATGGGCCTCTTGGTTGCTTCTCTGATTAATGCTTTCCTTGCCCGGCCTGTCAGTTTAGGTACACAGCCATATCTTAATAGTGTCATACTCTTTCCATTTTCGGATGATGGATTGAACAGTGCTCCGTGAGATGTTCAACGCTTGGGATGTTTTTTTTTTTATAACCTAACCCTGCCTTAAACTTCTCCACAACTTATTCTCTGACTTGTTTGGTATGTTACTTGGCCTTCATGATGCTGTTTGTTCACTAAGGTTCTCTAAAAAAACCTCTGAGGGCTTCACAGAACAGCTGTATTTATACTGAGATTAAATTACACACAGGTAGACTCTATTTACTAATTAGGTGACTTCTGAAGGTAATTGGTTCTACTAGATTTTAGTTAGGGTTATCCGAGTAAAGGGGGCTGAATACAAATGCACGCCACACTTTTCAGCTATTTAATTATTAAAGATGTGAAAACCATTTACTGTATAATTTTCCTTCCACTTCAAAATTAGGTGCCACTTTGTGTTGTTCTATCATATAAAATTCCAATAAAATAAATTTACGTTTTTGGTTGTAACATGACAAAATGTGAAAAATGTCAAGGGGTATGAATACTTTTTCAAGGCACTGTATTGTACCTGCTTATTTGCTAGAAAGGCAATTGGTTTGTGCATGTTTTAGGCACATTTTGTAATACTTTGCATGTTATCAGTTGTTTTTCCTGCAGTTGTATGTGCAGCTTTTCTGTTTAGTAAAAGCATTGATACACTACAGAGTTTTAATCACTTCCTTGCCTTTTACTGCAAGAACTTTTAATAGACACCAAGCAAAACAGGTGGACTCCACACAAAAAACAAAAAATGTCATGGTTCCCCCCCAAAATCCATACCAGGCCAAATCTAGGCTTGCTGGCCAGGAAAGGGAGGGGCAGCAAACATGCCCCCTCCTGAACCGTACCAGCCCACATGCCCTCAACATAGCCAGGGTACCTTGCCTCACATCCCTGTCCGGGTGGATGTGGTGTCTGTAGAAGAAAATTAATATGGAATCCCTATTTAAGATAAGGGGGCTCCACAATATTCACCCACCCAACATGAATGTGTAAGGGGTACATAGTATCATTTGTTACTCATTCACAAACAAAATGCAAAGGAAACAAACACACCTACAATGTAAAAAAAAAAAAAAAATACATTATTATTAATGTAAAAAAAGTCAAGTCAAGTCAATTCACTTTAATGTGTCTCTACAATGTTTTGGTGAAAAAAAATAAAGAGTAAAAGAAAATTGACCTCAAAACCTTTGTAGTTTTTTTTTTTTATGTATATTAATATTAAAACATGTCCATTCTGTTAAATAGTCCTCTTAATGGTCCTATTTTTTTTTTCAAAACTCATTTGTATTTTTAGCTTACCAATATTAAACTGAGAATGAAAAAAAATGAAAACTTCTAATTGTTATTTGATTGTTTCCGATTAAGTTATTTATTTTAAATGCACAATGTTTGACAGAAAAAGGAGCAGTAAAAGTAATTACCTCTTTATGAAATATTAATAGAACCATAATCACTTGAGTGATTATTTGTTCAGAAAAAAACATTTTCTATTACAGTCTTATCTGCAAAACTTTATATTGGATACGTAACTATCTCCTTTCATTTACCCATTGCTGCTAAATCTTTTATAATTATCCAATGTCATATTTAATTGGGCATTGACAACTATATCAGATAATTTAGCCAAACTATATTAAGTCTTGTAAGTCAGTACAAATCACATCGCCACCTAAATGATCAAATCTGAATACAATTTTGAAATATATGTGAAGAACAGGAATATATCTTACTAGCCAATATTTTAAAGCCATTTTAAGGAACATGGTGCATAGGTATACCTATGATCATCTCTCACAATACTGTCTAAGAGACTAATGGATAACGACTTTGCTCAACACTGAACCATAAAGTCATTAAACTACTATTAAATATTCACTTACTCATTACGTGTATACAGTCAGATATGATATTTAAGGCATTTAAAGTATTCTTCCATACAACTTCCATACAACTTTTTAAATTAAGGCCTGACTTTGGGGGAAAAGAATTATACTTTAGGCCTAGTGGCAGAATTTTAGGGGATGCACAGCTATGCAAGCAAGCAATTTACAAATTAGGGGAAGCTAAATTGAGTAAGTAAAAATTAAGAAGGATCTGGGAGTCCCTGTTAATCACAGATTAACTAACACAATGTCATGCTAACTAACAGCTTCTAAGCTTAGTGCAATAATCTCTTGCATCAGAGAGAGACCTAATTTTGCCCCATCTCAAGGGTAGTAACACTTTAAAGAGAATATGGTGTTTAATTTTGAGTAACAAGTAAAAAATGATGTTGTTGTCTAACAAAATGTTAGCAAGGGGCAGCTTTATTATTATGGGCCATGACGGACCTCAATTTTGAAGAAAAATTACCTTAATTTAACAGTAAAGTTGTCTAATTTAGGATCACAAGAAAGGACATAAAGACACTCCTTTGAACTGTGGAAAAAAGAAAAAGGAAAAAAGGTTTAATCTCTAGTCTGCATGCACAAAGGCTTCTTATTTGTAATGGCTGTGCAATTATGGAATAGTCTTCCACAAGCAATGGCTCCAGCAGATTAATAATGTGTAAATGTATTCACTAAGGATGTAGCACAATTATGTCAAGCAGGTAAAAAGTTTCACCAGCGGTGCATTATTGCTTGTAGCCAAAGATTTGCCAATGGCAAAAGGACAATTGTATAAACACTCCAGTGCCATGCTAGTATGCTATAAACTTTTTAAAAATATCATACCATGTGTGGATCATCTGCACTTTCCCAGTTATGCGGTTTAAAATGTGCTTAATTTGTTATACCTTTTCCTTGTAACTTTTTTATTTGAGAAATGACTGGTTGCCATAAACTTGAGCTATTAAATCTTCTTATTTTATAATAAACAACTTCTCAGTGGCCAAAAAAAAACACAATAATGACTGGTGTTTGTCAAGCAATTCTTCCTTGTTATGTGACTGTTCTTTGAACTGATTAGCAACTCTATCTGGCTCACCAGTGTTTTAATTATCCTAAATAGAAACCAATAAAGGTGGATCAAATCATGTATAGCTAATGGTATCACATTCAAGAGGCCACATGTGATGTTTATGTTTATGTACTGCCAGAAATCTTTCATATATCAGTGGGAAGCTGTCAGATACATATTGTCAGGTAACGTAGCTTCATGATTGATGCAACTTAATTTTTATTTGTTTGGTGTATTTTCTTTCAATTAAAATACTCTTGTCACATGTGTTTTTTCAATTTAACCCCATTTTTTTAAAAAAAAGTTAGAAGGGGTTCTTTTGTGCTTTGTTGCACAGATCTGCTGGCTTGGTGTCTGCAAAATGTACACCTTGAAGCTGTATGAGAGGGCTTGCTCCTTCCTGAATGGTTTTTCTTTAAATTGTACCTGCAATTCCAATAGTTTTAGGGGGTGGTATTTAAGACTTACAACCCATTTAATTTCTTCTGATGTCTCCATTAGTGATATTTTACTTCACTTCCTGTTCATTTGACACACTTTCTGCCTCTTCTATTTTAAATGCATTACAGGACTCACTTAGGAAGAGATCTTTTGACACAGTTTTACCAGAATAGAAGGGGTGGAAAAAGTGCAACACGAGCTAAGCAGAGAAACCAATAATTTAAAATGTGTTCTCCACAATACCCTGGGTTCTCTGCATGATCTTGCTGTAGGTAAAGTTGTGTAAAGAAACCTATAGTGACATCAAATCCAAACACCTTTACTAAACAACACAAATTCAAACTGTCCCGAGCTTATGTTAAACCTTGGTTTTGCCCACACATATCTTTGGATATCATGTGGAGGTTTAATATCCTTAGTAGACTCTGGCAGAGCAGGGAAACTATTATGCACTGCACAAATAGAGGGAAAGAACTGTTAAGGTTGATGCTCTCCTTCCAAAGTAGCTCAGACATAGCAGGGTATTTTTACAATTCTTTAACCACTTCCTGCCCGGCCTATAGCAGATTGACGGCCGTGAAGTGGTTCTTTTATCCTGACTGGGTGTCATATGACGTCCAGCAGGATAACGTGCCAGTCTGACGCATCTCTGATCATGGTAAGGAGCCTCTGACAGAGGCTTCTTACCACGTGATCAGCTGTGACCAATCACAGATGATCATCGCATAACCCAGGAAGTGCAGGTACACATCTTTCCTCAGTTTGCACCGACAGGGAGAGACGATTGGCGGCTCTCCCTGTCAGAGGGTGGTCTATGCTGATAGTCAGCACATTGATTATCAGCACAGCCCCCATCAGATGTGCCAAACAGTGCCCAACAGCTGACAGTAGCACCCCCTCAATAAAGTCTCTCAGTGCCCACCACAGTGCCAATCAGTGTCCACCCCAGTGCAAATCAGAGCCCAGCAGTAACACCTGTCAGTACCTCATTATCAGTGCTTCCCATCAGTGCCATCTATTAGTGTCTATCAGTGCCCATCAGTGCCGCCTGTCAGTGCCCATCAGTGGCCCCTGTCAGTGCCCATCAGTGCCACCTGTCAGTGCCCATAATTGCCGCCTGTCAGTGCCCATCAGTGCCACCTATCAGTGCCCATCAGTGCTGCAAATCAGTGCTGCCTATCTGTGCCTATCAGTACTGCATATCAGTGCAGACTATCAGTGCCCATCAATTCTACATATCAGTGCCCATCAGTGCCACCTTATCAGTGCCAACTCATCAGCACCCGTCAGTGAAGGAGAAAACAAAATGTTTTGACAGAATGCTCCATGCACCCAATGGTGAACCCGGGACCAGAGTTGGTAAGGGGAGGGTGAGCAGCAAATGTCCTGGTGTCACAATCCCCAGACAGTATGGCCAGGGAGGAAGTTAATGGAGTGTGAGCTGCACTCCATTAGCTTTATTGGAGGACAGGTGAGACATCCGGGGTCTTCTAACAAACATTTCATTCTCTCTCTCTTTCAGTCTTTTTCTCTATTCTATTATTTTGTTGTGCTCTCTGCTGTTAATTGGATGTATTTTGCTGCCAGTATTTTGCAGGAGATTTCAAATAGGCTTTATTGGTATGCACAAAAATGTAAGTTAACTTCTTACATGAAATGGTTTAAAGAAATACATACATGGTAAGAAATTGGCAACAAGCTCATTCCTGGCCACCCGTCCAGCCTCTGCACTCTGGCTTAATAGAGCTGGCACATGAAGCATCTCTGGCTCCCTGTACTCAAGCAACTACCAGGAAATGTGGTAGTCTAAGTAGATGCTGTGCAGGACACAGAAGAACAGAATTATTATGACAGGTGGTGAGTAAGGATGAGCTCTGGCGTGTTTGCATACTCCACGTGCAGAGCCCGTCAGGAAGTCGACGCAGCGCTGCGCTAATCACAGGCAGTGAGACATTGCCCCGATGCGGGGTTGCAGAGATCGGGAAATGTCTCACTACCTGTGATTAGCGCAGAGCTGCGCCGACTTCCTGGCGGACTCTGCACGTGGAGCATGCGAACATGCCGTAGCTCATCCCTAGTGGTGAGTATGGAAGTTCACCCCCCTGAGCTAAACAGAGAAACCAAGATAAAAAATCTGTTAATTTACACAATACCCTGGGTTCTCTGTATGATCTTGCTGTAGTGATATTCTGATTCAGCTCAGGGGGGCTTAATGAAAGCCACGAGCCAGGCCAGCTGATGATAGCCCGAATCCCCAGAACAACAAAAAAAATGTCAATATGAACATATAAGTGCCCACATTCCTCCTTCAAAAAATCAAATATTTAATCTGGCTTTAAATTTGCACAACACTCAGCAAACATACTGATTATATGTGTGGCTAGGTTTAGCCACATTGAAAACATTCTAAACCTGAGCTAATTTCAAAAGAGCCACAACCCAAAATGAAAATAGTTGCTAACCTCACCCTCATCATCCATAATGTCCATAATGTCAGTGGCTGCTAATAAATCAACAAGAACAGTCTGTAATATTTTTAGTTGTTGTTCTATGTTTAGATGTGTGTGCATCGCAAGCTAAAACCATCAGTAGGACAAACGAATAAAATATATACATATATTGCAATACGCTGGCATCAACTGTAAGGCGACAATACATAAAATGTATCCGTATAAATATAGAAAGTGACTAGTGTGCAAAAAGCATATTAAAAACACAAAAAAACAGCGTGGAGGTGGTGATAACCAAAGTGATCCAATATGCCACCAAAAAAAACATCCTGCATGGGCACTTCAAGGCAGAGCAACTCCAGATCTCTGCCCAGGAATGTTCCAGCAGCTGGGCCATTGGACCACTCCTCAAACCAAGTATTTTTTTTCATTACGTAACATGGAAACTATGTAGCTAAAAGAGCTGTGTTGACTGCTATGGTGTACTTTTGGAACTGGTGTGAATAGGAGCCCAGCACAACAAGAAAAAAAGTCTTTGCCGAGTGTGTGGTGCCTATTCCCTCCTACTGCCTGGGCTTCCCCCCTTGTTGTGCCCCACCACAGCAGTGCTGCTGGCTTCCCTCCTCTCCCCCACCTGACTGCTGCAGGGGATGTTTCAGGATGGAGAGTGGGGGGAAGGGGCTAATCAATATGTCCTTCACATGCCCCTTCCTTTTCTAAATGAACACAGTAAACACACTCACTGTGTTCAATAATAACTGAAGCATAGTAAACTGTGTTTACTATGCCTCAGTTTGTGGATGAACAGGAAGCCACTCAGCACAGAGCACTTCCCATTAATTTACCATTCAGTGCAGCTGAGGTTGCAGAGAAAGGCATGTGTATTTGAGCTTTGGGGTACACACCCTAATGCAATAGGCTGTGCACACCTATGGAGTAGAGCATGGCCACTTTTGCTAATTTTGTGCTAATTAGCTTGCTGGCTGTAGTGAAAATGTCAGCTGAGAAGCCTCAAGCATGTGCATGACCAATTTTTACAACATGAGTTTTACTTCAACAAAATTATATGACTTGATTCTGCACAGCTTTTCACATAGTGGACAAAGCTAAGTCTTAGCCACTTGGCACAATGAACAAGCTATACTCATGTAGTTTGCTAAGTGAAATGAGAAAAAATGTAAATGTAGACACAATCTTGCAAACAAAAAAAACTCTGCTCCTTGAATAAAATCACCCTTTAATAGTATATACATTTATATACATTAAAGCAATGTTCACCTTAAAAAACGGAAAGCAAGTGAATGAGTAGGAAAATGTATTTTTTCTTCTTTTAGAGCCAGCAATTCCCTGCAATGTAAAAGTTATCCTAGTGGCTAAGAAGCCACTGGATTACTTTTACAGGTGGTGGAAGGGGGTTCCATCACCTTTCCCGAGCTCTCCCGTTCAATCAAGGAGCCCGGTAAGGATGCGACCATCAGCATCCGGTTCCTGGGACACAGTGAGAAGAACTTGTGTTGTTCTTCCCACTGTATGATGTCAGAAACCAGAAGCGACAAGGATTTTTTCACTTCTGGTTTCAGTCTCATGTAAACAAGCATCTAATCAAAACATCCAAGATTTTTCCGATGTAAATTCCGCTCGTGTGTATGCGGCATTAGGTATCTATTTACTCAGCGTCACAATCTTTTATATTGTACCATTAAATTGGGTATTATATTGTGTTTTGTGCATTAAAATTCACCTACCCCCCAAAAAATTGACTGCTGCACAAATACTGTGTGACATAAAAAAATTGCAACGTCCATCGTTTTTTTTCTCTGAGGCCTCTGCTTAAAAAAATATACAATGTTTGGGAGTTCTAAAAAAAATTCTAGCAAAAAAATTAAAATAAATACCACAGGAATCCAAATAAACCTCCCCTATTTAGATGCCTCCCACTGCGCTCAGGTGATAATAAACTCCTAACTAAAGCTGCCACTTAAAGAATAAATTATATAGGTGAATTTACGTGAGAAAATCTTAAATTAAAAAGATTTATAGCAAATAGTGGCGCTATATATCAAATATCTGTGCACACAATATTCCAGTGCAAAAATAAATGAGTATAATAAACTAAAACTATATGTGTACAATACCCCAACACACCTATAAGTGTCTAGTGATACATATAAACACGCAAACAAAAATATATAATATAGAATAATTGGCAAAAATAGGCCAATCAAAATCAAGCGGAAATTAAAGTTCAAATAAACCGCTGGTGATGTTAGTGCAAAAGTTCCATAAATAAATATTTGAAGTGAAGCAAATCAATCAAAATCTTCTGTACTCTTCCACCACACCACAGTGACACGTGTCTCCTCTCCCAAAAGAAACGCACTCACCACAAAGGTATGCCCACACTTTCGTGAAGGGCCACTGCGCATAAGGGTCCCTCCAAGGGGGGTCAATCGAATTCCCGCAGATCAGTAATATAACTGGTTAACTGATTGGCTGGTTACACTTCACAGTGAAGAAGTCGCCTCTGGTGAGTGCCTTTCTTTTGGGAGAGGAGACACGTGTCACTGTGGTGTGGTGGAAGAGTACAGAAGATTTTGATTGATTTGCTTCACTTCAAATATTTATTTATGGAACTTTTGCACTAACATCACCAGCGGTTTATTTGAACTTTAATTTCCGCTTGATTTTGATTGGCCTATTTTTGCCAATTATTCTATATTATATATTTTTGTTTGCGTGTTTATATGTATCACTAGACACTTATAGGTGTGTTGGGGTATTATACACATATAGTTTTAGTTTATTATACTCATTTATTTTTGCACTGGAATATTGTGTGCACAGATATTTGATATATAGCGCCACTATTTGCTATAAATCTTTTTAATTTAAGATTTACTCATCTATAAAAAAATTAAAATGTTTACATTTATGTGAGAAGTGTCATAATTGGCCCAGTGTTGAAGTGGTTAAATTAGACCAAATATAAAATTTTCTTAATGTGACATTTTTCAACATAAATATATTATATAACTAGTCTGAATTTTTTTCTGTAAATATCTTGGAGAAGGCCCAACCCCATGCTCTTCTTTCGGCTGAGAGATCCTGCCATGAATCCATAGGACCAGGTCATTAAAATGCTTAATGGACACATTAGCCTTCTCTGTTTAGGAAGCAGACATAAATAACACTAATTAGAGGCAATGTAAGACCCTGATACCCATGAACATACATTTAACACACTTTTAACATAAACAGGGCTAGCGTGGCCATACAACTACTTAAGCTTGTTGTTGGTTTAAGAAAGCAGTCTGTGAGGTAAACTTAGCCACCTCAATTTACATATAGCTTGACCTCATTCATCCATCTAATTTACTTGCCTAAGTAGACTTCCACTACTCCTTACAGAAAAATTGACCAAGGCAAATGTGAATGATGTCTACCTTAAAAGCACCCTACAGACACATGTGTTATATTTGTATTATTCCCCCAAAATGTCCCAAACATGACTGTCGTCGACCACCTCAGATGACGTCCTATGATGAAACGCGTAAGGCGGAGCTTGGTACGCATTCGCGTCACTTCCAGAACTTCTGTTTTTTTTGCTGTGGTATGTGGAACACACGCCATCCAAACCTAAGGACTTATTTTTACTACTATGCAAGTTTGGGTGATTGAAGCTATTTTTAAAGATTATATGCTTTTAAAAAATACATTTGATTAACTGGATTCACACTATGAGTGCCCGTTTTTAAAATCAATTACATGTGGATACCCCTTTGCATAAATAACGCCACAGAGGATGCAGTCATATTGACGACTGGGACATCAGGGCCAGAGGCTGATCTGATTATATGCAACTTTTATTAACAGTGTCCCTGATCACTACCCACACTAGTAAAATGTCAACAGACAAGTGGAAGCCAGCAACAGTGTTCTTGATTACTTGACACACCAGTGGCAGTGTCCCCAGACCAGTGCAACCAGCCACAGTATCCCTGGTCTCAGGAGACCCAGTGTCATCAGACCAATGCAGCCAGAAACAGTGTTCGTGATCACCGGCACACCAGTACAGTGTCACCAGACCATTGTAAGCCAGCAAAAAGCATCAAAGATGAAAAAGGAACAATTTGCATTTGTATGCTTATATGTGTGGAAATGCACACTGAGTGTAAAACATAGTTAAAGCCAAGGGACCTATGCTAAGTTGTGAAAGTGAAATGTTGTGTATTGAATATAAAAGTGCAATTTCGCTATGAAAGGTCTTAATATGGCACCAGCTGTATAGTAAACTATAGGCCACTTTTAATCATGAGTATAATTATAACCCAGCCTAATAGCATGTGAATGATGTCTACCTTAAAAGCACCCTACAGACTAAAATTTGTTCTGTTCCCTGTGATGTATTTGTTGGTCTGCTTGTCACTAACTTGTTTACAGTAGATTCCATTTGTCTTTCCTGCAGGTTCCCAAACCTACACATGTAGGCTTATAATGCATAACTGCCTCCAGCAGCCTAATGATGATTAAAAATATGGAGAGAACAAATGAATAGAAAAAAAAACCACTGGAGAAAAGAATGAAAGTAAGAAATGACATGTAATACTATACCACTTTAATCGTGTTGGAAGTAACTTCAGTGTTCTCTTAACAATCATTGCACAGAATTTTTTTTTAATAGGCTGTTAGACACCATGTAAGACAAATATTAAGCTAATAATTAGTCGTCAGCATATTAGCAGAATATGAATCCCGTTGCATTTATGTGATTGCAGACAGTCAAGATGCAGCCTTTGGAGCTTAATCAGGCAGCATAATTTTTCCAAACTTCCTACTTGAAAACAGTAGATCAGGGGTGCCTTCAGGAAAGTTATTTCAATATCCACAATAAAATTACAGTGACATCAGGGGTCTGATAATATTCATATAATGTCACTACCTTATGCACATCTAGAATATAAACACCATCTATATCTACAAACCATGCTACAGATGAGCATTTTTTAATTATTCTCAGAGAAGATGCTTCCTGAAATTGATATCTAACTGGGATAATAACGGGTAGATGGATCCATGAATTGCTGCTGAACTTAGCAGGAGCTTCCTAATTAAATATGTTAATCCTTAACACTCCAATGTTCTTAAAAAAAAAAAGTCAGGACAATTTCAAGGCAAAAAAGTCATAAAAAAAAACTATAATGAAAACTTCTATGTAAACCTTACTTAGAGCAAACTGTTGAAAATGTTGCATGCCTATATTTATTAAAATATTTAAAAATTCATATGAATGCTAATAATACTACAGAGACTCTGTAAAATAGGTTATCCTTCTTGGATGCTTTCACAATAGCACCTATGTATTGAGACGAATGTTATACCATTATTGTTGTTTTAGTAGTTTTGCTTCCTCAAGACCAATAAGACAAAATCATAGTCAATATCAGCAAAATAGGATTTTGAACCAATATTTTCACAAATATATGTATTCTTTGGATTTACAGTATAAACCTAGATACATGGAGGCTTTCACATCCCTGTAAGTATAGAAAAGGTGGCTTGCACCCCCCCCCCCCCCCCCGAGAAAAATGGGACTTTAAATTGGCAAAGACACTAGTAACTTCGTTTAAAAATTGGTTATGATTTATTACACAAGAAAGACAAGAGGACTATGTTAAAAAATCTTCTACATATGATGATTGCTAAAACAAACACTGACAATAACAAAATTACTAATAAAACAATGGTATCTTGCAATAGAAATGTGACAATAGTAGTTTCACTCCAATGTCCGGTAGTACTTTCCGGTGTCCAACATCCGGGATAAGTCCTAGTGGTACCCAAAGCGTTTCAGGTTCAAAATCCTTTTATCAGGGGTAATTATATAGGAGGATTTATATTCTAGACCAGATGAATGGCACATCAGGGGTAATTATATAGGAGGATTTATATTCTAGACCAGATGAATGGCATCATAATCAAGAACAGAGAATAGCGATATTGCAGCAAGAATACATAGATATAGCCTTGTCAGTGGATGGCATGTATAGAGGCTTTTATTTAACCTACACCCTTGGAGCAATTTTGACCCTGTGGGAGATGATCAGACAAACTTGTCCTTCCAATAGAAGTTTAAATAGGCACATACATAAAGCTTGTAATTTCGAACGAGGAGTATCGTAATGTAAGCAACTTAGAGATTATAATTCCGCCTGAAGTGTATTAGAAATTGTACACCAACTGCACTGTATTATATATATATATATATATATATATTATATATATTATGCACTGTATTATATACTGTGTACACCACCTAAAGTGTATTAGAAATGGTACACACTGCATTATATACTGTGTTCCACATCACTCAAATTTCCCACGAATGGCCCATATTGTTCGACCAACGGGTGAACACCCGATGTTTCAAGCTCATCCCTAGTGACTACACACAGCTCTCCTGAAGACATCCAAGCTACCCTGCAACAACTCCACCTTTCACCCCCAGATGCACCACATGAGAGCTCTAATCATCGTCGATCAGCCACCTGCTCACCCCAGAAGTCTCAAAACCCTGCAAAAGGTTTGCCTCTCCAGTCCCGCAACAGCTAGACTCAATGGACTGAATCCACTCCAACGGCTATGGCGATCGCACCACTTGTAACCTGCAGGCCACAGATCCTGATACTTGCCAGTCGAAAACTGGTTCCCCCCCCCACAAGGCCTACCCATTGGTAAACAAAACACTTTAAACTTCTCCATCTACTGCGTGTTTATAAATGTCATACATGAACCAAACCTTATATGCTACAATTACTCTATGCGTGGGATCCTATGATCCCTTGAAGACCAAAGCTTCTTGAACCCTGCCCGTGCTCACAAATCTTAGCTTTAGACAATTTAACCCCCTTGAACTCAATTGGCACTCTGACTCCGAGAGCTCATTGCCCCCTATTCAAACTATGTTTCTCATATTATTTCTGATGTGTGTTTTTACTTATTTGTGAACTACATTTACTCTAGTTCACTGCTAGATCTCACTTGAGCTTCCATCACTATTGCTAACCTGGCTAGGAACAGGCAATGAATGCAACCCCTTTTGTGGGGTGCCACTTGAGAAATTTTAGTTGGGTTGCTTAAACCCTAGCGGCAGTCATTGCGCCCCACCTCCTAGACCATGGACTCTGCACTGGAATCTTTCCACGACACTATTCCTGTCCCCCAGACTCGTGACGTAGCACTAGTCTTGGGGACACCATACACCCATAATGTTACATACTTATGTTTTTGGCATTTTTTACTATTTGTATAATACTACACGGTACTTCATTACTCTCTTCTTTCCTACCCCGTCTTCCCTCCCTGCCTCCACTCCCCCAGGTGTTACCTAGCAAACTCCAATCCTAGATGCAATCATAACTATAACACATGCCTAACCTCACAATGGGACCCCTAAATGTACTAACACTCAATGTACAAGGACTAAATTCTCCACACAAATAGACCAAAGCCTTTAAAACCTTTACAACCACTAAGGTGCATGTTGTGTGCCTGCAAGAGACCAAACTCTAAACCTCTACCATTTCTCATTTGCTAGGTGCAGTTGACTCTCACAAAAGGGGCACACTCCTCCTCTGTGGAGACTCTAACCAGTCCCTATATCCTTTCCTAGACAAATCTCCTCAATCCCACATTCCTAGTTCTGTGAAATTCAGCTTCCAATACCTCTTACACCGCCATTGCCTAGTAGACTCATGGTGTGAATAAAACCTGACATCAATACACATTCTATTCTCACCCTCACAAAACGCTCTCACGTATCAACCATATCTTTCTCACCACAGATACCACACCCCTACTCCTCTCTTCAGCTATTCATCCTATCTCCTGGTCAGATCATAGCGCTGTTGTCACAACCTTAAGCTCCCTAATCCCCTCCATAAAGGACTCTTTCTGGTCCATTAATGACAAAATTCTATCTCACCCATCACTCCGCCTTAAAATAGAAACAGCACTCAAATAATACTTATCCATCAACTCTACTCCCGACTAGGGATGAGCCGAACACCCCCCCGTTCGGCTCGCACCAGAACCCGCGAACGGACCTAAAGTCCGTGCGAGCTTTAGAACCCTATTAGTTATAATGGATGCGAACGTTCGAAATTAAAAGTGCTCATTTTAAAGGCTAATATGCATGTTAATGTCATAAAAAGTGTTTGGGGACCTGGGTCCTGCCCCAGGGGACATGTAGCAATGCAAAAATTTTTTTTAAAAACGGCCGTTTTTTCAGGAGCAGTGATTTTAATAATGCTTAAATTGAAACAATAAAAGTGTAATATTCCTTTAAATTTCGTACCTGGGGGGTGTCTATAGTATGCCTGTAAAGGGGCGCATGTTTCCCGTGTTTAGAACTGTCTCTGCGCAAAGTGTCATTTTTGAAAGTAAAAAAGCTATTTAAAATCACTCGCGGCTAATGTTAATTCACGGCTCCCGTAACACAGAGAACAGTGATTCATTGAAACTCATTCATAAAAAAAGTCATTGATAAAAAATAAAAAAAATGAAAAAAAAAAGCGTAGGGGTCCCCCCAAATTCAATAACCAGGCCCTTCAGGTCTGGGATGGATATTAAGGGAAACCCCAGCCAAAAAAAAAAAAAAAAATGGCGTAGGGTCCCCCTCAAAATCCATACCAGACCCTTGAGGTCTGGTATGGATTTTAAGGGGAACCCTAGCCAAAAAAAATGGCGTGGGGTCCCCCTCAAAATCCATACCAGACCCTTATCCGAGCACGCAACCTGGCAGGCCGCAGGAAAAGAGGGGGGGACGAGAGCGGCCCCCCCTCTCGCCTGAACCGTACCAGGCCACATGCCCTCAACATTGGGAGGATGCTTTGGGGGTCTAAGACCCCTAAAGCACCTTGTCCCCATGTTGATGAGGACAAGGGCCTCTTCCCCACAACCGTACCCGGTGGTTGTGGGGGTCTGTGGGCGGGGGGCTTATCGGAATCTGGAAGCCCCCTTTAACAAGGGGACCCCCAGATCCCGCCCCCCCCCCTGTGTGAAATGGTAAGGGGGTACAAAAGTACCCCTACCATTTCACCAAAAAAGTGGCAAAAATGGTAAAAATGACAGGAGACAGTCTTTGACAATTCCTTTATTAAAATCTTCTTTCTTCTTTCTTCATCCTTCGGTTTCTTCATCTTCTCCTTCCTTCATCTTCTTCCATCTTCTTCTTCCATTTTCTTCTTCCTCCGATCGGCTTCTTCTTGCGCTGGTCTTCTCGTCCTTCTCGTCCGGCATCTTCTTCGGTCGGCGTCGGCGTCGGTGTCTTCTTGGGCCGCTCCGCGCAATGGGAGGCTCCCGCTGTGTGAGGCTCCGCTCCATCTGACAGGTCTTTTAAAACGGAGGGCACCTGGTGACCCCGCCCCCTCTGACGTCATGGGGAAAGCCTTCATGGAATTCCCCATGACGTCCCTGTGCGTCAGAGGGGGCGGGGTCACCAGGTGCCCTCCATTATAAAAGACCTGTCAGACGGAGCGGAGCCTCACACAGCGGGAGCCTCCCATTGTGCGGAGCGGCCCAAGAAGAGACAGAGACACCGACGCCGACGGAAGAAGATGCCGGACGAGAAGGACGAGAAGACCAGCGCAAGAAGAAGCGGATCGGAGGAAGAAGAAAATGGAAGAAGAAGATGGAAGAAGATGAAGGAAGGAGAAGATGAAGAAACCGAAGGATGAAGAAAGAAGAAAGAAGATTTTAATAAAGGAATTGTCAAAGACCGTCTCCTGTCATTTTTACCATTTTTGCCACTTTTTTGGTGAAATGGTAGGGGTACTTTTGTACCCCCTTACCATTTCACACAGGGGGGGGCGGGATCTGGGGGTCCCCTTGTTAAAGGGGGCTTCCAGATTCCGATAAGCCCCCCGCCCGCAGACCCCCACAACCACCGGGCACGGTTGTGGGGAAGAGGCCCTTGTCCTCATCAACATGGGGACAAGGTGCTTTAGGGGTCTTAGACCCCCAAAGCATCCTCCCAATGTTGAGGGCATGTGGCCTGGTAGGGTTCAGGCGAGAGGGGGGGGGGGGCGCTCTCGTCCCCCCCTCTTTTCCTGCGGCCTGCCAGGTTGCGTGCTCGGATAAGGGTCTGGTATGGATTTTGAGGGGGACCCCACGCCATTTTTTTTGGCTAGGGTTCCCCTTAAAATCCATACCAGACCTCAAGGGTCTGGTATGGATTTTGAGGGGGACCCTACGCCATTTTTATTTTTTTTTTGGCTGGGGTTCCCCCTAATATCCATCCCAGACCTGAAGGGCCTGGTTATTAAATTTGGGGGGACCCCTACGCTTTTTTTTTGTTTTTTATTAATGAATGACAGTTCTCTGTGTTACAGGAGCCATCAATTCATTAAAATTCATTCATCAATTCAATTCATAAAATGACACTTTTTTGCAGGGAAAGTTCTAAGCACAGGAAACCTGCCCCCTTCACAGGCCACCTATAGACACCCCCCAGATGTGATACTGCAATGCTGTTCTAACAGCATGCACACACATATCCCCAGAAATAAAGCACATATTGTCAGCAGCACACTAACACGCTGACACGCTGACACTGACTGAAACATAATATGCGAGGCCGCCGGCGCGGCGGCCTCTTATACCGTGGGGCGTGTACTAAAGCCCCTGAGCTATAATTGGCTACAGGCATCCTGCCTGTAGCCAATTATGGCTCTCCTCGCTGCCGGCACTGTGATTGGCCAAGCATGCGGGGTCACAGTGCATGCTTGGCCAATCATCAGCTAGCATTGCACTGCGCGGGCCGCAATGCATTGCGGGGCCGCTCGCATCACACGAATTTGATGCGAGCGGCCCCAATAGTTCTGGGCTCGCCGAGCGAGCGAACACCCGGTGCTCGATTCGAACATGGGTTCGAATCGAACACCGGGCTCATCCTTACTCCCGACATCTCCCCTCTCACACTATGGGAAGCCCACATGCCAGTTATATAGGGAACCTGCATTAGTCATGCATCCTTCCTGAACAAAGAAAAACGCCTTACCCAACAACATTTAGAAACATCTTTTAACAATTCCCACACGACATTTCAGGCAGATCCCTCTGCGTTGAACCACCAAGCTTTAGACAAAGCTAGGCTAGAACTTGACTTATTCCTGACGGATTTTGCAGAAAAGGCCCTGCACCGCTCACGCCACAAATATTACACTAAAGCCAATATACCTAATACTTTCCTGGCTCTATCTCTTCAACGTCTCGACCACACCATTAAATCAATCTGACTAAAGCTATCCCCAAATGTTTATACTATCAACCCTGTCAAGATCATCCAAGTGTTTAGTAAAAACCCTGCCACTCTCTACTCGAGTGATGGTAATTTTGATTGCACTCGTGCTGAATCCCCTCTCTCAACTACTACTTTACCCTCTCTATCATCTCTACAACGTGAAAATCTTGAGAAATCAATTGAAATTGAGGAGGTTTTACTAGCCATAAAATCTTTAAAAACCAATAAACACCTGGGACCTGACAGGTTCTTGGCCACATATTTCAAACAGTTTGCTGACCTCCTAGCCCCGGTACTAGTCAGGGCATTCAATGCTGTCTTTACTGGCCACGTATTCTGTCCTGAAACATTGACAGCTGCCATCTCTCTGCTTCCAAAACCCCAGACAGATGACTCCTTTTGGTCGAACTACTGACTCATATCCATTCTCAACCTAGACATCAAATTGTTGCCCAAAATCCTAGCTACTAGACTACACCACACCATTGGTTCCCTAATACATAGAGACCAAATAGGCTTCATCCCGATTTGGCAGGCAGGGGACAACATCCACCGTGCAATTCTCTTGACACAATTAGCACGCAAACACAATATTCCCCTATGCCTCTTGTCTTTGGACATTAGAAAGGCATTTGACACAGTCTCCTGGCCCTACTTACAATTCATACTTAGATGATGGGGCTTTGGCTCTCATTTCCTTTCCTGGATTTCTGCATTGTATGCTAACCCCACGGCCTTTGTCTGCTATATGAGCCACAAGTCAGTACTTTAAGATCAAGAGAGGCACGCGGCTGGGGCTGTCCACTCTCGCCACTTCTTTTCGCCCTAGCTATTGAACCCCTAGCCCAGTTGATCTGCGATAACCCCAATATCAAAGGACTAGAAGTTGGTGGTCATCATCATAAATTGTGCCTGTTTGCAGATGATGTCCTACTCTTCATGTCATCTCCACTGACCTCTGCACCCAACCTGATTACATTTTTGTAAGACTTCGGCCAAATCTCCGGTCTACAAGTCAATCCAACAAAGTTCAGAGCCCTAAACATCTCCATCCCTACTGCCGACCTGATGCATCTACAAACCTCCCTCCCTTTCCCTTGGTCTATCCACAACATCACTTATCTAGGAATTAAGCTCACAGCTAACCCATCAGACCTTTACTCAGCCAATTATCCCCCAATGCTTTCCCACCTCACCAACCTCCTCACCAAATGGTCTCCTCTTCCACTTGCCTGGATGAGGATTCTCCCTAAAATATTATATCTATTTCGAGTTCTACCCATTCCCATCCCAGGCTACTACCTCCGCTTGCTACAGAGACCAATATCTTCCTATATCTAGCACACCATTAAAACTCAAATTCCACATTCTACCCTCTACCTACTGAAGATTAGTGGTGGCTTAGGCCTTCCACGCTTCACAAAGTACTACTATGCCGCTCAACTAGCCCAACTGCCTAAATACCAATCCACCACTGAAATACCTCTTTGGGTGGCCCTGGAATCGGTCAAATGCAACCCCCTTTCTGTTGCTAACCTCCTCTGGCTTCACCCATCTGATCGCCTCACAATACATAACCCGGTTATACGCCACTCACTTTCTCTTTGAGACCGTCTTAAGTTCAAGCATTCACTTCAATCTCATCATAACCCCATGCTCTTCTTCCTACGCAATCCTTCATTCTACCTGGCCTGGACTTCACCATCCTCCTTTCATAAATGGTCCTCCACTAATCTCATCCGAACCCATAAATGTATAACTTGGCATTCCCTCAGGGAATCTAACGATATTTCAACCTCCGAAATCTTCCGATACCCTTCAGATAAAACATTTCTTCACATCCTTATTTCCCAAAGATCCCTTCTCCCTCTCCATGTCCTTCTTTGAACAAGCCTGCAATAGTGACCCACACAGGAGAGGCCTAATCTCAACCCTCTACACCCAATTGCTTAACAAGTGACCCTCACCTGCCCCCTCCTACACCTATAAATGGGAAAGAGATTTGGAAATCACATTGGCATCACATATGGCTGGCCACAAAATCCTCCTCCCAAAACATTGTAGCATTGGAAACTAATTACAAAGTCCTGACCCGTTGGTACTTGGTCCCAGCCAGGATCGCCAAATATGTTCCTCATTACCCCTCCACCTGCTTTAAAGGCTGTTCCGTTCATGCCCAATTGCACACACATTTTGGCCCAACCTGTTCAACATGCTCTCCACTCTCTGCAATACAGCTCTACAACCTGATCCATCTATAGCACTTTTAAATCTCAAACTGCCAAACCTACCCCAATGCCAGTTCAAACTGCTCTTGCAGCCAAACAAATTATCATCAAATCCTGGAAAACTTCCAGCCTGTGCAGTCAAAATAAGGTCACACAAGCAATGATCTATGCAAAAATCGAGGCAGTCATTTCCGACAGAGTTGTCAAATATGAAGCCCTTTGGGCCCCTTGGGTGATCCACTTTCTTCCACCCAATTTTGATGAATCCCTTTTACTCCCATAAGAGACATCTTCTCCAATGTTTAGCCTGACTGATACAACTTAGAAATACCTGGGGTCTTACACCTCTCCTCACCCCCCTCCACTCTCCCTCACCCTACCTCCCTACCAATCTTCTCTTTCTCCCCTCTTTACCCTATTCTCTTTTCTATATACCCTACCTCCCCGTTCCAGAAGGTAGTTGGCATTCTACCAATCATTTCTATAGTTAAACTTATTGCCAGGTCAGGCATGCAGCATTGCTAAACTTTACATGTATTTTTCTCATTATAAGGTTTCTTTGCACTTATCAAATGTAGTATATGCGTTAGTTTACTAGTTTTATGGGATTTCATTCCTAGACTGAATAAATGCTCTGCTCCTCCCCAAGAGCACGACCTTCTCCCAGCTTGCTGACACTGGCTGTTCTAATGTTTCCAACGCATGTTCAGTCCATACCTGGACATTTGTTAGCTTTACCTTGCACATTTATATACACTTCACCTCAAGAAAACTTTTGACATCCCAGGTTGGGCGTGTTGTCCTCCCCCCATGACACAGCGAGTTCCCAAATGGGTAGACATGTGCACTGACAAAAAAAAAATTATTTTCCTTTTCGTTTCATTAGTTTCTTTGCTTTTTTCGGAAATTCGAAAATTCGGAATTCGGAAATTTCGTGAATTTTCACATTTCTATTTTTCGGATTTCCGAATTTCCGAATTTTGAATTTTTGGATTTCCAAATTTCGAATTTTCGAATTTCCGAATTTCGAATTTCGAATTTTCAGATTTCCGAATTTCGAATTTTCGAATTTTCGAATTTCCGAATTTCGAATTTTCGAATTTCCGAATTTCGAATTTTCGGATTTCCGAATTTTCGAATTTTCGGATTTCCGAATATACCATCACATAACATAGAATGTCTGGTATTCCACTCGTGCGCAGGAGCCTTTGTTTAGTTTTTTTGTGTCTATAGTATGCCTGTAAAGTGGTGCATTTTTCCCTTGTTTAGAACAGTACCACAGCAAAATTACATTCTAAAGGAAAAATTGTCATTTAAAACTGATCGCGGCTGTAATGAATTGTCGGGTCTCGGCAATATAGATAAAACTCATTGAAAAAAAGAGCATGGGACCCCCCTCAGTCCATTACCAGGCCCTTTGGGTCTGGTATGAATATTAAGGGGAATCCCGAACCAAAATTAACAATATTTTCCCACAAATAGAGCTTTCTTTTGATGGTATTTGATTGCCTCTGCGATTTTTAATTTTTGCGCTATATGAACGGAAAAAGACTGACAATTTTGAAAAAAAATGATATTTTCTACTTTTTGTTATAAACATTTTTTAATAAACAAAATTTTTGTCATACATTTAGGCCAAAATGTATTCAGCCACATGTCTTTGGTAAAAAAAAATGTCAATATATTTATTGGTTTACGCAAAAGTTATAGCGTCTACAAACTAAGGTAAATTTTCTGAAATTTCTGCAGCTTTTAGTTTATGACTGCCTATCTCATTTCTTGAGGTGCTAAAATGGCAGGGAAGTACAACCACCCCCAAATGACCCCATTTTTGAAAGTAGACACTCCAAGGAAATTGCTGAGAGGCATGTTGAGCCCATGGAATATTTTTTTTTTTGTCACAAGTGATTTAAAAATGCCAAAAAAAAAAATTACACAGAATTGTCACTAAATGATATATTTCTCACACATGGCATGGTTATATGTGTAATTACACCCCAAAATACATTCTGCTGCTTCTCCTGAGTATGGGGATCAGTGATGTAAGTAACTGAGTTAAAATAAACTGAGTTACCTAACGCAGTTACTTTAGAGGGTAACGAGTAATCTAACTGATTACTTTTCCCCTCATGGTAACTCAGTTCCCATTACTTTGGCTTAGTTACCCCAATTACATCTACCGCCACTAGATGGCAGTAGTGTAATTCCGGTGTCCTGCCGAAAAAGTTCCCCCGCCATATAAGGACCCCCTGTACTGCGCAGGCGCAGGGCTTGCGCAGTACGAAGGACTACGGAGATTCCGAAAATTGCAGAACCTAAACAGCTCTGAGTGAACTCTACACCGCGCAGGCGCAGTTAACATGTAATTGTACGAGGCGATGCCGCGCGCTCCTGATGCTCGTGCTACTCTGCAAGGGGCGTCTATCGTGTAAGTAAGGGGCGGGTCTAGTATTACTGTAACCAAGGGGCGCATTTATTATTATATATCGAGCTCTGCCCATTAATTTAACATTCACCCTCTTCTGTAGCCATCCGCCCCTTACACGATATAATAATAATAGACCCGCCCCTTGCTTACACGCTATAACAGATCTGCCCCTTGGTTAGAGTACTAATAGAGCAGCCCCTTGGTTACACGATATATAACAATAATAATAATAATAAATGTGCCCCTTGGTTACAGTAATACTAGAACCGCCCCTTAGTTACACGTATAGAATATAAAAAAAAAAGTCAGTTACTTTGCTGCGTAACTAATTACTTTTCCAATGTAGTAACTGAGTTACTAACGCAATTACTTTTTGGGAGAGTAATTTGTAACTTAACTAATTACTTTTTTAAAGTAGGATGACCAACACTGATGGGGATGCCTCATGTGTGAGACTTTTTGGGAGCCTAGCTGTGTACAGGACCCCGAAAAACCAATCACCGCTTTCAGGCTTTCTAAGGGTGTTAATTTTTGATTTCACTCCTCACTACCTATCACAGTTTTGAAGGTCATAAAATGCCAAGATAGCACAAACCCCCCCCCCCCCCCCCCCCCCCCCCCCCCCCCAAATGACCCCATTTTGGAAAGTAGAAACCCCAAGCTATTTGATGAGAGGCATGTTGAGTCCATGGAATATTTTATATTTTGCCACAAATTGTGGGAAAATTCATTATTTTTTTTTTTTTTGCACAAAGTTGTCACTAAATGATCTCTTGCAGGCTTTCTAAGGGTGTACATTTTTGATTTCACTCCTCACTGCCTATCACAGTTTCGGAGGCCATGAAATGCCCAGATAGCACAAAACCCCCCAAATGACCCAAATGACACACCAAGCTATCTGCTGAGAGGCATGTTGAGTAATTTGCAGATCTCACTTTTTGTCACAAAGTTTTGAAAATTTAAAAAAGAAAAACAAAATACATTTTTCTTTTCTTTCTTCATTTTCAAAAATAAATGAGATCTGCAAAATACTCACCATGCCTCTTAGCAAATACCTTGGGGTGTCTACTTTCCAAAATATGGTAATTTGGGGGGGGGGGGGGGGGGTTGTGCTATCTGGACATTTCAGGGCCTCCGTAACTGTGATAGGTAGTGAGAAGTAAAATCACAATTGGTTTTTGGGGTCCTGTACGTGGCTAGGCTCCCAAAAATCTCACACATGTGGTATCACCGTACTCAGGAGAAGCAGCAAAATTTATTTTGGGCTGTAATTCCACATATAACCATGCCATGTTTGAACAATATATCATTTAGTGACAACTTTGTGTTCTCGGAACTTGTGGCAAAATATCAAAATAGCAAAATATCAAATATTCCATGGACACAACATGCCTCTCAGTAAGAAGCTTGAATTGTATTCTTTCCAAAATTGGGTCATTTGGGGGGGGGGGGGGTTGTGCTATCTTGACATTTCAGGGCCTCCGAAACTGTGATAGGTAGTGAGGAAGTGAAATCACCATTTAACGTCCTTAGAAAGCTTGAAGGCGGTGATTGGTTTTCGGGGTCCTGTACACGGCTAGGCTCCCAAAAAGCCTCACACATGTGGTATCCACATACCCAGGAGAAGCAGCAGAATGTATTTTGGGGTGTAATTTCACATATGTCCATGGTATGTTTGAGCAATAGGTAATTTAGTGACAACTTTGTGCAAAAAAAGAAAAAAAATTGTCATTATCCTGCAACTTGTGGCAAAATATAAAATATTTCATGGACTCAACATGCCTCTCATCAAATAGGTTGGTGTCTATTTTCCAAAATGGGGTCATTTGGGGGGGGGGGGGGGTTGTGCTATATTGGCATTTTATTGCCTTCAAAACGGTGATAGGTAGTGAGGAGTGAAATCAAAAACGTACACCCTTCGAAATCCTGAAGCAGTGATTGGTTTCACACATGAGGTATCCCCGTACTCAGAAGCAGCAGAATGCATGTTGGGGTGTAATTCCACATATAACTATGCCATGTTTAAACAATATATCATTAAATGACTACTTTGGGCAAAAAAAAAAGTGTAATTTTCCCGAAACTTGTGACAAAATATAAAATATTCTATGGACTCAACATGCCTATCAGCAAATAGCTTGGGGTGTCTGCTTTCCAAAAAGGGTCATTTGGGGGGGGGGGGGGGGGGGGGTTGAACTGTCCTGGCATTTAATGCACAACATTTAGAAGCTTATGTCACACATCACCCACTCTTCTAACCACTTGAAGACAAAGCCTTTCTGACACTTTTTGTTTACGTGAAACCTTTTTTTGCAAGAAAATTACTTTGAACCCCCAAACATTATATATTTTTTTAACGCAATGGCCCTACAGATTAAAATTGTGGGTGTTGCAATTTTTTCACACAGTATTTGCGCAGAGATTTTTCAAACGCAATTTTTGGGGAAAAAACACACTTTTTTTCATTTTAATGCACTAAAACACACTATATTGCCCAAATGTTTGATGAAATAAAAAAGATAATCTTATGCCGAGCACATGGATACCAAACACGAGATGCTTTAAAATTTCACACAAATGTGCAGTAGCGACAAACTACATACATTTCTAAAAGCCTTTAAAAGCCTTTACAGGTTACCATTTTAGATTTACAGAGGAGGTCTACTGCTAAAATTACTGCCCTCGATCTGACCTTCACGGTGATACCTCACATGCATGGTGCAATTGCTGTTTACATATGACACCAGACGGAAGCTTGCGTTCGCCCTTTGCGCGTGAGCATGGGGGGGGGGGCAGGGGTGCTTTTTATTTTTTTGCTTTTTTATTATATTTTTTAATCTGTTCCTTTCATAAATGTTTTTTTATAATTTTTATTGTTACCTCAGGGAATGTAAATATCCCCTATGATAGCAATAGGTAGTGACAGGTACTCTTTTTTGAAAAAAATGGAGTCTATTAGACCCTAGATCTCTCCTCTGCCCTCAAAGCATGTGACCACACCAAGATCAGTGTGATAAAATGCTTTGCCATTTTCCCAATGGCGCTGTTTATATCCGCTGAAAACCAAGTCATGAAATGCTCGTAGATTCTGGTTTCTTAGGCCATAGAGATGATTGGAGCCATTCTGGTCTCTGATCAGCTCTATGGTCAGCTGGCGGAACCACCGGCTGCATTCTCGGGTTCCCTGATGGGACAGGAGAGCCAGAGAAAACCATGGAAGACGGTGAAGGGGGGGCGTTCCCTCCCACTGCTTATAAAAGCAATCTAGAGGCTAATTAGCCGCTAGGATTGCTTTTATATGAAAGCCACTCAAAATCCAGCAACATACCAGTACGTTGCTGGTCCTTGTTGGGCATACATTGTAATGTTCTTTTATTATGCAGCCTATGGGCTGAACAAAAAAAAGAGATTGATCGTATGCCCACCATTAGAATACCACCCCCTCATCCACCCACTTCTAATGATGGGCATACATGCACCATTTTTTTTTAACTGTGGTGGTGAAATCACCTCCGACATCGCAGGAGTCATGCTTTATGTATCGTGGGAGCAAACGATGTTGCTGTCAAGATAAATAAACCCGCGCTGCAGCTGAATGGCGTACCTGCTAAGCAAATGATGGTTAACAATAAAACAAACATTACAGTATAAGATACCTGCAAAGCAAATACAATAAAACTTAGTAAAAATAAAACAGAGAGAGAACGATAGATATAGAACAATAGTGAGCGAACAGTAGAACAGACAGTAGAGGGTGAACATAAGAGAGAGAACAAGAGAGAGAGCGAAAAAAAATACAACCACAGTTATTTTTGTTATTTTATTTTATATTTTTTTGTGTTTTTGTGTTTTCTTCTCCCACTTTTTTCACTTTTAGAAAAACTGTAACAAAAACTGTAACCTGAATGTTGCAGATTAGTGTCTCTCAAAATGTGATGGCCAGACCCTGTTTTAGTGTGCCTAGGACTGTGTGGTGCTGTCCCCTACGCTAATACTCAACTAGTGTGTGGTAGCGTTTAAAAACATGCACCGATGCAGAGACCAGGTTGGTCAGGACAGGAGGGACAATAAAAGTATGTGTCATGCCTAAATCTGTGTTTACTGCAGACACGACATCTTCTTTGGGTTTGATTTGTGTAGCGGTACCAGGGAGGACATAAGGAAAATGCCTCTCATGCAGTGGGCTCACTGCATTTGCGTTGGGAAGTTGGGCAAGAGCACCGTCTGGAAACAGAAGGGCTCTGACGATCTCTTCCTGGAATTTAAGGAAGGAGCCAGTCCGTCCTGAAGCTTTGTATAGCACAAAAGCATTTAGCAAAGCCAATTGAAATAAATAGACACTTTTTTGTACCAGCGTCTGGCCTTATGGGCAATTAGGTACAGCGCCAACAACTGATCGTTGAGGTCCACCCCTCCCATGTTAAGGTTGTATTTGTGGACACAGAGGGGTTTCTCCACAACACCAGTCACTGTAGGAATTTGGACCGTCGTGTCTGCGTGAAGCAAGGACAGAACGAAAACATTCCGTGAATCCCTCCACTTCACTGCTAACAAATTATTACACTTCAAGCAGGCTCTCTCCCCCCATCTAAGTCAGGATTCTACAAGCCTTGGAGGAAGCCCCAGCGATTAGATTGCACGGTGCCCAATGCCCCAATTCCATAATCAAAAAGGTGACTAAAAAGTGGCACGCTCGAGTAATAATTGTCCACGTACAAGTGGTACCCCTTTTCCAGAATAAGGGTGACAACAAGTCCCACACTATATTACCAGCGCTCCCTATGTAGTCTGGGCAGTGCTCCGGCTCTACATGACTATCTCTTCCCTCGTAAACCATAAAACTCTATGTATAGCCTGTGGCCCTGTCACAGAGCTTATACATCTTGATCCCGTATCTGGCACGCTTGCTCAGAAGATACTGTTTGATAGACAAGCTGCCAGAAAACTTAATCAGGGACTCATCAACGCAGACAACTTGATCTGCGTTGAATTCGGAAAACTGTAATTGGTTTCCAATCTCTGGCAAGGGTCAGCTGGGGATTAGCGGTGATGAATTGACCAGCATACAAATTGCTTTGGTCCACAATAGATCTATAGAGATCTTCGGTGAAAAACAGTGAATAAAAAATGATGTAAAATCAACTGTTTTCACTTGAATTCTGGGTTGGCCAGTGAATGGGGGAAGTACAGGTGCTGCAGAAGTGGTGGGCTCCCAATTAGGATTGGCGAATGCAGCAGGAAGGGCACTCTGGGCTTGACGGGCCTGTGTTTGTCTTCTTCTTGGTGGCAGCGGGACACTACTCGTGCCACCTTGCCAGCTTGAACTGCATTTATGGGACTCGCAACGTCATCAGGTGTTAGTGCAGTGCTAGATGTATGATCAGGATGTACTAGGCCGCTGGTGCTTGCCAGTTCACCAGAAGGAATAGCAGCGCTAGTACTGGCTCTCTGCTCCATACGAGGGACCTGCGGTTCTTGCACCTCAATGACAGCAGATGGACGGGATCTGGTACACCTGACTTTCCGCCGTCAAAGCTATCTGTCAGGGTGCCACTGCTGTCTACAGGTTCATATTCTGAGCCTGAATCTGACAGATGAGTGACTTCCTCTTCACTATCTGTCATGTTCAGAAACGTGTAGGCATCTTCACTAGTGTACCTTCGATTTTACATTTTGGTCTCTAAATTTACCGGTACACTAGTGAGACTCACAAGAAAAAAAGCACCTGACTGTCAGCGACTGATTCAAATGCTACCAAAAAAACTGTTAGCGTTCCAGGGATCAGGCCTGACTCTGCGAATGCTTCAGTTATGTGTTTAGTGTTTTGTAAGTGACAATGATCAATTGATACTGCACTTGGGTGTGGTGGGCTGGGCTGGGCTGGGCGGAGGGGCTAAACGCAGGTGCTAGCAAGTATCTGGGCTGATCCAACAAACACTGCATTTTTGGGAACCCTAAACTGCTGGGGATGCTAATATAGTTCTGATCAGATCAGATATCGATCCGTTCAGACACTATACTACTAAAGGAGGTGTATGGTGCGTGCAAGGGTGTTAGCGCTACTAGCACTGATCTGAAGCTGCCTGGGGCTACGCAGACCCTATCTGACACTAAAACCTAACAGGGGGTTAAACCTTTATTGGGTAAAAATCTAGCTAAACTGCGTCACCCGTGACACTTATACAGTGATCACTGTTGAAGGGGGTGATCAAGGGGTTAAACCTTTATTGGGGGGTTAGGGGGGTCTGACGCTGATCTGATGCTGCCTGGGGCGATGCAGACCCTATCTGACGCTAAAACCTAACTTTGATCACCTGCCGGGTGATCAGGTGTTAAACCCTTATTGGGTAAAATACGGCGGGTGCCCTGACGCTATAAAAAAATCTAGCTAAACTGCGTCACCTGTGACACTTATACAGTGATCACAGGTGACAGGGGGTAATCAAGGGGTTAAACCTTTATAGGGGGGGTTAGGGGGGTCCCTAGACCTATCTGGGCCTAAGACTAATTACCCTAACACTGATTAGTGTCACTAATGACACCAGTACAGCAATCAAAAAAAATCTGAATGCCGCACTGGGTGACACAGTGACAGGTGGTGAAGGGGTTAACTGGGGGGTGATTGGGGGGTGAATTGTGTGCCTACGTGACCTGGTGTCAGTGTAGTGTTGTGCAACTCACTCTGTGATGTCTTCTCTCCTCAGTCTGGAACGGAAAAGACTGACACAAGGAGAGATGACATCACTTCCCCATCAGTGTTTACAGTTACACAGACAGGGGAAGAATCTCATTCATAGGGACCGATCACCAGGTCCAAGCCAAATATCATTGGCCTGGGCCTGGGGATTGATCGGTTCCTGATCGAACCCGATGGTCACGGCCAGCCGTCCGCGTGATGTATAGCTACACCGCTTCGCGAAGCCGGACCAACCTGTCGCAGTATAACTGTGGTGGCTGGTCCGGAACTGGTTAACCTATGCAGACAAAAAAAAAAACATATTCTCCATTACTTAATGCAGGACGGGACAATGATTGGTCAGGGTTACCACACCATGTGGCGAGTTATAATTTCAGGAGGAGCATTATACTGTAATGATAATATGGGCTGTCTGTGGGTTTTGATGTAATACAGTGGAGCAGGTTATAGTATATAAAATTAAATAGCTCTGTGTGAGGAAATAGTCTGTGATGGCAGGGCAGCCTTGCAGGGGGAGTTGAAGCACACTCCAAACATGTAAAGAGAAAACAGGAAGCAGGCACCTCTTAAATAAGACTGTAGTGTTTAATAGACAAAGCTTATTAAAAAAAACTCACATTGTAGTATCTTTAATCAGGTACAGTAGAGTCCAGTTACACCAATCTCTGTCTCAGCTGTCAGCAGTGGTCACGTCCTGTTGATCCCTGTGTGGCCGGTCAGGATGCCGGCCACACACGGATCAACAGGACGTGACCACTGCTGACAGCTGAGGTGGAGATCGGTGTAACTGGACTCTACTGTGCCTAATTAAAGGTACTACAATGTGAGTTTTTTTTAATAGGCTTTGTCTATTAAACACTACAGTCTTATTTAAGAGGCGCCTGCTTCCTGTTTTCTCTTTGTGGGTTTTGATGAATCTGGGATCTAGTTCTATTTGCACAGTGTTTACCTATGGGCCTGTGTGTTTAACACCTGCCCTTTTCAGGCTTTGTTTACAGGTATGTGTATTGGAACTACTGTAGAGTCACTTACAAGCAGCAGATAAGTACAAATCTGTTTTAATTATTTATTTGCTTCTTCTAAAAAAGGTATCATTTTATGACATATTTTCCCATTCATGTTGTTACGCAAATCATGGCAGCCCGAAATTATGGTTTTCTTCTTTCTTTTGTTGTTTAAATAACAAAACATGTTTACCAGACGTTTACATTTCTTAAACAGATGTGCACAAAACACTGTTTGAGCTAATTCCCTGAACACATTTTACAGGTGTATTTAAATGCTTAGTGTTCCTGAACACAATTTTTGCATTATTAAATTATTTTATTAATCATCTGTTTCCAGATCCAGAGCACAACTGAGGTATCAAAGGAAATACTTGCCATTTCTATGAGAAGAAAAAAAAGTAAAAATGGGAAATATGAATTGCAATATATTTGTAATTCATAAGACGAACATTGCCATATGGATCTGTTTAACCTTAGGGAACTCACATATGCTTACCCTTTTACTAACAAAGCCATACCATGTGTCTGCTATAATGTATAACTGGTTTAATCGTTCACATTAGTAAGACTATACTGAAGTATTAACCTAAATCCCCATAGTACAAATATGGAAACTAATAAAAAAGAGATTAATTTGCATAGAACGTTTTGAGTTTCAAGTTTAATTTAGCACAGTCCAAAAAAAGCTGCAATTTAGAACAGGGCCAAACTGATTTTGCTGATTCCTCATTGACAAGTGCCAATAATAATAATAATAAGGCAAACATTACTCCAATCATGAATCTCTGCGTTATTTTTAATGTGTAATAAAGTGTATTTAAACTCCTAAAACATTATTTTCTTATATGTTCTCCATTTGGTCTGCTAAATATAATAATAATAATATAAAGGTGTTCACATCTGTTCAATAGGTGGAAAATAACACCTGTTAATCCACCAGCTAGAAATAATGTTAGCTGAACTTGCTGTTATCTCTGTCTCTACTAACTGTTATCAGTTAGCTTTATTGCCAATTCTCTTTGTGGACTATAGAACTCCTCCAAGTTATGTTATTGAGAAGAGGAGATTGGGCGGTGTTCTGTGATCCTAACAGGCATCTTGTTCTAGGGTGACAATGCTGCTCGTAGCAACTATCTACCTTCGTTGTTACATAGATGTGTCTCCTAGGATGCAAGGTTGTTCAATTCCAGGTTTTACCCCGCACCAAAGCCTTGGGCAATCAAGAGTGTCTGCATCACTTGCCACATCCTTAAAGGACCAGTGCAGTCAGCGAACAAATGTGCCTAAAACATTTGTCCATGTGTCACAAAGCCCCTAAGTGTTGCCGCCACCACAACTTTAAATGTTTAAAGGTTTAAATGTTAAAGGGGAACCTTGCACAAAAAACATGATGAAGGGGTTCCTCCTAAAATACATACCAGGCCCTTATCCTTACGAGTCTGGTATAGATGTTAAGGGGGACCTCATACAAAAAAAAACAGCATTGGGTCTCCCCAAATCCTATATCAGACCATTCAGATCTTGTATGGGTTTTAAAGGTGAACCCCTCTTGAACCACACCAAACCACAAGCCTTTAACTTTGTGTAGCACTGTCCCAGGAAGGAGCTGCTGGTTTGAATTGGGCCTGCACTCTACCAAGAAACCCCACTAACTTGACTCAATCCCCTTGGCACAGCTGTGGCGCAATACAATGCAATATAACATGAGACAATGTAAAATACCTGTATTATGAACTCAGGATACACTGGCTCCACCTGGTGGGGAAAAACAGTACGCCACACAACTGAATACTTAACCAGAAATACTTTTACTGCAAGTATATTAAAACAGGTGGTTACAGAGATCGCACTGTCATCCCAACGTAGGATGTCAGTATAATATATCAACAGACAAATACAATATGAAAGATATATATATATATATATATATATATATATATATATATATATATATATATATATATATTCTGTGTATCTAAACCTGGGAGCTCCCGCTACTTTAAAAGTTATACGTGAGGCCTCACTAAAAGTACTTTCTCCCGTATCTTCTTTCTTCGCTAGCTAGAAATGATTCCTCTGATATTTGTAATCCAAAAGGTAGGTGAAAGTTAGCTTAAGGTGCTCCAGGTATAACTCCAAGAACTTATACACAACACATGGGCACTAAAGTGAAGTAGGCCTCAATCCTGCTCAGTTTCAGTTGCTCTGTTACTCCTCCGTGGAACTGCAGATTCCAGCGGGGCCTGTAAGTGAGTCTAACTTCGTGTAACAAATCAACAAACGGTGGGCCGTAACCCGCTCACCAACTGGATCGAAGTTCTGGGTGATGACTTTGATCCGGTAACTGCAGCTTGCCTCTGTATCAGCTGGGCAGATGCTCTGTGTCACTCCACTGGATGGATCCGGCCCTCTGATATCCTGATGAGCCTTGTCAATCCCGTCACTGGCTCTCGGGCTCCGTCAGATCACCTTGCAAACAAGCAGGTTTGCGCTCCGTGGTGACTGTCTGTCGCTGTCTCCTGGAAACCTCCTCACAGATCCGCACAGGCAGGCAACGTGGTCCCAAGAGACCAAATATGGCCGATGCGGTCCTTTTTATACCCTACCCAGCATGCACTGTATAAGAGAGTGTTCATGGGTAGGTCACACAGACTCCTGGGTAAAAAGGACAAACTTCTTATCAACATAACAGTACTTCCTGTAAAAGTCTTTTGTGCTTGTTCTGATGTAATAAACATATCAGTGTATTACCAGATTTGATCACTAGATGGCTTCAAACACTGAACCATAGCAATGCCCATAGACTTTACATTGACATATACATAATCACATCAATAGACAAAGATGTCACCGCTACACTTGCAAAGTGCCCCCATGTTGATGAGTACAAGGGATTCTTCCCAATAACCCTGGCCCAGTGGTTTTGGGTGTTTGTGGGCAGAGGGATTATCAAGATCTGTAAGCCTTCTCTAAGCATTCACAAAAACATGTGAGTAGTAAATAAAGGCACAAACTTTTTGACAAGTCCTTTATGAAAATATAAAAACAAACAAAAATGATGTAAATCCATTGTCAATTATTTCATCCAGTGATCCTCATCAATCACAATGAACAATACCTGCTGGCCTAATGCATCTGAACCCATTGCTTACTCATCGCTAACAGCTCCTGGTCCCTGCAGTGAAATGAAAACAAAGGGTCTGGGCATTGTGTTTGACATATTTGACCACATATGGATATATGTGACTCCATCCTGTTTTTTAACAAGCTAGGAGTCTCTGACAGCGAAATGGGCTAGCTAGGGATATGCATATGTCACTGGGCCAGGTTTGGCTTGGCTGACCACCCATTTAGTTTGGTCAAAGTTGTTCAAACCCTTGGACAAGTAAAATGAATACCAAACATATAATCAAACCAAACTGGCAGCTCATCCCTAGTGACTACCTTCTGGCATGGTCTGACTAAAAAGATTAAAGACACATTTCTCACAAGCTTTAGTCCTTTCAGATCTGGACAGTCTAATTTCTCTCATTACACAGGTCAACATTCACTTCCGTGAGAAGGCCTCTGTGCGTTCTCTGAAGCAGAGACCCACTCTTTCTCCTCACCCCTTTTGAATCCCCCCAGGTCATGCATGCACATCCAGGTTCCTCTACCAGTCAAAATAAACCTACATAGAACCCCCCCTCATGCTAGAGAAACATTCATAAAGATGAGCCCAGGGGTTGTGTATCTATTTCTGTTTCTGTTACCTTCCAATACTGTGACAGATATGCCAAATTGTATTGTATTGAGTGCAGCAGATAACTTCCTGTACCTTTGCCTAGCTCAGACCCTGAGCATTCTGATTATGCTATCTCATCTTGGCCATTGATGGCATTTCAGCCATTGGTGGTACCATTTTACCATCTGGGCCTATCCTCTAGAAGAATTCTCCACTCCCATTCGTTAGTTGGCTTACTTCACTGGGAGAACATTTCCCTCAGAATCCTCAATAATTCTGGGACTCCATGGTTGCAGGCTCATGCTCCTTTTAAAAACGGAAAAAAAGGGCAGTTGATTTATTGGGATGATACTTGATTTGTCTCTAAAGTCACACATCAAAATTTTGTTACATTTATTCTTTACAAAACCACTCTAGTTTATGCAAACTTCTGGGAGTTCAAGGAAGACTACCATCTCATAGGCCCTTCAACTGCCCAATAAATTTTGTCCCAGCTTCCACACCTCCCCATGAAGAATTCTATATTGTACAGAAAGATGGGTTCCTCCATTAGTGTTATTTTTTAGTCGACTAAAATAGAACTAATTTTAAAATGGTATTTTAGTCAAATGACTAAAATATGACTAAAACTAAAGTGGCCAGCTCTTCCGGAGGGTTGTTACATTTTGGATTCTGCGATAGCTACTCTTGGCCTACAGCTCGCACTAATGTGCATACAACTCTCGGGTCCTTCGTAGCTCACCTTGAGGCCACATCCTCCTCGATAAACTGGTTAATGAAATTTCACTTGTCAGACTATTGCAAGTCATTATTTGCCTCGGGTTTAATTCATAGACCCCTGTTTGACTTTGAGCACATTTGTGTCCTCCCAGGGGTACCCTGCCACACTCAATCTACACAGCAATCTACAAATCAATTTTGGCTCACACCCACAGTACACTCCCTACATTCACTAAATTGTGGTCCAGAGATCTGGGGCTTGAGGTTCCCATCGAAGATTGGCATATTGCATTTCTTTTTACCCACAAATCCTTTATCTAGGATTTTTCTAGGAGAAAAACTATAAACTCCTATTCAGGTGGTACCGTGATCCGGTCGCTTTAAACCATATATTTCTATCAGCCACGGACATACTGTATGCTGGCGTTGTCACACGGGGGAGGAACGTACCTGCCTATCTGGTGGGAATGTGAAAGTATCCACTGTTTTTGGTTACAAATCTTTCAGAGCTATACTGAGATCTATGAATAGCCCCCACCCCCTCCCCAACTATAGTTCTGTTATCTATCTCCCAGCACGGTTAAATCCCAGAAATCCAGTTTGCTTAGATTCTTCCTCTCTGCAGCCAGAAGGTTAGTCTCTAGACACTGGAAGAATACATCTCCCCCACCTTATCTTTATGGGTGAACAAAATTAATGATATAATGCTCATGGAGGAGATGCAGGCTAGGGAGCTTGATAAGTGGGAAATATGTAAAAACCTTTGGTGCATTTGGATGCATTACACCTCATTGGAGAAATTGAGCAATAGATTAGGTCAGTGAACCCTAATCTTCCACCCCCCCCCCTTTTTTTTAATAGGGGGGAAGAAAAAGAAAAAAAAGCCGAGAGAACTCGTCTCCACTACTTCTCTTTTCTTTCTTTCCTTTTTCTTCTTACTGTTAGCTATGCTCTTCTCTTTTCTATAAATATTGTTATGCATTGGACCTTTATAGGCCTCCTGATTTTGCAATAAATACATGCATTCTGGTCAGGGCTTGAGAAAGCGCTTTTGCCCATTTCATCTCAATTTTATTTAATAGTATAACAGTTATCCTTTTTAAATGTTAATTATCACGAACAGTGCCTTGACACAATTATTGACCTGTTTATTGAGAATTTCCTCATTGCAATTTACTTACTGTTCTACTACTAATCTTCACATGTATTTTAACTTACAAATTTTGAATACCTATTTCTGTCATTTATCAGAAAATCTGTTAATAAAAATTATATTCAACCTTAAAGCTAAAGTGACATTTTAGTCAAAAGGACTATGACTAAAACTAAATCGCGATTTGATGTCAAAATTAACACTGCACTACCACATAAGAATACATGGGGGTCATCTACTAAGCCATTGAAAGAAAAACAAAAGAAGAAAAAGGCTTTTCTTATTTATTTATTTTGTCTTAATATTTAATGTTGGTAAAATATTCAAGTAATATGTGCAATGGCATTACAACCAATAGAGTTTACAGTTTTTTTTTTAAATATATTTTAAAGTTGCACTTCTGTTTGTCAAGAAGCAATATTTTTGTATGTTTATGAAACTTGGTTTTATTTATAAAGATGTTATATAACACAATGGCTAAATCTGTGTGTGTAGTGCATTTTCAAACTTTATTATTATAAAACATAATATGTCATTAGATTTTTACTCCAGGAGTATATAATGAGTTTGGTAACTCTATAGAAATGCTTAAATAATGAATAACAATTTAACTAAACCCATTTGATTATAGTCGACTAAAATTTACTGGAGACTTTTTCAACTTAAATACAACTAAAACTAAGAACAATTCAGATGTCTAAAATATGACTAAAACTAAAATGGCATTTTAGTCAATAGACTAAAATATGACTGAAACTAGAATGGCATTTTAGTCAAAAGACTATGACTAAAGCTAAATCGAAATTTGACATCAAAATTAACACTGCATTCTCCATTCTTTCATAGACCACCGTTGACTAAATTACATCAATATAAAGAATAGGTTCCCTTTCTCACTCATCAGCAAACACTTTGACTCCATGAGGCCATAATATTTAAAAAAAATTACTTAAGAGGGGCTTACAATCTCATCAGAATCTGTGCTGGAGAAGAATTTAAGGGCACAATGAATGTAGCAGTGATGCACCTTGGTTTTGCAAAGCCCAGGTATTTTTTCAGCATTTTGTTAAAGTGATTGTAAAGTCTCATTTTTTTTCTATAAAAATAACAAACATTTTATACTTACCTACTCTGTTACAGTGGCTTTGCACAGAGCAGCACAGATCTTCCTCTTCTGGGGTGTCTCTTCTGTGCTCCTGGCCCATCCCTCCTGTGGAGTGCCTCCACAGCAAGCAGCTTGCTATGGGGGCATCCAAGCCGAGCTGCAGCTCCATTTGTCCATTCAGACATGTAGCTGTGGTTTTTCCCCACCCCCTCTCTCTCCTGATTGGCTAATTGACTTTGATTGACAGCAAAGGGAGCCAATGAGTCCCGAATGGCTGAGACACTTGTGGACATCGTTGGACAGAGATGGGGCTCTGGTAAGTATTGGGGGAGGGAGCTGCTGCACACAAAAGGCTTTTTATCCTTATGCATAAAATGCATTAAGATAAAAAAAACCTTCTGACTTTACAACCCCTTTGAATACAAACCTTACAGATCTCCTCTATAAGTCCACAGCTGTATACTTGTATATCATTTTGGTGTTCTAATTTCTAGGTATATCATCGTTACTGGTCTCCAGCAACTTTCAGCCAACAATCTTAGCACAAGGCTAGAGAAATGTCTTGAAGTTCTTGAAGTGCAATTCTTAGGATACATTATCTCAGAATACAGTTTGCACATGGACCCCAGTAAAGTGTCTGAAGTATTTGATTGCCCCTACCCACCAGCCCCAAGGACACCAAGATATTATTTTCCAATTGCTATTGTCAATTTATTAACAACTATTCCACCTTGGAGACCACCATTACAGTCCTTACTCAAAAGAGAGCTAATGCCAAAGACACACCTGAAAAAGTTATTAACACCTTTCACAAATTCAATAAATATTTCCCTTCTGGTCCGGTCTTATAAAGACCTGACCCCCAAAAACCTTTCCTTCTTGAAGTGGAAGTTGCTTTAGGTTCCTTTATAACTGAGGCAGTGCTTCATCAGGTTGTGACAGGCAAAAAATTATGAAGTGCCTTTAAAAAAAAAAAAATATATATATATATATATATATTTGGCAGCTGAAAAGAACAATTTTTATCAGTGATAGGGGGATGCTTTCGATTAATTTAGCTTTGAATGAGTGAAGTCACTTACTTGAAGGATTCATATATCCTATAACAATTTCTACAAATGACAAAAAAAATGCCAACCTACAGAATGCCCACAGGTTAAACCCAATACAAGTCCAATTGGCCCTATTCTTCTTGAGATGCAATTTTATGATCACCTACAAACCAAATACTGATAGCTCCAGGCTGATGCCCTTTTTAGATCTTATTACCGTATATACTCGAGTATAAGCCAAGTTTTTCAGCACATTTTTTTGTGCTGAAAGTGCCCCCCTGGGCTTATGCTCGAGTCAAGCACTTTTCTGCAGCAGAGAATGAAATTTTCCGACCCGACTTTGGGGCCCCGTATCTCGGGTCCACTTGGTGCTAGGAACCGCAAATTTGGTGTGCAAACCCAATGGAACTAGCACTACAACATAGGGCTTCCTAGCAATACAGGGCCCCGAGATACAGGGCCCCAAAATCGGTCAACTGTGCCTATCTGCAGCAATGTTATTTCGGGATCCTTTGGGTCCAGAGACCCCAAATTGTCTGCAGCTAGAGGGCACCTAGGAACCCTTAACTACCAAGTTTGAAGTTTGGGGGACCTATGGCTGCAAATGGGAACAGTGAGGCATGCAAATGGGCACAGTGAGGCTGCAAATGGGCATTGTTGACCCTCTTTTACACTTACAGTAGCTATGCATTTCTCATCCTAGTCTTATACTCGAGTCAATAAGTTTTCCCATTTTTTTGTGGTAAAATTAGGTGCCTCGGCTTATATTCGGGTTGGCTTATACTCCAGTATATACGGTATGTTTATAACACTATTAGTTTGTCCCAAATTAGCTGGAAATACCAGCTGCACCTCTGATACTACACACTCTGAGCTCCATTTAGTCACAGGACTTCAACTTGCAGATATTAGCAGTTTTTAGCTGCTGCTCCTGACCCATTCCATCTGATGCACCTGGACACTGGTACTGTTGCTGGTATGCTTTGTTTGCAAACTCTGCTCCTTTGAGCCTACAGCTAGGCAAAATTGTTCCTGGGATTCTTCATTTATTAAACTCTGCTCCTTGAGTTCTCACCGTCAAGAATATCTAAGCATTTCTCTTTAGTGCTCTCACCAGCCACCTCCATTTCCATACCAGTCACCTGGCTGTCTTTGTCAGGGGTCCTATTGTCTTGCCCTGCTATATCTGCCAGTATTTGGGAGTCTAAACCTCTGGGAAGGAATCCCTTGTGAATACTGCCCATTACATAGAGTCTGTTACTCGCCATACTCAGTCATAGTCAAGGTATTGTCCAGTTTGCTCTTACACTTAGTTCATAACAGTGACTCTTCATAAATACAAACAGCGAATGAGCCCTGTCACCCTTTTACAGAAAGCATGTTATCAACAGCTTTACTAGGTGACAATTAAAGGAAAAATAACCTGAACACATAAAAAAACAAAAAAAAAAAAAACAAAACCAGCTATCTGGTGACGGTGAGCTGGTATGCTGCAATATATTACATTTTTGTTCTTGTTCTAGATCATGATTTGTTTTGACAATATTTTGGTAACTACGCTCGCTACAACTGTGCAGTCATCATAAAAAATAGTTTGCACAAGTCCTAATCCATAAAAGAATTCATATCATGTTAACAACTGTAATTCCACTTGGTTTGTGTAACTCTCACTAGATTTACAAGGCTGGTTACTATAGTGCTTGTAGACTAATATATCTACTGCAGTGTTTCATTATTCCAGCCTACGAGCACCCCCAACAGGTCATGTATTTTAGAAATCAGTGGAGACAATTGTGGTTATTGCCATTCCAGTAAAACACAAACATGTGTATGGTGATAAAATAAATAATGCTGTTAAAACAGCACTGTCGTGCTCCTCTAATTCGATGCTACGGTGGCCTTTGGTGACATGTTAAGACTCCTGTTAAGGTTAAAACACCATGTACCCTGAAGCTAGCCCTTCATATTTGTCTAAATGTGATGATTAATATGCCCAGAATGTGTTATGATTGCATTTCATCAAACATTCACTATCTAAAAATTGTTAAAACTACCTTCACTGCTGTGCCCAGTTTTGCAGGATTTCTATTTCATCCTTGCAAGCACACCATTGTTATAATATTCTGAAAAATCTGTCTAAGGAACCAGGAAAAGAAAATGTCAGTTCTGCTGCTACAAAGACCTGCGTGATTTGTATTCTGTATGTCTTAGCCACAATGATATAAATTGATTCCGTCTCCTGAGGTAAAATTTCAGTTTGCCCTAGAGAAACAAAACGTATTTGCTCAGCCTCTCTTCTAAGAGATTTTAACTTTATTGCAAGCTCAGTAAACTATTAAACTGACATTTATTACTCCATGACAGCATTTTGCAATGAATTGAACAATAAAGCACTTAAAATGCTTAAAACAAGAATAAAGTCATAGGAAAAACTTTTGTCTAAAAGTGCAACATTTTTTGCCAGAATTAAATAGCTGTTTGAATTATTTTTCCACTTTGCTATTTCTCAGCTGTTCAAATTGTCAAACTACAAAAACTTTCTAAACAAGTAAATGTCAGTGTGAATTTTCAGTTTCCTTGGCCACAGGGATGGCTACAATGTTGATTTTTGAATCGCTAAGTTACATCTCAACACTGTATGAGCCTCTCTAAAATGAATGAGGAAAAGGAAATGGGGAAAAAATAATTGAATTCATAGTGACTAGGGATGAGCTCAAAGTTGAGTCCAAACACAAGTTTGGATCATATTTTGGTTATTTGGACATTCAATCGAATGCCAAACATTTTACTTGTTCAGTGGCAGTAGTAGAAATTCATCTACGAGGTGCATTCAAGTCAAACTGGGACTTCTGAGTTTATATAGTAAAAGAACAAATTTCAAGGAGTGGAAGTTGCATTTATTTTTCAATATACTCTCCTGCTACATTTATACACTTACAAAAATATATAAAGTGCCCCCGTTGCCTTGTGCTCACACGCATACGTAAACAGTGATCGCACCACATATGTGAGGTATCAATGTGATCGTCAGAGCGAGAGCAATAAATATAGCACCAGACCTCCTGTGTAAATCGAAACTGGTAACCTGCAAAGGCCTTTGAAGTGTCATCTATGAATAATTTTCAGTACCGTAGTTTGTCGCCATTGCATGAGCATGTACAATTTTAAAGCATGACATGTTTTGTATCTATTTACTTGGTGTAACATCATATTTTATATTTTACCAAAACATTGGTATTATATTGTGTTTGTGTTCACTAAAATTCATTAATGTGTATTTAAAAAAAAAAATTGCAATTGAAAAACCGCTGCGCAAACACAGTGTGACAGAAAAAATTTCAACACCCACCATTTTATTCTCTAGGGCCATTGCTTAAAAAATATATAATGTTTGGGGTTCTAAGTAATTTTCTAGCAAAAAAAATATACATTTCACATGTAGGAGAGAAGTGTCAGAATAGGCTTGGGAAGAAAGTGGTTTAAAACGGTTCTAATTCTAAGCATTAGGGTGAAAAACCTTTTGTGCTGCAGCTCCCCCCCAGACCCCCTTTTTCTTACCTGAGCCCAATCCAATCCAGCGGCGTGCACAAATGCAGCGGCTCCCACTACTGTCTCCTTCCTCATTGGACAGATTGATAGTAGCGGGAGCCATTGGCTCCCACTGCTTTCAATCAAAATCTGTGACACAGAGCGGGGGGCAGGGCCAAGTCCCACTGTCTGTGTCAATGGACGCAGCAGCAGGACTTGGGAGCGAGCACACAGGGGTGCCCCCATAGTAAGCGTCTTTCCATGGGGGCACTCAACTAAGGGGAGGTGCCTGAAGCACCGGCGGGGGACCCCAGAAGAAGAGGATGGGTGTTGCTTTGCAAAATTATTGGACAGAGCAGGTAAGTATAGGCATGTTTGTTACTTCAAATGAAAGAAATATTAGTAAAAATTGGCGCCAACCTAAATAGAGAATCAATAATGTGTGTATATATAGTAGTGTATATAGAGTAGTGGGTTTGTTTTGTACTGTCAGCTAAGGTAAATTTAAGCAGGCTGATGCTGTGAGCTAGGCCTGTTTGTTTTGTTTGTTTTGTACTGTCAGAAAATGCCAAAAATTTAAAACGGCTATAAACGAAACACAACCAAACGCTAGTTACCGCGTTTAGCTAGGCCTGTTTGTTTTGATCTTGGGGCAGGGGAGTGGTTTAGTGTGCCGTGTTTAGTCGTAGGCAGTTGCATTTAACAGCGTTTCTTTGAAAGCAAAAAAAGGGGTTCAGACGCCAAAGATTTCCTTGTTTCAGACACCAAAAGTGGCTAAATGCGGTGGTGGCGTTTAGACGCATTTTCGTTTAAAGAAAATGATGATGGAAAACAATGAAAAAACATTAAAAAAATTGTTTAAAATGTTTTAATTACTTGTGATGATTCATAGACCATATATAGCCCTTGATGCAATGCAATACACCACTAGCATTGCTGTATCCAAATTTTTATTGGAATTTGACCCATATGTTCAGATTTGACCAAGATGACCCCACCATTGAGGTTGACCCCCGTCTTGATCAAACATAGTCGGGTCGGTATGCAGCTGTACATACATGTTGGAAAAATATCCTACCGACATTCGCTGCGCAATCAATGGATGGGTCCAATAGTGACGAACTCTGACTCTGGACCTAGCATGCAATTTTCTAAATCATTCTAGTCTCATCAAGAGCAACGTCAGGAGCATTTCCTCACATATGCTCATTATGGGATCCATTGCAAAAAAAAAGCACAGAAATAGAGGCAAATACAAGTATACAGCTGCTCTCTCTGCTGCTGCTACTCACTCTGGTCAAAATGGCTGAAATAGTTAAATAACAATGTTTTTTGAGCTTGGGGAGGGTCTTAATGAGGTTATCTTAATAAACGCTTCTAGACGCAAACACTGTAAAACACCACTAAACGCTGCTAAACACGGCATGCAAAGTGGCAAAGCGGGTGTTTCTAAACACCGGTTTCAAGTTCGTTCAGAGTAATTTGCCCCAGCGTCCCGTGTACATGGGGCCTTAAGCCCCATACACACGGTCGGATTTTCCGATGGATTCTGTCCTATCGGACAATGTTGTCGGAAATTCCGACCGTGTGTAGGCACCATCGGACAGTTTCCATCGGATTGTCCGACGGACAAAGTTGTATCTCCTGCTCTAAAAATTTTCCGACAACAAAGTCCGATCACACCAATTCCGTTCGTGTGTAGCGAATTCCGACGGACAAAGTGCCACGCATGCTCAGATCACATTACAAGACCAAAGCTATTGGCTACTAGCCTCTACGTAGTCCCGTCGTAGGCATCAAACGTCACCACGTTCAGAATGATCGGATTTTTCGACAACTTTGTCCGACCGTGTGTATGCAACACCAGTGTCGGACTAAATCCGTCGGACAAAATCCGATGGATTTTGTGGTCGGATTTTCCGACCGTGTGTATGGGGCATAAGAGTTTCAATTTGTATGCAATCAGGCAGGCCCTTGCACTACATGGTTTTTGGTAAATCTGAAGACAAAAATTTGCAGAAAATCTAATAGTGTGTATGGGGCTTAAGGCCTTGTACCCATGGTATGAAATTCAGAAGGGAAAAGTCATAAGACGAGCTCTCTGTGGATTTTTGGATCGTTAGTGCGGTGCATTCAACAGACGATTCGACTTTTACATCAGACAAAAGCTGGATGTGCAGGCTATACCATTTTTGTCGGATGTGAACTTAACATCTGATTTTCAGATGGTCAGTATAGAAATCGTCACACAAAAGTCAAAAGTACAAACACACATGCTCGGAATCAAGGAACGAGCATGAAGCGTTTGGTCTTGTAAACTACCGTTCGTAACCTAGAATGAATATTCGTGACGCGGCAATTGATGAAATGTCGAAATGCAGCGCACATTCTCATCTTCTTTGTGTGTACAAGGCCTTACTCTGTTATTGAAGCACAGTTAAATTGTTCACTAAAAAGCATTATTAACTGATTGTATTTACTTGTTAACTGGCATTGCTCTTTCTTATAAGCAATATTACTGTATACTGTATACTGTATACTTTGTGATTGTTGCCTGTCCCTGTTAGTATGAAAGGGATTTTTTATTATTTTAACTTGAAGGTTTAGAAAAGACTGCTGCCTGCTAAACTATATTTACATACTATTTATACATTTTACGTCTCATCTTCTCAGAGACGGAAGGTACATCATGTAAGAAAATGAAAGCAAGGTCAGCCTTCTTCAATGCTCAGAAACACTGTTCTTGACATTGATGTATCACTTTTTGATTATTTTCAAGGGGGTAGCAATTACTTAGGAAAGTGGTCTTTAAATATACTTCCAAAGTGAGATGAAGAATGCATTGTCTAGCAGAAAAGTACACAAACTGTAATTGTACTGAAAACTTATCATCTTGTGACTTTTTCCAAGTTGCAAGCATGCATATATGTTAGTAAGAAGATGGGTTGAATGCTGTTATTATATTTCAGAAGGGAAAAATATATAATAAAAACTCATCTTCCATAAAAACCTCCAAAAGTGACACGTTGAAAGGAGGCGTATTGACTACAAGTCTTTTAAATGTGTTTGAGTTTTTCTTGCAATGAGAGTGAAACACAGGGGTCAGAAACAAAAGTAATTCTGTCATCTCAATTTATTTTCACACTGTGATAAACTTCCTTTCAGCTACTAGTATGTCAAGTGACCTTTGAAGCTGATTCATTTTTAAAACAAAAAGCGAAAATGCTACTTAAGCCCACACATTACACATTATTAGAACAATCATAATCTATAAATACTACAATAAAAGTAATAATAATAATAATAACAATAATAATAATAATAAAAATAATAGTAATATTAACCACTTCAGCCCCGGACCAATTGGCAGCCAAAGGACCAGGCCCCTTTTTGCGATTCGGCACTACGTCGCTTTAACTGACAATTGCGCAGTCGTGCGACGTGGCTCCAAAACAAAATTGGTGTCCTTTTTTTCCCACAAATAGAGCTTTCTTTTGGTGGTATTTGATTGCCCCTGCGGTTTTTATTTTTTGCGCTATAAACAAAAATAGAGAGACAATTTTGAAAACAATGCAATATTTTTTGCTTTTTGGTATAATAAATATCCCCAAAAAATATATAAAAAAACGTTTTTTTCCTCAGTTTAGGCCGATACGTATTCTTCTACATATTTTTGGTAAAAAAAATCGCAATTAGCGATTATTGATTGGTTTGCGCAAAAGTTATAGCGTTTACAAAATAGGGGATAGTTTTATAGCATTTTTATTAATATTTTTTTTTTTTTACTAGTAATGGCGGCGATCAGCAATTTTTATTGTAACTGCGACATTATGGCAGACACATCGGACATTTTTGACACATTTTTGGGACCATTGTCATTTATACAGCAATCAATGCTATTTAAATGCATTGATTCCTGTATAAATGACAGTTGTAGTGAAAGAGTTAACCACTAGGGGGAGGGGAGGGGTTATGGGCTGTGACGTGTGTGTTTTTTTTTTACATTAGGGGCGGGGCTGACGTCTGACGTCATTGATCGGCTTTCCCGATGACCGGGAACAGCCAATCAATGACAGGCAGAGTAGGAAGCGCGGGGAGAGGTTTGTTTACACGTACCTCTCCCCATTCTTCAGCTCCGTGACCCGATCGCGGGACACCAGCGGCGATCGGGTCCGCTGGTCCCGCGGCCGGGGTCACGGAGCTCCCGACCGGGTCGCGAGCGCGCCGCTGGTGGCGCGCGCGCGACCCACAGGCAGGCAAGTGCAAAATCCCGTTTTTATACGTGATTTTGCCTGCCCGTGCCATTCTGTAGCAGTATATCTGCGTGAGGCGGTCGGGAAGCGCTTAATATATGGTTTTGACTGTATAACATCAAGACATATATAAATATATAGTCTAATGCAGACATACTCCTTAGTCCAAAGAAAAAATGACATAAACATCTGTGTAATATAAAGCAGTGGTGGTTAACTTTTTAAATATATCTACTTTTTAGGCCACTGACTTCATCAAAATGGCCACAAAGGACAGTCAGGTCATAGTCTAAAAAATAAATGAAATGTCAATAGCAACAGATCTGATAAAACCACACATAATAGCTGTGAGCTATTAACTGTTAAGCCACTTTCACACTGAAGCGCTTCTAAACTGCCAGTAAAAACACTGAGCGCTTTTGAAGAGCTTTTCAGGCGCTTTTGAAGAGCTTTCCATTAATTTCAATGGGGAGGGGAGTTTTTCACAGCCCTGCCAGCACACTACCCCAGTGTGAAAGCGTTCATTGATTTTAATGGAAATACGTTTTCGTGAGCTTTTTAGGCACTGTTTTTAGCGTGAAAGCGCCTGAAAAGCGCCTCAGTGTGAAAGTGGCCTTAGTAGTAATGCTGTGTCCATTTATTTGGCACCAACCCATCCTCATAAATCTGATATGGAATTAAATTGCACCAGTTTAAAATGCATTGATCATATAGGTAGGTGGTTTTCAAAATAAACTTATAGTCAAGTTAGGCTTCGAGGGGTTGTAATCCCTAACTGAATGGGATTTAGTTTGCTAAATTAACTTGCTGTGTATAAAAAATAATTTAAATTTTTATAACCATTGTTGCAGCTTAGTACTGCTGGTCTCCTGCAGCCTTTTAGCTGTCACCTCCTGTCCATATGCATACACTTCAGGGATGGCTGCAAGGTTTTCCTCATCACGGATTTTCAAATGGTGACAACAGTGGACCATGTCTGCCTAACTTGTCTTAAAAAAAGATGTTGTAGTCACCATTGAAAGCCCCTGTGACATAATCTTCAATAGTATTTGCATGCTTACTTTTAGCGGCCTGTTTTTTTCTCTTATTTCACTGGGATGGATGTATAGCACATTGCGCTGCTGTGCAGTGGCATGAATGAATACACTTCAAATTAAGTTCAGTAAAAAAAAAGGCAGTTATATGATGCACACATACACACACACACTCCCCCGATGCACAGCTCTGCAGTTCAAAATGCTGTGCGGGCAGCAGTACGACATGGCTCTAAATGAAGCTGAAGGCCCCCTGCTGGCTTTTTTTAAGCTGTAAACAAGCTGGAAGGCATCCTGGGTGATGGCATTGACCAAAATTGACCATATTTGATCAGTGGCATCAGCTTATTGGTTGTTTGACATTCAGCAGCTAGCAAGGAAGCATACTCATTCATGGGAAGATGGATATCTGGGGCCTCCTTTTTTTTAAAGTAGGCTTCTAGATTCTGTAGGCATCCATATCCATTGTGCAAGAGATGTAGGGATGAGGCTGTTGTCACCACCAACACAGGGACAAGGCTCCTTGCCAGGGTTCGAGGTACCTTCCCCTATGTTGAGGTACCCTTACAAGGTACCCTCCCCTATGTTGAGGTACCCTTACAAGGTACCATCCCCTATGTTGAGGGCATGTGGCCTGGTATGGTTCAAGAGGAGGGGGCAGAACTTTTTTTTTGCATGGGATCTCCTGTCAATTCTATACCCCTTTCCATGATAAGGGCCGCCCCCTCTATCCGCGCCACCCCTATATGATTAATAGATGGATTCATCTATAGCATGAATCTATCCATGGTTGCCGCCAAGGCCACCCCCTATTCATGCGTCTGCCGGGCGCATGAATTACAGCTGCGGGGTGTTTTTTTGAATCACCTGATTAGAGCCATAAGCTCTAATAAGCTTCAAAATAGAGTGGGCTCTGGTCGCAGAGCATTGCGCTCGGAGCCCACCCAGATGTTTTTCTAACACTGAATCGCCTCTCCGCCAATAAGGAAGCATGGGTCTGATACCCATTTCCCGATTGGCTGAAAGGTCAGGCGACCCTATTGGACGCTTAGGAGGAGGAGGAGGAGGGGGCTGCACGGTGGAAGCTGTCGTGATCCACACCACAGGAGGAGGAAAAAAGCTGCCAAACATGCTGCCCGCCCGCTTCCTAGCTGGGGTAAGTGCGGGGCTTTGATGTCCCGACTGTCCTCCGGTGGGGTTAATGCCTCCGTCGGCCGGCCGAGCGACAGGGAGGGGGATGGCTCTTTGCCGCTCCCCCAAAAGAAAAAAAACACCAACTGCCACTGTATAAGGGTCTAGTATAGATTTTTATTGTTTACAAGCTGTTTATTTTGGTAGCAGCATACAAAAGGTACAGTGTAAACAATAGAATGTATCTAAGAATTGTCATCAAGAACATCTCAATCTACACAGGCTTTGAAAAACTCCATATGTCATCAAGAAATATTATACAATCAGACAAGACATTATATGAACCTCATGCAAAATCAGTTGTGGTAATACCAACACTAGGGGTAGATTTAGATGTGCGTATAAATCTCCTTTTCCTCTGAAGCCCGATCTGAGTTTGCATTGTACATCAGAGGCTACTGACAGGTGGTGAAGAAGCAATATGATGCCTCCTCACCGCCTGCTTTAACCCATTTTAGATGGGTAGATTTAGATCTGCGTATAAATCTCCTTTTCCTCTGAAGCCCGATCTGAGTTTGCATTGTACATCAGAGGCTACTGACAGGTGGTGAAGAAGCAATATGATGCCTCCTCACCGCCTGTTTTAACCCATTTTTGGCAACAATCATACCACAGCCGTGTGCATGGTTGAAAGGCGTTTGCAACACTTCACCATTTGCTTGAATGTGTAGTGTTTAGCTGAGCTGCCCACTGATAGTTACATGTTGGGTATACTTTGCCACAGTCACTTTGCATCCGTGGCATTTAAGCATCCCATCTGTTGCCTATTGCAACTTCTGGGGGGGCACAGTAGTGTTAGTGGCCTACTAGAGGCCTCATTTATCTATTAGACCTTGCACCCATGTTTATTTGTAAACATCAGGATATGTAAAATAATCTACTAATGCTGTGGTAAATAGCTTCTTTTATTATATAAATGCACAGATTTAAATTGTGGTGTAAGCTGCTGAAAATATCGAACTCTCTTTCTTAGCTTCTTTTATTTTTGGTCTACAACAACATGGCTGAAAGGTCCACCATTCTCCCCACTATGGATGGAGATTAATAGGCAACATAAACATGGTGTAACTCAACACTGGAGGTCCCCTGAAGACAGTCTATCGGCTAAAACTCACGTTGGGGCAGAGACTTTAGTGCTGACTTCACGCCGCTGCATGATATCGGTCAGCAGGAACCTCCTATTTGAGTAATAGTTTTGTACCGATACATCTGTCTGTTTGTTTAGCAAGCTATGTATGTGATCCTCATGTTGCAATAATTACTACACTATTACCATCTCTCCTTTGTGAGTTCTATTTTCTGCAGCTTGGATTGTTGCTGGGAACTGGAGAGCACTGTGGAAAGATGCATAGGCTACCCTGGATAGCATGCTAAGCTTGCTACACATTGTGTAGCACATTTTCCGATGAGGGTACATTTCAAGGGGTTGTGGCTCGCTGCTTCTTTACACTGGGAAGAGTCTGACAACAATCTGAGTCGTTGGTGAAGGAATTACAATGCATATGTTTTTTTGGACTATACAGGACTTTTTTGCACTTTATTGGCACGTTATGAACTTCTATATATACTTTAGTTTTATTGTGATATTATACTGCACTTTAGGATTGACGTATTTATGTTGATCTAGAAAGGCCCCAGAAGAACTTGAACCTTCAAATTTTTGGTTGATAACCAAACTTTGTCACCCACATAAAAGGGTAGGGAATGATTTGCGATGTTTGTTGGCAACCTTTTTGTAATATTCCTGAAAACATCCAAGTAGAAAATTGATTTATCTGACCATACAGATGGAAAAGAGGATTTGAGCAGTTCCTGCTGGGCCAAGGGAAAATGTATAGGCATGGCATTTGGAGAGGGTAACTGGTAATCCTGAAAGGGAGGCAAGTTTATGCAGAACTGATCAAAGACTTGAGAGGGAAATCAATGGTTGGGAGAGAAACAACATAACATCATCCGCATACATACACAGTTTGAAGATATGATGGGCAGAATTTTAATTCTAGTTTTAGGATTGTGGAACAAAGCTTGGAAGCCTTGTAGAAACTCACCAATAAAGCCATACCGCTGCAAAAGTGTCAGCAGTTAGGGCCAATTACAATGTTAAAGGTTTTATGTATATCTAAACCTCTCTAGAATGCAAATTTGCATCTTGGATAATGTTAGTAACTAGACTTATATTGATTGTTAGCGAGGAACATACTTTTTTATTGAGTGGGGTCCCACCTACAAATCCATACCAGACGCCTTATATGGATAAGAGTCAGGTATGGATTCTTAGTGGGACACCTTGCAGTTTTTTTTGCTTTTTTCCATGGGTCCACACATTGATTTTAAGGAGGACTGCATTCTATTGTTTTCTTCTGTAGGGTGTGTGACCTATTATGGTTTGAGGATTGGATGCACACTCACTGCCCCCTTTTTTATATAGGCTGTTAATCACGTCATCTAGTGATGTGATCCATCACCTAGAAAAACAAACACTCTTCTGACCTGCCAACACACACATGATGGTCCTACCCAACAATTCTCTCCTAACAGACTTTCACCACAAATGACAGCTCCTATACTAACATTGACAACATGGTTATGAACATGCTTGGTCAATAATGTCCCCCAGGATCCCCTGGCTGATTTGTTTAAAACACAAGTCCAGGATCAAAACTGTCATTTAGTAGCAATAGTTTTTTTACCGTTACGTTTGTAAGAGTAAATCCATAGTTACATAGTTAGTCAGGTTGAAAAAGTCCATCTAGTTCAACCAATAAAAAATAAAAAAAATCATACAATCCCATATACACAATCCTATACCCACAATTGATCCAGAGGAAGGCCAAAAACCCCAGAAAAGCATGATCCAATTTGCTACAGCAGGGGGAAAAGTTCCTTCATGATCCCCTGAGAGGCTATTATCTGGATCAACTTTACCTATAAATGTTAGTACCCAGTTATATTATGTACATTTAGGAAAGAATCCAGGCCTTTATGAAGGGAGCCTACTATTTCCGATTTTCACAGCTCTTACTGTGAAGTAAGAAATCTCTTTTCATCTTGACCTATAGAGTGCCCCCTTGTCCTCTGTGATGACCTTAAAGTAAATAAATCAACACCAAGTTCACTATATGGACCCCTTATGTATTTGTACATGTTGATCATACCCCCCCCCCCTTTCTTCTTCTCTTTTCAAGAGAGAATAAATTCAGTTCCTCTAATCCTCTTCCTCATAGCTGAGCTCCATGCCTCTTATCAGTTTGGTTGCCCTTCTCTGCACTTTCTCCAGTTCCCCGTTATTCTTTTTTAGAACTGCCCAAAACTGAACTGCATATTCCAGACAAGGTCTTACTAATGATTTGTACAGGAGCAAAATTATATCTCTCTCTCTGGAGTCCATAACTCTCTTAATACAAGAAAAGACTTTGCTCGCTTTGGAAACCGCAACTTGGCATTGCATGCTATTATTAAGCCTATGATGTACCAAAACCACCAGATCCTTCTCCACTATGGATTCCACAAGTTGTACTCCCTCTAGTATGTATGATGCACATCCCACAGGTGTGCCAATTCACATTGAAGGTTTAAAGCATCCCCAAGCATATTTTTTCAAGGAATTGTGTATTTTTAATGTTGCACTCAAATACCCACTCTCAGATGAATTGGAATATGTCCCCCACGACAGTCCACATTTTTACCAAATTATTATTATTATACAGGATTTTTATAGCGCCAACAGTTTGCACAGCACTTTATAATGTTAGGGCAGATAGGAATCAGAGGGCCCTGCTCGTTAGAGCTTACAATCTAGGAGGGAGGGTCAAGAGATACAAAAGGATTAAAAAACTGTGGGGAATGATCTAATGAAAGTACAGTTGTTCCGTCGAGTCAGGATATGCTTCTCTGAAGAGAAACGTTTTCAGGGATCACCCTTTAAAAGTGGATAGATTTGGAGATAGGATTGGAGATTGGCGATAGTCTGACAGATTGGGGTAGGGAATTCCAGAGGATGGGAGAGGCTCGGGAGAAGTCCTGGAGGTGAGTATAGGAGGAGGTGATGAGGGAGCTAGAGAGCAGGATGCCTTGGTAGGAACGATTAGGTTGGTATTTTGAGACTAGGCTAGTTATGTAGCTGGGGGCAGAGTTGTGGATGACTTTGACAGTGATTATTAGCATTTTGAATTTAGTTCATTGGGTGAGTGACCGCCAACAGAGGGATTGGCAGAGAGGGGTAGCAGACACTGAGCGATTTGTAAGGTGGATAAGTCTGGTAGCAGCATTCATGATGGACTGAAGGGGCAGATAGCCTATTTAAAGTTAAGTCAATGAGGAGGGAGTTGCAGTAGTCAAGGCGAGAGATAACCAGGGAAAGAATCAGGAGCTTTGTAGTTTCATTGGTTAGAAAGGAACGTAGTTTGGAGATGTTGCGGAGGTTGAGGTGGCAAGCTTTGGAAAGGGATTGGATGTGGGGCCAAAAGGAGAGTTCAGAATCCAGGATAACATCTAGGAATTTTCGGCCAACAAACACGAACGTAGTGACATACTACATGTTTTTTCAGCTCTTTAGCGCCACCCTTTGGGCTCCTTCTGCTAATTTCGTGTTAGTAGAAGTTTGGTGAGTGTTGATTCGCACTTTTCATTTTGCACTTTTCATTTAGCGCTTTCCAGTTCGGGCTTTTCATTTCGTGCTTTTCAGTTTGTTTCTGAATGGCTGTTCGTCAACCAAACATGTTGAGGAATCGGAGGAGATAACATGTTATTTATTATTGGTCTTGGAGTTATTGCTTTGACCCAAGTCCAGTCCAGGAATAGGAGGAGGAGGATTTCCTGGACCAAAAATGGGTTGCTTTATTTATCGTGACCAATTATGTCATATGCCTTTGTTGCAGGAGCTCCAGGAGAATAATCCGGATGATTTTTGGAATTATCTCCAGATGACGGACCCCTGCTTTCACCAACTCTTTGCATTGGTGACCCCCTATATTAAGAAGCAGGACACATGCATGAGGCTTTTATTTAATCTTTTGGTTGAAAAATTATTTGATTTGGTATATTTTCTATATTTTTCGATGCATAAAATGCACTTTTTGGTTAAGTTTTATTGGCAGATAGCATGTCAAATTTTGTTTGTTTTCTTTTTTTAACCACTTAAGAACCGCCTCCTGCACATTTACGTCGGCAGAATGGCACGGCTGGGCACATCAACGTACAGGTACGTTGCTCTTTAAGTGCCAAGCCGTGGGTTGCGCGACCCGGTCCTGAGCTCTGTGACCGTGGCCGCGGGACCCGTGGACCCGATCGCCACTGGTGTCCCGCAATCAGGTCACAGAGCTGAAGAACGAGAGAGGTGTGTGTAAACAAACCTCTCCCCATGCTTCCTAGTGAGACTGACACTGATTGTCTGTTTCCTATCATCAGAACAGACGATCAGTGATGTTGAACTTAACCCCTCCCCGCCCCCTAGTGGTTAACACCTTCACTGCCAGTGTCATTTACACAGGAATCAGTGCATTTAAATAGCACTGATTGCTGTATAAATGACAATGGTCCCAAAAATGTGTCAAAAATGTCCAATGTGTCTGCCATAATGTCGCAGTCACAATAAAAATCTCTGATTGTCGCCATTACTAGTAAAAAAAAAATATTAATAAAAATGCTCTAAAATATCCCCTATTTTTTAAACGCTATAACTTTTGCGCAAACCAATCAATAATCGCTAATTGTGATTTTTTTTTTTACCAAAAATATGTAGAAGAATACGTATCGGCCTAAACTGAGAAAAAAATATTTTTTTTATATATTTTTTTGGGGATATTTATTATAGCAAAAAGAAAAAAATATTGATTTTTTTTCAAAATTGTCGCTCTATTTTTGTTTATAGCGCAAAAAATAAAAACCACAGAGGTGATCAAATACCACCAAAAGAAAGCTCTATTTGTGGGAAAAAAAGGACGCCAATTTTGTTTGGGAGCCACGTCGAACGACCGCGCAAATGTCAGTTAAAGCGACGCAATGCCGAATCGCAAAAAGGGGCCTGGTCCTTTGGCTGCAAATTGGTCCGGGGCTTAAGTGGTTAATGCACAGTAAAAAAACTGCAGAGAATAATACTTGGCTATGTGTTTTACTTCAAATGACAGTTTGGGAGTAGGCAGTTGCATTTAAAAAAAAATACAATGTAAAATTGACAAGGAACACCAACATAGTTGTATCTTTGATCTTAAAAACTACAGGATAATGGTGTTGTGGTAACTTACCCCAAAAAAAAAAGCATACCGTATATACTCGAGTATAAGCCGAGTTTTTCAGCACATTTTTTTGCGCTGAAAGTGCCCCCCTCGGCTTATACTGGAGTCAAGCACTTTTCTGCAGCAAAAAAAAAAAAAATTTCCGACCCGAATTTGGGGCCCCGTATCTCAGGGCCACTTGGGTCTAGGAATCCCAAATTTGGTGTGCCAACCCAGTTGACCTAGCACTATAACATATCCAAAGATGGGGTTCCTAGCACTAAGTGGCCCCGAGATACAGGGCCCCAAAGTCGGTTCAGAAAATGTCATTCTCTGCTGCAGAAAAGTGCTTGAGATTTTCTGACCCGAATTTGGGGCCCCATATCTCGGGGACACTTGGAGCTAGGAACCCCAAATTTGGCATTCAAACCCAGTTGAACTAGCACTACAACATATCCAAAGATGGGGTTCCTAGCACTAAGTGGCCCCGAGATACAGGGCCCCAAAGTCGGTTCAGAAAATGTCATTCTCTGCTGCAGAAAAGTGCTTGAGATTTTCTGACCCGAATTTGGGGCCCCATATCTCGGGGACACTTGGTGCTAGGAACCCCAAATGTTGTATTCCAACCCAGTGGAATTAGCACTACAACATATCCAAAGATGGGGTTCCTAGCACTAAGTGGCCCCGAGATACAGGGCCCCAAAGTCGGTTCAGAAAATGTCATTCTCTGCTGCAGAAAAGTGCTTGAGATTTTCTGACCCGAATTTGGGGCCCCATATCTCGGGGACACTTGGAGCTAGGAACCCCAAATTTGGCATTCAAACCCAGTTGAACTAGCACTACAACATATCCAAAGATGGGGTTCCTAGCACTAAGTGGCCCCGAGATACAGGGCCCCAAAGTCGGTTCAGAAAATGTCATTCTCTGCTGCAGAAAAGTGCTTGAGATTTTCTGACCCGAATTTGGGGCCCCATATCTCGGGGACACTTGGTGCTAGGAACCCCAAATGTTGTATTCCAACCCAGTGGAATTAGCACTACAACATATCCAAAGATGGGGTTCCTAGCACTAAGTGGCCCCGAGATACAGGGCCCCAAAGTCGGTTCAGAAAATGTCATTCTCTGCTGCAGAAAAGTGCTTGAGATTTTCTGACCCGAATTTGGGGCCCCATATCTCGGGGACACTTGGTGCTAGGAACCCCAAATGTTGTATTCCAACCCAGTGGAATTAGCAATACAACATATCCAAAGATGGGGTTCCTAGCACTAAGTGACCCCGAGATACAGGGCCCCAAATCGGTCAACTGTGTCCATCTGCATGGGCACAGTGAGGCTGCAAATGGGCATCGTTGACCCTCTTTTCCACTTACAGTAGCTGCGCATTTCTCACCCTAGGCTTATACTCGAGTCAATACGTTTTCCCAGTTGTTTGTGGTAAAATTAGGTGCCTCGGCTTATATTCGGGTCGGCCTATACTCGAGTATATACGGTAATAATAATATTCTTGATATCACTAGAAAATAAAAGCTATTTAAAATACGTTTGGCAGAACTCCATCAGTATCACCAGCCAAGTAGCTTCATTATTATCCCATTAAAGAAGAAGAGAATGTGTGCTGCATTTCGAGATTTCATAATTTGCCGCGTTACGAATGTCAATTCTCCATTACGAAAACGCTAGTTTACAAGACCGACCACTTCTAGCTCGTCCTTGCTTCAGAGCATGCGTGTTTGTACTTTGGACTTTTGTCCCACGGACTTCAGTACACACGCTCGGAAAATCCGACAACAGACATTTGTCCACGGAAAGTTTTAAAGCCTGCTATCCAACATTTGTCCGATGGAGCATACAAAGGGTCGGATTTTCCTCCAACAGCCTATCATCACACAATTCCCGTTGGGAAATCCGATTGTGTCTATGAGGCTTATGAGTTCATTGAATGTCCATGTCCAGCATACTGAACTTTCTTTTTTTTATTTTATTTTTTATTTATCATTGGTTATGATGCTCACCCACTTCATCCTGACTGACCTTTACACCCATCCTTTTTCCTTCTATATCATGAACTTTTCCCTAGTTGTGCTTTTTTTAATGCTTCTGGTGATTAAGCCAAATCAAAACAGTTATTTTGCCATTTGTGAGCATCACTTTTGAAAGCAGTGAACTGCAAAACAGTGTACAAATACTAGTAAGTCACATATTTTTTAAATTGGTCATTAAATGTCAAGGAAGCCCCCTGTATCACATTTGTAAAATAACACTTGCATACAAACAATCAAATAATTATTTGAAATGTCAGTTTATAATTAAAAATAAATAAATATATAAAAACCATTATAGTTTAATTTTAAGTAAAATCCAGAGAACTGTGCAGTTATCATTTTGCTCTCTCTGTAAACTCTGCAATAGATAGAAACTGCTTTTTTGCCTAGCAATAACTGGCAACGTGAATATATTAGAACTTGGCCTCATTTCCAAAGAGGGGAAAAAAGAAACCAAAGATACTAGCTAGAGGAAAATGATGTGGGTTTATTTTGTATTTTTTGCTGGGACAGAACATAATAGATTTACATATTATTAAATAAATTGCAATTACAAAAATGACCAGTAAGCATTTTTAGACAAGGTTGGAGGAATTAATTATGTTCTTTCCCTGAAAAACATATTTAGCATTCTGAACATTTGCATTGTTGTCAGAGGTAATACATTTGATTAAGCCCATATAAATTACACTGTATTAACCAGTTTAATGACTCAATCAGCAAGTACCATTGGGCTTATCTTATTTGCTGCATCAATGATCAAACCCTTGCCTAAGTGTAAAGTACAGTAATTTTATGAGAAAGGAAATATTTTATGATTTCAAAGAAGCTTCATTTTCTCCAGTAACAGAAATTTATTTCAGACTGATCTCATTCATTTTCCAGGGAGGTGCTGCCATTAAAGTATATATAATTGCATTCAAAGCATACACAATTAATCTGTGTTGTATTTGTGCTCTTTCATGTCTTCTGGGGCATCTTTCTCTATATCATGCATATAATATGTGCAAAGAATGCTCTGTACCCTGAGTACAGACAGATTGAAAATATATAATTTTCTTGCATCCAACATACTGCCTAGTCTAACCTAAAATTGAGGTTATCTGTTTCACTTCATCACCAGGATATCTCAAACAGCATTTGATAATGGGCAGAATAAGATAATTTATGGTCATTCCAAAGCTTCAATGCGATGAACATAGTTGTAAGGGATTGTAAGGGATTTCCTTTTTTGTTGTTTTAGTTTCAAACCCTTCTTCACCCATTTTTGGGGTATGTGGAGTGGTACTAGCATGGCATTGGACTACACTGCCATAAGGGTTATCAGTCCACATGCCTGGTGTCCTAAGTTGGCAATGCTTTGGACAGCGGCTATATGTCTTTAATTTTCAACGTATTTCTTTAAAAACATTTAAAAAAGGTAAGACGAAACTAAACTTAACCTTTAGTGACTGACAATATGTAAAAACTGTGCTGTGCAGGTACTGTGCGAGGTACATTCTTCAGCTTCAGCTTCACTAATATCTGCTAAAATGCGAAAATAAAATAAAAAAAATACAAATATGGTAAATATGATAGATGCCTATTTTTTTTTTTAAACTTAGTTTATTACATTTTTAAATATTACAAAAAAATAAAAATAAATTCTGTATCATCCAAAAACAAATATATAAATCATATAGTGTCCAGAAACTAAAGAAATTATGAGTATAAACATTTTTTTCAGAATACTTGATATTCCCTTGCTATGCCATTTTTCTTTAAATTGTGATGTAAACTAAAAATTTTATTTTTTATTCTTTACGCTTAATGAGATAAAGTTAACTAACCATGAAAATAAAAAGAAACTATCTATATGGCCTCAAAATTTTGTGTAGAACTCAGTCACCCAAAAAAAAAAACAATATTCTAGACCTCTAAATGGGCTTTGCAGTATTGTAGACACAAATAATCCAAAACCTGCCCCGCTTCTGAAGAGAATTCATGTCTTTTCTAAACCAGAGTCTCTCTGCAGTGGAATTATATCCATCTCTGGCCAGTCAGATAGAACTGATATCCTCTATTCCATTTCTGCGTTAGGTAACTGGAAACATTTTATATATATATATATATATATATATATATATATATATATATATATATATATACTTGTACATCTAGGAAGAAAAGGCTGCATAGCACAAAATGAGTGGCAAGAGACTGAAAATTTACACAAAGATATGTGAAAAGTCCCACTCAATTCATCTGCAAAGGATCATCAGAAATCATTGAAACAAAATATATATCGGTACAAATTAGTTCACTTTTTATTTCTTGGATTTTATTAGCAATATATTGAGTGATTTCATGAGTTAACTGGAATTGCTGTTTAAGAGCTTTACAAGGCTAAATCCAAAAATATGTAGTGTGTGATATTTATAACAGGAATGCAAAGGTTAATGCTCTTTAGCAGGCAAGATTTAGTTTTAAGACACCCTACCTTTAAATATTTAAGATTTAATATGCTAAGTGTCATCAGTGAGGGAGCAGTAATCCTTCTCCAGAGGACCTGAAGATTTATTGTCTTTCTATGAGCACCATTGAGCTGTAAGTCACATACCTATATTTCTGTCCTTTGCCATATTAAACACCAAGTAACTCACGTGCTAATATGTCATAATGCCATTTTCAAGAAAATTCATAGTTCCTCTCAGTACAGGCGCATCCATGCAAATGTAAAATTTCATTAATCCTCTGAGGAAAGAGTCTTGTGAATACTGATAAATTTCTTGAGTTGGAAAAACATTGCCGTGGTAATAAAATGCTGGTATAAAAGTCAATTACCTGTTGTATTTTGTGTGAGTAAACTATTTGAACACCATCATTTCTTGAATTTTACCAAGAGAAGTGGAATAAATAAAAACAAAAAATGAAAAATATTTGACTTGTATCGCTTCTGCTCTAGTACTTCCAGTTTTATAGCACATTAATGTGCAGAAGTGTCAAGCAGAGAGCCATTTTGTATATAAAGATATTTTATGAGTGGTATGTCAAGAGAGCTGCTGCTTTATCGAAGGACTAGATAAAAAAGAATTTAAGTCATTGTAATTGTCATATTTTATGTTATTAAGCCAAAACTGATGTCAAATTAAGAGGATGTAACGTACAGCGCATTGGAGAGCTCACCTTTTACCTTAATATCTAAAAGTGACTTAGCTGAAACAGCTCTGTACGTTTCTGTACACAATAAAGCTGATCAGAGTCATAATTTCTCCAGTTTAAGATTAACCACTTCAGCTCCAGAAGGTTTACCCCCCTTCATGAACATTTTTGTAAATATTTTGTTATATCTTTTCATGTGACAACACTGAAGAAATGACACTTGGCTACAATGTAAAGTAGTGAGTGTACAGCTTGTATAACAGTGTAAATTTGCTGTCACCTCAAAATAACTCAACACATAGCCATTAATGTCTAAACCACTGGCAACAAAAGGGAGTACACCCCTCAGTAAAAATGTCCAAATTGGCCCAATTAGCCTTTTCCCCTCCCCGATGTCATGTGACTCGTTAGTGTTACAAGGTCTCAGGTGTGAATGGGGAGCAGGTGTGTTAAATTTGGTGTTATCACTCTATCACGCTTTCATACTGGTCACTGGAAAGTCAACATGGCACCTCATGGCAAATAACTCTCTGAGGATCTGAAAAAAAGAATTGTTGCTCCACATAAAGATGGCCTAGGCTATAAGAAGATTGCCAATACCTTGAAACTGAGCTGCAACATGGTGGCCACGACCATACAGCGGTGTCTTGTCTACAGTCAAGCATGGTGGTGGGAGTGTCATGGTCTGGGGCTGCATGAGTGCTTCTGGCACTGGGGAGCTACAGTTCATTGAGGGAACCATGAATGCCACATGTACTGTGACATACTGAAGCAGAGCATGATCCCCTCCCTTTGGAGAATGGGTCGCAGGGCAGTATTCCAATACGATAATGACCCCAAACACACCTCAAAGACGACCACTGCCTTGCTAAAGGTGATGGACTAGCCAAGCATGTCTCCAGACCTAAACCCTATTAAAGTATCTGTGGGGCATCCTCAAACGGAAGGTGGAGGAGCGCAAGGTCTCTAACATCAACCAGCTTCATGATGTCCTCATGGAAGAGTGGAAGAGGACTCCAGTGACAACCTGTGAAGCTTTGGTGAACTCCATGTCCAAGAGGGTTAAGGCAGTGCTGGAAAACAATGGTGGCAAACACAAAATATTGACACTTTGAGGCCAAATCGGGACATTTTCACTTAGGGGTGTACTCACTTTTGTTACCAGCCGTTTACACATTAATGGTTGTGTGTTGAGTTATTTTGAGGGGACAGCTAATTTACACTGTTACACTGTTATACAAGCTGTACACTCACTACTTTACAATTAGCAAAGTGTTATTTCTGCAGTGTTGTCACATGAAAAGATATAATAAAATATTTACAAAAATGTGAGGGGTGTACTCACTTTTGTGAGATACTGTGTATATATATATATATATATATATATATATATATATATATATATTTTTTTTTTTTTTTTTTTTTTTTTTTCGTTTAGTTTTTTTCGTTTCCGAAAAAAATTTGTTTATTTTCGTTTCGTTTTTTTAGTTTCCGTTGATTCGTAACGATTCGTACATTCGTAAGTTGTCGGTGTTCGGATTCGTACATTCGTAAGTCATCGGTGTTCGTATTCGTAACGATTCGTACATTCGTAAGAGTTATTTTTTCGTTGTTTCGTTAGTTTTTTCGTTTATTCATTTATTTGAAATTCGGACGCATTCGTATTTATTCGTACATTCGTAACATTCGTAACATTCGTAGATTCGTAATCGGAGCATAATTCATAATTTTATGTAATGTGTATGCTATTTTTACATTTTAATAATTTACGAATCGAAAAAAAAAAGTTACGAATCGAAAAAAAAAAAAGTTACGAATGTACGAATTTTTTTGTTCAATCCATTCGAAGCACGTTAAGCAGCGCCATTGTAAGAGACACGGAAAATTACGAATCGAAAAAAAAAAGTTACGAATGTACAAATTTATTCTTTCAATCTATTCGAAGCACGTTAAGCAGCACCATTGTAAGGGACACGGAAAATTACCAATTCAACAAAAAAAAAAAAGTTACGAATGTACGAATTTTTTCGTTCATTTTCGTTGTTCCTGTTTTTGTTTTTCAGATTTTCCTCATTCGTACATTCGTTGTTTCTAATTCGTTTTTTTTTTTCGTATTTTCGTTGTTTTTCGGATTCGTTCGATTCGAATGATTCGTTAATCGGATTCGTACAATTCGAACGATTCGTTATTCGGATTCGTTCGATTCGAACGATTCGTTCATTCGTACGAAAACGAACGAATGAAAAAAACGGAAAAAAAAAACTAAACGAATTGCACATGTCTATGTAATGGTGGCGATCAGCGGACTGCAATTTTGCAGCAGACAAATCGGACACCTAACTAAGACCTTTGACACTTTTTGGGGACCAGTGACACTAATACCGTGATCAATGCTAAAAAAATATGCACGGTCACTGTACTAATGACACTGGCAGGGAAAGGATTAACATCAGGGGTGATCAATGGGTTAAATGTATGCCTAGGTTGTGCTTTCTCACTGTTGGGGAAGCGCTTTAACTAGGGGAAGGCAAAGATCCATGTTCCTGCTGAGCAGAAACACAGGATATGTGCCTTCCCTTCTGGGAGAACGAAAATCTGTATTTTTTACATAGGCAGATAGATTGTCATTTTGCCTGTGCCCTGTACACTCGGAGGGTGTCGGTGGACCATAGTGCCCGATGTGTATAATCACAGTGGGATCAGTTCGCTGTCAGCGCGCACGCCCCAGACCCTAAAGTGTCAGATCACGTACCAAGTACGTGATCTGGCGCAGAGCAGAGTGCAGAGTGGGTGGTCGTTAACTGGTTAAAAAATAATAATTTTATGAACATGCATACTAAGATTATACCGTTCTTGCATGATTATGTCTGTTGACATGAGCATTGAGAGATCAATTAGACACCCCCAACTCTAGCTTAACCCTTTTGCTGCCAGAGCCATCTTTGCTTTTTTTTGTTTACATGTTTAAAAATCGTTTAAGGCCTGAAAATTACATAAAATCCCAAAAACATTATATATTTTTCTGAAAGCAAACACCCTAGAGAATAAATTAGTGTTAGTTCCATTTTTTTATATCATGTGATATTAGTGCAATGGTTTAGGAAACACAACATTAGAGTAAAAAATACACTAAAGTTAACTTTAGGGCACACAAACGCAATACATTTTTTATTAAGATATAAAAATGAGGTTGCACCGGGTAAATGGATACCCAACTTGTCAAATCTTAAAATTGTGTGCACACGTGAAACAGCAACAAACTTCTGTATCCTATATTTTCCAGATGCTTTAAAAGCCCTTACAGGTCAACAGTTTAGTGTTAACAATGAATAATGGCCCAAGGATGATTGCTCTCACTCTGGGGTGCGTGGCAATACACAACACGTGTAGCACAATCTATGTTTTTGTGCATAAATGCCTCCAATGCATGCATTTACATTCATACATGCGTGTATGGAGGTGGGGGGGGGGGGGCAGATTCTAAGTGCTTGGGCGGAATTTAAATTTTTTACACTTTTTACATATTTTTTTACCTAACTTTTATTATTTATACCATGATGATTTTTTCGGGGACAGGTTCTCTTTAATGACACATCAGGGGTCCCTGATTCTTAGGGTTCTTGGTAAAATTTAATTGATGGTATGACACTATATATATATATATATATATATATATAGTATCTCACAAAAGTGAGTACACCCCTCACATTTTTGTAAAGATTTTATTATATCTTTTCATGTGACAACACTGAAGAAATGATACTTTGCTACAATGTAAAGTAATGAGTGTACAGCTTGTATAACAAAGTAAATTTGGTGTCCCCTCAAAATAACTCAACACACAGCCATTAATGTCTAAACCGCTGGCAACAAAAGTGAGCACACCCCTAAGGGAAAATGGCAAAATTGGGCCCAAAGTGTGTATATTTGTTTTGTGGCCACCATTATTTTCCATCACTGCCTTAAAGTGGTTCTGCACTGACGTTTTTTTTATTTTTTATTATGTCTAAAAATCATGTCTTGCTAACATTATACTCACTTGCAGTGATGATGCTTGTTATCCAGGTCCGTTTTTCCATCTAATCCATAGTTTAAAAAACTCATTCCCGGCTGATGTCATCTTGCTTGTGGGCATTTGAAGCCCACAAGCAGTCACTTCCTTGTTACAAGGAGCGCGTCCGCAAATCCCACCTGAAATCTCGCAAGATTTGCGGCCATCAAGCCGAAATCTCACGAGATTTGCGGCCATCGAGCTGAAATCTCACGGGATTTGCGGATATCGAGCCGAAATCTCGCGAGAGTTGCGGACATCGCCCGAAATCTCGCGAGAGTTGCGGACATCGCCCGAAATCTCGCGAGATTTCGGCTCGATGGCCGCAAATCTCGCAAGATTTTGGCTCGATGGCCGCAAATCTCACGAGATTTCGTCTCGATGGCCGCACTGACTCCTGGGATGAATGACACCAGATCCCAGGAGACAGTGCGGCATGACGAGGATCCCCGCACAGACCCTGTCCACCCCCGCAGAGACAGAGGAAAGACCGGCAGCAATTACAAGGTAAGGAAAAAAAAAACGGCCATTTAGTACTCTTTGCCAGATTTGGAAGGCAATGAGATTTAATAAAAAAAGTGTGTGCAGAACTGCTTTAACCCTCTTAGGCATGGAGTTCACCAGAGCTTCACAGGTTGCCACTGGAGTCCTCTTCCACATTTTCCATGATGACATCACGGAGCTGGTGGATGTTAGAGACCTTGCGCTCCTCCACCTTCCGTTTGAGGATACCCCACATATGCACAATAGGGTTTAAGTCTGGAGACATCATTGGCCAGTCCACCACCTTTACCCTCAGCTTCTTTAGCAAGGCAGTGGTAGTCTTGGAGGTTGCCCAGTCTCCAAAGGGAGGGGATCATGCTCTGCTTCAGTATGTCACAGTACATGTTGGCATTCATGGTTCCCTCAATGAACTGTAGCTCCCCAGTTCCGGCAGCACTCATGCAGCCCCAGACCATGACACTCCCACCACCGTGCTTGACTGTAGGCAAGACACACTTGTCTTTGTACTCCTTACCTGGTTGCTGCCACACACGCTTGACATCATCTGAACCAAATAAGTTTATCTTGGTCTCATCAGACCACAGGATGTGGTTCCAGTAATCCATGTCCTTAGTCTGCTTGTCTTCAGCAAACTATTTGCAGGCTTTCTTGTGCATCATCTTTAGAATTGGCTTCCTTCTGGGATGACAGCCATGCAGACCAATTTGATGCAGTGTGCGGCATATGGTCTGAGCACTGACAGGCTGACCACCCCATCAACCTCTGCAGCAATGCTGGCAGCACTCATACGTCTCCCAAAGACAATCTCTGCATATGGCGCTGAGCATGTGCACTCAACTTCTTTGGTCGACCATGGCAGGGCCTGTTCTGTGTTTAATTATTTTTATTAATACATATTTCACATATACAAAGAACATTCCATATTATTACAAGTTCTTATATATATACAATGCTTTTACATAAATACATAACAAATAAATACACACAAAAAGACCACAATCAACAAGACACGTGAATCCATCTTAATATATTTTTAAAGGAGGTCAAGAGGAGGCCTGTTCTGAGTGGAACCTGTTCTGTTAAACCACTGAATGGTCTTGGCTACCTTGCTGCAGCTCAGTTTCAGGGTCTTGGCAATCTTCTTATAGCCTAGGCCATCTTTATGTAGAGCAACATTTTTTTTTTCAGATCCTCAGAGAGTTCCTTGCCATGAGGTGCCATGTTGAACTTCCAGGAAGTAGTATGAGAGAGGGAGAATGATAACACCAAAATTAACACACCTGCTCCCCATTCACACCAGAGACCTTGTAACACTAACGAGTCACATTACACCGGGGAGGTAAAATGGCTAATTGGGTGTATTTCACTTAGGGGTGTACTCACTTTGTTGCCAGTGGTTTAGACATTAATGGCTGTGTGTTGAGTTATTTTGAGGGGACAGCAAATTGACACTGTAATACAAGCTGTACACTCACTAGTTTACATTGTAGCAACATGTCATTTCTTCAGTGTCGTCACATGAAAAGATTTAATAAAATATTTACAAAAATGTGAAAGGTGTACTCACTTTTGTAAGATACTGTTTATATATATATATATATATATACATACACAGTATCTCACAAAAGTGAGTACACCCCTCACTTTTTTTGTAAAAGTTTTATTATAACTTTTCATGTGACAACACTGAAGAAATTACACTTTGCTACAATATTAAGTAGTGAGTTCACAGCTTGTATAACAGTGTCAATTTTCTGTCCCCTCAAAATAACTCAACACACAGCCAAGTGAGTACACCCCTAAGTGAAAATGTACAAATTGGGCCCAAAGTGTCAAAATTGTGTGTGGCCACCATTATTTTCCAGCACTGCCTTAACCCTCTTGGACATGGAGTTCACCAGAGCTTCACAGGTTGCCACTGGAGTCCTCTTCCACTCCTCCATGATGACATCACGGAGCTGGTGCATGTTAGAGACCTTGTGCTCCTCCACCTTTCGTTTGAGGATGCCCCACAGATGCTCAATAGGGTTTTGGTCTGGAGACATGCTTGGCACCCTGAACTTCAGTATATATACTATACGGACTGCACTATATACTCTGCAGAAAAATTGGACCTTAGGTGTTGGTGGTGCAAGAACACTGTAACCCTTCACAGTTACTCAGGAAAAGGCCCTGCTGTTAAATATTATTTCAAAAATTCTAATTACATGCCCCTGTTAAACAGGGGCAGAAAAATCGGGCCTTTGGTTTTGATGGTTCATCCTTTGATCCCTCTGCGAAGGCAGGATGAGTTCTGCAACTTTACCCTTGTAACGTGGATCAAGAAGGGTTGTCAGCCAGTTATGATCCCTCTCCTTGATACCAAGAATCCTAGGGTCCTTTTGCAGGCTTTGCAGAATCAGGGAGGCCATGCAGCGTAATTTTGCAGAGGCATTTGATTCTGAGTCCTCTGGGTCATTAAGGATCCTATTATCCGTAACTACCTTCTCCCAGCCATGTACAACTCCTTGGGTTTCTGGGGACTGAAAGCCATCCCTTGAAGACTGCAGCGTGTTATCCTCTACATCCATGCTGACACAATCCGCCTCCTCTTCTTCCTGTGTATTTGGTGGCCCTGCAGGAATGCTATCTGGATAAAGGGGGCCTTTAGAGGAAAGGAAGTCCTCCTCTTCCTCCCGCTGTGCCCTGTCCATGATTCCATGAAGCGTGTGCTCTAGCAGGAAGACTAGAGGGACAGTGTCACTGATGCATGCATTGTCGCTGCTCATCCTCCTTGTGGCCTTTTCAAATGGTGACAGGACAGTGCATGCATCCTTGATCAGTAGTAGGGATAAGCATCGGGTGTTCACCCGTTCATCGAAGAGCGAACATTATGGGGCGTTCGCGGAAAATTTGAGCGCAGCGGGACGCCCCATATTGCATTGCGAGATCGCAGTGCATTCCTGTATGATGATTGGCCAAGGCATGCACCTGACCTGCATGCTTTGGCCAATCACAGCGCGCTTTGCTAAGAGATAATTGGCCAAAGGCCACAGGGCTCAAGATTTCAAGTCCTGAGCTACTAGCCAGGCCTCAAGGATTACTCGCCACCAGTGCCCCACCCAACTCCTACCCTGCCCCACCCCTAATTCCGCCCCTAAACACGCCCTCATAAATTATCTCATGAAATGATACTTAAATGTTTTATGTAGAATTAAGTTACAAAAATAAATGAGAAGTGACTGTGCAAAGGGGTCAAACAACCAGGGCCGCATTTGGAACCAAAAGTGAGCTTGGTGGAAAAATAATATAACCCCCTCCACTTAACCCCAATGAGACTGCCAAAGTGATGGTAAGATTGGAAGAAGTTTAAAGGCATCTGCTATGTCTGCTTTGGACAGCCAGGCGCCCTCCCCAACCCTGATTATATGTTGAATGGCCTGATCCACGGATGCATATTTTAAAGAAAACTCTTCTGACGGAAATAAGGAATTTAAGCTAGGGACCATAGAGTAATGAGGGGCGGACAAATCATAAATTAATGGTAGTTTATTAGAAAACCTTTGACCAACCCAAGAGGATTGACCCTCCAAAACCGGAAAGGTGGTGTACAAAATTAACCGATAACAAACCCTTTGCCTAGTTCAGACTAGAGCAGTGCGTCTACTGCCTCCGTATCTGCTGCTGCTGACCTTAAATTGGGACACTCAAATGTGATGGAAGGCAAAGTGATGAACCCCATGTGGAAGCCCCTCGTAAAACCCTCCACCAAAAACATACACAAACTGGAAGATGGGTGAAAGGGTCAAACAAGCCTGTAAATATGCCACGTTGATACGGCTTAGTCAACTGCTCTTGCCTTGTTTCAGGGAACAGGACAATTTCAGGTGGGCCCTGAAACAACTAGAGCATACCTGCAAAACCCGGGACTGACTATAGTTACAAACCCCATGATTGAAATTGTTACAAATCTGAGAAAGTTCAGTGTCCACCCCACTCCACACTGTAACGACCTGATGTTGGGCAAACATGGCAGCAGCTTTGGCAAAAAATTATCAATGGTAATTGTAAAACGCTGTACCCTCAAGCTTATACCCCAATTCCACCACTGCGTACAGATAATGATCCAGCTCCTCCCTCCTTTGGGGGCTTACCGAGCAGACAATATCCCTGAACATGCTGAAAGAGAAGACAACTTCAGGGATAGAGAGCTTACGGTTCAACCTGTGGTCCCTGGTCTGGACTTCTGGAATGAGCCAGCCAGGGAGTTTAGGGTGGAGTGAATTTGTGTAATAGTAACGCTAGTAACGCTATCTGAGCTAGTTGGTAGGTTGACACCGCCGCTAAGGATATTATTCATGCTGACATTTTTAACTTCAATGTAAGTTTTACTTATACCTTTGTAAATAAAAGTTGGCTGATTTACACTATGAGGCTTCTCCCTTTTCATATATGATTCTTGAATACATTTGAAACCTCCACACCTGTGATTATTCGATCTCTGTAATAGGGATCTATCAGATCTGGTAAGAGGCCACCCTCTTTTCTTGTGGATGGAACAGTTTGTCAATTTTCTTTGAACACTGGTAGTCACGGAGTGGAATATATTTATACATTTATATGTCATTTTTCATCAAAGTGTATGGTTTTACTTTTGGACCTGTTTATTAATTTAACGTCCTTTTTTTGCACATTGGAATTTTGAACAATGCACCTATGATTGTATTTTTGGTAATTTAGATCACTTGTGTTAAATTTAAAATCAGATTTTTTTTCATATATATATATATATTTATTTTTTGTTTGCGTACTTAGGAAGAATCATCGATTTATTCACATTTTGGTTAATTTGGCTTATTATCACATCAGCTCACCATTTAAAGGAACATCGTACCATTAGCTATTTCTGTTTACTTTATTCCTTCCAAGATTTGGGTTGCAGCATTTACTCGCCAGACTTGCGCAGAAATATATATTAACTTATAATAATTAATATTTTAAGCAATGTTATGTAAGAGTTCAGTGTTTTTGCAGTATATCTGCACTTTTTAAACTACTATTTTTTGAGTTGTACTTGTCACTGCATCCCTGCTGCCTCTAAATAAACACAAGTATAATTGATCACCTTTATTAAAGATGAGTCTAGCTCTTCGCACCATGCCCTGCAGTCTCTTGGTTCTGTGTTTATATCCAGCTTTGCTGCAAATAAGCTGCACCAGGCCACCATTTCAAGATGTGGTTGGCAGTTCAGTAATATACCGCTCACTTAGGCCAGTGAAAAACAGGCATACATGTTGCAATAATATTCTAAAGTACGCTGAATTTTCAAACTTAAAATCCAAATAGTGAAACAAAAAATGTGCTATATAACAGCAATAAAGTGATAACGTGATAAAATACATACAATATTCCAAATAAAGTGCTTTCATGCAGGATATGATAAAACGTCCATATGGTGAGAAAAAAAAGCAATCAATAAAATCCTTAAACCACTATAAAAATCCTTATAAAAAATATATATATGTGAGAAAAAAGTGCTACAATGTGCTGTGCAATCAATAAAAGTTCAAAAGTGCTCCAATGTAATCCATGCGATCCATGCCATTCAGTGGTTGCTGTGATATCAATCCAATATTAAGGTGCTGCATGTGCACTCAGGTGTTCCCCCCAGGTAGTGGCCGCTCACCTTAGAGCGTGTGACCTTGCTGATTAGGCTTGGTCAATACACGCATTGGAACCTGTAAATGGTTCAGTGGTAAATCCGATTCCTGTGGTGGCCTCACTCTGTGCTTCAATATGGTAATGGAGTGCCTTTTGTGTAATACCAATAGAAAAAGGAGGACTTCATAGTGTAGTATATTAACCGATTCCCGACCACCGCATGTAAATATACGTCGGCAGAATGGCTCGGCTAGGCAAAAGCACGTATATATACGTGCCCTTTAATTGCCTAGCCGTGGGGTCGCGTGCGGGTTACAGAGCTGAAGAACGGGGAGAGGTCTGTGTAAACAAACCTCTCCCCGCGCTTCCTACACTGCCTGTCACTGATCTGCTGTTCCCTGTCATTGGGAACAGCCGATCAGCGACATCAGACGTCAGCCACGCCCCCTACTGTAAAAAAAAAAACAACACGTCACACTAACTCCTCCCCGCCCCCTAGTGGTTAACTCCTTCACTGCCACTGTCATTTACATAGGAATCAGTGCATTTAAATAGCACTGATTTCTGTATAAATGACAATGGTCCCAAAAATGTGTCAAAAATGTCTGATGTGTCCGCCATAATGTCACAGTCACAATAAAAATCGCTGATCGCCGCCATTACTAGTAAAAAAAAAAAATATTAATAATAATGCTATAAAACTATCCCCTATTTTGTAAACGCTATAACTTTTGCGCAAACCAATTAATAATCGCTAATTGCGATTTTTTTTTTTTTTACCAAAAATATGTAGAAGAATACGTATCGGCCTAAACTGAGGAAAAATTTTTTTATTTTTTTTATATTTTTTTGGGGATATTTATTATAGCAAAAAGTAAAAAATATTGCATTTTTTTTCAAAATTGTCGCTCTATTTTTGTTTATAGCGCAAAAAATAAAAACCGCAGGGGCAATTAAATACCACCAAAAGAAAGCTCTATTTGTGGGAAAAAAAGGACGCCAATTTTGTTTGGGAGCCACGTCGCACGACAGCGCAATTGTCAGTTAAAGCGACGCAGTGCCGAATCGCAAAAAGGGGCCTGGTCCTTTGGCTGCAAATTGGTCCGGGGCTGTAGTGGCTAAAACTTTTATTATCAACCCAGTAAAAAATCCTTTGCAGGGTACTCACATTTGCATGGCGCGTCAGAGCGCCACTCTAAAATAGCATAAAAACAAGCTGTAGCAGCTGATATCAGGGTGGTATGCTGATCATCCTTAGTGGGTGCACTGACTAGCGTTCTATCCTGTCCCCTTCCCCTACGCGTGTCGATACAAGGTGTTAATTCATATCTTCCTCAGGGGGTAATTTTCTGAGGAAGATACGAATTAACCCCTTGTATCGACACGTGTAGGGGAAAGGGACAGGACGGAACGCTAGTCAGTGCTACAGCTTGTTTTTTATGCTATTTTAGAGTGGCGCTCTGACGTGCCATGCAAATGTGAGTAACCTGCAAGGGATTTTTTACTTTGTTGATAATAAAAGTTTTAATATACTAAACTATGAAGTCCTCCTTTTTCTATTGGTATTACTGAGGCACAAAAGGGACTGCATTACCATATTGAAGCACAGAGTGAGGCCACCACAGGAATCCGGATTTATCACTGAACCATTTACATGTTCCAATGCGTGTATTGACCAAGCCTAATCAGCAAGGTCACACGCTCTAAGGTGAGCAGCCATTACCTGGGGGTGCACACGCAGCACCTCAATATTGGATTGATATCACAGCAACCACTGAATGGCATGGATTGCATGGATTACATTGGAGCACTTTTGAACTTTTTTTAATGGAAACAGCACATTGTAGCACTTTTTTCTCACATATATATATTTTTTTTATAAGGATTTTTATAGTTTGGTTCACCATTATATTGGTTTAAGGATTTTATTGATTGCTTTTTTTCTCACCATATTGACGTTTTATCATATCCTGCATGAAAGCACTTTATTTGGAATATTGTATGTATTTTAGCATGTTATCACTTTATTGCTGTTATATAGCACATTTTTTGTTTCACTATTTGGATTTTAAGTTTGAAAGCGCAGCGTACTTTAGAATATTGGATGGTCTTTGCATGATTTATGAGACATGTGCAACACTAGCTGCTGATTCAAAATTATAGTGTTATTTGGGAGACCCTATTTTGGGCTTATAGAAAGTGGTGGCTCGCAGAACATTACATTGTTTGTATACATGTTGCAATAGATGGTTACATAAATCTGAGGGCAGAAGTGTTTCGACAATCCAAACCACCTAAGTGATTTCTCCCATGTTATCTATTAGACATGTGCCATTAGATTCGTACGAATCGAAAATTCGTACGAATTTCCATAAATTCGTACATTCGGGAAGATCCGAATTACAAATTGCTATGCTTCCGAATTACGAAATTTTGTTTACGAATTTCGGATCCAAATTCTGTTACAACGGAAGCGTGACTGGTGTTTTGTTGACCAGAGGTTTTCTTCTGCTGCTGAGTGAGGGTCGGAAAAATTACCTTTTTTAATATGGGAGTGGGAGACTTGTACTGGTAGTCAATGGGAGATTGTAATTATGATTATTCGTTATGATGAAGTTAATAAACCCAGGAAGTCAGCACAGCACAGGGATGGTAGGAGCCCCTCATAATAAATTTATCATAAGGAACATTCGTAATGGTTACGAAAAGTTAACAAACCTAAATGTTAAAAACCCAGGAAGTCAGCACAGCACAGGGATGGTGGGAGCCCCTCATAATGATAAATTCATCATAACGAACATTCATAATTGTTTCGAAAAGTTAACGAACCTAACGAAAATTCATATTTCGTACGAATCCAAATTGAATTTCGGACACAAATTATGAAATATGAATTAATTCTAATACGAAACGGAATGAAACTAAACAAATTTATTGACGGCGTACATGTCTATTATCTATATTGTCAAGTTTCTACAACCCACAGGCTAGGTTGACTAGTACTGTTTCCCAAAGCCCACCCAGAGCATACATAATATAAATGAAAAATATATGAAATATAATCTGCACTCTCATGCAATCAATGCAGAAAACATATCAACATGACACCTTTAAACCGTTTTAACATTGACATGTTCAGTTAGGAATAAAATAAGACAAAGACCTTTTGCAGTAATCACAGTCATTTGTCAGTTGTGAGTCAAGAGTCATCATTTTGGTCATGACAATTTCTTGTTAAATGGTTCTTTATTTATTTATTTATTTCTTTATGGTTCTAAAAATATACACATAATGGGCTTTTTTTAAAGAAATACAGTGCAAACAAAATTTACTTACAGAAGCCAATCATCTTTTAGCAGCTTAGGCTGGGTATATTTATAAAGGGTAATTAATGAATGGTTGTCATGGGCTACTACATAACACTGCACTTTGCATAACGTTACAGAAAAAAAGCTTTTTTAACCACCAAGGGCCCATTGGTTTTACTTCCACCTTTACTTGGTAAAGTGTACCATTTATTTCAACTTTAAATTGAAAATCTCCACAAAGCCAAGGTCATTTAACATCAGATGTCATCTGTTATCGATGTTAATGAAGAGGTTTTTTTATCATTACAGTACACTATTCCATCAGCAGTTCTGTCATCATTACAAATACTGTAGACAATGTCAGAAAAACATGAAGGTTACCTCTGAAGCTAAAAAGGAAAATACTTATGAGTTCGGAAAGAAAAGTGCCCTTTGTGAACCTTCCAACTTATATTATACAAGTAAAATAGGAAAACAATGCTCAGGTTGCCCTTTTGTGTTGCTCTAGCTGAATGCTTTCACTGTTTGTAAGCTTTTTCCAAGCCCCAGGCAGACTTTCAGATGGACTGACAGGCTCCATTTCTCTCAGTTTTCCTGTCAGTTCTTCTGTCTCCGAATAATGAAAAATCTCTATTCCTTTCCTCCCATCCACTCAATCTCGGCAAGCAATGTAATTTAAGGTATAATACAAACACATCAGCTGGTTCTTTGTTTGCCCCCAATTGCATAATAACTAGAGAAGGCAAAACAAAGGGCAATGTGAAGTTTTCACCGTGAATAACTTTTCTGTTCCCGTTTAATGGATTTATTTTCTTCTATTTAGCTAATAAACTGGGTCATTATGCCACCAAATTTTTCATTCCCTAACAAGAAATTCAAATCTCTGAGGCTCTCATTTTATTTTAAGCACAATAAGAAGCAGTGAGTAGGTGAAAGAAGTTCTACGTAAATATATGTGACTAAGCCTATCAAATTCAGATAAACCCTTGCTGACCTTTTCTAATTTAAATGTATGTGGCCTAGTTTGTTGTCAATGAATGTAAATCTTTACACCAATTAGAGCTATCTACACATCTAATAAGACAGATTTCTAAGTAGCAGCTTCGAATAAATCAAAGGAGTTTTATAGAAAAAAAAAGCCTTTAAGGTAAGTGTAATATACAGTTTCTCATAACTCCAACATTTGTCCTTGGCATGTTCAGCAATATGACTTCAAAGAAAGACAATAAAAGGCTTCAAGAATTTCATTAAAATTTTAGCACAGGAAAAAGCTTTGTAAGGCAAGCATCATTAGAACATGATGCATTCATTAAAAAGATTTAAAAATCATTGTTGTTTAGAGGGAGAAAGGACACTGACAGTCCAAGTTGATTGATTTCTTACAACTTTTACTTTAAATCACAATAACTTCTATTTTGGTCTCTCAGCTTATTAGATATGAATGAGTAAATCTGCCAGTAAATTCAGTCTGGACAAGACAAGAGGTTCATAATTGGGGTTCATCAAGGGTGTATTTTACTAAAGGAGTAGAGGCTGTTTACTCAATAAAGGGAATATTTACTTTGCAAAATGTACACTAAATTAGCTTAGTAAATAAAGTTAAGCTGTATTCACTTTGAATACCCAATCCCAAATATACCTGCAGAGGAAATCAATAAAACAGTATTGTTGCTTGCCCATGATTGGGTGATTGATGTGAACACATCTTCACCTTATTCATTAATCATGAACATACACTTTACAAAGTGAACATGTTTTAATTATATTAGTAAGTCAACCCCAATGTGCAGTAAGCCATTAATGGGCTGTGCTTATATCCCCTATATTGTCACGAAATAGAATGTTTACATCAGTACCCTAGAATTTCAGGGTTAGACAAGAGGTTCATAAAAAGGGTTCATCAAAGGGGTGTATTTACCAAATGTGTAAAGTTTGTTCACTCAATAAAGTGAGCGTTTACTTTGCAAAGTGTGCACTCTTAGTAAATAAGGTAAAGCTGTGTTCACGTTGAATACCCAATCATCTGCAGAGGAAATTATATAGTAAATTCCCCATATTGTCACAAAACAGAAATTTATGACAGAATCTTCAAGTTTACATGAGTATCCTAGTATTTCAGGGTTAGACAAAAGGTTTATAAACAACTTCTCACACTGGAAAGTTTGGATACCTGACATACTAATACAGATGTATAGTCAGTCCTAATAGCAGAATGTGTAAAAAGGTAATCAAGACTGCAAAATTTGAAAACGAACATCACTCAAAAGAGAGTAGGACACACTCCAAAGAATTCTTCAAATATATTAACAGTAAAAAAGGTCAAGTCTGAGCATGTAGGCCTTTTGCTAGATCATTTTGAGTTGGTTACTGGGGACATAAAGTAGGCAAACTTCAGCTCTGTGTATACAAAAGAAAATGGAAAAGCTCAAGTCCTTAAAGTGATTGTAAAGTCAAATTTTTTTGCAATAAAAATAAAAAACATGTTATACTTACCTTCTGTGTGCAGTGGATTTGTACAGGGCAGCCTGGATCCTTCTTTTCTCAGGTCCCTCTTCTGTTGTCCTTGCCCTTCCCTCCTGTCGAGTGCCCCCACAGCAAGCAGCTTGCTACGGGAGCACCGAGCCGAGTCACAGCTCCCTGTATCCATTCAGACCTCGAGCTGCGGCCTGGCCCTCTCTCTCCTTATTGTCTGACTGACTTTGATTAACAGCAGCAGGAGCTAATGGTGCTGCTGCTGTGTCTCAGCCAATCAGGAGGGAGAGACTCAGACGGCCGAGACATTCATGGACATCGCTGGACAGAGATGTAGCTCAAGTAAGTATTAGGGGGTGCTGGGGCGACTGCTGCACACAGAAGGCTTCTTAACTTAATACATGGAATGCATTAAGATAAAATACCTTCTGACTTTACAACTCCTTTAATGGGGATAGTATTGGCATAGCCTTAAATGTTACACATTGGCTTAAAATTAACATGGTCCAGAAACATTAAGGCTGGGTTCACATATATGTCAATTGGATGTGAGTTTCCCTGCATCCAATTCCCATGACAGGAGAGTCTGACCGGCTCTCAATGGAGCCGGTTCACACAGGTCCGTGGTGGCCGTCGTCCACATTCAAAAAGGGTCCTGTGTGTGTTTGGGTCAGATTCAGGTGTGAATTAAGGCACAAAATGTGGAACTGAATAGCACCTGCACCAGTGAACAGACACACACTGGACCCCAGGCACAAAACCGCAGCCGTATATATGTGAACCTGGTCTTAGACAAAATAAAGGTGAATAAAGCACCTGGACCAGATGACTTCCAGCCAAGGGACCTCAAAGAGTGGAGCTATCTAAGCCATTTTTTCTAATTTTTAGAGACACTTTATTGAATGGCATAGTACCACTGGATTGGCATAAGGCCAATGTGGTGCCTATGTTTAAAAAGGGATCAAAGTCTTTACCAAGTAACTACATACTGGTTAGTTTACGGTAATTTCTATAGTTGGGAAGATACTAGAGAGTTTAATGAAAGCACACATAGAAGAGTGTTTCCTAGAAACAAATATTTTAAGCAACAGTCAGCCTGGATTTACAAAATATTTGTCAAACAAATCAGATTTTTTTTGAGGACGTAAGTAAAACCTTAGAGACAGGAGTGGCCGAGGACATAGTATACTTGGATTTTGCTAAAGCATTTGACACAGTTCCCCAGACAAGACTAATGTGTAAATTAAAGTCTACAGGTTTGGAAAATTCAGTTTGTAAATGGATAGACAACTGGCTAAAAGTGATTGATGATTCATACTCTCGTATCGGTGCCCCCGTAAGGGCTGCTAATAGACTCTGTACCAAACTGATTACCTTGACTCTACAAATCCTCCCTTACCTCTGACACCCTGGGTTCCATTATGTCACCAGCTGTAGTAGTAACTAGAGACTCACACAATATTAAAGAAACAGTTCAAATATGTTTACTGTAGTATCAAAACACACAATACATTTGTCAATAATGGAAACACTCCTGTATACACCACCCTTTATCTCTAGCTTATCTAGTAAACACAATATATTGGTGTAAAGTTCCCTTAATTGTGAATGAACACAAATATTAACTCAATACAGGGACCTACGTGAACAGGTTAACAGCAGAGTAGACACCTGGCACAATATCATATGTGTCAGATCCCTCCAGTCTGCCTCCTCAACTCACAGGCCAATAATCTTGCACAATATTAAAAACAGTATAAACAATATTATATTCAATAGGATGGCTCCCTTTAGCAGTTCAATGCAATTTAAGCAGATGAGGAGAGAAAACTATAAAAAGGTGAGAAAGGTTTAAGTTGTAAATAAAGTAATCCAAAAAGTCAAGGTGTAGCAAAGTTAGCATAGCTGTGATTTATCCTGATAGTAGTATAACTTCCTTCTTTTTATAATCCTAAAGATGTCATCTGATATGGCTACTGAAATCGGTAATGTGTACTGAGCATAGGCATCTACTGGCTGTGTCCGTTATAATAGAGGGTTTAACTTCCGTGGGACTACAAGTACCACCAGCTAAACTGTGTGGGTGTTGTTTAACAGCAGTGTCCTTAACTATAACAAGGGCTATGCCCGCTCACCACTCCAAATCTCAGATGAATTAGATAAAGGTGCAGATGATGAGAAGACTCCAGCCGAAACTCTCTCTCTTTGCTCTGGAAATGGCGGCCGCCATGCCACGCTGCAGCTCACTGGAATCTGAATTGCAGGTGCCTCTGGATGACCTGAAACACCCGCCAGTCCACTGCAATGAAGAAGCGATGCTGTCCGCAGAGATCCCTCTGGGTATAACTGTCCGGCTCTCCGCTGTGTAGGCCACAAATCATCAGCAAACTCCCAGTCACACAGACCTCCTGCTGGCAGAGTCAAAACGGTGTCCAGAGAGTCTGATCTAGGCCGCACCAGCCCTTTTTATATCCTCTCCCAGCAGTCTGTTCTGTGCACTCAGCATTCTGTTCCTTGTAGTTCAGATCAGTCCTGCTGGCAGAGTCACTTCAGCATTCTGAACTACACGTCTACGTCCTCACACAGGAAGAGAAGAAATTCACACATAGAGTCCAGCAAACACTAACAACACATAAAATGTCTCTAACTTATAAGCATAATAGCTGACCTTGGCTACACTCTTAAAGCGTAACTCCACTTTTGTTGAGAAAAAAACATTCCCCTCTGGGTGATCAATGTACAATGCAAGGATTATAACAAACTTTGTTGCAGATTCTTACCTTTTGTTATTCTGAAGAAATCCATGTGTGTTTCTCTGTGCTTTTGTTCTGAGTAGGTCTAATGCCCCGTACACACGGTCGGAAATTCCGACCACAAAATCCGTTGGATTTTTTCCAACACGCTTGTTGCATAAGAACAAACATATTACAGCGCACACATGCAAAACTGAAATTTACCTCCAGCAAGGCTATTTAAAAGCACCTAGACATACATTTTCAAAAAACATTATCAAAAAAATATGGGGATTTGGTCACACCATATTGCTATATGGTGCTTAAGCCCACTTACTGCGACAAAGTACCCCATGATTAGTGGGTCCTACACTATCCATAGATCGGGAGATACTGCTTCTCTGAACCAAGGGAGATATACTCCTCTATATGGGAGAACATGAGGTCTCCACCCAATGATACAGGTGGTCACTAATTGAGGTACTTACTGAGTGGGGTGCTCCACTCAAAAGGATTTGGTCAAAATCCATACAATAGACAAAAAAGATATTTGGGGGGCACACCCTAAAGAATGCATTAAGATGGTGCTGCCATAAGACCATACAACAGAACAAACATATTACAGCGCACACATGCAAAACTGACATTTACCTCCAGCAAGGCTATTTAAAAGCACCTAGACAGACATTTTCAAAAAACATTATCAAAAAAATATGGGGATTTGGTCACACCATATTGCTATATGGTGCTTAAGCCCACTTACTGCGACAAAGTACCCCAAGAAATCCATGTGTGTTTCGCTGTGTTTTTGTTCTGAGTAGGTCTAATGCCCCGTACACACAGTCGGATTTTCTCCAACGGATTTTGTCCGACACGCTTGTTGCATACACACGGTCGGACAAAGTTGTCGGAAAATCCGATCATTCTGAACGTGGTGACATTCGTTGCATACGACAGAACTACGTAGAGGCTATTAGCCAATAACTTTGGTCTCGTAATTTGATCTGAGCATGCGTGGCACTTTGTCCGTCGGAATTCTCTACACACGATCGGAAAAGGCCGATCGGATTTTGTTGTCGGAAAATTTGAGAGCAGGATCTCAAATTTTTTCCGTCGGAAATTCAAACGGAAAAAGTCTGATGGAGCCCAAACACGGCCGGATTTTCTGACAACATGGTCCGATCGGACATTTTCCGTCGGATTTTCCGACCGTGTGTATGGGGCATAATGGGAGTGGTTTCATAAATAACTGTCAGGTGTGGAGCTACAGGGCACTAATGAGGAAATCTGCTGGGCCTGCATCCCTTTAAACTGGTTCCTATTGAAACTAGCTCTTTAAAAATGACATTTTTGTTGTAAGGAATGTCTGAAATCTGACTTGTATCTTAGGCAGACTTCTGGGAAAATTGGTGAGCCAATCACACAAGCAGAACATGATGTTTCTGTGTACAGAAAATTCCAGGTAGCCATATTGAAATGTATTCTCCAAAAATGACATTGCAGATTGAAAAGGAAAGGTAATTTTTAATAGCATTCAACTACAAAATGATTAGTGTCGCAATCATATGCGCTATATTATTTTTTCTTTATTTGCAATTTTTTCCCCCACAAAAGTGGAGTTACCCTTTAATGGTCTAAGGTTATTAGTGGTATACACCAAGGTTAAGCATTGAGACTCTTACTTTTTAACATATTTATAAATATAGGTGTGCGCAGCCTATTGCATAAAGGTGTGCACCCTAAAGCCTAAACACATGTGCGTGTCTACATATACAGTGCCTTGAAAAAGTATTTATACCCCTTGACATTTTTCACATTTTTTCATATTACAACCAAAAATGTAAATGTATTTTATTGGAATTTTATGATAGACCAACACAAAGTGGCACATAATTGTCAAGTGGTAGGAAAATGTTAAATGGTTTTAAATTTTTTTTTACAAATAAACATGTGAAAAGTGTGGTGTGCATTTGTATTCAGCCCCCCTGAGTCAATACTTTGTAGAACCACCTTTCGCTGCATATACAGCTGCAAGTCTTTTTGGGGATGTCTCTACTAGCTTGGATGGAAAGTGTCTGTGAACAACAATTTTCCAGTCTTGTCACAGATTCTCAATTGGATTTAGGTCTGGACTTGACTGGGCCATTCTAACACATAAATATGCTTTAATCTAAACCAGGGGTACTGAATTAAAATTCAAGGAGGTCCAGTCGCCAAAATTTTCATTGGGCCGAGGTCCGAATCTCAAGTCTGTGCTATGACTCAGAAAGATTGTAGTCACTGTATGTCTATCAAAACATGAGAAATGTACAATTTCCTTAGAATTTCAACAATATTTATTGGCAAGTTTCAGTTACAACATTAAATTAGAATAGATTTACATTTGGTCTTGTCTTTGTATGGAAAACAAACAACTATTTTTAACTAAAACAATATGGAAACAAATCAATAACTCTTTAAAAAAAACATAAAAAGCACATCCATGTTTCAAAATAAAATAAATAAGCACCTTCTGACTTAAACAACTAAAGGTGTCAATTTGAAAAAGTGCACACATTTATTTTACCACCCAAAAACCTTCCCCGTCTAGTGAGAAAAATGGGCTTTTGATTGTCCTGCCAGTAGTTTGAATCTTGGCTTAAATTTAGTTACTGCCATTCTCATGCACATATGTAGGTGCTCATTGGTGAGCCTGGAACGATACTTCATTTTAATAATGTCCATAGTGGAGAAAGCTGGCTCACAGCTGTACGTAGATCCAAACATGGTCAAGGTGTGTGGTGCACCCTTGATTAGACAAGGAAAATCAGTTTCAGGCACAGTCTGTAGCCAGAAGTTAGCAGGATCAGTTCCTCCAAAGTGCTCTCTTAGTGCAACACTTGTTTGCAGGTCAATCATTTTTGTCTGTAGAGATCCCTCATGTGCCCACTTGAAGGTCTGCATCATCTCCTTTGAAAACACTCTGACATCTTTATTGAGGAATGGATTGTGGATGAATAGGAGAATCTGCTGTCCAAGACTGAAGCTATTAAACATTTTACAGAAGATTCCAATTAGTTTATTTAGGAAGTCAACAAAAGGAGAAAGATCTCTCTTTCCTTGAATCTGTTCTTTCATCTTTGTGAAATGCAAGCACTCTCCTTGCAGATCTTCCTTAAACAAATCGAGTTTTCTCTGGAAGAAACGGACAGCAGTCATCAAATCAGTTTAGCCAGTTTAGCGCCATATAGTTCTGTGCGTCACTGTACGTTTGGCGCATTATATTGCAGTATATTATATTGTATCTGTGGAGTGTGTCTGTGTAGTGTACTCAAATTAAAGGGCACCAAACACCTCTTTACATTGATTAAAATGCATCTACGTACAGATTTCAACTTCTCCTTTACATTTGCTTATAAGCACCGCCCCCTCCCTCCCAATAATGTCTGGGAGAACAACAAGGAGAGGCAGACGTTCCCTTGGCACTGTAAGGGGGCCAGCAGCAAATGTGTCCACAGGCAAAGGTGGATGTGGTGGTCAGTCCTCAGGCAGGGCATAATTTCCTCTGTTTAGTGAGTTTTCCCCTGCTATCCAGCCACAGCAGGCAGAGGAGGTGGTGGACTGGCTTACTAAACCTTCCTCACCCTCATCATCCTCTGTCACACAAGCACAGGCAAGTGTGCAGTCCCCTGCAGTTGCCAGATTGGATAAACTGGCCTCCTTGTCCACATCTATTCCTGCCATAGCCCTAACATCAGCCATTGAGGAGTCAGCTAAGTTATTTGACCACAGCGTCAGCCACTTGCGACTTCATGATGCCCAGCAATTACTGGATTCAGATGCTGGTTCTGAGGTTGAGGATGACAGGAACATGAGCCTAGAGAGAGGGAGGAACTCTGGTAGACAAATTGGCATTTATGTTCCCCAAGCTGCAGCGTATTGCCAAGTTGTCTCCAGTGGTAATGATGAAGATGGAGGAGAAGGAGATGATGATGATGAGGTCACTGATGCGACTTGGGTGCCAGATAGAGCAGAGGAGGAAACTGAAGGTGAGCCGGCACAACCCCAAGGAGGCCACATCAAGAAAGAGTAGAGAGCAGCCACCCTATTCCATCACATTCTGCAGCTGTTATCTCCCAGCCCACTCCCCAAAGCTCAGCTGTCTGGGCCTTTTTCAGCACACCTGCAGCAGATCGCACTGTTGCTATCTGCAAAATTTGTCTCAAGCACATCAAACGTGACAAAAACACCAACCATATGCATATCATTGCAATTTTTTTTGCCTTCATCAAGAGCACCTCTATAGGGTTATGATGGGAAGGCACCTGTCTGACAGGTGCATATCATTACAATTTTTTACAGCAAGGCAAATTCTTGCTTACATCAAGAGTGCCTCTATAGGTTTATGGTGGGAAGGAGCCACCAACACCCAAAGACCAATTTTGCTGCCTCTGTTTGACAGGTGCATATCATTACAATTTTTTACAGCCAGGCAAATTACTACTTTTTCTTTATTGATCCATGTCCCCTAGGGCAGGACCCGGACCCCTATAACCATTGTATGCCTAATTACTTGCATTTAAGCCTTCAAAATAGATAGAGCTTCTGCCAGGAACTGAGGTACCTTTCGGGAGGATCTTCCCATTAACAGGGCAGGAGCTTGAAACCCTAAAAGCCTACATTGATGAAAACCTACAGAAAGGTTTCATCCGCCCATCAACCTCCCCAGCCGGGGCTGGAATTTTCTTTGTCGAGAAAAAGGACCACTCCCTACGGCCCTGTATCGATTATAGGGAGTTGAATAAAATAACAATCAAGAATCGCTACCCCTTGCCCCTTGTGCCTGAGCTCTTCCAAAGGTTGGGATCTGCCGTCATCTTCACCAAATTGGATCTTCGCGGGGCCTACAACTTGATCCGTATCTGAGAGGGTGACGAATGGAAAACGGCCTTTCGTACCCGATTTGGGCACTTTGAATATTTGGTCATGCCCTTCGGACTGTGCAACGCACCGGCTACATTTCAACACTTTGTTAATGATATCTTCCGTGATCTCCTGGACCTGTACGTCATAGTGTACCTGGACGACATCTTAATCATCTTCTGCCTCAGTCAGCGATCACCGCAGGCACGTTCGGAAAGTCATAACCCAGCTCAGGCAACATGGGCTCTACGCCAAATTGGAGAAATGTGAATTCGAGCTTCAGTGCATTCAATTCCTCGGCCTAATCATCTCTGTCAACGGCATTAAAATGGACCCCCAGAAGGTGTCCGCCATCCTGGATTGGCCCGCTCCCTCCGATAAGAAAGGGGTCCAACGCTTCATTGGCTTCGCCAATTTTTATCGAAAATTCATTAGGGGCTTCTCTACTATAGTTGCACCCATCACCGAGCTGACCAAGCAGGGAAGCCGATTATGCTGGACCCCTAAGGCACAATCCGCCTTTGAAAAACTCAAGGGACTTTTCACCTCGGCCACTATCCTAAAACACCCGGATCCTGCCCTGCCCTGCCCTTCATCCTTGAGGTGGACGCTTTGGAAATCGCGGTAGGAGCCATGCTCTCCCAGCGGCAGGGCCCCAAGTCCCTTCTCTTCCCGGTGGCCTTCTTCTCACGCAAACTCTCCACAGCGGAGAAAAATTATGATGTCGGAGATCGGGAACTTCTGGCCATCAAGGCCGCCTTAGAAGAGTGGCGTTATCTGCTGGAGGGGGCTGCACACCCCATCCTTGTTTACACTGACCACAAGAATCTTGAGTATCTGAGAACGGCAAAAAGATTGAGACCACGGCAGGCAAGGTGGGCCCTCTTTTTCTCTAGATTCTAGTTTCACATTACCTATAGACCTGGTTCTAAAAACACCAAAGCGGACGCCCTTTCCCGCATGTTTCTTGATTCTGAGAGATCCTTACCACCAGACACCATTCTCCCTGCTGGCAATTTCCTGTTACTCCAAGGGGATCTCCTATCCCGGTTAAGGCAAGCTTCGGTAGGATGGTCCCCATCCACTGAAAACGAGGTGAGGGCACAAGATGGCCTATTCTGGCACAAAGACAGAATTGTGGTCCCTGAAGGTCTAAGGATGGCAGTTTTGGAGCTTTGCCATGACCACAAACTAGCCGGACATTTTGGCACTCTAAAGATGGCAGAACTGCTTCAGTGTACCTTCTGGTGGCCCCAACTGGTAAATGATTGCAAGAGGTACGTGGAGTCCTGCACCACCTGTGCCAGGAGCAAGAATAGCCGGGTGAAAGCTTGGGGTCTACTGAAACCCTTACCCGTCCCAGAGAGACCCTGGAAGATGATATCGATGGATTTCATCGTAGAGCTTCCCCAATCGGAAGGATTCTCATCCATCTTCGTTGCGGTCGACAGGCTGTCCAAGATGGCTCACTTTTTACCAATGAAAGGGACACCTTCGGCCAAGGAAACTGCACAGGTCTTTGTCCGGGAGATAGTAAGGTTGCATGGGGTCCCATCAAGCATAGTCTCGGATCGTGGTGTTCAATTCACCTCCAGGTTCTGGAAGGCTCTCTGCGATTCCTTGGAGATCGAGTTGGCCTTCTCCTCTGCCTACCACCCCCAGACAAATGGGCAGACAGAGAGAACTAATCAGACTTTGGAGCAATACCTCCGCTGCTTCTCAACTTTCTCACAGGATGACTGGGCCTCTCTACTACCCATTGCTGAGTTTGCCTATAACAACTCCTTACACTCTGCCATCAAGCAAATGCCATTTTTTGCCAACTATGGCTTCCACCCGTCCTTTTTGCTCGGTTCCTTACCTGAATGTTCCATTCCTGCAGTCTCTGAAACTATGGACTTCTTCCTTGCAAACAATAAACTACTACAGGAAACCATGGCTAAAACCCAGGAGTACAACAAAAGGATGTTTGACAGAAAGAAGCGGGGTGAACTTGTCCTGGAACCTGGCAACCAGGTTTGGTTGTCTACGGCTAACCTGAAATTGGCGTGCCCCTCAAAGAAATTGGGTCCCAAATTCACGGGTCCCTTCTCTGTTAAAAGAAAAATTAACGAGGTGACTTATGAGCTCAATCTACCCGGTGCGATGAAAATCCCTGTCTTCCATGTATCTCTGCTGAAGCCCGTTAATCCCAACCCCTTTACTGGCCGAAACACTGGCCCCCCTGAACCAGTAATCATCGACAATGTGGAAGAATTTGAAGTGGAAGCAATCCTAGATTGCAGGAAAAGGCACAATCAATGGAGGGGATACGGACCAGAGGATAATTCTTGGGAACCCGAAGGCAATTTGCATGCCAAAGAGCTGTTGGAGGCTTTTAAAAGGTTTGCACGCCAATAGACTGGCCCAGATGGGCATCCGGAGGCTGCCCTTGAGGAGGGGGCACTGTCATGGATCTTCCCATAGTCGACCCAGCGATGGGCACCCTGTTGAGCGCCGCTGTGCGCATGCCCGAGCCTGCGCCCGTGGGCGCGTTAAGGTGCGCGCTCACGACGGTGCACGTGCGCGCGCGGCGTTTGGCACCAACCGGCCTACTTAGCATCCTCATGCACTGTGCTCAGTGCTGTCCGATCTTCAGCTCCCAGTACCCCCGCACCCGTTGCCTTACCTGAGTCTCCTGATTGCCCTCCTGATTGCCCTCCTGACTACCCGGCTTGCCCTTGGATTATCCTGTCTTCTGCCTGTACCCGACCTCGGCTTGTCTTTGACCCTGCACCTGCCTGCTCCTTTGTACCACGTTTCCCGCCTGCTGCCTACCTTGCTTGTGACCCGGACTCTGTACCTGCCTGCCCCTTTGTACCACGTTGCCCGCCTGCTGCCAACCCTGCTAGTGACCCGGACTGTGAACTTGCCTGCTCCCCAGTATAGTGCCAGTGTGTGGACTTGTTGTTCAGCTCCTGCCCTGCATCCGCTGCCAGTCACCAGCTGCCTAGCAGACGCCACCTCAGCAGCACCGGAGCCGTTGGACCTCTTCACCTGCACTCACCCGCCAGGCTCTCATACCAGCTTGTGCTCCCGTGCCTCCTGTCTATACTACCAGGGGCCGTGAATCAGGCGCGTAAGGGAGACCTTCCCCTGCTATATCGGGCTCACCTGTCAGGTACGTGAGCGTGACGTGTGTTTTGTTTCGTAGTGACGCTTCACATTGCTACTTTTTTTTAACGCCACGGTTGCACAACAAATGAGACAAACTGGTTTTAAACTTCCTATAGGAAGAAGGAACATCATTTGGTTTGTCCATTCATATTTGAAGACTCGATTTTCAGCTTCTACCTTCCTTTTCTTGGCACAAGCCATGCTCTCTGTCGCTTTTGCTACGGTTTCCTCCACACACTTTGGTAATACTCTGTAAATGTAAATGTCCCCATCAGTGTTCCCCCTTACATCATTTGCCCCTATTAGAGTAATTTATTACATTGGGTGGCCCATCAGACTACCCCCAAAAATCAGTTGCCAACGGCAGAGTACTTTCTTACATCAGGTATTCTTGTCAGAGTGCCCACTTACATCAGGTATTCTTGTCAGAGTGCCCACTTACATCAGGTTTCTGCAATGGAATGCCCCCTTACAGCTGGTGTCTCCCATCAGCGTGCCTCCTTATATCATTTTTCGCCATCAGAGTGCCCCATTATATAATGTTCCCCCATCACAGTGCCCCCTTACATAGGGTTTCCTCATCAGAGTGCCCCATTACATTAGGTGTCACCATAAGTGTACCTACTTACATCAGGTGTCCCCACCACATCAGGTGTGCCCATCAGAGTGCAATCTAAATTAGGTGTATTCATCAGAGTGCCCCTTTACATCAGTTGTCCCCATCACAGTGCCCTCTTACATCAAGTGTCCCCATCACAGTGCTCCTTTACAACAGGTGTCCCAATCACAGCGCTCCTTTACATCAGGTGTCCCCATCACAGCGCTCCTTCAAATCAGGTGTCCCCATCACAGTGCGCCTTTACATCAGGTGTCCCATCACAGTGCTTCTTTACATCAGGTGTCCACATCACAGTGCTCCTTTACATCAGGTGTCCCCATCACAGTGCCCCCTTATATAAGGTTCTCCCATCACAGTGCCTCCTTACATCAGGTGTCCCTACCACATCAGGTGTCCCCATCACAGTGCTCCTTTACATCAGGTGTCCCCATCACAGTGCTCCTTTACTTCAGTGTCCCCATCACAGCGCTCCTTTACATCAGTGTCCCTATCACAGCGCTCCTTTACATCAGTGTCCCTATCACAGCGCTCCTTTACATCAGTGTCCCCATCACAGCGCTCCTTTAAAATCAGGCGTCCCCATCACAGTGCCCCCTTACATCAGGTGTCCCATCACAGTGCCCCTTTACATCAGGTGTCCCATCACAGTGCTCCTTTAAATCAGGTGTGCCCATCACAGTGCTTCTTTAAATCAGGTGCCCCATCACAGTGCCCCTTTACATAAGGTTTCCTTATAACAGTGCCCCTTTACATCAGGTGTCCCCATCACAGTTCCCCTTTAGATCAGGTGTCCCCATCACAGTGCCCTTTTACATCAGGTCTCCCCATCACAGTGCTCCTTTAAATCAGGTGTCCCTATCACAGTGCCCCTTTACATCAGGTGTCCTCATCACAGCGCTTCTTTAAATCAGGTGTCCCCATCACAGCGCCCCTTTACATCAAGTATCCCCATCACAGTGCCCCTTTACATCAGGCATTCCCATCAGAGTGCCCCCTTACAACAGATGTCCCCATCAGAGTCCCCCTTAACATAAAATGTGCCCATCAGCATGCCCCTTAACATTAAATGTGCCCATCACAGTGCCCCTTTAAATCAGGTTTCCCCATCACAATGCTCCTTTAAATCAGGTGTCCCCATCAGAGTGCCCCTTTACATAAGGTGTCCTTATAACAGTGCCCCTTTACATCAGGTGTCCCCATCACAGTGCTCCTTTAAATTGTGTGTCCCCATCACAGTGCCCCTTTACATCAGGTGTCCCCCATCTCAGTGCCCCTTTACATCAGGTGTCCCCATCACAGTGCTTCTTTAAATCAGGTGTCCCCATCACAGTGCCCTTTTACATCAGGTGTCCCCATCACAATGAGCCTTTTAATTGGGTGTCCCTATCACAGTGCGCCTTTACATCGGGTGTCCCCATCACAGTGCCCCTTTACATCAGGTGTCACCATCACAGTGCCTCTTTACATCAGGTGTCCTAATCACAGTGCTCCTTTAAATCAGGTATCCCCACCACAGCACTCCTTTACATCAGGTGTCCCCATCACAGTGCTCTTTTACATCAGGTGTCCCCATCACAGCGCTCCTTTACATCAGATGTCCCCATCACAGCACTCCTTTACATCAGGTGTCCCCATCACAGTGCCCCTTTACATCAGGCATTCCCGTCAGTGTGCCCAATTACATCAGATGTCACCATCAGAGTCCCCCTTAACATTAAATGTGCCCATCAGTGTTCCCCTTAACATAAAATGTGCCCATCAGGGTGCCCCTTAACATAAAATAAGGGGCACCCTAATGGGCATTGTTTTGTTTCGTAGTGACGCTTCACATTGCTACTTTTTTTTAACGCCACGGTTGCACAACAAATGAGACAAACTGGTTTTAAACTTCCCATAGGAAGAAGGAACATATATTGGTTTGTCCATTCATATTTGAAGACTCGGTTTTCAGCTTCTACCTTCCTTTTCTTGGCACAAGCCATGCTCTCTGTCTCTTTTGCTAAGGTTTCCTCCACACACTTTGGTAATACTCTGTAAATGTAAATGTCCCCATCAGTGTTCCCCCTTACATCATTTGCCCCTATTAGAGTAATTTATTAAATTGGGTGGCCCATCAGACTAAAATGTAAAATGTTTCCATCAGTGTTGCTCTTAAAATAAAATATGCCCATCAGAGTGCCCCTTAACATAAAATATGCCCATCAGAGTGCCCTTTAACATAACATTTGCCCATCAGCGTGCCCCTTAACATAAAATAGGGGTCACGCTGATGGGCACCTTTTATGTTAAGGGGCACTCTGATGGGCAAATTTTATTTTAAGGGGCATGCTGATGGGTATATTTTTAATGTGCAAACCGATGGGCATATTTTGTTAAGGGGCATGCTGATGGGCACATTTTATGTTAAGGGGAACTTTGCATGTCATCTTAAAATACATTGTTTTCTATGAAGGCCATTCACATCGATGTGGTGCGATTTTGATCCGGTTAAAAAAGTGGTCCTGTGCGAGTTTAGTGCGGGTTCGGTGCAAATTTAATCTCCAGCTATGCCCAGTCCCCTCAAGCCCTCGTTCACACCAGTGCGATTTGTCATGCGATTTGACAGTTCCAAAACGCATGACAAGTTGCACCCCATTGTCGGCAATGGGACTGCTCAAATTACTGTGACTCATGTCGCAACGACTTTGAAAAAGGTTCCTGGACTACTTTTTTCAATTTCTTTGCGACTTGCATAGACTTCTGTTAAACGAAGTTGTAAGCTGCAATGAAATCGAAGGTGAAAATCGCACTGATCTGTGGCTTTGAAATCACGCTGAAGTAGCGTGATTTCAAAGCCTCACCAGTGTGCACCAGGGCTCAAGGATTATATTTTGCAAGTGATGTGCTAAAACTTGCAATTTTTAAATCCTTATATTTTTATTTTGTGATTTTAGCATACTGTTAAGTGCTGAGGAATCTGTTGGTGCTACATAAATAACAAGTAATATGACTGCAACTACATAAGCAGTGAATGTGCAAGGTTCCTGGTCCTGTTGTATAAGGACAGATAAAAAATAAATTAATAGAAATTTTGCTTTTGTTTTTTCTATACACAGCACACAGGTACATATACACTAAATTAGGATAATAAAGTATGTACATGTATATGAAGGTTTAGAGGTATTTTAGTACATGTGTGTTTGTCTCTTAATCCTGTAAATTCTGTAAACAAAGCTGTAGGGAGTTGTTTATCTACAAGTTACCTAGTTTAAAGCGATAGTAAAGTCTTTACGAAAAAAATTAAAAGTTTCCACCTGCAAGGCAATATCATAATGTGCTAGTATGCATCAAATTCTAGCACATTATGAACGGCTTATCTTAAAACTAAGCCCTTCAGCAGAGCGCTGTCAATGCTGGAGATGCTTCCATCTTCACCCGGTGTTCCTTCCGGGTTTTGGGACTCTGGCTGATTGGCCGTGCCACGATGACGTCACTTCCGTGCATGCGCTTGGGAGTAGTGGCCGTGGCACACAGCTCTGAAGGAACGTCACAGGTATGCCGTTCCTTCAGAGAGCATGGTCGGTGATGTCACTGGCTGCTGCTCGCTAGAATATCTCCTAAACAGTTTTATTCCTTTTACCTGCAAGTAAGCTTTATTATAGCTGTACATAAAAATATAAAAAAAGAGCCTACTTTCACTTTAAGTTGAAAAACTATGTAGTTATAGCACATGGGATGTTGTGCAGAGTATTGCGAGAATGTGCTGGAAGCTTCTTGTTTGCAGAAATACCAGAACATATCTTTTCATGGAACAGGAAGCAGGAACACAAACAAGTACACACAGAGGAAAAACAGTACTTCCTACCATTACATCATATCATAGATACATACTATAATACTGCAGTGCCACCTGCTGGTATAGACAGATATAATGCATATGTATGGTTCACAGTATATAAAGCTACTATGCTATCGTTCTTCCAAAACCCCTTCTCAACGGGATGTGCTTTGTCAAATTACATGCAGCTTCTTCTGTATATAACTATGATGTTCCTTCAACAAAGGCTTGGTGAGTGCATCAGCAGTCATCTCCTCTGACGGGTAGTATTGAATGTCAATAACACCTTGCTCTTGATTGTCCCTCAGTAGGTGATACTTGACGTTGATATGTTTGGTCCTAAGATTGACCCTTTCTGATTGTGTAAGCTTTATACATCCCTGGTTGTCTTCAAAAATGGGAGACGGTTTTGACATGTCTATCCCGATTTCCACAAAAAGTTGACAAATCTCTATCGCTTCTTGACATGTGTATGCTGCTGCAATGTAATCTATGTTTCAGTTGAAGATAGAGTGACAGTTGCTTGCTTTCAACTAGACCAACGTATGGTTCCTTCTCCATACTGGAAGATGAATCCACTTGTGGATTTACGGTCTGTGCAGTCACCAGCCCAATCAGCATCCACATATACGACCAGTTTTTGGATTTGATGTTGTTGGTAGCCGTAACTTCATCTGAATTGTTCCTTTGAGTTACTGCATCACTTTTTTTATTGCGTTCTAGTCACGTTGACAGGGAGCTGAGATGTTCCTGCATAGTATGCCCACTGCTGCAGCTATGTCTGGTCTTGTCACAGTGGCAACATATAGCAGCTTACTGATTGCTCTGCGATATGTGTCATTGTTGGGTAGCATGTTTTTTGCTTCATTGCTCTTTAGCCTGGTTCCATAGGAGTTTTAATTTGCCTTTGCATCTTACATATGGAATTGTTCCAAGATTTCAGAGATTTTCCGAGATTGGCTGAGACAATAACTTCCATTTTCTTCTCTCTCTATTTGGATTCCCAGATAGTAGCTAATGTTCCCTAGCTCTTTGATTTCAAAATGTTCATTCAGCTTGTGAACTATCTGATTATAATCCCCTTCCTGTTCAAAACAGGTTATAATGTCATCAACATAAATAAGGATGTACAGTATCTCACAAAAGTGAGTACACCCCTCACATTTTTTGTAAATATTTTATTATATATTTTAATGTGACAACACTGAAGAAATGACACTTTGCTACAATGTAAAGTAGTGAGTGTACAGCTTGTATAACAGTGTAAATGTTCTGTCCCTTCAAAATAACTCAACACACACCCATTAATGTCTAAACCGCTGGCAACAAAACTGAGTACACCCCCTAAGTGAAAATGTTCAAATTGGGCCCAATAAGGCATTTTCCCTCCCCGTTGTCATGTGACTTGTTAGTGTTACAAGGTCTCAGGTGTGAATGGGGAGCAGGTGTGTTAAATTTTATGTTATCACTCTTACTTTCTCATACTAGTCACTGGAATTTCAACATGGCACCCCGTGACAAAGAACTCTCTGAGGATCTGAAAAAAAGAATTGTTGCTCTACATAAAGATGGCATAGGCTATAAGAAGATTGCCAAGACCCTGAAACTGAGCTGCAGCATGGTGGCCAAGTACATACAGTGGTTTACCAGGACAGGTTCCACTCAGAACAGGCCTCATCATGGTCGACCAAAGAAGTTGAGTTGAGTGCACATGCTCAGCGTCATATCCAATGGTTGTCTTTGGAAAATAGACTTGTGTGTGCTGCCAGCATTGCTGCATCAAATTGGTCTGCATGGCTGTCGTCCCACAAGGAAGCCTCTTCTAAAGATGATGCACAAGAAAGCCTGCAACAGTTTGCTGAAGACAAGCAGACTAAGGACATGGATTTCTGGAACCATGTCCTGTGGTCTAATGAGACCAAGATAAACTTATTTGGTTCAGATGATGTCAAGCGTGTGTAGCGGCAACCAGGTGAGGAGTACAAGTGTGTCTTGCCTACAGTCAAGCACGGTGGTGGGAGTCTGATGGTGTGGGGCTGCATGAGTGCTGCCAGGACTGGGGATCTACAGTTCACTGAGGGAACCATGAATGCCAACATGTACTGTGACATACTGAAGCAGAGCATGATCCCCTTCCTTCGGAGACTGGGCCGCAGGGCAGTATTCCAACATGACAACGACCCCAAACACAGCTCCAAGATGACCACTGCCTTGCTAAAGAAGCTGAGGGTAAAGGTGATGGACTGGCCAAGCATGTCTCCAGACCTAAACCCTATTGAGCATCTGTTGGGCATTCTCAAAAGGAAGGTGGAGGAGCACAAGGTCTCTAACATCCACCAGTTCCGTGATGTCACCATGGAGAAGTGTAAGAGGTCTCCAGTGGCAACCTGCGAAGCTCTGGTGAACTCCATGTCCAAGATGGTTAAGGCGGTGCTGGAAAATAATGGTAGCCACACAAATTATTGACAATGTGGGCCCAATTTGGACATTTTCACTTAGGGGGTGTACTCACTTTTGTTGCCAGCGGTTTAGACATAATCAAACATGTTGTTTGATTACTACGATATCCCATATATGAATGTAAATATATGCACTATATCATTTTGTATTTCTTTCTGTTCTGTATTGTTCTTTTATGTGAAAATTAAAATCTTGAACTAGAAATCCTTTTTATATCTTAAACATTGAATGTATTTTCAGATTTAAGAAAAAATTTAGAATTAAAAACACACATACAATAGATGAATATAGCATACAAATCTGCTCTATTAACTTGAAAATGTTGTACTAATCCAATATTTAGCAGGACAGAGTGCAAAAGGTCTTTTAGTTGAGATCAGCAAGGGAAAGCTTCAACAACTGCATAGCAGAAAATAGTAGCTGGCTGATGTGCAAAAACAAATTGTTTAATTATAAAATGCTACCCACTGTGGAAATAGCATACAGAGGCCTCTGACTCCATTAGGATTTTTTTCCCGAAAATGTAATATATAAATTATTGTAAACTGAAACATTACATTTGAGAATGTAAATCTTGGGGGAAAAAAAATACTAAAATTTAAAAACTCTGTTGTGTACCACAGTTTGCTCTAATAATGCAGTAATGCAGTACATATTTTGCCTATTAAGATCTTTTTTTTTTCTAGTATTGAAAAAAGTATGTGCAGTTTTCTGAAAGATACATTATTTATTTTTTAAAGAAATCATTATTCACAAATGAGTAAATAGAAATCACTATTAGCCGCTTCCCATCCAGCAAAGTACTGGTATGTTGCTGGATAGAAAGGGTACAATCTTGGTCACCGCTGCAGCTGCAGCCGGCAGCCGTCAAGTCACTCCCAAGTAAAAGAAATCCTGGGGGGGGCGTGGCCGGAGGCGGAAGAGGATAGACGCACCTTTGTGGAGCTCCGCTGGGCCTTCTGATAATCCACAGCCATCCGTTGCAGGGATTTTCTTGGGAAAACTGCAGGACACCCATCCTTACTACCGGGCTCACCCGGTGCAGATAGACACCTATATCGGGTGCCTAGGACGGATCTGCACCCTGTATTCCGGCCCGCGGCCGCCGCCATCTTGCGGCCTACACGAACCCCTCGGCCTCCGCAGCCAAGTGCAGCGCTCTGCAGGACCTCTCTGGGCTCACCTCCATCAGCCTCCCCAGCCAGGGGGAACCGCACACGGACTGAGAAACGAGCGCTGGAGAAGGATTGGAGCCCCAAAGCTACAGGTGAGCGACGGCGGCCATCTTGCTACACCCCAGGCCCTCTTGTCCTCACCCCTCGTCCCTCCTGCCCCAGGCCCCGTATGTGGACACTACCTGGGGGGAACAAAGCACATCCAGAGCGGCAGTAGGCTTCTGGTCCCCAGAGGGAGAGCTGTGACCCAGGCGGAACGCCGCCCCTCCACCCGGCGGTCGTTTTAGGACAGGCCGCGGCTTCGGCCTACCTGGCGGCCATCTTACCACTCCCAGAGTCCGGGCCTATCCACAATCACACAGCCTCCTCTGTCACACAAGCGGCCTTACAGAGACAGACCTGCCGCCCACTGAGCCCCCAGGGACTTACATTACCACCTGGCCTACACACAGTGGATCGGCGGCCATCTTGCTCCACCCGCGGCCTACACCTGCTCCCTCCTGGCTCCTCTCCACTCACTGAATACCTCAGGAACCCCCCAGAGACACTTTACCTGCCCGGGGGCCCAGTGGTATCACTTTCACGCCGCACAGGTGAGCCCCTCGAGGTCTAGCAGAGACACGGCGGCCATCTTGGTACACCTCAGCAGACACCAGAGGCCTCCGTCCCCCTCAATGCTCGAACTAGGGGGCGCGACCTGGACATGGCGGAATGAGGTCGCATAGTGCCTGAGCGCCCACTCCCGGACCCGGTAAACAAAGTCGCTATGCCAGCGGAACAGCTAACTATCACTCTGCCATGAGCTACCGCAAGAAGGGAAAGTTCAAGGGTACTGCTAAACTAATCCCGGCTTCCCAGATCGACAAATTCCTCAAGGAAAAACCTAGAACGCCACCGGAGGCCCGACCTGAACAGCCACGTGGGGAGGCCCTACCCGCTATCCTCCCAGTCAACATGGCGTCCCCGCAACCATCAGGCTCGCAGCCTCTGACTGGCCTCCCAGTGTTACTGAACCCAACCCCGCTAAGCCAGGGGGGGTCCGGTACCCCCTCACAACACATGGGGGACGATGCGGACATACGGGCGCTACTGCGGGCCCTGCCTACGAAGGCCGACATGGAAGCCTTACCCACCAAGGCTGATATGGAAGCACTAGTCCAGCGGGTCGAAGAGCAGCACAGACGAGACCTCCAGGAGATTAGGTCCGAAGTGCAGGACATAGATGAGAGGCTAACAAGAGAGGAGGCTACGGTTGGATCCCTGGAGGCTCGGGTCTCGCAGTTGGAGAGAGAACAACAGAGGCACCAGGAACAACTGGCGGAGGTACAACTGCATGCAGAGGACCTCGAGAACCGCAGCCGCCGCCAGAACCTGAGATTCCGGGGTATACCAGAAGCGACAGGGGCGGAAAACCTAGCGGAGACGGTCCGGGCCATTGCCCACAAGCTACTGGCACAAGACTGCCCGGCACTCTTGGAGTTTGATAGGGTGCATAGGACACTAGGCCCACGGCCCGCGGAGGTGGACCGTCCCCGAGATGTCCTGTGCAAGCTTCACCGCTACAGCCACAAGGAGATGATTCTACAAGCAGCCAGGCTCAAGGGACCGGTGGACTTTGATGGGGCACAAATATCGGTCTACCCGGATGTTTCCCGCTCCACACTGATCAGGAGAGCAATGCTAAAACCGTTGCTGGAGCGCCTCAGCAGAGCAGGATTGACATACAGATGGGGATTTCCCCTACAACTTACCATCCGGAAAGGAACTGACTCCTTCACCCTACGGCGGCACGCAGAGATGCCCGACCTCTTCAGGTTCCTGGAAATGGAGCCGTTCCCGCTGCGGGACTGGTTGAGTCCCCTATCATACAGAGATCCGCGCCCGCCAAACCAAGGGAACAACAGAGGCCTCCCGCGCAGATCCTCGAGAAGACGACAGAGGGAACCCACTCCGATCGGGAGGGGGGACCCAGAGCAGTAAGCCGAACAGAGAAGACACGCAAGTGTTGGGCCCGGGCCTTTTTGTTTTGTTCTCATCAAGACTGAAGGTGTGTGTGCCAAGCTAGAACCCTACTGGGGAGTGTTTCCTCTCCATGTTGCCCAGCCGGACAGACGTCCCCCTCTCCAGGTGTTGTACCACCCCCCTGCTGGTTGTTTTCTCCTGTTCCGGCCCTCACCTTCCCTTCCCGGGGCCACTTTGTGCAGGGAACACCCCCCCCATAGACAACAGGCAGAGCCCCCGGGCCCCCGCACCATCAATATCTACCCCGGGAAAGCAGACCAGAGTCCAAGACAGCCTTAGGAGCCCCGTAGCAGGAGAACAGACCTGTAACCGTTGGCTTCAACGAACTGCTCAGGGGTGCTTCAGCTTTACCAGGGGTCCTCTGCATTCATGTTGGGGCATGTGAGGGAGGGGGGTGGGGGGTACCGGACGGGATTGTAATGTATAAAATGTCTATGTTTGAGCATCCGGGACCGGTCTCCTCTGGGAGTGGTACGGGGGAACCGGAGGAGTACATCGTTTTGAGGCTCCTATCCTCCCGCGGGCCTTTAGATCACACTCCCCCTCGGAAAAGCACTCCGGAGGGGAGTGTCGGAAGGTATACTGGAGGAGCCCGGTTCTGGAGGGGGAGGAGGGGGGTGCACGGGTATCGCTTGCCGGGTCTTGCTTGGTAGCACTACTGTAGTATTGATTGTGCCTGAAGCCCACACTGTCACCTGTGTCGGCACTAATTTGAGAGGGATGTCCGTCCGTGACCGGCTCCCCCCCCCCCTAACAGAGAACTTTAACAGATAGCTACTGAACCCACCCAGAGTTTTGGCTGGGAGGGCGGGGGGGGGGGAGTGGGGTACGGGCGGACATCTCAGAATTCACAGCGGTAAAAGATGTACACTGATATGGTACAGGGCTGTTTTGCTGATGACATGTTTAGTTTTTATTTTTATTTCTATAGTTATATGCTTTGTTGAACGGGTCTGGGAGGGGTGCTTCGGCCTCCGAAGTGTCCGGCCACCCTCCCACATAGATAGTCACCCCGCTGGGGCTCTGCTGGTGAGAGCCCTAAGGGCGAAGAGAGACTTGGTCTCACTAACGCGGATAGCGTTCTAGGATAAGGGACTGCTCTATTGCGGTCCCCTCTAATTTCCTTTCTACTTCCTTCCCACCTGTATCCTCTCTCTTTTCCGTTCCCCTTCGTCCTTTCCCCCTCGCACCTCCCCCCTATCGGTGCCCCCCCTTCCCTGGCTGGCCCCACCCTCCTCTCCCTTCCCCCCCCCCCCCCCCCCCTCTCACCCTCCCTGATTTCCCAGGGACCTGATATCCCTCCTCCAGCTCGTCGCAGGCCATGGGTACCACAAACACCCTCAGATTAATGTCCATAAATACTAACGGCCTGAACACTCCCGAGAAACGTTCGATGGTCCTTTCCAACCTGAAACATTCAAAAGCGCACGTGTGCTTCCTCCAAGAAACCCACTTTAGAGCCGACAAAGTGCCAAAATTACAAGACCGCTACTTCCCAATAGTCTACCATGGCTGCTCCTCTGAATCCAAGTCGAAGGGGGTTAGCATTCTGATCAGAGCCACGACACCGTGGAAGCTGCGGGATCAGTGGGAGGATGGGAAAGGTAGAGCCCTGTTTGTCAAGGGGACGTTAGGTGACAGGGTGGTTACGTTGGTTAATCTTTACCTCCCCAACACAGGACAGTTGGGTTTCCTGGAGCCGACGCTGTCCAAACTACAGGAATTTGCTGAGGGGGAGGTGATCTTAGGGGGCGACCTGAACGTAACGCTAGATCCCTGCCTAGACTCATCCAGACAGGCATCACAGATCTCTTACCCGGCCCTTAAACGCCTAAAAAGAAACCTCTACTCATTCCACTTGGTGGATGTGTGGAGAGTGTTGAATCCCACCCGAAGGGATTACTCCTTTTACTCCCACCCACATGACTCCTACACCAGAATCGATCTAATCATGCTACCCCAATCCCTGCTATCCAAGGTCCATTCAGCCTCCATAGGATCCATTACGTTCTCGGACCACGCACCGGTCTTCGTTGACATTGACATTCTGGAAGCGGGTCACAGGCAGTGGCAATGGAAGCTCAACGAATCCCTACTCCAGACCCCAGAGGTAGTAGAAGAAATCTCAAGGGAGTTGAGGAATTTCTTTAACTCCAATGTTGACACAGGCAGCACGCCACTGATGGTGTGGGAGGCACATAAGTGTACAATTAGAGGGACCCTTATAAGAATTGGTACTAGAATTAAGAGGGCCAGGGCCAAACAGACAGTGGACCTCCTGGACAGGATCAGGTCAGTGGAAACCCGGCACAAACAGACACTAGCTGTACAGGCCTTGCATGAACTGACGGGTCTGAGGAACCAACTGAAAGAGCTAGCTATGTTCGGAGCTAAGGCGGTCATAGCAAAATGTAGACGCACCTTCTACGAACATAGTAATAAATGCGGTAAGCTGTTAGCGAGGGCTCTGAGGTCCCAAAGATCGCAAGCCTTCATTCCAGAGCTAAGGAAGGAAGGGGGAGCAAAGGCCCACACCACAGAAGAGATTGCAGACCAGTTCTGCAAATACTACTCCTCCTTATACAACTTACCTCGTAAACAGTCAGAAAGAGGGAAATCCTTGGAAAGGGAAGCTATAAAATCCTATATTCAAAAATCAGGGCTCCCACAGCTCCCAGAAGAGGCCTTAGGTACTCTAGAAGAACCACTCTCGGGGGATGAGATCACGTTAGCCATAGCTGGTATGCAAACGGGTAAAGCCCCCGGGCCTGACGGATACTCGCTGGGGTACTACAAAACCTTTAGCGCCATTCTGATGCCCCATTTCCTTGCAGCATACAACGAGGCGGGGGAGGGGGGCACACCACCTGAGGACACACTTAGGGCCTTTATTACAGTCATTCCCAAAGAAGGAAAAGACCCCCTTCTCTGCCAGAACTACAGGCCAATCTCCCTACTCAACGTGGATCTGAAGATCTTCACGAAGGCATTATCAATGCGGCTGTCTGAATGGATCCCAGCTATAGTCCACTCGGACCAGGTGGGGTTCGTGGCTTCTAGGGAGGCTAGAGATAACACCGCTAAGGCACTAAATCTCATTCATGCGGCTAAATCAAGGGGTACCCCATTAGTGTTGCTCTCAACCGACGCCGAGAAGGCGTTCGATAGGGTCCACTGGCCTTTCATTATGGAAACCCTCCGCCATATTGGACTGGGACAGAGAATGCTGACCTGGATTCAGGCCATCTATTCCAGACCGTCGGCCAGGGTAAAGGTTAATGGACAGTTATCTCCCGCCTTTGGCATCACTAATGGTACAAGACAGGGGTGTCCTCTTTCCCCTTTAATTTTCATCCTGTCTTTAGAACCCTTCTTACTCACGGTTAGGAACAATCCCGACATAACCGGCATCGACCTGGGGGAATCATTGTCGCCAAAGATAGCTGCATTTGCAGACGACCTGCTTTTCTTTTTGACTAATCCCCTTATCTCGGTGCCCAACCTAATGGCGGAACTGGAGCTATATGGAAGATTGTCCTTTTTTAAGGTCAACTTCCAGAAATCAGAGGCCTTAAATGTCTCGGTACCCAACCCTACATACACCCTACTACAAGCAGACTTCCCTTTCAAGTGGGCTAACACCCACATTAAGTACCTGGGGATAAACTTACCTAACAAAATTGAGAACGTTTTCCCTCCCCCCCCCCCCCCCCCCCACTTCCCTCCCACCCCTTTCCCCCCTTCCCTTTCCCATCCCCCTTCCCCCCCTCCCCCCTTTATCTCCCCCCTCCCCCCCCCCCTTTCCCCTTTCCACCCCCCCCTCTCCCCTTTCCCTTCCCCTACCCCCCCTATTTCCCTCCCCCCTCCATCCCCCTCCCTCCCTTTCCCCCCCTTTTCCCCTTTCCCCCTTCCCCTTCCCTACCCCCCTTCCCTCCCCCCTTCCCTCCCACCCCCCCCCTTCACTTCCCTTTTCCTCCACCCCCCCCCCTTCCTTCCTTCAAATCCCCCCCTTCCCCCCCCCATCCCCCCTTCCACTTTCCTTACCCTTCCCTTCCCCGCTTCCCCTCCCATTTCCTTCCTATTTTTCCACTCCCTTTCCCTTTCCCATTTCCCTTCCCTTCCCCCCCCCTTCCCCTAAATTTTTCCCTTCCCCAACCACTTTCCTAATCCTACCCCCCTCCCCCAATCCCCTCCCTTCCCTTCCCCTCCATTCCTTCCCTTCCCTTTCCCTCCCCCATTTCCCCTCCCCTTTCTTCCTACCTTTTCCCCCCTACCTCCCTTTCCCGTCCCTTTCCATCTATTTCCCTTTTTTTCCCCCCTCAATTTCCCCCCCCTCCTGCGGAATATTACTAGGGACCTGCAGAAATGGAACACTGGTTTATTCTCATGGTTCGGAAGGTGTAGCATAATAAAAATGAATGTCATGCCTCGTATATTATACTACCTTCAGGCCCTACCAATTAAGATACCGAGCACTTTCCTGAGGGCACTTAATCGATCACTCGTCAGATTCGTCTGGGTAGGCAAACCACCGAGACTGGCCCAGTCCATTCTAAGATTACCAAAAGTGCTAGGGGGCATAGCCTTCCCAGATGTGTCCAGATACCACATAGCCTGTCACTTGACCAGGATCATTGATTGGTGTCGCCATGGGACACTCAAGCAATGGGTCCAAATAGAGCAGCGCATCACGGGAGTGGACCTGCGGGGCTTGCCTTGGTGCCGGAGGGGCTACGCGGAGCAGGTAACTAAGCATCCCACGGTGGGAGAGACTTGGAGAGTAGCCCAGAAGGCCACTGGGCAATTGTTGGGGATACCCCTACCTTCCCCATTGACCCCAGTAGTGGGGAACCCGGACTTTAAACCGGGCATGGAAGACCCTAGGTTCCATGACCTATGGATGTACGGAAAACACCAACTAAGACACTTCATTAGAGAGGGACGATGGATGACTAGAACTGAAATATTAGAAGACCCTCTTCTGGGCAGCCTTCCCTTCTGGCAAAAGGTCCAATTGTCACATTTTATCAGGACACAGCCTCACCCGAGGCCATTCATGAGAAAGCTAACCCCATTCGAGCAGCTATGCTCGGACCAGGAGCCCATAAGACACACAATCTCACTGACATACCAGGCATTGAATATCCCACCCCCTGACTTTAAGCTGCCATTTATAGAAAAATGGGAACGAGACCTGGGGTTGGAACTCACAGAGAAACAAGTAGAGAGGATCCTCCTCTTCACGATCAAAACATCAGTGAGTGCTAACCAGCAAGAGTCAGGGTACAAAGTCCTCACGCGCTGGTACTATAACCCAGTGCGATTACACAAAATGTTCCCTCAGAGCTCGGACCGATGCTGGAGATGTGGAGAGGAGGCGGGTAGCCTGCTCCACATCTTCTGGTCCTGCAGACTCCTGACCCCGTTTTGGACGGAAGTCCACCGAATCTTGCAGAAATTTGTGGATAGAGACTTGCCCATGACTGCAGGCTTCTTTCTAATACATCACCACGAGATCCCAGGTAAGGTCTATAGGAAATCCATCATCCCCTCTCTGGTCACGGCAGCAAAAAGTTGTATTCCCCTAATGTGGAAACAGACAGAGCCCCCAGGAGTAGCAATGTGGTTGAAAAAAGTAGCGGACATCCATAGGATGGAGGACCTGGTGGCATCTGACAAAGGCCTCAGAGAACAATATCTCAAAAAATGGTACTACTGGCTTGAATTCTATTTCTCGGAGGAGTACGCGAGATTGACGACTTGAGCGTTGGGGTATGTTGAACCCCGGACTCAGCAAGACGACCGAGCTGGGGGGAGCTGGAGGACGGACTATCCCCCCTTCCCTCCCCCCCCACCCCCCTGTCCACCCCCTATTTGTTGATCCCTTTCCTCTTATCACCCGGCCTTCCCCTGTTCCTGTACCTTCCCCCCACTCTTCTTTCTTTCCCCTCTTCTCTTATAAAGAAAAGTAAGTCGACTCATGGGTAGACTTCTGATTAAAAAATGTGAACAGAACTAACCAATGCTTTAGAACACCACAGCGGAGGGGGCGGGGGGTTACCTGCCCTCCCCCTCATTCAGATGGATATCGAGGAACACTCGACCCAAGTTCCAGTGGTTCATAACTATCTAACAACTCTCAAGTCGAGGGATAAAAATGTTGAAGTTAACAGATGGTTGATGTCCTTTGTTTTAAAGATTGTATTTGTATGTTAACTGATTATCTCACAAATAAAGAATTTATAAAGAAATCCTGGATTACTTTTACAGGTGGAGGAAGGGAGTCCCCCCCCCTCCTGTGAACCACCAACGCCTTTACAGGGCTCTCTTTACAGGTCTCTCTTGAGCGATCGGGAGCCCGCTAAGGATGCGACCAGGGGCATCTGGTTCCTAGGACACAATAAGAGGAACTAATTATCGGGCAGTGAAGCAGCTGATCAGACCAAGATGTGTCTGATCAGGTGCACTGGAGGCCAGAGGCGAGATCTGGGGTTTAATAGACCCTAGATCTTTCCATAAAGAGGATCTATCATGGTCCATGCTTTCACAAGGGATGTTGTTCATTCCTTGGGATAGCAATAAAGTTGATTTAAATACATTAAGAAGACAGTGTCATTTTTTAAAACAAAATAAATAATAACATTTACAAAGAAATGTTAAGTGCCCTGTCCCCCTGTGCTCGTGTACAAATGCGAATGCGCATGTCGGTCCCACACGCATATGTAAAAGGTATCGCACCACACACAAAGAGGTATCGCCGCAAACGTCAGAGTGAGAGCAATAATTCTATCACCAGATCTTCTGTGTAACTCTAAACTGATAACCTGCAAAGGCTTTTAAAATGTCGAGTATGCATATTTTTAGGTACCGTAGTTTGCAATTTTAAAGCGTGACATTTTGGCATCATTTACTCAGCGTAAAATCATACTTTATACTTTAAAAAACCTTGATTATTATATTGTGTTTCTATTGATTAAAATTAATTAAAATGGATTTTCCCCAAAAAATTACGCTTGAAAAAACGCTGCACAAATATCAAGTGACATAAAAATATGCAACACTCACCATTTTATTTTCTAGGGCCTTTGCTTAAAACTATATGTAGCTGTCACACTTTACTAAGTGTGCGCTATCAGTGCAAATTTAGTTTTTCTCAGAACTATAATGCAGTTCTGGGGGTTAATTGTACAGTATTTACTTTGGCATCAGTCTGGCTGGGCTGTACTAAGATTCCGTCTGGTCATAGGTGCAGTGAGGCACCTATGACAGGCCAAGAACCAGGCTTGGTTGGACGTGTTTAGTACCAATCTTTCCCGGAGCCAATCAGTGGGCGTGTCTGGCCCCGCTGCGTGGTCTGGGAAGGGGTATTTAAGGTGCTGAAGTCACGTGTTCGGCTGCATTTGATTCCTGGTTCCGGTCCGGGGCAGCCCCGCAAGGGGTCCCGGGCTCCAGCATGGTCATTCCGACCAGCCTCAGAGGCCCTCATGGTCTGGGGCAGGGATCCGTCTGTTCCCGAGTCTCGAAACTGGCTAGTTGAGGCCCAGTAACTGAAGGAGGATTCAAAGGCGTCCCGGTGTGCTCTCGGTATTCGAGGGACACGGCAACTCATACAAGTGACCAGGGGAGGACTCTTCGGAGGAGGGCCAACAAGCTGGCTGGGAACCATAAATGTCAACATTTACTGTGATTTACTGAAGCAGTACAAGATCCCCTTCCTTTCGGAGACTGGGCTGCAGAGCAGTATTCCAACATCATAATGACCCCAAACACACCTCCAAGACGATCACTGACTTGCTGAAGAAACTGAGGGTAAAGGTGATGGACTGGCCAAGCATGTCTCCAGACCTAAACCCTGTGAGCATCTGTGGGGCATCCTCAAAAGAAAGGTGGAGGAGCGCATGGTCTCTAACATCCACCAGCTCCGTGATGTCATCATGGAGAAGTGGAAGAGGACTCTAGTGGCAACCCGTGAAGCTCTGGTGAACTCCATGCCCAAGAGGGTTAAGGCGGTGCTGGAAAATAATGGTGGCCACACAAAATATTGACAATGTGGGCCCAATTTGGACATTTTCACTTAGGGGGTGTACTCACTTTTGTTGCCAGCGGTTTAGACATTAATGGCTGTGTGTTGAGTTATTTTGAGGGGACAGCAAATTTACACTGTTATACAAGCTGTACACTCACTACTTTACATTGTAGCAAAGTGTCATTTATTCAGTGTTGTCACATGAAAAGATATAATAAAATATTTACAAAAATATGAGGGGTGTACTCACTTTTGTGAGATACTGTATATAACCAAATTATTATTTGCATGATTTTTAAATATAGGTAAGCCTATAATAAGTCTTACCTATAGGTACTGTAAATATCTCAACGTGCACCATTTAGGAGATATTTACTGTAGATGCAGCCGGTAACATCACCGGCGCATGCGCTCTGAAGGAATGGCATACCCGTGCCATTCCCTCAGAGTCCTGTGCTGTAAACAGCGGCTCCAGGGCGCATGTGCGGGAGAGAAGTCATTGTGGCTCTGGCCACACACACAGCCGAAGTCCGCAAACCTGGAAGGAAGACCGGGTGAAGATGAAAGCACCTTCAGTGGTGACAGCGCGCCTCTGGAGGGCTTCATTCCTAGGTAAGCTTCACATAATGTGCTAGTATGTGATGCATACTAGCACATTTTAATATTGCCTTGCAGGGTTTAAAAAAAAAATCCAGCCATTTACTACTGCTTTGATAGTGTCTTGGATGCTCACAAAGAAATCTACTGTATTATGCCTAATAAAGTTTAGCCTGCAACCATGTTGCAAATGTGTGTGCATTTTTCCCAGACTGCATTGTTTACCCCCTATTTTCTGCAATCACTTGTTAGCTTTCCTTGCAACACCCTTTAAGCTACTTTCAATACATTTTTTGTATGTATATACTGGTGAACATTCTTTTCACCAAATTCATTGGAGGATACTCCAGCCAATTATTTTAACAATAAATGACTTGAACTAGATAATGGAAACACATTGATATTGTAAAAGTTAATGACCCCATAGATTACAAGACAAGACAAATCACAGACCAAATAGCATTAATTATTTTATTGAGCAACGTTACCACAGTTTATTGTTCCTCCATGTCCCATCTTTGCTGTTACTTTTATTGTATCTCCGTATTTCATTGTCTATATCAGCCAATTAAACAGCATTTCATTTACTAATGTGTCTACTTTCATGCTGCTGCTTGTCACAAGAAAAAAAAAGGAATTTAGCAAACCAATTTAGCTCTTCTAGTTGTTTGGAAAGCTGCACTAGGTTGTGCATGTGAGTTATGTAGGCAACATGCATGAATCATATTCATTTCACTCTGCTATATTACTGAATGGTGACAACAAACACTGGCAGAATATAACATACGACTGGCAGCAATGCTCCAGTACAGCTGTTTGAGTGATATATATATCCCATTCATTGTCAGGAAATGGTTCTCATTACAAGTTAGTGTTGGCAAAATATGTAAGAGACAGATTGCTTTCATCAAGCATTTTGATAGGGTGTCATCATTTTCGAACACACATTTTTCAGATAAAGTCTTGCATTGTAGAAATGAAGGCCCAAGTCATATTGTGAAATTATTTAAGGAACTGTGTTAGTTTAAAATTTGATGGTAAATACCATTTTTTTACGAACCCCTTTTACTCCCTGCACAGTTTATGAATTTTTTAGCTCTAAGACACTTTTATTCATTTAAAGAGACAGCGCACATTATTCTAATTACTATTTGCACATATTTAGTATTCAGATATTTATGTGCAGCAGTCTTCTTGGTAGCATTGGCTCTAATCTAAGGACTTAAAGTGATTGTAAAATCTGTTTAAAAAAAATAAAAAAAATAACAAACATGTCATTTGCACAGGGCAGTCCCGATCCTCCTCTTTTCGGGTTCCTCTTCACTGCTCATGGCTCCTCCCTCCTGTCGAGTCCCCCCACAGCAAGCAGGTTGCTATGGGGGCACCCGACCCAAGCTGCAGCTCTGTGTGTCCATTCAGACACGGAGCTGTGGTTTGGCCCCACCCCCTTCCTCTCCTGATTGGCTAACTGACTTTGATTGACAGCAGTGGGAGCCAATGGTGCCACTTATTTTTCTCAGCCAATCAGGAGGGAGAGGGACAGCCAAGGGACTCATGGATATCGTTGGATAAAGATGGGGCTCAGGTAAGTATTAGGGGGCTGAGGGGAGCTGCTGAACCCAGAAGGTTTTTTATCTTAATGCATAGAATGCATTAGGATAAAAAACCTTCTGCCTTTACAACCCCTTTAACTACTTCAGATCCATGCTATAGCCGAATGACAGCTACAGTGCAGATCTGCTTTGCCGGGAGGGCGTCAATAGACGTCCTCCTCTTTGCATGCTAGCCACGCCCCCCTGCAGGGCGAACGTGGTGGGCGCTGTGATCACATGGGTCATTGAGACTTTGGTGATCACAGATCGGAGTAAGGGGTCGATCCCGACCCCTTACCACGTGATCAGCTGTCAGCCATTGACAGCTGATCACGTGATGTAAACAGCACTCGTTTTTTTTTTCTTCTAACGCTGACAGCCTGAGGAGAAAAAAAAAAAAGCTGATCACCAGCTTCTATTGAAGGGATATCGGTCCCAAGCAGGGAGAGGTGAAGCCGCCTCATATGTGCCCACAGTGCCCACTAATCAGTACCCACAGTGCCCACCAATCAGTACCCACCAGTACATCAGTGCCACCTATCAATGCCCACAAGTGCCACCTATCAATGCCCACCAGTGGTGCCAATCAGTGCCTCATCAGTGCCAGCTAGAAGTGCTGCCTATCAGTGCCCATCAATACAGCCTATCGGTTTCCATCAATGCAGCCTATCGGTGCCCATCAATGCAGCCTATCAGTGCCTATCAGTGCAGCCTGTCAGTGCCCATTAGTGTAGCCTCATCAGCGTACATCAATGAAGGAGAAAAATTACCCGTTTGCAAAATTTATTAACAAAATATAAAAGGGTTTTTAATTTTTTTTTTATTCTGTCTTTTTTACTTTTTTTAACCACTTCAGCCCCGGACCAATTGGCAGCCAAAGGACCAGGCCCCTTTTTGCGATTCGGCACTGCGTCGATTTAACTGACAATTGCGCGGTCGTGCGACGTGGCTCCAAAACAAAATTGGCGTCCTTTTTTTCCCACAAATAGAGCTTTCTTTTGGTGGTATTTGATTGCCCCTGCGGTTTTTATTTTTTGCGCTATAAACAAAAATAGAGCGACAATTTTGAAAAAAATGCAATATTTTTTTTTTTGCTATAAGAAATATCCCCAAAAAATATATAAAAAAACTTTTTTTTTCCTCAGTTTAGGCCGATACGTATTCTTCGACATATTTTTGGTAAAAAAATCGCAATTAGCGATTATTGATTGGTTTGCGCAAAAGTTATAGCGTTTACAAAATAGGGGATAGTTTTATAGCATTTTTATTAATATTTTTTTTTTACTAGTAATGGCGGCGATCAGCGATTTTTTTTTGTGACTGCGACATTATGGCGGACACATCGGACATTTTTGACACATTTTTGGGACCATTGTCATTTATACAGCAATCAATGCTATTTAAATGCATTAATTCCTGTATAAATGACAGTTGTAGTGAAAGAGTTAACCACTAGGGGGAGGGGAGGGTTTATGGGCTGTGACGTGTGTGTGTTTTTTTACATTAGGGGGCGGGGCTGACGTCTGACGTCATTGATCGGCTTTCCCGATGACCGGGAACAGCCAATCAATGACAGGCAGAGTAGGAAGCGCGGGGAGAGGTTTGTTTACACATACCTCTCCCCGTTCTTCAGCTCCGTAACCCGATCGCGGGACACCAGCGGCGATCGGGTCCGCTGGTCCCACGGCCGGGGTCACGGAGCTCCCGACCGGGTCGCGAGCGCGCCGCTGGCGCGCGCGACCCACGGGCAGGCAATTAAAGGGGACGTACAGGTACGTGCTTTTGCCTGCCCGTGCCATTCTGTAGACGTATATCTACACGAGGCGGTCGGGAAGCGGTTAACAAAAAATAAAAAACGCAGAGGGGATCAAATACCACCAAAAGAAAGCTCTATTTGTGGGAAACAATTTTCATTTGGGTACAGTGTTGTATAACCACGCAATTGTCATTCAAAGAGTGACTAAAGCTGACAATTGGCCTGGGCAGGAGGGGGGGGTTAGGTGCCCAGTAAGCAAGTGGTTAAAGGCAGGCTTTCTATCCATTAACAGTTAGTGCATAAATTGTATTATTATTGCAATGATTAAGTGTTTTTATGTTTTTATATGACCTTTACATTTTTACAAGCTTTGTACATCTCTCAATTCAATAAAATAACAAAAAGTAAAAACACCATTTGTAAAAATTTAAAATGTAAACTGAGCTCTACTAGCAAACAAAACTACTAGTTGACCCCCCATACAGAAAGGGTTAACTGCTAATTTAGGGGTTTATTTACTAAAACTAGAGAGTGCAAAATGTGGTGGAGCTCTGCATAAAAACCAACCAAACACTCATAAAACATTAGTAAAACCAATCATTAGGGGAGTTCCATATAGCCCATCACTCCACAGTTACCTATGTACCCATTTTACTAATCTGTATATAATATGTTACCCACTTACCCCAGATGCCAATTGAAGGGCTTAATGCACAAATCACACCGAGGGATGCATTAGGAATATGTTGCTCTTGTGTCATTCTCAGGGCCCCACTTTTCCTCTTTTAACTTTATTTGATTGTAGTGTTAACCTTTTGGTCCACTATAAAGTGGTTTTATGTTAGGAATGGCCATATTGAGCTGTAATCCTCCATAGTGTAATCCAAGATGTCTGTGCTATTCTTAGCTGGAATGCACACCAAGCAGCAACCAGAAGTGCGGCACCCATTTGCATCCCAGTATTCTGGAAGTCAACTTCGAGGACCATATCCAGCAAGCATTGATCTCCAACAGTGGCAGTGTGCTGGAATAGTGCAACACGGGACCGGAGATCACACAAGTGCGAGAACCGAACGTCGTGGCTTGAACGTAAATGGGTGCCACACTTCCAGTTTTGACTGGGTGTGCGTTCTTGCTAAGAATGGCACAACCATATTGCATTACATTATGGAGGATTACAGATCAATATGGCCATTCCTAACACACAACCACTTTATGCTGGACCAAAAGGTTAACACTACGACCAGATACATTTAAAAGAGGAAAAGTGGGGCATTGAGAATAACACAGGAGTAACATATTCCTAATGCACCCCTTAGTATGAATTGTGCATTAGGCACTTTAATCTGGGGTAAGTGGATGACACATGTATATGCATATTTATAAAATGGGTACATAGGTGTGCTTTGCTCTATTGTGTGATGGACTATATAGAGCTTCCCTATTGATTGCTTTTAATAATGTTTTAATAATGTTTATTTATGTTCTAGTCAGATCTTATTTTACTATGATCACATTTGTGAATATGAGAAGGTTCATACTTTTATATCAAAGAGACCATGTAACCTTTGACCCAACTCCCAATAGGAGAAGGTGGGCCTTATCACTTTAGTTGATTGTGATGGTGTACAATATTTATCAGTCCTCAGTACTACATGCTTTTGGCTCTGAAGAAGATTGGCTGTCCCTTGAAACGTATAAGCCATATTGGACATTAAAGGGTCTTCCTGTGATATAGGCAGAGCAGTAAGGATCTAGCAGCAGTCACACCCATATTATATGATATGTCTGACGTTGACATGAGTTTCTGAGTATATAGCTTGCTTTTATATATACAATAAAGTGTTATAATGGTAATGCGCTAGGCTGGTGCATCCTCTTTTTTTGTTTTTTTGTAAATCAACCCCTTAGTCTAGGTGGGTTTAAATATTGATTCCCTTCCCACTAGACTGAACAAGCAATTAACTATTTCCATAGGTCTAGGGGACATAGAAAATACGATCTACTTACCTGATTCTCTGCTTTTCCATGCTGCTAGACCTATTCCCACAGCTTCTTCTCCTCAGTACTCCAGCAATCTATGGTCTGGCAAGTCTGACATCATGAAGACCAATTCAGGATCAAGAGGCGATGACACTAAAGAATAGTCCACCGCTGGAATGCGGGGGAGCGCCATGCACCAGGGGAGCAGAGGGTCAGGTAAGCTAAAGTGCAGAAACTTTCCACTAACCTAAAAAAGCAGTTAACCCTTGCCGTGCAGGTGCAACCCCATTGTAAGGAATCTTTTTTAAGTTTCCTAGAGCTGGGCTTTAACAATATACACTCACTGAAAATACACTAAACTTTCCCTTTAAATAATTTTATTTATGCATGATTTGTAAAGCAGATCAAAATACTAACGCGTTTTCGAACTATCTTTTTGTACTGTGATTTTGTTCTATCATACTTTTCATAAGCTCGGTGTAATAGTGTGTACAATTTATAGCGATCTATCACATTGGTAAACTGTGTGACATAGACTAATCACCTAGCCAATTCACATCTGATCTAGCTGGGCCAGCATCTGGGTCTAAATGACTTAAGTTCTCAAGAAATGGTATTTTCGATGTCATACAGTGAATCTGTGACTTTGCCGAGGCAGAGACAAAATTAAAACTCGCTTACATGGGTCCCTGTTGGAATGATCAAAATCATTTGCAATTCATCACACTCATCAGATGGAGCATATAACATTGTTGTTTAGACAGAAATGGCTACCATAGCACAGATGCTGGTATAAACACTCTTTTCACCATCTTCATTTTTGAAAGAAAGGGTTGTCAGTATTCTCTTTGGCTGCTACCCAGGGAATAATAAGCACAGAGAACATTAGCGTAATTAGCATTTAATGGCTGACATTGTCCCAAATATTTTAGACAGAGATTGAGGATAACGTTAAGAGAAAAGATCAGGCAAGTCAATGATACATTACAGCGCACTGTATTCCAAAACTGCACAGCTAGACATAGTTGGATACAGAGCCATAACTGAAATGTAAAATCAGATGCTTAGTGTCTGTTTTATTTTTATTTTTTAATACACTTCACTTCTTGTTATGTTTGTTATGTTGAGTAAAAAATAAATGTAATTTTTTTTTCTAGTTCAACTAACAGTGTACCTCTAGTCAAAAATTTGAGACAAGCATGGTAGAGATATGATAGGCATGGCCTAACTCTGCAAAGATATTTACAGTCAGACATATCCAATGTGGCCCTGCATAAAGCAGTAACAATGCGTATAGTGATCGTAAGTAACACATAGCAAACAAATCGGAAATGATTTGTTGATACCAGCGGGACAAAGGTAAATCAAAGTCTAGATGTTTTTTATGAGTTGCACTTTGTGCATTGTTTTTGTTCGTCAGATCTCCATAATAATGTTTTTTTTTCTAGTGCTCTCAATAATATAATTTCTTGTTTTGTGTGTCAAGTTACCACAACACCATTATTATCTTGTATTTTTTTACCTCAAGGGGGTTGGTTGGTGTCCCTTGTTAATTTGACATTGTATTTTTTAAATGTACCTGCCTACTCACAAACAAACTGTCCTTTTTGATCTAAAACACATAGCCAAGTATTTGTGAAAAAGAAATAGCCATTTATTCTGGGTCATAACAAAATAAAGAGGAAGACAACGCTGGAGAAACAGGTGAAATTTGCGAAGCCTTTGTACCCCAGGGCACACATCAATTATTTTACAGTCAAAATTGGTGGCCTGAGAAGTCCTTATAATAGGGAGCACAATCTGGGCCAAGGACTAAAAGAGATCAGGAACAGCAGCAGATGACATATCTGTCCCCAGGCTGTGGTCATACAACAGCCTGCGTCTTTTGCCAGACCAGACTGAACCCAGGCCATCACTCTCTTGTCTTCCTTAGACACTTCCTTCCAGGCCTTGGCTCTGGTGTTGGAGTTGTGGCAGGAGGTGGATGAGGAGGACCTGGAGGAGGAGGAGGACCATGGTTCAACTTACAAACGTGGCTTTGGCTTGTGAGTTTGCCCCTCAACCCCTTATTTAGAGCTTGTAACATAACTTCCTCACATAAAAGGCATTGGCCCTCCTCCATTTCCAGCATTTTGAAGGCTGTCAAATATGCAAGGCATAGTCCTCTTGAACACAGGGGGGATTTCTGAGGGCCGCAGTAGCCTTCAGAAATAGGCCAATTGCTGCCTCCTTGAGGTTACTCCTCTTCCTGGCACTTTTTTGTGGAAGGCTGAGGGGAGGGACCTGGGATTCGGGCAGGCTACTGGGCCCGGCCACCTCCTTGCTGCCACTTACTCCCCCCACCTCCTGGCTGCCACTTTCCACAGCCTGGCCGAGGCTTTCCTGTGTATGAAAAAGGGACATAGTTTTAGTTTTTGGTTCATCAATCACACACAATTTTCAGCTCATGAGTCATGACTGTTGCAAGTTGAATGTTAATAAATAGAAAAGACTATCATTCTGACCCCAGCATTTTTCATTCTTGTCCCAATCATTTGTGGCCACTACTGTCTATCGATATGTAAAACACTTTGTGAAATCATAAATTAGTTATTAAAACTAACATATATTTAACATCATTAATTTGACAAACAGAAATATTTTGAAGAATGCTATACCTTACCCAAGCTGGGCTCCTCCACTTGTTGCTGCCTGGAAGGCCCAGGTTGGTCATCGTAAGCCTCAGCTGGGGGGAAGGAAGCCTTGAAGGAAGACTGGAGAGTACTGGCCGGGGTTCAGTCTGGCCTGCCTGAAAATGCAGTCTGTCATAGTACCACAGCCTGGGTACATAAATGTCTTCTGCTGCAGCTCCTGATCTCTGGGAATCCTGGACCTTCTTGCACTCCCTATTATAAGTGCTCCTCATGCCACCAATTAGGGCCTTCAAATAGGGGATGTCTGCCGTGGGGATCACCGGCATCACAAATTCCAGCAATTGATCCAGCGCTGCCTTCCTCTTTGCTTTATTGTTATAAAAGGGGTGGTTTACCTGCCACAGACAAGGCAGCTCCCTGTACATATCAATGAATATGGGGATAAAGTCCTAATCATTGAATAGATCAATTTTCTCTGCAAGACACAACACAAGACAAACCCTAATGTCAGGTGAAACTCTCCTAATATTGACCCAATATAGGCCTCAATCTATAAGCAGTATAGGCCACTTATGCACCAACTTAAAATTGTACCTTCGTTATAACGATCGTCACTTTTGTTACTTCGTCCTTCGTTCACAGATCGTACATATACTGCGCATGCGTGAAACTATGCCCGCCCCTGGCGTTCTTTCTAGTCTATTTCCCACCCCTTGTCTTTCGGCGCAGTGGGAGAGCACATGCTGGAGAGACAACAGGTGCATGTAGAGGAGAGCAGCAACGACGAAAGGCCGGAGCCATGAAAGTCCCGATCACAGAGGATATTGAAGGCCTCAATTATGTCCTTTATAGAGATGGTGGAGATGGTGGACATCTTGAAGAGGGCCGACTATGACGGGAAGTATGGACCTTACCCAAACCCAAATGTGAGAAAGGCCAAGATCATACCTAAAGTTGTGAAGAGTCTGCACAGGAATTTTGGGGTACAGCGATCCAAGGATCAACTGAGGAAACAATTGTCAGACCTCAAATTGAGGGAGCACAATCAGTACAGAAGAATCAAGAGAGTGCTGCAAAAAAGTAAGTATTTTGTCGTGTGTTCCTATTCTTCTTCTTAACGTTTGTGCTGCTCCATGTTCTTTTCTTTACTGTTGTACATTTTAAAATGGCAACTTTCATGTTCATGGGCACAGTAATCGGTTGTAGGAAACATCATTCGTTCGCCCACTTATAAGATGTTTTTGGCAGATACAGGTTAACTACATTTTGTTCATGCCTATTTGTATTAAAATAAGTTTGTTGTCTAGATGGGTTTGCAACTTCAATGAAATGTAAACTTAATTCAGTGTAAGGAGAAGACACTCAGCAGCTGTTTATAATCTGGATGCAGGAGCACTAGTGTGGGACACCAGAACAAACTTTTTAGGGTGTCCCACACAGTGGGATGCAGGAGCACTAGTGTGGTACACCAGAACAAACTTTTTAGGGTGTCCCACACAGGTGCTCCACTGGATACTAGGGGTGTCTACATGTGTGAAACTAACAAAAAAGGGAATTATTCCAGCTTTAGAGAGAAAAGAAAATGTTCATTAGCTTGGAACTCTGCCAAAACAGACAATTGTACGACACTTCCAAGCAATGTTTCATTTTCCTATTTCTGCCCTCCAATATCTGTGTTCTAAGTATATACCTATACCTAAGTATACCTATTTTTTATTCACATAGGGGAAAAAAGACTTGGGACATCTGAGGACTCCAGGGACCCCCCACCTCCTAAAGAAGGGGAAAGACCACAGAGAAGCCAGACCACAAGCAGAGGATGAGGAGGGAGAGGTTTATGAAGTGGGCGAAATTGTCACCACAGCAGGTGAGTGTCTAAGACCATAGCTTCAGAGATCTATTATGTGGATGTTGCGGAAGAAGAATCTCATTTCATCAGTGAAAGTGCCCAGATTCTCATCGGGGAGAGAATGGGGTACAATCACAATTTAAAAAAATATAAAGGAAAACATCATGTTCAAAAAAAAATTAAGAGCACCACTGATGTTTTAGGCAGAATATAAAACACACAAAAATTGGACTGTTTTCTCATATATTTTTGAATTTAAAAAAAAGTTTTAAGTATTTTATAAGCCAAATTTTGAAGACGCACGCAGTGTGTCAACATGTGCTATCTGCCATCACAGGATATCAATGTACGAGTTTTGTGGGTGCAACCCCTTCCTCGCAACTCAATTAGGTGAGAGGAAGGGGTTGCACCCCCAAAACACGTCCATTGATCCCCCATAATGGGAGCTAGTACATGTTGACATTAAGCATGGGATCAGGAGGGAAATCCCCAGTTTGAATCCCAATTTGTGTGCATCTTCCAAATTTGGCTTTTACAGGGGTGACATCACCCCATCTGATAAAGGCAATATCGACACAGTTTGGACATATTAATGTCTGATATTGACTTCACTTTATCAAAGTTGAACTTTGTAAGTTCCTAAGTTGTGTATGTTATGTTTTGAAACATGTCTTTTTGACCAAAAAAAGGATCTTTACAATGTGAAAAAACATATATACACCAAAGATGTTGGTTTGTTCAAAAACCCTTTTCTAACGCACATGTGAATGTGCTTTGAGTAAAATGTTTTCTACTTAACAATGTGTGGCTTCTTCTTTCAATGCTCAATAGCAATTTTTGTAGTAAGTTGGTTTTTACAGTTATTTACTAAAGGCAAATCCACTTTGCACTACAAGTGCAGTTTCAAAGCAGTTCCATGTTCACTTTTAAGTGCACTTGGAGTGCAAAGTGGATTTTCCTTTAGTAAATAACTCCCACGGTGCTTTCTAATTTGCCACAATCACGCCATTTTCATGACTCCACAAAATTCATTCATGGTGCTGAAAATGATGACTATATTTCTCAGTAATGCCTTACATACATTAACAACAAAAACAAGGTGTGTGTTATAATAATAGTTCGCTGAAGAAGAGATTGTCACCTCATGTATCAAATAAATTAAATTACATTTGTACTATTGAAGAAAATGTCCAAAAAGAAAAGCCCATTGGAGAACCTAGGAGACAGCTAAAAGAAACCCAGGAAGTAAATCAAAGGAAATCTTCTTTCAGTTTAAGTTCAAAAATTGTTGATGAAATATTTCTTAAATATTTTCTGGCATATCAATCGCCCCCTACCCGCAAAGTACTCAACATACTTCTGTCTTACTTCGCGGGCGCTTTTTGGGGGGGCAAGCCAGGACGGCCAGCTTCAATCGCTGTCAGGGATTCTTCCTGAAGTCCGGCCTCAGGCCCAACTGAGGCCACATAGTTCATTGAATTTCTCTTTAACCACTTGCCGACCGGCGCACGACGATATACGTCGGCAGAATGGCACGTACAGGCAGGAGGGCGTATATATAAGTCCCTTCTTAATGCCTGTCCATGCCATCGGGGGCGTGCCGGGAGCGGCGCACTCCCGCGCCGGTCGGGACCCCCGTGAGTGCGGTCGCGGTCCCCGCGGACTCGATCGCCGCGGGGACCCCCGCGATCGTCTCACGGGAAGGCTGAAAGGGGAGGTGCCGAGATAAACAGCATCTCCCCATTCTGCCTAGCAACTAGTGACGCAGATCTCTGCTCCCTGTGATTGGAGCAGAGATCAGCATTCACTAGCTGACAGCCACGCCCCCCCCACAGTAAGAAACACACCCCTAGGTATACTTAACCCCTACACTGCCCCCTTGTGGTTAACCCCTTCACTGCCAGTGTCATTTATACAGGAATCAATGCATTTAAATAGCATTGATTGCTGTATAAATGACAATGGTCCCAAAAATGTGTCAAAAATGTCCGATGTGTCCGCCATAATGTTGCAGTCACAAAAAAAATCGCAGATCGCCGCCATTACTAATAAAAAAAAAATATTAATAAAAATGCTATAAAACTATCCCCTATCTTGTAAACGCTATAACTTCTGCGCAAACCGATCAATAATCGCTTATTGCAATTTTTTTACCAAAAATATGTAGAATAATAAGTATCGGCCTAAACTGAGGTAAAAAAATGTTTTTTTATATATTTTTGGGGGATATTTATTATAGCAAAAAATAAAAAATAATGCGTTTTTTTTTTTAAATTGTCGCACTTTTTTGTTTATAGCGCAAAAAATAAAACCGGCAGGGGCGATCAAATACCACCAAAAGAAAGCTCTATTTGTGGGAAAAAAAGGACGTCAATTTTGTTTGAGAGCCACATCGCACGACCGCGCAATTGTCAGTTAAAGCGACGCAGTGCCGAATCGCAAAAAGGGGCATGGTCTTTTGGCTGCAAATTGGTCCGGTCTGAAAGTGGTTAAAGAGGTGCTAGGAATGCAGTGCTGGAGAAAAGGAAGGTGTGATTGGTGGGATATGGCAATTATAGAAAGGGATAGTTGCGACACCTGGAGGCAACCCAGAATGTATTGATGAAAAAAGATTCTGCCTAATTACATATGTGGCTCAGAAATTAAAAACATCATAAAGAGGTCCTAACTTTTTTTTTTCAATGCACTGCATGTCACTGCTTCTTGACTTTTTTGATAAGAAGTCAAAAAAGAAATTCCATTACAAACTAATAGGAAACGACATTCAAAACAACTAAGTCAAAGTCAAAGTTAAAGGTATTCAATTTAGCATTATTAGTAATATCCATACACAAAGTTTTAGCAACATTTCTTAAAAAAAGGACACTTTTGGTAGTTAAAGTAAGAAATTTAGTGATAAGGAGACAGGTGGGTTGTTGGGAATTGGAGTCACAGAGATGAGATTGGTTATAAAATTGTTTAATAGTGATTTAATCTATCCATCTTTAGACGATCCCTGAAAACCTTTCTCTTTAAAGAAGCCTATCCTGCTTTTAACTAACACTGTTTTACTTCCTCCATCAACTCATCCCCCACAGCTATTACCTCTTGTATCAATTGACCCTTTCTTTTTAGATTGTAAGCACTAACGAGCAGGGCCCTCTGATTCCTCTTGTACCAAATTGTTATGTAATTGTAATGTCTGCCTTTATTTTGTTAAGCGCTGCGCAAACTGTTGGCGCTATATAAATCCTGTATAATAATAATAATAATAATTTAGAAAACTGTGTTCCACAGTTAGTCTGTTATCTCTTTTTTGTCAAACAAAATTATCAGTCATTGTTTAAAACCTTTGTGCCCAACGCCTCCCAGCCCTTTAAGGGGTGAGGTTTATGATTATGTGACTGCCATGATTGGCGATCAGGAGCTTTCTGTACCAGTAAGTATGCCAAGAGAGAGAAGGGCATGCACTCTTGGCACAGCTGTGTCTGCTAATTGGTACGCAAATATGCGGCCTCTCTGCGCCAAGTCCCACCCACTGAGAAGCCTCATATTTGAGTACCATCAGCGCCTAGGGGTTAAAGGTTTTCCTTTACTGAGCATTTTCTCTTTAACTTCTTGAGATCCGCGCTATACCCAAATGATGGCTACAGTGCGGACCTGCTTTGCCAGACTACATCTATTGACATAGTCCCATGCACGAGCGGCCTGCACGCTCCCTGAGCGTGGCATGCTCTGTGATCAGCGAGTCTATGAGACTCGCTGGATCACCAATCCGAGTAAGCAGTCCCGACCCCTTACCACATGACTAGCTGTCAGCCAATGACAGCTGATCACGCGATGTCAACACAGATGGTAATCGGCAATTTTTTCTCCTCGCGTTAACAGCACGAGGAGAAAAAAAAACCCATCACCGGCGGCAGTGATCGGGACATCAGTGCCGATCACTGCAAGCTGCCGCCAGCCCCTCAGTGCCCCCCTGTGCCCCCTACAAGTGCCACATAGCAGTAGGCACCCGTCAGTGCCCACAGTGCCATCTGTCAGTGCCCACAGTGCCACCTATCAGTGCCCACAATCAGTGCCTGAGGAACAGTGCTGCACATCAGTGCCACCTATCAGTGCCCATCAGTGTCACCTACCAGTGTCCATCAGTGCCACCTATCAGTGCCCATTCGTGCCACCCATCCATGCCACCCATCCGTGCTACCCATCAGGGCCCATCAGTGCCATCCTATCCGTGGCCATCAGTGCCGCCTTATCTGTGCCCATCAGTGCCACCTTATCTGTGTCTATCAGTGCCGCCTTAACTGTGCCTATCAGTGCAGCCTATCAGTTCCCACCAATGCAGCCTATCAGTGCCCACCAGTGCCGCCTCATCAGCGCATATCAATGAAGCAGAAAAATTACCTGTTTGCAAAATTTTATAACAAACTTTTATGCATGATTTATTTATTTTCAAAATTTTCCATCTTTTATTGTTTGTTCAGCAAAAAATAAAAACCCCAGCTGTGGTTAAATACCACCAAAAGAAAGCTCTATTTGTGGGAAAAAAATGATAAAAATGTAATTTGGGTACAGTGTTGTATTACCGCGCAATTGTCATTCAAAGTGCGTCAGCGCCGAAAGCTGAAAATTGGGCAGGAGGGGGGTTTAAGTGCCCAGTAAGCAAGTGATTAAGAACCAAAGCATTATTGTCTTCCATAAAATAGTCTGGTTGTCAGAAATTATGTCCCACAAATGTACAGTAATCATCTTCCTCACGTTCCTTGATGATGTGTTTCTGAACTTTCATAATTTTTTTTTTAATTTCTGTCCTTTTTCACCAATATAACATCCCTGGTTGCACTTGTCACATTGAACCAGATACTCCACGTTACTTGAGGTGCAATTGTATGATGCTGTAGTAATGAAGGTTCCTTTTGTGTGTGAGACACTTTTTGATTTGGTTGCACAGTTTGTAGTGTTTATTTTTGCAAGGTTTTGTTCTCTTGTTGGGTTATTGCTTCACAGCAGCATTGAGGTTGTTGGAATTATTCTTTCAGAGTTTCATCCTCTGTTGTGATGGGTTGCAGCTCTTTGTCTATCTTTCTTATTCCTTATAGTGCTAGATTTACTGTGGTTACTAGAGTGTCATGCTTATTTGTTTGTTTCTCTATGCATTGTAGGATATTTTTTTTTATGTCTTCTGGGTCAGAACACATGGGGGGTATCTAGTGGGCTGGCTGTGTATATTGGCTTATTTTGTGTGTTGGGGTGAACATTAGAACTGAGGAGATGGTCACATCAGTTAGTGGGTTTTCTGTATATTGAGGTGTGCGGTATGTCAAACCTTATTAACCGCTTCAGCCCCAGAAGATTTTACCCCCTTCCTGAGCAGAGTACTTTTTGCCTTTGGGTGGATGCAGGGTATAAAAGGGGGCTTTCTACCATTAGGCTCTGTTATAGTTTTTGGTGTTTGCAGCCATAACCCTTGCTGCTGTTTTTCCTGGGATTTGTTGGTGATCCCTTTCTAACAAGATATGTTTTATTCTCTTGCACTGTTGTGACTTATTTCCTTTTATCACCATTTTCTATTCATCTCTGCACTTGGATATGGATAAACCTTATTGCCCATAGTCTGATGCCTATGTATACCTTTAGGATATGCACTTATTTTAGTACATTCATACACATTTCTCTCTGTTCATGTTTTACATAGTTATGTCCATTTTCAATATTTATCCCTAGAGCACTTTTAGGTACTATTTACAATGCATGCTTTCTAGCATGCATTTTCCTTCCTGCTTCTTTAGTTTAAGCTTTTTCCACCTATTTTTAATTGTATTATTCCCCCATTCCATTTTTCTTCAAAGGTATTGCAGTGGGGGCCCCTTCTATGTGCCCCGCCTTTGGTCCAGTCACCGCTATTAGCTCCTGGGTGGCACCTCTGCTATGGTGGCCTTTCCACAGCGCAAGAACCCAGGTGTCATTGATCCAACTTATTGGCCTCTACCTTGTGGTTTCTGTCTGATGTTATCAACCTATGAGTGAGTGTACCCAGTGCATACTATTGGACTGTGTCCAATTTAAACCGACGCACCTCTTATATATAAATTGTCTGGTCAACTCCAAATATTAATTTGTTGTTTTTACTAAAACATGGTCTTTCCACAGATGTACACTAAAAAACAACTCTAGATGTCTCCTGGTGAAGTGGGCGTTGTCCCACAAAACTCGTAGAGTATACAGCTCCTGCTAATTAGTAATATAATCTTCAAGTAATTATGTTGACATCTTGAATGAACATTAGTTATCTGCCTTCTATGATGTCATAAATGATGTTGAAGTTTACATTTTTTTTATACAGTATGATGTACATTTTGTATTATTTTTTTTTTTTTTAGGTACTATTTATTGAGCACCACTCAAAATGTCCTACGGGCAAATTTATTCTAGTTCCCTCACGCAAACGATCTCTGTGTTAGGATAGGAGAGCTGATAACTGACAAAGAAATTGAGTCTGTTTTCACTGTGACAGATGTGATTGTACACAGCTGATTACATGGTAAAAAGTCCCTGTGATTGGCCCTTTACCCTGATCTGTGATTTGCTGTGTCCAAGGCACACAGCAGTCATGGACCATTCCCGATGTGCACCCCAGGGGGGCATGCGGGAGGAATATATGTGGAAGGACATCCAGGGACACCCTCCCAGAACTGGAGAGCTGTGCTGTAGCCGTTTATCAGCTATAGTGTGGGCAGAAAGTTGTTAAAATCCTTTCAATGTACATAGATCACCGAGAGGGGAATGTTTTTTTCTCAAAAAAAGTGCTTTAACAATAGCATGCAATGCCAAGCCACAGCTAATAAAGCTAGCACAATACTGTCATTTATTAAACAGGATAGACATCACCAATTCTACCCTTTACAAATAGAGAGGTTCAGCCTGATCTTGAATATTTTGTTTTATTTTGGTCACCAATCTTGTGGAAAGACATTGTTGAATTATAAAGAGTTCAGCAAAGGGCAACAAAATGAATACGGAGGATGGAGGACCTCCGCTATGAGCATAGATTATATAATTGACAGTTTTTTACTCTGGAGAAGAGGTTCTTTAGGGGGAATTGATTACATTGTACAAATATATTAAAGGTGACTTCAGTAACTGTGATAAACTGTTTATTCGAAGGTCCTCACCCATGAGGATTGGTTATATAATTGACAGTTATTCACTCTAGAGATGAGACACTCGAAAGTGGATACAATCACAATGTACAAATATATCAAAGGTGACTCCAGTAACTGTAATAAACTGTCTCTTTTTTCAACATTATAAACAATGTAACTATGTAATGTATACTATCCAGTAGGTTTGCTTTTGTGCAGCAACCCATTACATATGCCATGCTGTATGTTCCCTAATGCACACTGCCTCATTCCATATGCCAAGTTCTGCATTACCTATTGCACATCACCTCATTCCATGGGCTATGCTGTATGTTTCCAATTCTGCTCCAGCTGAGTCAATATGCCATGTTGTATGTTCCCTATTTCATTCTTCCTGAGACTATAAACCTTGTTGTCTTGTTATATTCCACACTACTTAAAGTGGTTGTAAAGTCATTCTGTGTAATTACTAGATCGCCTCTGTTGTATGCAGCTATGTTGCACAGTGTCTTTGTTTTACAAAAATTATGCAGCGCAATATTCCTTGTTTCAGAGCACTGCTGTGCAGTCATGTAACCGCCCGCTGCTCTCCTTCCCCGATCTGAGGACTACAGCAGGAGGTGCTGAGATTCCCTTCTAACATCAGCTAAGAGGAGAGGAGGAGAGCATTGAGCAGTCACGTGACCGCACAGGGCTCTCTACCCTATATACATTTGGCTGTCATGGCTTAATCTGTTCTTTGCAATAGTTATTCTGCACCGTGGAACATTAACTGTTCTTTAATTTTAATCAAATAAATCTTTTATAGTTGACATCGGAACTGTGGTGCAGTCACTATTATTGGCTATTCTGGAACCATTTGCTGCATTTCTTTTTCATATGTATGCACCCCCTAGCACTGGACTTCTCAGGATTGATTTTTGGTTGACTTATTTTGCTTTTCACCATCCCTGGTGAATTATTTTCTTCTAGCTGCAGAGAAGTCTGTAGCATCCCAGACATTTTTTTTTTAATTTCTTGTTTACATCCCATTTAGTGCCTGAACTTGTGAGTTGATATCAACTGCCTGGTATACAGGTGTCATATATTTACAAAGCAAGCATGCGCTTCATAGTTGACTTCCTCATAAAGAAGTACCATCATCGTCCTTCTTTCACATACCTAAGAAGTGGCTATGGCATGACATTTCTTATAGATTTGGTGTTCTTCCTTTTGTCATAATCAATGGTTTGTTATTGATATAGTACATTATTGGTTTTATATGAATGTCTTCACAGTACATTTCCAAGTAGAGGAAGTGTGGTCTTTCTGTGTGCACTTCACTACAGGTCCCTAGATTACAGATAGTGCAGATAATTCTCAACCTGACACTAGGGTCGTCTTTAATATTGGGCAAACATTTTCTTGCCCCCCCCCCATGCAATTTTACTTTCTACCTGCTTTGAGACATACAATAAATAGCAGCTAGACTCAAAATCAGTTTACTGAATGAGATCAGGCAGCGATTGCGATTGGTTGTCAGAGGTTACAGCATATCATTACCGCTTACTAACTGGTTGCTAGAGGTTACAGCACACATTACGGCTCACTGATTAGTTGCTAGAAGTTACAGCACATGATTTCTGCTTATTGGTTGGTTGCTAGAGATTACTGTACATCAATACTGATCACTGATTGGTTGCTAGAAGTTACAGCACATCATCTCCTCACTGCCTGCACACCATGGACTGGGGTGGTGAGTAGATACATCAATAGACAGAAAACGCGTGGGGTTCCTAGAACTCCTGGGATCAGTGGCAGTGCTGGATGCAGGTGAGGGTGTGATCAATGGCAATGCTGATTTTTTTTTACCGACTACCAATATAAAGAGGAGTTTCAACACTACCAATGTAATAGGGGTTTACACTAACCACTAATGTAATAGGGGTTTACACTGACCACTAATGTAATAGGGGTTAACACTGACCACTAATGCAATAAAGGCATTCACAGTAACCACCAAAGTAAGGAGGGATTTACACTGATCACCAATGTAAGGGGAACATTCACACTGGCCACTAGTGTGAATGAAAGGATCTAGACCAAGCCCCAATGTAATGAGAAGATTTACACTGATCACCAATGTAACTGAGACATTTAGCCTGCGTTCACATTTGTGTGTGTCTAGAACGCATGCAAAATCGCTTTTCTGACACCACAGAAACGTGCTGCCCTTTAGCAGATACACAACAGTGCCATCAATTGTTAATGACACCCTCAGGCATCTGCTGACATGTGCTGTGGCACCGTGTGATTTTGAAAAAGGGTTAGGGACTTTCTTACGCATTTCTAGCACATAGAGCAGCCCATTGAAATGAATGGGCTGCCCTATGTTCGACCTACATCTTTATCCACCCTGTCAGTACACCTTTGCATCCTAAAACCCCTGCCAACCTCTGCACCCCAAACCTCCCCATCCTATCTCCACTCAAACCCTCCCCCCTTTAACTCTACCTGCCTCCTCTGCTCATCTTTGCACCCACCTTCCTTACCTCTATACATCCCCTCCTTGCTTACCTGTGCACCCAAACTGTAATTCCTTCTCTGCATACCTCTGCACACCTCACACTAATTGCTTACCTTTGCAGAACAGGCTGATGTTAGGCTGACTGACCACAGTTGCAGGCAGGACTTTCAATCATGCCCCTTTATCTCCCCAGTGGGCAGCATTCAGTATAGGTGATGTTGGATATGACCTCAGGGGGGCATGATATACATATGAATGCCACTTCTATTTACATATCAATGCCGACGGCCGTCACTATTTACATATGAATGCAGATGCTATTTACATATTAATGCCACGGCTATTTACATATCAGTGCAGGTTATTTACATGTAAACATAGGATCTGCAGGTGAGTTATCTGTACATAACAATAGGGCAGAGCTGGACAGCATTAGTAGCAGCATTTCACACAATTATCGGGACACACAGCACAGGACTAAAACTTCAAGGGACAAGGGAATTTAAACCAGGATAGTTGGCAACTATGATGCAGCAGCTTTGGGCCCCACAGCAATGACAGGGCTCAGGTCAGCTGCCCCTTTTGCCCTGTCTGGCACTCTCTCTCATGAGAGTCTACTAGTGAGTAAACACTCCTTATTTTTAGCCAACCTACAGGATTCTCAGGTCCCCTGAGGATAAGCTTGACCCTAAAGGTGACACGGTTGTCTTAGCCTTAGGGAACACACCAGCTGCCCACCCATCAGCAGAAATCTTCTGTTGTCCACCAGGAGCAGCAATGCAGAAATTGCATTGGTTCAAGGAAGAAAGTATGCCATTTGTCAAGAACCTCAAAAATAGACTACTAATTGACAACACACAAGAAAAAAAGCATGATGTGCTAAGCAAATGTCAAACAAATTTCAATGATATCACTATTCTTTGAGTACTAAATATGATAAATAGAACAGTAAGGTACTTTTCTTCTAAATAAATAAGTAAAAGTAATAAAAACAGATGCAGATGAATGTGGACGAATGTTTCAGAATGTTATTTTCAGCCTTCGAATGCTGGGTAAAAACCCTTTGAAGACTGGCAAAGTCCATTGTGATAAATGTTACAAAATAAAACTTGAATGAATCATGGGAAAATGTTGGCCAAAATGCCAAATAAATCTTTGATAAATAGATCCCTATAAATAATATTTGTTGGGTTAAGTTCAAATGACTAGCTTTTGATAACTTTAAGCTTTTGATATTTGACTTTTTGTATTTTCATACAGTCTTTGAAAATGAATATTACAGTTGTGTTCATTTTAAGTCACAAATGCTACTGTCAAATCTACAATGTACAGTTTGAAGATAAAGAGCAGGATATCAACACTCAAGATTAAGATTGAACTTTCTCATGCAGAAGCACAAATCCTCAAATGAGAATTAAAGGAATCAACAAGGAAACATTATTCTAGCTATACCACAAGGCAGAGGTTAGCCTCTTATCTGTATGACATTTTAAACATGAGAAGGCTGATACTTCTGTTCAGCCAAGCAAGAAAGCAAAATGGGAGAGATATTACAGCAATAAAACACAAATGACATTTCACGCTATCTTTAAAGTGTAAATATCAGTGTATACCAGATGCGCTCATTATTAAAGTAGATTAATCAAATTATAGCACATGATAAGTCTGACAATTTGATGCTTTTTAATGTGAAAAACTAAAACTTACACATCAAATATCAGGATCAAGATTTACACATGTACTTTATAATATTTGTAATATTTACAAAGAATAAGAAAGTCCTTCTGTCAAAAAAATGCTTTTGGTTTTGGTTCATAAATTAGAGACTATCTCATGTTAGAGATTAAGTTTTGGCTATTGATATTCTGTTTTTCTCTCCTTTAAGTTTCAACTGACCTTAATCTAGCAAATTTCAACATAGAAAGCCTTTACAACATCATCCCACATGCTGAGAGATTCAATTGTGCGAAGAAAGTTGTTACCAATACTGGACAGTGCTTACCTCCCACACAGTTTATCTTCACGCTATCAAGAGTCACCTTGACCTACTGTTGATTTTATTTTATGTTAGAATGTGCATTCTTCTTTCTTTTCATGGTTTTCGGTTTGTCAGTTTGATCCAATTAAATAATTTCACTATCTAAGGCATAGTAGTGATTAAACAGTAAAAACAAACAGTACACAAGCAATAAAGACATTCATTTTGTTGAAGTATTAGCATTTTGTTGTGAACTGTGATGGTAAAGCAAAAAAGGGAAGCCAGTATATAACACATATTTGTCCTGTGTCATCATGACCAGTACAGGGATACAATATAAAATAAAATGGGCATAAATAGAATAAAAACTGTAATCAAAACACACTTTTTAAGTACATTGCAAAAACAAGTACATGTTCATGATTTGCTTTTACAATCTTGACATTATAGCAAAGAAGCTAGCATAGGAGCTATGTGTACAGTACAACAAAAAGTTTTATTCAGTTGCAACATGTCCTAGCAAAGATGGAAACAATCCACACAAGCAATGTAAAAGCAAATACCAAATAACAATTAATTTGTGATATTTTAACAACCAACAATCTCAACATAAAGTCCACACAACTTTAGTGAAAAAAGCTTCCTAAAATTTGAAAGTTCTCCCTAAAAGATCACGAAAAAGTACTCCAGTGTGTGTTCAATTCTTCTTCAAAGTGTAATATATCTACATAGGAGTGCCTAAAATACAGATCACTTACCACTTTGTTTTTGCATTGATACATGTCCCCTGGGGCAGGACACGGGTCCCTAAACAATTTTTATGGCAATAACTTGCATATAAGCCATTTAAATTATCCCTTTTGATTTTTCACATTCGAGTCCCATAGACTTTAACGGTGTTCGCGTGTTCGAACACATTTTTTGCCTGTTTGCATGTTCTGCTGCAAACCAAACCAGGGTGTTCGGCTCATCCCTACCCAGGAGACAGCAGCAGTGTTGCCAACCGTCAGTATTTTTACTGGCAGCCAGTAAAAAACAGGCAATTTTCACCTGCCAGTAAATGCCAGTAAAAAGAAAAGGTTGCCAGTAAAAAATATGTCTGAGACACTCGGCCTGGAGCCAGCCAAGACAATACAAGTACCTGCTACAGTGTGTTTGGGTGGCTCTGGTGGAGGCGGTGCCTGAACATGTCCTGTGATGTGGGTCTGTGGGATGGGAGCAAGGCAGGCCAGAAGCGGAACCATCAGTGCTGTTTGGACTGGAGGGCCACCTGGCTTGGAGAGAGACTGTCACTGTGACTCAGGAGGGGACGTGTCGTGTCAGTGATCTGTACTGCTGCACACTGCTGTCAGTATCACTGTGAGAGTAAATTTCATGTGTGTGCCATTCTAATTTCTTGCCCTCCTGAATCCTGTCCCTGAGCTACTTACTATATCAAAAAACATTGTATGCAACTTTTTCTCAATAAAAACTTTGATTGTGAAAAAAAAAAAAAAAAAAGAAACAAATAAAATAAGTTTTTTGCCTTATTATCTACCTTAAATGACATTGCTAATTACATATTGTATTTGTTTGTAGCCTAAATAGTAAAATTTGTGCTTAAAACTGTAATTTTGTAACTTTTGGAAATGCCAGTAAAAACTTGGCTGTGCCAGTAAATTTTGGGTGCCTTAGGTTGGCAACACTGGACAGCAGACATCAGCCATAAGTGATTTGCTATAGGTTTTATGACTATATTTGTGCAACGTGAGTTCATTTGAGGACTGTCATATTACTGTCAATATTCTGTATTAGATATTAATTCATCAGGAGGAAGGAGGGAGGAAGAGAAGGACTTCTTTACCTCTCAAGGCCCCCTTTATCCAGATAGATGTATTGATCTAGACCTCAAATGGAGCTATCTAGGGGATCCTTGAAACACAAACACACAGGAAGAAAAGGAGGAGAATGAGGATTGTTGAATCTATCTAATACATTCTGTATGTAATACAGAATGTATTAGATATTAATTCATCAGGATGAAAATTGCTGTATTTTCTCTAATATGTGTAGTTCCTATATTGTAGGCGCCACCTAGTGGACCCCACTCAGGAAACAGAAATGTAATGTGGTCACTAGATGGCACTGACAATATAGGAGCCACACATAATAGAGAACATACAGCAATTTTCATCCTGATTGGGCAGATGTTTGTCACAGCTGCACAATGAATGTTTTATTACACAATCGCTAAAAAGTCAAATTTTTAAGATTTTTTTTACCATGGTTACATTAAATGGGCATGAGAGTGCTGCAATAATATTTGACTTGGTTTCTGATTTTTTCTGTTTATTTTTTTGCTTCAAATGTGACTAAATGACATTTAATTGAGCTCTCTTGACTACAGCATGGTGGGATGTGGTGGACAACACTGTTTATCCAAAAACTGTATTACAGTATACCTAATGCACTTAGTAAGAATAACAGATGAAAATATTTTGATTTACATTATGACTCATTTGAATTGTTAGCATTAACATCAAGAATGTCTCCCATTTACCTTCTTTCCAACATTTGCATCACTCGTGTATGAGAGCACCTGCTCAACCATACCTTTTCTATGCACTCAGGTAGGTTATTTTTGTCTGCCTCTTGTAATTATGTACACTGGTGCAACAGAACCCCCAAATTTTGGTTCCAGCCCTCCTCCGCTTATCCTAATTGATCACCACCATTTTAAAAGGACTTCAGCTACTCTCAGTAGTTGCTCCGTGTGGATTTCGTTAGCTTGGGGATGTGGTTCATTTTGCATTTCAGATTCACTTCAATAGTTGAACTTTTTCTTTCTGACTTCACTAGTACTCTGCCTGTCCTGAACTTGGCTGTGTTTTCTTACTTTGTGTTTGCCTCGTGTCCTGGTTTGATTTTGGCTGTGGTTAACCCTGGAAGTAAACTTTGGCAACAATTCTTGCCTTTGCATCTGTCTTATTACGTACTGACTGCACTTAGCTGGATACATCCTAGTCCATTTAAAAATTTGCTATTAACCTCTCTAGTTACGCATTTTCATAGCTTGTTAGAGGACATCTCCTTGATGAAACCACATGATCTGCTGCTCCTGGAGGCACCAAGTACCAGTGTACATGCACAAATTACCCTCAGATGACATCTGCTATAGGTCGCGCATGCTATGGCAGTGGTCATCTGGTTTTAACTGAGACATCACTACTACAACCACACACTGAGAGCATCAGGCAGAGATATACTATATGTTTCTGTCCTTGTACCTTCCAGTAACCTCCTCAATAAGTCTTGTCATTTATCTGACAGGCTAAAGTGATATATGCGCAAAGTTAGCATTACTACCTACTAGAGTAATAGCTCTTATAGTTATAGTATAGCAGTAAAACAGAGAATTAGTTATAGACACTGGGTATAGAAAAGAATCACATTTTGTTGCTTGGCAGCCTGAAATTAAGACAGACATAGTTCTTGTTTTATCTCACTGTATTTACTCAGTGCAACTTATATCATTGATGTGAAAAATATAACACCAACATGTCAGAAAAGAAATTCAAAAACAGAATCACTGAGTTGGAAAAAGGATCGCCCCCTCCTAAAAATGACTTGTAAATGTAATCAAGTGTAGCTAACCACCTTCTTAACCGCTAGCCGACCAGGTGTCGTCATTATACTGCAGCAGGTTGGCACGATCCCGTGAAGTGTCGTAGCTATACGTCGGTCCCTTTAAGTGGGATAGCAGGGAGGCACGTGTGCGCACCCACTGCATTGCAGGGGTCTGAAGTCCGCTCTCTGCTGACGTCACCAATATCAGTCCAGGCACCAGTGCATCATCCTGACTCTGGGAGTCTCGATCTGCCAGGTGCCTGGACTGATAGCTGTTTCAGCCTCTCAGTGAGCCACTGAGACAGCCGCACCCTGCCCCTCCACAGCTCACCGCTCCAAGGAGCAGAGCAGGAGAGCTGCTGATTGACAGGCAGCAGCCCTCTGCTCGGGGCCAAGAGACATGGGCCAGATTTGATGAAGTGAACATGCGCGAGGGCCGACCATTTTGCCTGACATTCTTTGAACCATTAAAATTCGGTCTAAGTGTGTTTGTTCGAGCATTAATACATTGCCCAACAAGAATTATTTTGCCTTTGTGGCTGTGTGTGAGTAAAGAGATGAGCGCACCTTCACTTTAAGAGGGAAGTTTCAGGATTTTTTTTTTTTTAAATAAAGAACTGTGAAGCAAAATAAGGGTCAGTGCCCATCTGCAGACCCCCAATTGCCATGAATGCAGCACCACCAATCCCCAGGAATGCAGAACCCAACATTGCCAGGAATGCACCCACCATTGCCAGGAAGGCAGCACCAACCACTGCCAGGATGGTAGCACCCACCATTGCCAGGAATGCACGCACCATTGCCAGGAATGCAGCACCGACCATTGCCAGGAATGCACTCACCATTGCAAGAAATGCAGCCCCACCATTGCCAGGAATGCACTCACCATTGCAAGAAATGCTGCCCCACCGTTAGCCAGGAATGCACTCACCATTTCAAGAAATGCAGCCCCACGATTAGCCTGGAATGCACTCACCATTGCAAGAAATGCAGCCCCACCATTAGCCAGGAATGCACTCACCATTGCAAGAAATGCAGCCCCACCATTAGCCAGGAATGCACTCACCATTGCAAGGTATGCAGTCCCACCATTGCCAGGAATGCACTCACCATTGCAAGAAATGCAGCCCCACCATTGCCAGGAATGCACTCACCATTTGCCATCAGTGCAGCCTTGGAGGGGACATGGAGGGGGCAGGACGAGCGCCAAAGATATCCTACAGGAGAATCTCCTGTTTACACAGCGGCCTCTTTAAGTGAAAGCCCCGCCTCCTTTGATGGACAGAACAGTCATCTAATGGCAGCGCCGGAGACAGGACTTCCTCTTACAGAGGCAGCCGTGTAAACAGGAAATACTCCTCCTGTGTGCACAGTGCTCGTCCCGCCTCCTCCCTCCGAGGCAGCCAGACTATATATCTTTTGTGGCCCCGGCGCAGGGAGATCTTTGGGGGCCACAAAAGATATACAGTGGTGTGAAAAAGTGTTTGCCCCCTTCCTCATTTCCTGTTCCTTTGCATGTTTGTCACACTTAAGTGTTTCGGAACATCAAACCAATTTAAACAATAGTCAAGGACAACACAAGTAAACACAAAATGCAATTTGTAAATGAAGGTGTTTATTATTAAAGGTGAAAAAAAAATCCAAACCATCATGGCCCTGTGTGAAAAAGTGATTGCCCCCCTTGTTAAAACATACTATAACTGTGGTTGTCCACACCTGAGTTCAATTTCTCTAGCCACACCCAGGCCTGATTATTGCCACACCTGTTCACAATCAAGGCATCACTTAAATAGGAGCTGCTTGACACAGTAAGGTCCACCAGAAGATCCTTAAAAGCTACACATCATGCCGAGACCCAAAGAAATTCAGGAACAATTGAGAAAGAAAGTAATTGAGATCTATCAGTCTGGAAAGGGTTATAAAGCCATTTCCAAAGCTTTGGGAATCCAGCGAACCACAGTGAGAGCCATTATCCACAAATGGCGAAGACATGGAACAGTGGTGAACCTTCCCAGGAGTGGCCGGCCGCCCAAAATTACCCCAAGAGCGCAGCGACGACTCATCCAAGAGGTCACAAAAGACCCCACAACAACGTCCAAGGAACTGCAGGCCTCACTTGCCTCAGTTAAGGTCAGCGTTCATGCCTCCACCATCAGGAAAAACTGGGCAAAAATGGCCTGCATGGCAGAGTTCCAAGGAGAAAACCACTGCTGAGCAAAAAGAACATCAAAGCTCGTCTCAATTTCTCCACAACACATCTTGATGATCCCCAAGACTTTTGGGACAACATTCTGTGGACCGATGAGACAAAAGTGGAACTCTTTGGAAGGTGTGTGTCCAAGTTTATCTGGCGTAGAAGGAACACTGCATTTCAGAAAAAGAACATTATACCAACAGTAAAATATGGTGGTGGTAGTGTGATGGTCTGGGGCTGTTTTGCTGCTTCAGGATCTGGAAGACTTGCCGTGATAAAAGGAACTATGAATTCTGCTGTCTACCAAGAGATCCTGAAGGAGAATGTCCGACCATCTGTTCGTGTACTCAAGCTGAAACGAACTTGGGTTCTGCAGCAGGACAATGATCCTAAACACACCAGCAAGTCCACCACCGAATGGCTGAAGAAAAACAAAATTAAGACTTTGGAGTGGCCTAGCCAAAGTCCTGACCTGAATCCTATTGAGATGTTGTGGTATGACCTTAAAAAGGCCGTTCATGCTCGAAAACCCTCTAATGTAACTGAATTAGGACAATTCTGCAAAGATGAGTGGGCCAAAATTCCTCCAGGACGCTGTAAAAGCCTCATTGCACGTTATCGCAAACGCTTGGTTGCAGTTGTTGCTGCTAAGGGTGGCCCAACCAGTTATTAGTTTTAGGGGGCAATCACTTTTTCACACAGGGCCATGATGGTTTGGATTTTTTTTCACCTTTAATAATAAACACCTTCATTTACAAATTGCATTTTGTGTTTACTTGTGTTGTCCTTGACTATTGTTTAAATTGGTTTGATCTTCCGAAACACTTAAGTGTGACAAACATGCAAAGGAACAGGAAATGAGGAAGGGGGCAAACACTTTTTCACACCACTGTATATGTTTAGATAACCAGGCGGTCCGTTCGAAACCGGGCCCAGGCCGGACTTTGGACATGCCTGACCTAGGTAAATATAAAACTGCAATAACCCCCAAACCCATACTTCTCTTTTAAGAAGTGGAAGGTATTTGGTACAACTCAGACCCTCCTTGGATCAGGATGTGTCTCCAAACTGGATAAGAGAGCCAGGAAGAAACTTATCAGAGAGGCTACCAGCAACTCTGAAGCAGTTATAGGACCTTATGACAAAGAGTGCTCATGGTGTGCATGTGACAATAATATTACAAACTCTCCACAAATGTGGCTTGCATGAGAGGGTAGCAGGGAAAAAGCGACTCCTTAAGAGTCAGGGCTGAGCTTTGCCAAAACGCACCTTGAAGATTCTGAGACTGCATGGGAAAAGGTGTTATGGTCAGATGAGACTAAAATGTAATTATCTAGCCTCAACACCAAACAATACATGTGACGGAAATCCAATACAGCTTACCATTCAAATAACACCATTCCTACAGTAAAGCAAGGAGGTGGTAATAACCTGGTATGGGGGTATTTTTCTGCAGCAGGGACTGCAACACTTGCCATGATAGAAAAAAAATGGATGGGGCAAAATATTTACAAATTCTGAAGGAAAATCTGCTGCCCTCTGCCAGAAGGTTGTCAATGGTAAGAAGAATTGCCTTCCAACATGACAATGATCCAAAAACATACAGCAACAATGACCAAACAGTGGTCCAAACCCAGACTTAAACCCCATTGAAAATCTGTAGAATGACTTGAAGACTGGAGTCCACAAACAGTCACCATCACATTTAACTGAACTTGAGCAGTTCTGCAAAGAAGAGTGGGCAAATAAGTCTAGATGTGCAAAGTCAATAGAGACATATCCCAACAGACTAAAGGCTGTAATTAAAGTGAAAGGATGTTCAACAAAATACTGACCCAAGGGGGTGATCTTTTTTCCAACTCAGTGATTCTGTCTTTGAATTTTTGGTGTTATATCTTTCACTTGGATGTTATAAGTTGCACTGAGTAAATACAGCTGGATAAGGCTGGGTTCACACAATTGTGAATTGAATGCGGCTGTCTCTGCATCCAATTCGCATGTCAGGAGATTGTCACCGGCTCTCTACAGAGCCGGTTCACACATCTCCGGTGCGGCTGCAGTGTGAATTGCACAGGGGTCCTGTGTGTCATCTAGTCTTTTTCAGGTCCAAATTCAGACAAAAATGTATGCTGAAATCGGACCTAAAACGGTGAACAGGGACACACTGTACCCCTGCTGTGAGTCACGCCGTGCGGCAGTATAAGCCCAGCCTAAAACAAAAAGTGTGTCTGTTTTCATTTTAGGCTGCAAATCCACAAAATGTGATGATTTTAATCTTGGGTGATTCTTTTCACTGTATGTGTAGACTACTTGCAGCACAGTTCTTATATTTATGTACAATAAGCCCTTCTTAGAAATATATCTTTCTAAACTTTAGAATGGTATATTTAATGGAATACCCCCACGTTAAACTCACACCCAGATATCAGACTCTTGCAGTAATATAAGATATGTTTTTGATATATACTTTTGACAATATAGTGTATATAACACCTCTTGTTTAACTTCATATCTCTTTTTATAATATTGGTCGTCAATATGTGCAATAAAAAAAACCAACAAAAGCCATTTAAAGTCCGTATGTAGTCTCATCCTCAAACAGATCCAAGAACATATGATTTGTAATTAGCAGTATTCATGTTGTAGAAGCACACCATTTTCTTTGTAGTTACATTCCTGGGAAAACAAAACAAGCAATGTCATTAGGAAAAAAAGGGAAATTGATTTCAGGGAAACTTATTTCAATGATATTTAGCTGGCTGGATCAGAATCACATAGCCTTGCTAAAAATTCATCTCAGATAATTGACATTTATTTGATTGAAGCAGCAGGGTGCTCTCCTTCACCATGGGATGAGACCATATGGACAAACAGTGTGAGTAGGGATAATGTTTGACTGCTGAGAGAGTGTCAACGTGTTTAGAGATTATTCACAAGGCTCTGGGGATTTGAGTATGGTAATGTTTAGCCAAATTAGAATCAGATTAATTGATCTAATCTAATGGAAAGACAATGTTTATCAAATTATTGCTCATTTCGCCACACAAACTTGCAGAGTCATTATTCTTTTACTCTAAAAAAAAAAAAGAAATTAAAAGGTTTTTTGTATCACATCTGCTTAAGTGTCTTTTAATACTGCTGATTCTTGCACTGCAGAGATTTTTAGGCTGATGCACTAAAACTAAGTAGAATTTTCATTTTAGAATAACACAAAGGGCTTGAGTTTTACCAAGACTAATAACTTCAGAAGTTCAACACAAAACATTTTTCACATGCAATGTCATTTTCATTTTCACCTGAATAAATATTCACATGCAATTTTATTTTTCACGTGTGTGAAAATGAGCAATGCTGCCCATTATAAGAAATTAGTTTTGGGTGATACATGGAGCCTGTCCCTCTTACTTTAAAAGATAAAGTCCCTGAGGCAAAAATGGCCTGTTAAATGTATCCTAATTTCCTGATCTGCTGTTTGTTCCAATTTAGTGACTCAGAAAGAGGGATGACATTTTACTTTGCAGGCATATAGAGTTTGACTAAAACCTTACATGTTCATCAGGGCCATTTTCAATATTGATTGGACCCTGGGCAAACAATTTCTTGGGCCCCTCACCTCCCATACAATTTAGCTCTCCACTTGCTCTGAGTCTAAAATAAATAGGCTCAAAATCAGTTTACTGAATCAGATCAGGCAGCGATTGCGACTGGTTGCCAGAGGTTACAGTGTATCATTACCGCTCACTGACTGGCTGCTAGAGGTTACAGCACACATTATGGCTCACTGATTATTGGCTAGATGTTACAGCACATGACTTCTGCTTGTTGATCGGTTGCTAGTGGTTACTGGACATCCTTACGACTCACCAATTGTTTGCTAGAGGTTACTGCACATCATTACTGCTCACTGATTGGTTGCTAAAGGTTACAGCACATCATCTCCTCACTGCCTGCATACCATGGACTGGGGAGGTGAGGGGACCCATCAATAGACAGAAAACTCCAATGTAATGGGGATTCACATTCACCACTAATGTAATGGGGATTTATGCTTACCACTAATGTAATGGGGATTTACACTGACCACTAATGTAATAGGAGCATTCACAGGAACCGAACCACTAATGTAATGGGGATTTACACTGGCCACCAATGTAAGGGGGACATTCACACTGGTCACTAGTGTGAAGGAAAAGATTGTACACCAAGCCCCAATGTAATGAGAAGATTTAAACTGACCACTAATGTATCTGAGACATTTAGCCGGCATTCACATTTGTGTGTGTCGGGAATGCATGCAAGATCGCTTTCCTGACACCACAGAAATGTGCTGCCCTTTAGCAGGTACACAGCAGTTCCATTAATTGTTAATGACACACTCACTCATCTGCTGAGATGTGCGTATTCACATGCACCAAAATTCACGGTGCAGTGGCACCATGTTATTTTGAAAAAAGGTTCCACCTCCAATTTGCTCACCTTTGCAGAACAGGCTGATGTTAGGCTTAAAGTGATTGTAAGGGTTCGTTTTTTTTTTTTTTAAATAACAAAAATGTCATACTTACCTCCACTGTGCAGGTCGTTTTGCACAGAGTGACCCCAAACCTCGTCTTCTGGGGTCCCCCGTCGCCTCCCGCGGCTCCTCCCCACATCAGATAACCCCCTAGGAGAAGCGCTCTCCCGAGGGGGTTACCTTGCGGACACGTTCCCGAGTCCAGCATTCGGCGTCCATAGCTGACAAATGTATGACTCGACCCCACCCCCCAGCGCCCACATCATTGGATTTGATTGACAGCAGCAGGAGCCAATGGCTGCACTGCTATCAATCTATCCAATCTCAAGCCAGGAACCCCAGGCAGAGAGACATGGCCCCCCGCCGGGTCAAGTTCCAGGGCTCAGGTAAGTAAAACGGGGAGGCTGGGGGGCCGGTCACTGCCAGGTGTTTTTTCACCTTATGCACAGGATGCATTTAGGTGAAAAAACACAAAGGTTTACAACCCTTTAATGACCACAGTTGTAGGCAGGACTTTCAAGCATGCCCCTTTACCTCCCTGGTGAGCAGCATTCAGAAGAAGCGATGGTGGATATGACCTCAGGGGGGCATGATATATATATGAATGCCACCTCTATTTACATATCAATGCAGCTGGTCCGCGGCTATTTACATATTAATGCCATTGCTATTTACATATCAATGCAGGTATTTACATGTAAACACAGGGTCCGCAGGTGAGTCGTGTGTACAGAGCACTAGGCAGAGCTGAGCAGCATTAGTAACAACTTCACACAACAGGGAACTAAAACTTCAAGGGACAAGGGAATTTGAACTGGGATAGTTGGCAAATATGAGGCAGCTGCTTTGGGCCCCACAATAATGATGGGGCCCAGGGCAGATGCCCCTTTTGCCCTGCCTTAAACATGGCCCTGATGTTCATAGTTCTCTTAATGTGCAAACTAAATGGTAAATTCACCTGCCAAATCCTGGGTGGCGGCAACTGGATGTCACTCAGTTAGTGAACAGATCATGCCATTGGCTTCCTCGCAGAATCCATACCAAACCCTTCAGCTGACCAGACATTGACATCAACGGGAGAGTGCAACATTGAGAGTGCAACCGGAGAGTATCACCTTAGTGATCAGCATGTTTTGTTTCATTGACATGACTGATGATGAATTTATATTATGGATTAAAAATAAAAAACAGTTGTCATAATGTTTGTTACATAGTTAATCAGGCTGAAAAAAAGACACAAGTCTATCTAGTTCAAGCAATTGAAAAAAAAAATTAAATGAATAAACCTCTATATACAGAACCTTAAAACCCCAGTTGACTCACAGGAAATTAAAAAAAACCTTATAGCATGGTCCAATTTACTTCACCAGGGTAAAAAAAAAGTCCTTGCCGATCCTCTAAGATAATTGGATATCCCCTGGATCAACAATCTTGGGATATTACAGGCAGTCCCTAGGTTACAAACAAGGTCTGTAGGTTTGTTCTTAAGTTGAATTTGTATTTAAGTCATAACAGGTTCATTTTTTCATTGTAGCTTCAGCTTAAAAATTTTTTTTTAAGCTTTTTGGATAGCATAGGGAAGAGTTAACACCCCTGTAAAATTTGTTTTGCAGTCAAAGTCCCTGTTCAGAAGATGTCGCCTCACTTTCTGTCCCAATGACAATTGGATTTTGAAAATTTTGGGTTGTTGTGGAAACAAGCCTTGGTGATAAAGCATCAGTGGAGACACATTTTTCCCATATTAACTCTTACAGGAGTGAATTTCCCTGCCTAGAGGTAGGTTTCCTCTCACTTCCTGTTGTCTCCCTCCGTTTATAAGTAGGAGTCCTTTATAAGTCGAAAGTTTGTAACCAGGGACCACCTGTACTTGTAAATGTTAATAGCCAGTTATATTCTGTGCATTTAGGAATGCTTCCAGCATTTTTTAAACAATCAACTGAACTAATTAGAACTAGTCCCTGAAAGAGTCTATTCAACATTTTTCACAGATCTTTCTGTGAAAAAGCCTTTCCGTATAGGGAGATTTTTCCCACAAAAAAAGATTTTTCCTCTTTTCCCCCAGCTGCGAAGAGTGCCTCCTTGTCCTTTGTAATGACAGTAGTGCAGATGGTCCAATGAGGACACATCCCCTCTTCTCTCCTTCTCCATTGAGAAAAGTTCTTTCATTGATTACACAACTTGATCTGCGAATGGGAAGAAAATCCTGTGACTCTTCACCATGGACTGATTATGTTACAGTCAGTGTAGTAAATTAAATTAAAAGAACTAAGCACCTGATGCTTAGGAGGAAACACAGGCTATAAATTATGGCTGATGAGAGACAAAAATATTGCTTAACCTCTTGCTGACCAGACTCCATCATTATACTGCGGCAGGTTGGCATGGCTGAGCAAACCGCCGTAGCTGTACATCGGCCGCTTAATGAGCTATAGGGGGCGCACGTGCACCCACAACCCACAATTGCTCCTCAGAGAGCCAAAACGGGGATCTGTCAATGTAAACAGATAGATCACTGTTCTGTCAGGGAAGCAAGGTGAGATTTTCTGTTCCTAGTGATCAGGAACAGAAATCTCTCTCTACTCCCTGTCAGTCCACTCCCCCTACAGTTAGAAACACCTCCCTAGTGAACACCTAACCCCTTGATCGCCCTAGTGTTAACCTCTTTCCTATACAGTAATCAGTGACTATTTATAGCACTGATCGCTGTATAAATGTCAATGGTCCGAAAAAAAATTCAAAAGTGTCCGACCTGTCTGCCGCAATGTTGCAGTCCCGCTAAAAATCACTGATCAACGCCATTACTAGTAAAAAAAATAATAATAACAAAAATGCCATAAATATATACCCTTTTTTGTAGACGCTAACCAATCAATATACACTTGCGATTTGTTTCACCAAAAATATGTAGAAGAATACATATTGGCCTAAACTGATGAAGAAATTATTTTATTTTTTATTTTATTTTTTTGATATTTATTATAGCAAAAAGTAAAAAATATTGTTCTCTGCATCTTTTTTTGTTTATAGCGCAAAAAATAGAAAACCACAGAGGTGATCAAATACCACCAAAAGAAAGCTCTATTTGTAGGAAAAAAAGGACATATATTTTGTTTGTGTACAACGTCACCTGACCGCGCAATTTTCAGTTAAAGCGACGCAGTGCCGTATCGCAAAAAAGGGCCTGGTCAGGAAGTCGGTACATCCTTCCGGGGCTGAAGTGGTTTACTGGAATAAGGCAAAGATTTGGACAAAAAAATTAGTACTTGGTAAAATACAGTGAAAGTATATGTATTGCCCTCACAGTTTGGTGGAAAGGTAAGTGATGCAAGGATGAGCCAGAGCTGTGTAAATGTTGCACTTTTGGTTCAATGCAGAGGAAATCTGCTTCAGGTTACAAGAAAAGTCCTTTTCGCCAGCAGAGGTTACAGTGTTGTCAATGAAGATCCAGGTGGTTGTAAAGCTCATGTGGATTGGAGCAGGGGTGTACTTACAGGGGTCACAGGGGTCACCATTATGACCCAGCTCCAGATGTCTCACGTGACCCTCCGTACATCTGGATAGATCCCTCCATGTAGCCCCTGAATGTCCACTTCTCCTCTCCCTCTCGCAGACATTCAGCTGCTGCAGGAGGGCAATCGAGGGCAACGGTTCCTCTATTTTCTGCAGGATGGAGAGCGGGGAAGAGGCCAGTAAATATGTGTCATTTACTGGCTTCTTCCTTGTCTTAATGAATAGAGTTAGTGATCGGCAGTAAATGTACTATACTTTAAGTTGTGAATGAAAGGGGAGCTCTGTACAGAGCTATTCCTGTTCATTCATTCTGTGCAGATGAGGCTGTAGAATTTGTCCCCAGTCCCTTTCTCTGTCTCAAAAGTGAGACATCATGGGTCTTTTTAGACCCCTGATATGTCCCCAAGGCTCCCCGACTGGGGTCTCAAATATATGTAAAAAGTAATAAAAATTTAATTGTAAAAAAAAGAAATAAATAAAGTAAAATAGTAAAAAAAGAAATAAAATAACAACAAAAAGTTCTAACACCAGTGGCAGAAAAACCAGGGTCGCAAAGGTCACACTTGCGACTGGCCTCAGGAATTACGTCACAGTGGGCACCCCAGATGGCAGGAAGGTGGTCCACTGTGGGACCATAAAAAAGGGTCTCATGATGGGGGTAAAGGGTGCCAGGATCAGTGGAAAGGGCCCCAGTCAGGGACCAGGGGGGACCTTCATGGTTTCTTGCATCGGGGCCCTGAAGGCTCTAGTTAAGCCTTTTGGATTGGAGCTTGTTGTCGCTGCTATGCACGTGAAAGAAATGAACAGGAATCTAGTCTGGAGCCACAGCCAGCCTGTGGTGTATACATCGAGGCATAGGTTTGGAGTGGAACTTCCTGGTAGTGGAGAAGAGCGCCTCTGTTGCCTAGCAACGCTTCAGAGGGCAGTCATTTCTCAAGCTTGGCAGCACACATGCCAGAAAAACAATGCAGTAATAGCATCCTGGAATACTGAGGGTTCAGGACATCATGGACCCACCCACAGAAAGGGACATCATCATGATGTCCTACTTTCACAATGTAAGGATTTAGAGTTTATATTAACTTGGCTAATCCTAATAACACAGCGCTTAGTCCACTGCAACATCAACTATGAACAAAATCTTGTAACAATGTATCTTATAAAAGCAAACAGTATATCTTTTGTGTATCTTTTAGCCCTCTCCTGAGCTGGAAAAGTGGTAAAGGAGATCCAGCTTGTCATGTAACCAACTTGAAGACATCTGCACACATCTGTATAAATTATTCCAGAGGGGTTCCGTGGGGGGTGGGGGTTGTGGTGATCTGCAACTGGGGCTTTAATGTTGAAATGTATCTATGTGAATCTATGGTCAAAATTTTAAGTCATATTTTATTTACATATTGTATCTCAAATCTTTCTAGCCCACTCCTATTAATCTGAATGATCTTGAAATACGGTTTGTAAATTTACTTTGTGAAGCTTCCCACACATTACTTTACCTGTGACACATATTCACTATGCCTTGCTGATAGGCACTGCTGAGTCACAAAATTCACAGAGCCTGCCTTCTGAACTAAAGATGTGCTGAAAGGAGGAGTCTCAGGAGGCAGAGTTAGTGCAGAAATCACAGCTTGTAAGGAGCAAGGTACCATGGGATATGTAGTCCTTAGAACTTGAAAGTAAACCGAAGAGTAGAAGCTGAATAGCATGCACGAGAATCCAGGAAATTGTGGACAGAAATGGCCAACAGGCAAGCAGAACTCACAAAATGAATGGAGATTTTTTTAAGCAAGCTTATATTTGATAGTCAAAAATAGCTATTGCTTGTCTTGCTATTACAATGCCAATGTTATCAAATTAACCACTTACCCACTGGGCACTTATACCCCCTTCCTAACCAGACCAATTTTCAGCTTTCGGTGCTCTCACACTTTGAAGGACAATTACTCAGTCATGCAACACTGTACCCAAATAAATTGTTTGTCCTTTTTTTCACACAAATAGAGCTTTCTTTTGGTGGTATTTAATCACTGCTGTTTTTTTTTTTTTCTTTGCGCTATAAATCAAAAAATACTGAAAATTCGGTAATAAAAAAAATAAATTCTTTGTTTATATTAAAATTTATTGCAGAGTATTGGCAAGTATTGGCAGAGTATTGACGAGTATTGGCGAGTATTGGCAGAGTATTGGCGAGTATTGGAAGAGTATTGGCGAGTATTGGCAGAGTATTGCAGTGTTGCACATTGTTGGTAGAGTATTGCACAGTGTTGGCAGAGTATTGCACAGTGGTGGCAGAGTATTGCACAGTGGTGGCAGAGTATTGCACAGTAGTGGCAGTGTATTGCACAGTGGTGGCAGTGTATTGCACACTGCTGGCAGAGTATTGCACACTGCTGTCACTGACCAGCGCTGTGGGCACTACACATCCAGCCCACAGCGCTGGTCCCATCTCTCCCCCTCTCCGCTTCTCCCTTCTCATTGTACCGATTGGTACAGAGAGGGGAGGGAGGAACCGGCGTCATGACGTGACGCCGGTTTGTGTGCATGTGATCACTCCATCATTTGACGGAGTGATCACGTGGTAAACGGCCGATATCAGCGGCCGTTTACCGTGATCCGTGATGTTCCCGAATGCGCGCCCCAGGGGGCGCGCGGGAGCAAGGTTCTGGGAGGACCTCCTACGGACATTCACCCAGAATAAGCCGACCGCGCTGTAGCCGTCTTTCGGCTATGGCCCGGTCGGCATGTGGTTAAAGTGTATGCTGTGATCATAGATTTTTTTAAGTTTTTGTTTTAACTACTGAAAGAGATCTGGAATCAGCCATTAAATGATAAGTTCACCTTTTAACAAAAAACAATAAATGCACATTTTTTGCAGGTTTATACTATTTTGTTTAAGGAGCCTGGAAAGAATTAAAGCATTGCACCAACAATCAACAGATCCCTGATGCCATGCAGGTCTCCTGCAGACTGTCAGTGTAAGCTGTCTCCCCATACATTGTATGGGCAGGCAGTTCCACACTGACAGGAAGTGTCAATGAGTTACCACAGCACTCAACAGTGACAGCCTCAAAGGCTGCTGACAATCTGTGCGACTTGTTAAAGCAAGATGTCAATGCAAGTCGCAATTAAGTTGCACAAAAATAGTGTAGGAACCAGTTTTAAAGTCGCTGCAATTTGAACGGTTCCATTGCCGCTAATGTCATGCAAACTTTAACTCTCAAATCGCATGACAAGTCACACTGGTGTGAACCAGGGCAAAAACAATATTTAAATGACAAAATTTAAACACAACAATCATAACAATTTTACTGAAGGGTATCTTTTTCCATCAAAGTGAACCAATGCTCATTTAAAATGTTGACAGATTATTTTTCTAAATATGTGCCTAATTTAAATAATCTTCCAAAAAAATTACAGGTTTCAGCAGCTGAAGTCATTTCACATCCACCTTCTGACTCTGCCGGAATGATTTTCACAGAGAATACTTTTACTCTTTTTTAAACAAGGTGGTGATGTTTGTGATGGTATCATAACTGTCATAACCATTCAAATTATCAATAATAACAATATTTACTCACAAAAAAGGGCATCTGATTGGTGTTACTTCTTCAAGCAGAAATTCACATTAATGTGTTACTAAACCCACAACAGCAAAATCAGTCTGTATATGCAGTAAAGTATGCTTGTTACACTCACTGTGGAGGGGTTAATCCTCTGCATTGTGTAAAAAGGATGTTTGATCCTGTTTTCTCTGATCCTCCCCTTCTTTTACTGTCCCTAATCCATCTGCTGAAAGAATAGAGCCTTTGAGGCACTCTGCACTTGCTTAGTGTCAGGAAAGGTCCACCTGCTGGTAATACTATCTGGCATTTGGCGTGCAGTACTAATATCCACCAGCAGGTGTCTCCTGGCAGTTTGGAACTGTCAGGGGAGCTTTTCCCTGCTGGTGTTATGTGATCTTTGGGCCACAGTACTGGCATCCACCAGCGGGTGGTTTCTGGCAGTATGGAGCCGATATCACCTCCTGCAGTCAGGCATCACCTGAGCCTGATTGCAGGAAATGGTATAAATACCTGGCAAGCTCACACATCCTTGCCTTGGTAGCATCCTTGTGCCCTGACCTGAAAGCCCTGATTCTGAACCTGTATTTGTACCTGTTTCTGTCTATCCTGTATCCCTATATCCCCACAGCCTGATCTCTTCCACCCTCTCCCTGTCTGTCTTACTCCTTGCCCCCCATCTGCGGATCTCCCGTTTATGACCCCGGCCTGGCTAAAGACTACGATTCTGGTATTCCCTTTTGCTGTATATACAGTACTTGTCTGGTTATTATTATTTGAGGGTCTTGTTTGATATTGGTTTGTCACGCACTGTGTGATATTGGAGGTGGTTGCATTTATATATTGTTCACTTATCTTAATAAATGACTTACTTTTTCACTTTTTCACCTACATACGTTTGGGTTACTCTGTTGCAGTCCGCACAGCTCTGGTCACTCCTGATACGTGACACTCAGTTTGGTGTGTATGGCAAGAGAGTTTTTTTTTTTTTTTTTATGGAAGGGTGTATGTAATCAGCACAGGGCCAATCAGCACTGTCCAGACAGAGGGTCAGGGGACATGCAGCCTCATAAGAGAATGAAAACTCCTCCTACAAGCTTTAACCAGTGTTTGGCCAGACACTGATAGATGTCACAAGATTGCTATATACTGCCAATGAGAGAAGGTATTTAGCAGTTTACATTTAGTTCAGTGTACTGTGGGAGACCAGATATAGTGAATGTAGGGTCCTGTGTTTAGTAACACACTTTAAAAAACACATCCTGACATCATTTAAAATAGAATTAATGTAGAAGAAATTCAAGTTATTTTGAATAATAATTAACCACTTCAGCCCCGGAGGATTTTACCCCCTTCCTTACCAGAGCACTTTTTGCGATTCGTCACTGCGTCGCTTTAACTGACAATTGCGCGGTCATGCAACGTTGCACCCAAACAAAATTGACGTCCTTTTTTTCCCATAAATAGAGCTTTCTTTTGGTGGTATTTGATCACCTCTGCGGTTTTCATTTTTTGTGCAATAAACAAAAGAAAAGCGACAATTTAAAAAAAAAAACACAATATTTTAAACTTTTTGCTATAATAAATATCCAGTTTTTTAAAAAAAATTTACTCAGTTTAGGCCGATATGTATTCTTCTACATATTTTTGGTTAAAAAAAAATCGCAATAAGCGTATATTGATTGATTTGCGCAAAAGTTATAGCGTCTACAAAATAGGGGATAGATTTATTGCATTTTTTACATTGTGGCGGACACTTTTGACACATTTTTGGGACCATTCACATTTACACAGCGATCGTTGCTATAAAATTGCACTGACTACTGTGTAAATGTGACTGGCAGGAAAGGGGTTAACACTAGGAGGCGCTGCAGGGGTTAATGTATGTTCCCTGGGAGTGATTCTAACTGTAGGGGGAGGGGACTCACAAAGGGAGGAGATCGATTGGTGTTCCTCTGTACTGGGAACACACCATCGGTCTCCTCTCCACTGACAGGACGTGGATATGTGTGTTTACACACACAGATCCACTGTCCTGCTGTGTTCCCGGGCAATTGCGGGTGCCCGGCGGACATCACGGCCGCCGGGCACACGCATCGGGTCCCGAGCGACGCCACTGGCGGCGCGCACGCGCCCCCTAGACGGCCGGGAATGGGAGGACGTCATATGACGCCCAACCAGAATGGGAGATCCACCTTGTTGGCGTCATATGACTATGGGCGGTATTGAAGTGGTTAAAGGTGAAAATTAATAAAGAGAACATTTAAATGACAACCCTTCCAATTATCAACATATAGCGGGTCGACCCATAATGCATTATTATTAATAGACATAAACATAATAACTTAACTGAAGGGTATCTTTTTCCATCAAAATGAACCAATGCTTATTTAAAATGTTGAATCATTTCCAGAGATTTATTTTTTAATCTGTGCCTTATTTAAAGACATTTTCAGCATTTTCAGCAATTGCAGTTGTTTTACCTCCCCTTTATAGCACTGCCTGGGTGATTTTTACAAAAAAGTCAATCTGCTTGGTGTTACTTCTTGACACAGGAATGAACATTAAAAACGACATATTGACGTAATTTTAATTATTATGTATTTTGAATAATAATTGCAAGTGAAATTTAATTTGTAGAATGTTTAAATGTCAAATAGAAAATTAGGAAGTTAATTCTAAACATATAAATAGTTTCCCATTTTGCTTCATTATTCCAGCTTAATGTATGCACATTTACATCCCACAAGTGACAAAAAATTAACAGGGAAATGTAAAAAGCAATCCCTTACCTTTTTTTTAGAGTTTTAATTTCAGCTTATTTAAATGCCATGAACCTAACTCATATTTATTTTCTGTTAGGGCTCATTTACACTTGCTTTGTCTTCAACACACATTAAAGCATCTACTGCTTCAACATGCTTTTATGATCTGTATTTGGTGCTTCGATTAAGCTTTTGTGATGCTTCAATAAAGCTTTGTGATCAGTGTTTGTGTTTTTGGTGCTTCGATGAAGCTTCGGTGGTGCTTCGGTGAAGCTTTAGTGATGCTTTGGTGATGCTCTTTTGAAGCTTTGTTGAAGCTTGGCAGATGCTGTGTGTGTTGATATCTCATACCCAGGGGTCAAGTCCTGGGGAAAAAAGTGTGGAAACTCCCACCCAAAAAAAAAAATGATAAGCTCATATGCACGAACGCTTCAAAAGTGGTATTTTTCATCCAATTTTCGTATTGTGTGTATGAAGCTTAACTGTTAGTACATAAAAAAAAACAATCCTCAATAAACATAAATACGGTAATTCTCTGAATAATCAGCATTCATTCAATTGTGCTTCCATGCAAATGTGAACATCATGTTCTGATCTTTATTGGGGAATTTTATTTTGTATATAGAGTGTTTTCATTGAACAGAGTTTGGATAACACAGGGTTAAACGGAAAGGTCATAAATGAACTGCACAGTGGCGTAACTAGAACCTTCAGGGCCCCAGTGCAAGAAACCATGGAGGGCCCCCCTGACCCCCGGCCAGGGCCCTGCCCACTGATCCCAGGGGCAGCAGGACCTGCAGAGCAGGGGGAACAAATCCCCTCCATGTTCCTCCTGCAGCCACTGAATGCCTATCAGAGGGAGAGGAGGAGAAGCAGACTTTTAGTTGCTGCAGAAATAAAATGGAGGGGATTTGTTCCTCTAAATGCCCCCCCCCCCCATCCAGGTGTTCAGGGGCAACATGTGTGCTATAGCAATTGTGACCCCTGTAGTTACGCCCCTGGGATGAGTGGCAGCGGTGTTGGTGGGGGATGGGATCAGTGGTGGTTGGGGAGGGATAGGATCAGTGGCATCGGTGGTAGGGGGTTGGATGAGTGGCAGCGGTGAGGGAGAGATGGGATAAGTGGCATCGGTGGGGGGAATGGGATCAGTGGCAGCAGTGGTGGTTGGGTAGGGATGGGAACAGTGGCAGCGATGGTGGAGGAGGGATTGGATCATTGGCAGCAGTAAGGGGGGATGGGATCAGCTGCAAGGGTTGTGGTTGAGGGGGTGGGATGAGTGGTAGGCGGGATTGAATGGGATGAGTGGCAAAGGTGGTGGGGGGGAATGGGATCAGTGGCAAGGATGATGGTTGGAGGAGGGTGGGATGAGATGAGTGGTAGTGGAAGGGGGATTGGATAGGATGAGTGGCAGCGGTGGAGGGCATTGGATGAAATGAGTGGCAGCGGTGGTGGGAGAATGGGATCCGTCGTGAGGGTGGTCATTGGGGGGGGGATGGGATGAGTGGTGGGGAGGAGAATAGTATCAGTGGCAGTAGTGGTCATGATGGGGTGGATCAGTGGCAGCAGTGGTTGTGGCATTGGTGTGGGGGGTGGGGGGAATCAGTGGCAGTAGTGGTGGTGTGGGAGGGTATCAGAGGCAGTAGTGGTGGTAATGTGGGGGATCAGTGGCAGTAGTGGTGGTGTGGGAGGGTATCAGTGGCAGTAGTGGTGGTGTGGGGGGTATCAGTGGCAGCAGTGGTGTGTGTGGGGGGAATGAGTGCAGTAGTGGTGGTGTGGGGGGGGGACCAGTGGCAGTAGTGGTGGTGTGGGGGGTATCGGTGCAGTAGTGGTGGTGTGGGGGGTATCAGTGCAGTAGTGGTGGTGTGGGTGGGGGGTATCAGTGCAGTAGTGGTGGTGTGGGGGGCATCAGTGCAGTAGTGGTGATGTGGGGGGGGGGAATCAGTGCAGTAGTGGTGGTGTGGGGGGGGGGGATCAGTGCAGTAGTGGTGGGTGGGGGGGGGGGGGAATCAGTGCAGTAGTGGTGATGTGGGGGGGGGGATCAGTGCAGTAGTGGTGATGTGGGGGGGGGAATCAGTGCAGTAGTGGTGGTGTGGGGGGGGGGTCAGTGCAGTAGTGATGGTGTGTGGGGGGGGGGGGTCAGTGCAGTAGTGGTGATGTGGGGGGGGGATCAGTGCAGTAGTGGTGATGTGGGGGGGGGATCAGTGCAGTAGTGGTGGGGTGGGGGGATGTGGTGTGGGGGGGGGGGGATCAGTGCAGTAGTGGTGGTGTGGGGGGGGATCAGTGCAGTAGTGGTGGTGTGGGGGGGGGTCAGTGCAGTAGTGGTGGTGTGGGGGGGGATCAGTGCAGTAGTAGTGGTGGTGTGGGGGGGATCAGTGCAGTAGTGGTGGTGTGGGGGGGGAATCAGTGCAGTAGTGGTGATGTAGGGGGGGAATCAGTGCAGTAGTGGTGATGTGGGTGGGGGGGGAATCAGTGCAGTAGTGGTGGTGTGGGGGGGGGGGGTCAGTGCAGTAGTGGTGATGTGGGGGGGGGAATCAGTGCAGTAGTGGTGATGTGGGGGGGGAATCAGTGCAGTAGTGAGGATGTGGGGGGGGGGGGGGAAATCAGTGCAGTAGTGAGGATGTGGGGGGGGATCAGTGCAGTAGTGGTGATGTGGGGGGGAATCAGTGCAGTAGTGGTGATGTGGGGGGGGAGTCATTGCAGTAGTGAGGATGTGGGGGGGGGGGAATCAGTGCAGTAGTGGTGATGTGGGGAGGGGGAATCAGTGCAGTAGTGGTGATGTGGGGGGGGGGGGGGGGGATCAGTGCAGTAGTGGTGGTGTGGGGGGGATCAGTGCAGGCAGTAGTGGTGGTGTGGGGGGGGATCAGTGCAGTAGTGGTGGTGTGGGGGGGGATCAGTGCAGTAGTGGTGGTGTGGGGGGGGGTCAGTGCAGTAGTGGTGGTGTGGGGGGGATCAGTGCAGTAGTGGTGGTGTGGGGGGGGATCAGTGCAGTAGTGGTGATGTGGGGGGGGGATCAGTGCAGTAGTGGTGGTGTGGGGGGGGGGATCAGTGCAGTAGTGGTGGTGTGGGGGGGGATCAGTGCAGTAGTGGTGGTGTGGGGGGGGGATCAGTGCAGTAGTGGTGGTGTGGGGGGGGGGGGGGATCAGTGCAGTAGTGGTGGTGTGGGGGGGATCAGTGCTGTAGTGGTGATGTGGGGGGGGGGGATCAGTGCAGTAGTGGTGGTGTGGGGGGGGATCAGTGCAGTAGTGGTGGTGTGGGGGGGGGATCAGTGCAGTAGTGGTGGTGTGGGGGGGATCAGTGCAGTAGTGGTGGTGTGGGGGGATCAGTGCAGTAGTGGTGGTGTGGGGGGTCAGTGCAGTAGTGGTGGTGTGGGGGGGATCAGTGCAGTAGTGGTGGTGTGGGGGGGGGGTGCAGTGCAGTAGTGGTGGTGTGGGGGGGGATCTGTGCAGTAGTGGTGGTGTGGGGGGGGGGGGATCAGTGCAGTAGTGGTGGTGTGGGGATCAGGGATGGGTGACACTCACTTGCAGATCACTTGGTTCCGAATCCCCCTCCTTTCTGGGTCTTGCTTGGGTGAACAGAGGGGATGGGCGGGGCCTGTGAGTGCAGGCGGAGCTAGAGAAGATGGGCGGGGACTGTGCCTGCTGTGAGTGCAGGTGAAGAGTATGGGCGGAGACGTTGGGCGGAGCGGGCGGAGCCGCGGAGAGGATGGGTGAAGCGGGCTGAGAGGATGGGTGGGGAGGATGGGCGGAGCCTGTGCAGTGTGCACAGTGCGCTCGGGGAGGAGGGGCGGAGCGGCCAGAAAGGATAGGCGGGGCGAACTCCCCGTGAATGACCATACACTGTACTATTTCCCGGGCAGCAGCGGGCCCCCCTACAGTGGCGGAACCAGAGGGCCCAGTCGCAAATGCGACTGGTGCGACCCTGGTAATTCCGCCACTGGAACTGCACATTATCTGGACAGAATGCTTGGGGAGATAGTGATGTGTTCCTGCTTAGGAGATGTATGTTAGCTTGGGGGGGCTGCAAACTTTGCAGGGCTCCAACACACACTCGCTGCTATTCCAACCCTTCACATATTTCCACATAAACTTCCCTCCTGGCATTAAACTTTGCCAGTTATTGTGCTCAGCTTACCACCCCAAACTGATGTTCCTCCCTCAGCTCACCTCTCTCCCTGCATGTTCTGTGAGCAGAATAGCTGTGCTCCTCCTCTGGGTTCTCTGATCGTATGGCACTGAAGATAGAGGAGGGGGGGGGGGTATTCAGCGGGACACACAAAGCAAGTATGCAGGAGACTGGGGTGGGGAGATGAGGAGATAGAAAATCAGGAGGGGCCGGCGGGGAGGAGCGCATAACGAGAGGTCTGACTAAATACAATCTCTTAGCAGCAGGGACCTGATCTACTCGTCAGCTAGCTGTGATTGACAGGTAGATCGAAGCGGAAGCTGTCATGGGGTCCCCTACTGGCAATGCCTGAATGGTCAGGTGTGCGGCACTTACTATTGCAAGCTGTATCGGCAGCTACTGGTGTAGCACCTGCCACACAGCTCGCATACTTCAAAGTCTTGCAGGACATGGCTGCTAACAGGAACTGAGTTCCTGTTGTGGAAAAAGTACAGGAACTCCGTTCCCATGCGTTCCCACAGGACTTGAGCCCTGCTCATACCTGTAACTTCTCCAAAACAAAGCAAAGCTAAATCTGAATGAAAGCTTCTCAAATGCTGCAGGTGCTTCAAGTGAGCTTTGCCATAAACATCTATGGAGTCGTTGAAGACTTTGAAGACTTTGAAGCAAATGTAAACTAGCCCTTAAACACAACTACCCATTGAGTTCAGTTCAAGAAAAAAAAAAAAAACAGATGTCTTCAGATGATCTTTAGGGAAACTATACATGAGGTAGGAAACATACATTTTTCATAAAGCATTGCACAACTCACTTTATTTGGTCACAACATACACTTTATGGTCACAGCTTGCACTTTCATTTTTTAATTGCAATACAAGCAATAGTCATTATTGACTATTAGCTTTTTTGAAAAATCTCTAATTTTGAGAGTGCTGCCTGTCTGCTGGTCATCACTTTCCACATCTTCCTGGATTCCCTGAATGCTTTGTATGTTCCTCTCTGTTGTTTACTTTAAGATCTAAGAACTACCGTATTTATCGGCGTATAACACTTTTTCCCCCTTAAAATCGGGGGAAAGACGTGGGTGCGTGTTATACGCCGATACCCCAAAAAAAAAAAAAAATTGACAAAAATGGCGACCGCGGCCGAAAAAGGCCGAACCGTGGCCGAAAAAGGCCGAAAAAAAAAGAAAAAGACCAAAGCCGGCTGTTCAGCTCCGCTCGTAGTCCCACCTCCCTGCGCTCGCTCCCGGAGCCGAACAGTCGGCTCGGTCTTTTTCGGCCGCGGTTCGGTCTTTTTCGGCCGCGGTTTGTCTCACGGCGGGAAATTTAAACGTCGGGAAGGCTGAAAATGACGCTGGCTAACTGCAAATGATACAGGGCAAGCTACAAATGACGCTGGAAAGCTGCAAATGACACTGGGCAAGCTACAAATGACGCTGGGCAGGCTGTAAATGACGCTGGGCAGGTTGCAATGACGCTGGGCAAGCTGCAAATGACGCTGGGCAAGCTGCAAATGACGCTGGGCAAGCTGCAAATGACGCTGGGCAAGCTGCAAATGACGCTTACGCTTAAATGTAAGTTTTTTTTTCCCCTAAACTTCTCTCCTAAAAGTTTTTTTCCTTAAAATTCCCTCCTAAACTTGGGGTGCGTGTTATACCTTGTTGCCTGTGAATCTTGTTCTGACTCCTGAAACTCCTCCTCTCAGCACACCTGTGGTTCAGAAGGCAGGCTCTATGAAATGTGTGACAAAGCAGTGCCTACTCACAGGGCATAGTGAATATGTGTCTGTGAATTCAAGGACATAAAGTATCTCACAAATGTAAGTACACCCCTCACATTTTTGTAAATATTTTATTATATCTTTTTATGTGACAACACTGAAGAAATTACACTTTGCTACAATGGAAAGTAGTGAGTGTACAGCTTGTATAACAGTATACATTGGCTGTCCCCTCAAAATAACTCAACACACAGCCATTAATGTCTTAACCGCTGGCAACAAAAGTGAGTACACCCCTAAGTGAAAATGTTCAAATTGGTCCCAAAGTGTCAATATTTTGTGGCCACCATTATTTTCCAGTACTGCCTTAACCCTCTTGGGCATGGAGTTCACCAGAGCTTCACAGGTTGCCACTGGAGTCCTCTTTCACTCCTCCATGATGACATCACAGAGCTGGTGGATGTTAGAGACCTTGCGCTCCTCCACCTTCCATTTAAGGGATATCCCACAGATGCTCAATAGGGTTTAGGTCTGGAGACATGCTTGGCCAGTCCATTGCCTTTACCCTCAGCTTATTTAGCAAGCCAGTGGTCATCTTGGAGGTGTGTTTGGGATCATTACCATGTTGGTATACTGCCCCGCGGCCCAGTCTCTGAAGAGAGGGGATCATGCTCTGCTTCAGTATGTCACAGTACACGTTGGCATTCATGGTTCCCTCAATAAACTGTAGCTCCCCAGTGTCGGCAGCACTCATGCAGCCCCAGACCATGACACTCCCACCACCATGCTTGACTCTAGGCGAGACACACTTGTCTTTGTACTCCTTACCTGGTTGCCGCCACACACGCTTTACACCGTCTGAACCAAATAAGTTTATCTTGAACTCAGCCCACAGAACATGGTTCCAGTAATCCATGTCCTTAGTCAGCTTGCCTTCAGTAAACTGTGGGCTTTCTTGTGCATCATCTTTAGAAGAGGCTTCCTTCTGGGACGACAGCAATGCAGACCAATTTGATGCAGAGTGCGGCGTATGGTCTGAGCACTGACAGGCTGACCCCCCACCCCTTCAGCCTCTGCATCAATGCTGGCAGCACTCATATGTCTATTCACCAAAGACAACCTCTGGATATGACGCTGAGCACATGCACTCAACTTCTTTGTTCGACCATGACGAGGCCTGTTCTTAGTGTAACCTGTCCTGTTAAACTGCTGTATGGTCTTGGCAACAACGCTGCAGCTCAGTTTCAGGGTCTTGGCAATTTTCTTATAGCCTGGGCCATCTTTATGTAGAGCAACAATTCTTTTTTTCAGATCCTCAGAGAGTTCTTTGACATGAGATGCCATGTTGAACTATCAGTGACCAGTATGAGAGAGTGAGAGTGATTACACCAAATTGAACACACCTGCTCCCCATTCACACCTGAGACCTTGTAACACTAACGATTCACATGACACCGGGGAGGAAAAATGGCTAATTGGGCCCAATTTGGACATTTTCACTTAGGGTGTACTCACTTTTGTTGCCAGCGGTTTAGACATTAATGGCTGTGTGTTGAGTTATTTTGAGGGGACAGCAAATTTACACTGTTATACAAGCTATACATTCACTACTTTACATTGTAGTAAAGTGTAATTTCTTCAGTGTTGTCACATGAAAAGATATAATAAAATATTTACAAAAATGTGAGGGGTGTACTCACTTTTGTGAGATACTGTAAATGTGTGGGATTCAAACTTCAAGATCATTCAGATTAATAGGAGTAGGCTAAAAATAAGTGCAATACAATGGGGAAGTAAATATAATGGTTTTACATTTTGATCATAGATACCCTTTAAGGGTTTTAGGTGATTGTTATTTTTACACAGATCACAGAAAATGCAGCGATCACAACAGCTGTAAAAAATCATACATTTCACAATTGTTGCCAACTATTGCAGACCCTAGTGGCCTTTGTACCAAGTCATACTAGTTGTCATTTATTGCAAATACACAATCAGTCATAGGATTACACAGCATATCTCAGTTAAGCAGTAGACATCACCAGTAAAGCAAAGCCTTTACAAAATGTTCAATAAAATATGAAAAACTTAATAAAAGTCAATAGATTTTGGAAGCTTGTCCTTGCACAGAAAAGCTTTTCTAAAACATGTTACTCATATCACATATCCCCAAAAAAAGAACACAAATTCTTATGTTGGATGAACAGTGGATGGAGTCCTGCAAATCATTATTTTTTATCTTTCCCAAATATAGTCTAATATTAAGAAGGCATCAATCCTAAACCATTTCAGGCATTGTGGACAACATCAGTGCCAGGTTTAGGAAATATTGTTTATATGGAGTAGAGCTTGGTACCCAGCAAGACTATATTACCATACAGGTTATGGTGAGAAGGAGTAAAGTGATTGGAAGGGTATTTTACATTTTTTTTTAAATAACAAACATATCATATTTACCTCCACTGTGCAGCTCGTTTTGCACAGAGTGGCCCTGAACTTGCTCTACTGGGGTCCCCAGCGGCTCCTCCCCGCATCAGATAACTCCCTGGGAGAAGCGCTTTCCCGGGGGATTATCTTGAGTGCACCCTAGCAAGTCCAGCATTCAACGTTCATAGTGGCCGAAATGCAGGACTCGACCCAGCCCCCCGGTGCCCACGTCATTGGATTTCATTGACAGCAGATGGAGCCAATGGCTGCGCTGCTATCAATCTATCCAATCAAGAGCCGGGAGCCCGTGGAGAGAGAGACAACGCATCCCCGCCGACTGAATGAAGGGGTTCAGGGAAGTAAAACGGGGGGCTAGGGGGCCGGTGACTGCCAGGTGTTTTTTCACCTTAATGCATAAGATGCATTAACCACCTGATTACTTTGCACTTAAACCCCCCTCGTGACCAGACCAATTTTCAGCTTTTGGCGCTGACGCACTTTGAATGACAATTGCGCGGTCATACAACACTGTACCCAAATGAAATTTTTATCATTTTTTTCCCACAAATAGAGCTTGGTGGTATTTAATCACAGCTGGGGTTTTTATTTTTTGCTAAACAAACAAAAAAAGATGGAAAATTAAAAAAAAAAAAATCATGTTTAATAGTTTGTTATAAAATTTTGCAAACAGGTAATTTTTCTGCTTCATTGATATGCTCTGATGAGGCGGCACAGGTGGGCACTGATAGGCTGCACTGGTGGGCACTGATAGGCTGCACTGATGGGCACTGATAGGCTGCACTGGTGGGCACTCATAGGCTGCACTGGTGGGGACAGATAAGTCGGTACTGATGGGGACAGCAAAGATGGCACTGATGGGCACGAATAGGTGGCACGGATGGGTGGCACGGATGGGTGGCATGGTTGGGTAGCACGGATGGGTGGCACCGATGGGCACTGATGGATGACACTGATACTGATGGGCACTGATGGGTGGCACTGATGGGCACTGATGGGCACTGATAGGTGGCACTGATGGGCACTGGTAGGTGACACAGATGAGCACTGGTAGGTGACACAGATGAGCACTGGCAGGTGACACTGATGTGCAGCACTGGCACTGTGGGCACTGAGAGATGGCACTGTGGGCACTGAGAGATGGCACTGTGGGCACTGGTAGGCGGCACTTTATTGGGGCAAAGGTGGGCACAATTGATTGGGCACATTGCAGTGAGAGGGACTGATGTCCCTTTCACTGCCGCCGGTGATCGAAAAAAAGCCGATTACCGGCTCTGTTATCACATGATCAGCTGTCATTGGCTGACAGCTGATCACGTGGTAAGGGGTCGGGATCGACCCTTTACTCGGATCTGTGATCCCGCGAGTCTCACAGACTCGCTGATCACAGAGCGCGCCGCGCGCGCCCTTCAGGGGGCGCGCAGGCAGCTCGTGGCCGGGACGACGTCAATAGACGTCGTCCCGGCACAATAGATCCGCGCTGTAGCCGTCATTTGGCTATAGCGCGGGTCTAAGGTAGTTAAGGTGAAAAAACATGAACCTTTACATGCCTTTCAAAAGAATCAGTGTGTTGTACAGTAAAGCCTTCTTAGAACAATATAAACAAATTGCCACTGCCCCCATCTATAACTGGCCTTTGCAGCAAGGAGCAAATGGAAGGGCAACACATGTCAAACAAAACCAAAGAAAATTCCTAGCTTAACTTACCGACCAGCCTGAAAACAACTGAATTATCCTGTCTAACAATATGCGTTAAAAAGGTTTAGTTTGCACACAGTTGCAAATATCTGTGTAAGCTGCAGAGCCACTTCACGGCACCCCAGTCTTATCTGCAATCCTTCTTAGAACAAAAGTTATTATCAAGTCCCATTCTGTCACATATCCAAAAAAAAAGAGAATTACTCATTATTTCAGGGCAGTGGGTGGAGACATGCAAAGCATTCCTTCTTTTTTTTTGCCCCAGATGAAGATTCATATCCACTTTTGCATAGTACAGATATAGCCTAATATAGATGAATTCATTCAAACTGCATATAGATTTTTGAAGCTTACCTTTAAAACACTTTAACTTTTATCAGCTGTATGCTTCTGTTTTCTAATAGTGCACTGTAAAAAATGCTGTCACTGCTTTTGAATGCAATCAAAAAATGCAAGAGAAAGATAAAAATAATAGCAAATGTATGACACAATTACTACAATAGTGCTGAAAAATATTGTTCACATTGCCACTTTATCATGTGATGCATTATGAAACCCTGCAGTGTATTGGCATTCTGTTTGCTGAATCTGTACTAAATAGCAGTTCTGAAATTGAACTGAAAGACAATAATAAGATTATATGAACTTGAACTGTATGGTGGCAAACTGCCAAGCTCACAGGTTACAAAGCTCACTTCAAAATTTAATGAATACATCTTGATATAATATATCTACACTATGCCTCTGAACTGCCTAAGTAATTTGCTATAGTAATGGGATTATCAACTAAGCCTGTGAGAATTCAGGTTTATGGGAACTGTGCATTAATGGCAAGAATAGTTTAATATGATATATTGTACTGTTCTGTCACAGTAGTTTTGGGCCACATAAATTACAGAGCAAAGGAAAAATAAGTGCAAAATAAAAAAAGGGTGACACTGATTGCTGTGCAGGTACATTTACCAAACCGAATGTAATGTAGTGTAATGCCTGTGTGGTTAGAACGATGGCTTTGTATGACTGGGGTACTGGCTACAGCTTAAAAGGATCTTATAAGGGATTCACTTGCTTAATGTAATAGTGCAAAACCTATTACAGTAGTAGGTTAAATGGCTTCTATGGAATTTTTGTGTAGGTGTGTGTTTTTGTTTGTATGTGTGTCTAAACCCAAAAACGTAATATATTACAACATACCAGTCCCTAAATGTGGCTGTACTCGTTTTATTTTGTCAGTCAAGTCTGTCCATGTTGAGAGTCATGGTTGTCACACAGGACGGACTTCGAGCATGTCAGCTATTGTTCATTACCCGGTGAATTGAATTTTCAGCTCATAGAAAGTGACAAGGACACTGCATTTTCTATACTTAAATACAAAAAGTAGATCAGCTGGCGCTGACTAAATAAACGTCAAAGGGGATGATTCTTTTAGTGACACTGATACCACTAGTTCTTCTTACAGTTGGCTAAACTTTCACACAAAAATTACAGTATAAACTTGTATTCAAGTGTTTTGCAAACTATTTCAGCTTGTGCCACTGGCTGATTGATAGACACAATGGAAGGAATTCAATAAATCTGCTGCTCCACTTTTCTGGTATTAATCCCTCTTTTAATGTATTGTGTCAAATTCATGAAGCATCTTTGACACTTTTGGTTTTGACAGCAACTCGTGCACCGAATTCAGGTGCTTCAAAAATGCGCCTCTTTTACATTGTTATTTTTTTTTTTTTTATTTAACATATCAGTAAAATATATAAAACAAATTGCACGAAATAATAATTCCAAATATACATGTCAAAAATGTTTATCCTGTTGCCGACCGCCCACTGTCAATTGACGGCGGAGGATCTATATAAATCAAGACGTGGCAGACACTGTATTAACATGTTGACATGAGAATATTAGTCTGCTAAGTGTATATCCATGTTTTTATTGTCTTTCCCACTGGAGCTCATGTTCTAACCTGGTTGTCATATATTTTTTCATTTAATAAAATAATTTTTTTATATATCCAATACCCTTGACTTTCTATTGCACGCTGCCTAAAAACCCCAACGTGGGGGAATTTTCTCCTTTTTTGTTAGCCTTCAGGGGTGAGCAGCACTCTCTTTACCTTCGGGGTGAGTCTTTCCTTTGCTATGTTGCACTATTTGGTATTATTTCCTCCAGGGGAGTCACGTGTTGTCCAATAATATTTTAAATGTTGTTGTTTATTTATATCATTTTTTGTACTATGTCTTATTATGTATAGGCTAACAAATTGTTAAATTTTTATATGTGCCTGTCAGAAACCATGAATCAGACTGAGATAGAAGTACAGTTACACCACTCTTGTTTAATAATAATAAAAAAGGTAAACAGAGTAAACGTAGTCAAAACATAGCCAGAGTTCAGGAACTGCAATGGATAGTCAGACAAGCCAAAACATCAGGGAGCCAGAGATGAGCATAGAAGAACAGCAAGCAGGATCTGGAGCCAGAAGGAATGTCAGCCAAGCAAGTCTTTAACAGGAACACAGGAGAGCATCTTTAGAGATGTGATCAAGGCAAAGGCAGAGATCATCTGGACTGGATGGCTTAAGTAGGCAGGACTGACAAGCAGGATATCATCAACAGGTGAGTCACTGTGGAGAGATAGGAGCTGGCAATTACAGTTGAGCGGCCAGCTTCGAGAATGAAGGGCTGAGCCCAGCTCTGACAGTACCCCATCCTCAATGACCCCTCCCCCTCAGAGGACCACCAGGCTTGAGGGGAAAATGTCTATGGAAATCACAGAGTAGGACAGGGGCATGTACGTCTGAGGATGAGACCCAAGAGCGTTCCTCCGGATCGTACTCTTTGCAGTGCACCAGGTACTGTATGTGCCCACGGAACCTACAGGAGTCAACAATGGACTGTACTTCATACTCCTCATGGTTCTCAACTTGTACAGGGTGAGGACGTGGCACCGAAGTGGTAAAGTGGTTGCAGACCAAAGGTTTTGTAACGCCATGGCAAACTGATCCATGCGGTGATCCTGCTCATCAAATCTTGAAAAAATGTTACCAGCAAGTTTATTCACTCCATCTTCTGAATTCATGGCCTTTGCCTACTGTCAGAAACCATGAATCAGACTGAGACAGAAGTACAGTTAAATCAGTTTAATAATAATAAAAAAAAGAGTAAATGTAGTCAAAACATAGCCAGAGTTCAGGAACCGGAACGGATAGTCAGACAAGCCAAAACGTCAGGCAGCAAGAGATGAACGTAGTAGAACAGCCAGCAGGATCTGGAGCTTGAAGGAATGTCAGCCAAGCAAGTCTTTAACAGGAACACAGGAGAGCATCTCTAGAGATGTGACCAAGGTGAAAGCAGAGATCATCTGGACTGAACGGCTTAAGTAGGCAGGACTGACGAGCAGGATATCATCAACAGGGGAGTCACTGTGGAGAGATAACAGCTGGCAATTAGCAGACAGCTGTTAGCACACAGGCTAGGGAAATTTTTTTTTATACTATCTATTTTTGTTTAAACCTATTGCTTCTAATACCTTCTATTCGCTGTCAGACAGGATCTAATCTAATCTTTGTATGGATACTATGAGGCACCCAGGGCCAGATACCTATTTAGTGACTTACTTGATTACTATTTGGACCCTTACACAAAGCTCTTTGTTGCTATTATAGTCATGTTTTTTTCTGTAATCTTTGGTCCCTATGCAAATGAAAATGTACCATTGGGGATTTACTATTGAATTGTATATGTAGACCCAATGCTGTTGGCTAGCAATTGTAAATTTTTGATATTATTCTATGTACTTTTGTTATGTACCCTTTATATATTCTATAAAATAAGATTGAACTAAAACAATCCCAGTCATCTTATCAGCGACTTCCAATCTATATAACATTACATTTTTTATTTTCTCTAATATCATTATGCTCTTGCAAGAACTGCCTTAGGTAAATGTATTAAGGTTAAAAAGTTAAATCTTTACAAGTAATAACCAATTAATGCTGGCATTTATTGGTTTAGACATATACTATAGAGAAAGTATTTCAACTTTCTCCAGTGTCTGTGCCCTTGAACTTAAACTTGCCTTTAAAAAAAAGTTTTCACAACCTACAGCTAATCTGCATAATGAAGCTAGAAAAGGTAATTGTTTTTGCAGATCCATTTCTCCCCTAATTATTCTTTCCTGAGAGCTGTACAATATATAAATGTGTCACATTTAAAAATCAGCGTTCCATGCTAAACCTCCTGCACTGCATTATACAATCACTGAATTTTGGCACAATGACCTATGCTTTAAGAATGTACTATTTTTAGATTTATCTCAAAACTTGTAAATGGAGGAAAAAAAAACATACAAAATCAAGTATGTATTTTTTTACTGAGTTGTTGTACAAACATATTTTAGAACTGTCATTTGTTTTCCATGCAAAATATTAAACAATATTAAAAAAAAAACTGTACTCTCAATTAAAACTTTAAATTAAAAATGTCTCTACAGTTTTCATAACACACCTGATATCTTTATTAGCCCCAGAAAGGCATCTGCTGCACATCTCTCTGATTTAGTTTTGCTTTGCCACTGAGACCTGACATCAACTGGCTTTGTGAATACATTAGACCAGCTATCATCACCATGCCCAGTGGTAGTACACTGGTCACAGAGGCAGCCTAATGCTGCGTACACACGGCCGGACTTTTCGATGGACTAGGTCCAACTGTCTTCCAGACGGACTTTCGGCGGAGTTCATAGCCAGTAGCCAATAGCTGCCCTAGCATCGGCTTTTGTCCGTCGGACTAGCATACACACAAACGGATTTCTCGATAGGAACTGGGTCCGGCAGAGTTCGGGCGGAAAAATTTGAAACATGTTCTATTTCTAAAGTCCGTAATATTTTTGGACAGCAAAGGTCCAATGGAGCCCACACGCGATTGAATTTTCCGACGGGTTCGTTCCGTCAGACCTTTGCTGTCGAAAAGTCTGGTCGTGTGTACGCGGCATTACTGAACAGAGACTTGGTGGTTGATGGGGGCTTAGTCAGGAAGTCTAAGAAAGACAGACTCAAGTAGCAAAGTGAAACAAAACCAGAAAGGGACAAAAAAATAGGTTTATTTGCAAGTAAATTTAATAGCAGGAATGTTGTGTTTTTTTTTCTGTTAGGCAGGACTCCTAGGCTTCATTCACCAGATCATAAAAAACACATATACAAGTGTTTTTTTAATCATGGATTTGAATGCAGCTGCATTGTTTTCAAGGGAGCCATTCACACAGGTGCGAAAACATGAGCTGTTTTAAGATTCATAACACAGAATCCAAAAATCTGAGTCTAAGAACTTGCGCTTTACGCAGTTACATGTATAAACGCATTAATATGCATTTGTAAGTGTGTAAATTAAGTCTAAACAGGGGGGGGGGATAAATTATAAACACATAAGCTATGTAAGCTATGTATGCATACGCATCTTTACACATTTAAACACATCTATACACAAGTATTTTATTGATCATTACGCAGGAACTTTACTCCTAGAAAACACATGTGTAATAAAATCAATACAATTTGTACGGGCATGTGAATGAGGCCTTAAAAGTTTAAAATGGAGTACAGGTTCAAAATAATATTTTTTTAAATTTGAATGTATTGATTAAAGTGTATATATAGCCAAAACTTTTCTTTAGCTTTGGATTATGTGGGGGTGGATTGGAACTCCTGAAGGTTTTACTACTGCCCAAGGGTCCGTTGGAGAGATTCCTTGATTCCTTGTCTGATTCCTGGTAAAAAGTATGCCCCCAGGACAGGAATTGAGCAACACAGACATATGTCAAAATGCCTTTTTAAGTTAAAGTGATACTAAAGTCTCATTTTTTTCATTTAAAAGTAACAAACATGTTATACTTACCTGCTCTGAGCAGTGGTTTTGCACAGAGCAGCCCAGATACTCCTCTTTTAGGGGTCCCTTGCCAGTGCTCCTGGCCCCTCCCTCCTGCCGAGTGCCCCCACAGCAAGCAGCTTGCTATGGGGGCACCCGAGCCAAGCCACTGCTCTATGTGTCCATTCAGACACGGACCTGCGGTTCGGCCTCACTGCCTCTCTCTCCTCATTGGCTCACTGGCATTGGGAGCCAATGGCACCACGCTCTGTCTCAGCCAATGAGGAGGGAGATTCCCAGCACCTTAGACTCTCCTGCAACATCAATGGATCGAGATGGGCTCAGATAAGTATTAGGGGAGCTTGGCCCTAAATTGGCCCTAAAACAAAATTGTATGAGGGCCTGGATGTGCCGGATGTATGAGGCTGGCTGCAAACAAGGAATACAGGAACGGAGCGAGAACTTAATCCATTACAAAATAAGTGAAATTGTCAGAAACAAATATATATATATATAAAAAGCATTATGATGTATTGGGTAGAAGCCACTCCTAAACATCACAATGCTAGAATCAAAAAACCCCAAATAGATAGGACCATCCTAACATCCTCAAAAATAGGAAAAAAAGGAAATGCGATAACATCATGTGAGAAAACATCAAAAACAACTATCCACAATCAGATTACATGACCATGGCACAATCAAAGAAAATAGAGATTTATTGAAATGAATTTTCAGATAAAGCTTAGTACTGAAGTCTTAATCCGTTTTGCCTGAGCTGAAACGTTCTAAGAAGGGCCTTAAACTCTCCGCCTCATTGAGGCCCGGTGGGGTGGTGGCATCCAAATGTCTAAGCCAGTGCATTTCGCGCTGTAGTAAAATTTTGTTCCAATCCCCCCTCTAGTTGGAATATGTACCCAGTCTAGCACTGTGAAATTGACAGTTGGCATTCTGTAGCCATGTCTCCTGGTAACATGTTTGCCGAGAGGCAGATAGAGGTTGCCAATTCGCATTCTATATAAATGTTTACTAACACGTTGTCCCAATTACTTTCGAGTCTTCCCAATGTAAAAAGCTCCGCACTGACATTGCATGAGATAAATAACTCCCTGAGTCTTGCAATTGGCAAAATGTTTCATACAGAAACGTTCTCCATTAGGTAATGTGATAAAAGTTCTCCTACCGATCACAGCACAGAAAGAGTAAGATCCACAGGGGTAAGTATCCCAGACTTTGCAAGGATCTTGTCTCTGATTGCCTTTATACTCACTCTGGGTGAGCATACCTCTGATGGAACCTGCCCTTCTGAAGGTAATCTGTGGATTAGATGTAATCAGACCCTTAAGGATAGGGTCCCTGGTGAGAATAGACCAATGTTTGATAATTATGTATTATTATCTATGCATGTACATATGTTTTTCTTGTGGTTTGTTTTCAAAGAATTCAGTTTTTATGATTCAGATTTTGTATCAATAAATTCAATTTTTTATATATATAATTTTTTTATTATATAATTGTCTTTATCATAATTGCCTTTAAAATCCAATTTTTGAGGTTTGTTACATTTCAGTATTAGGGGAGCTGAGTGGGGCTGCTGCACACAGAAGGTTTTTAAGATTTAAAAAACCTTCTGACTTTAACCCCCGTTAAACCACTTTAACCCCTTCATTACCCGGCCATAGTCATATGACGCCCACAAGGTGGATCTCCCATCCTGGGTGGGCGTCATATGACGTCCTACCATTCCCGGCCGCCTAGGGGGCGCGTGCGCACCGCCATCGGTGCACGCACGTGCCCGCGGCGTCGCTTGGGACCCGGTGCGCGTGCCCGGCGGCCGCGATGTCCGCCGGGCACCCGCGATTGCCCGTGAAAACAGCGGGACCGTGGAGCTGTGTGTTTAAACACACAGCTCCACGTCCTGTCAGTGGAGAGGAGACCGATCATGTGTTCCCAGTACGGAGGAACACCGATCGGTCTCCTCCCCTTGTGAGTCCCCTCCCCCCACAGTTAGAATCACTACCTTAGGGAACATATTAACCCTTGCAGTGCCCCCTAGTGTTAACCCCTTCCCTGCCAGTCACATTTACACAGTAATCACTGCAATTTTATAGCAACGATTGCTGTGTAAATGTGAATGGTCCCAAAAATGTGTCAAAAGTGTCCACCGCAATGTCGCAGTCACGAAAAAAAATCGTAGCTCGCCGCCATTACTAGTAAAAAAAAAAAATGCAATAAATCTATCCCCTATTTTTTAGACGCTATAACTTTTTCGCAAACCGATCTATATACGCTTATTGCAAATTTTTTTACCAAAAATATGTAGAAGAATACATATCGGCCTTAACTGAGTAAAAAAAATTAAAAAAAAAAAAAAAAATGGGATATTTATTATAGCAAAAAGTAAAAAATATTGTGTTTTTTTTTTCAAAATTGTCGCTCTTCTTTTGTTTATAGCGCAAAAAATAAAAACCGAAGGGGTGATCAAATACCACCAAAAGAAAGCTCTATTTGTGGGAAAAAAAGGACGTCAATTTTGTTTGGGTGTAACATCGCACGACCGCGCAATTGTTAGTTAAAGCGACGCAGTGCCAAATCACAAAAAGTGCTCTGGTAAGGAAGGGGGTAAAATCGCCCGGTGCTGAAGTGGTTAAGGAAATGCTGGACCAACAGTTTCTTTTATTAAACCAGTATGTGTTGTCAGTCAGGTCTTCAGAGGTGTATAAAGAATGATGACACAACTGTGGTAGGACTCGTCAGCAACAATGATGAAACACTCTACAGAGAGGAAGTGGAACAACTAGTTAAATGGTGTAGTGGAAACAACCTGTTCCTTAATGTAAGCAAAACAAAGGAGGTTGTGATGGATTTCAGGAGAAATTCTGTTGATCAGCCCCCACTGACCATCAACAGCTTGACTATGGAGAGAGTAAGCAGTATTAAATTTCTGGGAGTGCCCATCTCATAGGATCTTACCTGAACAACCAACATCACGTCACTAACCAAGAAGGCACAACAGCACCTATATTTTCTCCACCGCCTTAAAAAAGACAGTCTCCCTCTACCCATCCTTACTACATTCTATAGGGGATCCATTGAAAGTGTGCTGACCAGCTGCATCATTATCTGGTATGGGAACTGCAGTTCTGCTGACCGCAAGACCCTGTTGTGGCTAGTGAAGACGGCTGAAAAGATTATTGGTGTCTCTCTCCCCTCCATCCTAGACATTTTCTATACATGATGCTCTAGCAAAGCTACCAGTATTATGAAGGATCCTACCCATTTCTCCAACATATGCAAAGTGTATTCCTCTTGGGGGACTTTTAAGGGAAAGAGACAACTGCTTTGTATTGAAATGTGTTATTCAAAGGTTTTATTCAAAGAAATGAAAGATAATTGGCATGGGAAACAAACCCACACGGATAAGTAAATAGCAAGTGTACATAAAAAGAGATTTAAATTTGGATAGGATGCACAGACATGAGCATGAAAAATAAAACACAGATACAGATACATGTGGTTGTCCGACGCGTTTCGAGTTTTAGCTCTTCTTTAGGGACATAGGGATCAGCACATATATATATACATAAATCTATAAAGAAAAAAAAGTATGAGAAACACATAACAAATACATGTACATTGAAAATCATAACCATAATCAATAGGTAAACATGAGTTATGTGAAGATGGGATAATGTAAATACTGACCCTATACTGTGTCTCAAAAATCTCATAAGGCATCCAAGTGGTATTAAAAGAAAGTATGGCAAGCCCTTGGTGTGATAAACACAAAGGTGTTTGATGCTGCTTCTGACCCCTGCGGCCGTCCCGGAATTGCAGGCAGGGCCCGTCAATCCCCCTACACACGCACACACGTCCACACCCCCGCCGAGAGGTGATCACCCACAAAGGACTTCTGAGGCTCCCCCCGCACAGAGTCCGCAAAGATGACCCAGAGGTGGCATGTAGCAGCTGTGAAAAATGTAAGGGTTAAAGATAAGGATACGGGAAGGTCAGAGAGTGAGATTAAATAGAACACAGATGAGCTTGCTGATATTCAGCAAATGACCACCCCTCTGGGTTATAACCAGAATTGTGTGTGTGGGGGGGGGGGGTTTAGCTCTAGATCAAAAATGCAGTCTGACTGTGTTGCAAAAATGGGTGGTTGGAAAAGGGGTATAAATACCTGGGGGTCCAAAATTGGGTGATCAGCAAAACACAGGAGTAGTTGAATGAATGAATGAATGAATGAATGAAAAACTTATATAGCGCTAACAATGCAAACTGAATCGCCTCAAGGCGAGAAGAGGAGGAAACCGGATCAATAATCTGGCTGGTCAGTCACGGCGTGCACCGGGTAGGAAGTAGTGGTTGCGGTAAGGGGTACCCTATTCAGTACCAGGAAATGTGGAAAAATGCCTGGAGGGAATATGTATGGACATGTGATTAATGCACAGCGTGTGGTGGAAAATTCAATGAAGGAGAGCATTCTGAGAGGGTGGCGATGTAAGGTATACCACTGGAGTACCACCTATAAATCAATTGAGTAGGTGTAGTATCAGGCAAATAAAGGGTGACAGTATAACGCTAATAGTAAATTCCTAGTAGGCACTTGGGAACACACTGGGTGAATTGCCATACACATGGACAGGGGGAGAAAAACAATCTGAACATGCAATTGCAGAGTGATTGAGTTCATTTAAGTAGTAGTGCTTACCAGGGCTGACCGGCCAGTGATACGTCACAGCAGGCTCAATTGCTTAGCTGTCATCCTCTCTTAAATATCATGGGAATGATGGCAGACATGGGGGAGAGAGAAGGTGACGCCCCCCGAGTCGGTGGTGTGGGGGCCCGCCCCCGAGACGGCTAACCGTTTGATTGGTGGAGAAGGCGGCCGGTGGTGTGCATGCAATTATGCTCCCTCGGCCACATAGCATGGCTGTGTTGGGTTCCCCTGACGCCGCCGTAGTGTAGTGATAGGCCAGCGTGTACAGTGAAAGTCACTTCCCGCGTCATCGGCTCGCAGCGCGAGCATACAGGGAGGCCTGGGACAGGCAAATGTCCCCACCTCTCTGTGCAGTAAGGGCCGCTGATGCTGACTGAAGCATCCAGCAGCCCTACGTGCGCTGAGTGGCGGCCACTGCCCGGGAAGGAGGGGGAGAGTGCGGGGGGGAAAAAACCTGGGGCCGTACCAGGCAACACAGTGCGGCAGGCATTGGGGCAGAGCAGCATTGGTTGCCATGATGACTAAAAGGGGACATTTGTATGGCACAGAGTTACCAGTCATACAAGATGAAAAGTGACTGATAAAATTTATAAAAACTTGACCTATGACAAAAGGCAGAGGGACAGAAGGGAACCAATGATATGAGCTAATTGTTTACACTGAATGAAATATAGTGCATCTGAGGGATACAGTGGACTAATGGTAAGTTGATGGGTATATATACATATTATTCATCTGGGGCCTCCCATTCAGAGCCTCCAGATGAGAAGCCTTCCAGAAATGGTTTGAAAGAGGTAGCGCCATTGAGTCCTGGGGGTAGAGTGGCCCTTAACCTAAAAATCCACCTTTGTTCAAGTTGCATTAAGAGTTTGTTGGTATCTTCTCCACGCATGCCTTGGTGAACCCGATCAAGGATCAGGAAGGAGAATTTGGGACTAGGGTTGAGCGAACCTGAACTGTAAAGTTCGGGTCCGTACCGGACTTTAGGGTGTTCGGGTCCCGGACCCGAACCCGAACAATTGACTGTATGTTCGGGTCCGGTGTTCGGGGATTTAATGGTGCTTTTTAAAATGTCTTTTAAAAGCACTCGCGGCTATATGAATTGATTTTCATATAGCCGCGAGTGCTTTTAATACAGAGAACAGTCATTGAAGTCATTTATTTTTAAAAAGTTAGTCATAAAAAGTGTTTGGGTACCTGGGTCCTGCCCCAGGGGACATGTATCAATGCAAAAAAAACTTTTAAAGACGGCCGTTTTTTCGGGAGCAGTGATTTTAATAATGATTAAATTGAAACAATAAAAGTGTAATATTCCTTTAAATTTCGTACCTGGGGGGTGTCTATAGTATGCATGTAAAGGGGCGCATGTTTCCAGTGCTTAGAACTGTCTCTGCAAAAAGTGTCATTTTTGCAGAAAAGAAAGCTATTTAAAATCACTCGCGGCTATATGAATTGTCGGCTCCCGTAATACAGAGAACAGTCATTCATTGAAAGTCATTTATAAAAAAAGGTAATTGATAAAAAATAAAAAAACAAAAAAATAAAAGCGTAGGGGTCCCCCCAAATTAGATAACCAGGCCCTTCAGGTCTTTTAGATATTAAGGGGGACCCCAGCCAAAAAAAAAAATGGCGTAGGGTCCCCCTCAAAATCCATACCAGACCCTAGAGGTCTGGGATGGATTTTAAGGGGAAACCCAGCCGAAAAAAATGGCGTGGGGTCCCCCTCAAAATCCATACCAGACCCTTATCCAAGCACGCAACCTGGCAGACCGCAGGAAAAGAGGGGGGGACCTCCCGCCTGAACCGTACCAGGCCACATGCCCTCAACATTGGGAGGATGCTTCGGGGGTCTAAGACCCCCAAAGCACCTTGTCCCCATGTTGATGAGGATAAGGGCCTCATCCCCACAACCGTGCCCGGTGGTTGTGGGGGTCTGCGGGCGGGGGGCTTATCGGAATCTGGAAGCCCCCTTTAACAAGGGGACCCCCAGATCCCGCCCCCCCCCCCCCTGTGTGAAATGGTAAGGGGGTACAAAAGTACCACTACCATTTCACCAAAAAAGTGTCAAAAATGGTAAAAATTACAGGAGACGGTCTTTGACAATTCCTTTATTAAAATCTTCTTTCTTCTTTCTTCTGGTCTTCCTTTCTTCATCTTCTCCTTCCGGCATCTTCTTCTTCCATCTTCTTCTTCCTCCGATCCGCTTCTTCTTGGCCTTCTCGTCCAGCATCGGTGTCTCTTCTGGGCCGCTCCGCGCAATGGGAGGCTCCCGCTGGGTGAGGCTTCTCTTCGGTATCTTCCCTGTGACGTGGGGAAAGCCATAGGGAAGTCCCCATGACGTTCCCATGCGTCAGAGGGGGGCAGGGTTACCAGGTTGCCCCGCCCTCCGTTATAAAAGAACTGTCAGCCCAAGCGAAGCCTCACACACCGGGAGCCTCCCATTGCGAGGAGTGGCCCAAGAAGAGACCGACGCCCTGGAAGAAGATACCGGAGTGAAGCCTCAGAGACCGACGCCGTGGAAGAAGATACTGAAGAGAAGCCTCACCCAGCGGGAGCCTCCCATTGCGCGGAGCCCTTGTCCTCATCAACATGGGGACAAGGTGCTTTGGGGGTCTTAGACCCCCGAAGCATCCTCCCAATGTTGAGGGCATGTGGCCTGGTACGGTTCAGGTGGGAGGGGGGGCCGCTCTCGTCCCCCCCTCTTTTCCTGTGGCCTGTCAGGTTGCGTGCTTGGATAAGGGTCTGGTATGGATTTTGAGGGGGACCCCACGCCATTTTTTTGGCTGGGTTTCTCCTTAAAATCCATCCCAGACCTCAAGGGTCTGGTATGGATTTTGAGGGGGACCCTACGCCATTTTTTTTTTGGCTGGGTTCCCCCTTAATATCCATCCCAGACCTGAAGGGCCTGGTTATTGAATTTGGGGGGACCCCTACGCTTTATTTTTTTTTGTTTTTTTTATTTTTTATCAATGACTTTTTTTTTATGAATGGCTTTCAATGAATGACTGTTCTCTGTATTACGGGAGCCGACAATACACATTAGCCGCGAGTGATTTTAAATAGCTTTCTTTTCTGCAAAAATGGCAAAGTGTTTAGGTTTAAACCTTCCCCCATTCGGTAATATGATGTTCTGAGAAGTGTTGAGGAATCTGCAGTAATTGCAGCCTCAGCATGAAAAGGTGCCCCTGTTTTTACAGGGGTCACGTTTACTGCCCCCTCTGTATTCGCTACAGACAAGGCGGTCTCTGAGTGATTGTGCCCTCCTGTATGTGATCATCGGGGCTGGTGGTACGAAGGGGCCAATCTGGGGGTTCATGGTTAACATGTGCCAGTATCTGGTAATGGCACGTTTGATCGCTCCTTGCTGTTTGGAAAAAGTGGTGATGATGGAAATTGGGTGAGCCTTATTATTTTTTGATGACCGGTTGTAGAGTATATCAGTACGTGTCCTCCCCAGTACCCTTTTATAAGCTTTTTTGAGGCATTTGTGTGAGTATCCTCGTTCCAATAAACAAGTTTTTAGTGAGTCTGCCTCTTTTTTGAAAAGGGAGTCATCTGTGCAGTTGCGTCTAATGCGCAAATATTGGCTGTACGGGATCGATAAAATTAAGGGTTGGGGATGGAAGCTGCTAGCGTGGAGGGTGGAGTTACCCGTCAATGGTTTCCTAAACAGTCCTGTTGTCAGTTTACCTGTGGTGTCTTTGAGGATAGTCGTGTCAAGGAAAGTGATACTCTCCTTGTTCCAGCTCATGGTGAAGGACAGATTGAAGTCATTGATGTTTAGTTGTTCTAGGAAGCTGTCTCTTCCAGCTCTTGCCATGAGGTAGAAGGTACCAGATTTTCAAAACCAGGACTGTCAGACTGCTCAACAGTTTTTTTCCCCCAGGCAGTGAGAGCCCTCAACTCCAATCCTTTTACTCTTTTAAAAGGAAGGTTTACTCTTCTACAACCTATATATTGTGACCAGGAATGTCTCACTTACCCTCCTTTTTACTCTTGAATATGCACTAGACACTTTTTTAAACACTTGCTGCTACAAAGACTTTTAGAAACATACAGTACATTTACAGTTACGTAGTTCCTAGATGTGTATAGGTTTAGTTCCTCGGTGTGTTTTTATTCTTTGTATATTTATTTATAATTATGCTTAATTTGTATGTAGCACCGTGGCCGTGAGATATGACATTTCATTCTACCGTATGTCCTCACGTTTAGTAGAATGACAAAAAAGCTTGACTTGACTTATCCGAGCACGCAGCCCGGCAAGTCAGGAAAGGGGGGGGCGAGCGAGCGCCCCCCCCCCCTTGAACCATACCAGGCCACATGCCCTTAATATGGGGGGTTGGTGCTTTGGGGCAGGGGGGCCGGCGGATGGTCAGGAAGCGGTTAATCTAACACTGGTCTTAACTGATCCCGACTTTGGCATGCGACTTGTGCTCTGATCCGAGCATGAAGCCCAGGCAAGTCAGCCCAGCAAGTCAGGAAAGGGGGTGGGGACAAGCGCTACCCCTACCCATTCACCTAAAAAAAAGTGTCAAAAATAAAACACAGTACACAGGTTTTTAAAGTATTTTATTAAGACAGCTCCGGTGTCTCTTCCGTTTTTTTCTCCCGGGTCTTCTCCCTTTTCTGGCGATGTCTTTTTTCTCTGTCGGTTCTCCTCCGCTCTCCACTGGTGTCTTTTAGCCCTCTCCTTTTTTCTCCTCTACCGGCTATCTTCTGCCTCTGCCGGGCCTCCTCTGTCCACTGTCTTCTCCGCTGTCTTCTCCCTCTGTTCTTCCTCCGATGTTAACTTGACCCTCTCTCCCGCTCTAATGCTGGGGCCACCGTGTGCCAATACTTATATTTGCATGGGGCAGGGCCACCCACTGACGTCATCCGGAGGCCCTTTCCCCTTGTGACGTCACCACCTGGGGTATGATGGGGCAGTGACATAATAAGGGGATGGGGCCTCCGGATAACATCACCTGGTGACCCCGCCCCATGCCAATATAAGTAGTGGCACACCGCGCACCTAGTATTAGAGCAGGAGAGAGTGTTGAGTCAACATCAGAGGAAGAACAGAGGGAAAAGAGCGCAGAGAGGAGACCCGGAAAAGGCAGAAGACAGAGGACAAAGGGAGAAGAAATGGAGACGGCAAGAAGACATCAGCTGAAAGCGGAGAAGAACTGGAGAGGGGAGAAGAACCAGCAGAGGCAGAAGACATCAGCGGAGGAGGCAGAATAGCCGGAGAGGGGAGAAGAAATCGTTAGAGACGCTGAGGCTACCTTAATAAAATACTTTAAAAACCTGTGTACTGTGTTTTATTTTTGACACTTTTTTTTAGGTGAATGAATAGGGACACAATGTACCCCATACTTATTCACATAGGGTAGGGGGGCCATGATCTGGGGGCCCCCTTGTTAAAGGAGGCTACCAGATTCCGATAAGCCCCCTGCAGACTCTGACAACCAACGGCCAGGGTTGTCGGGAAGAGGCCCTTGTCCTCATCAACATGGGGACAAAGCACCAACCCCCCATGTTGAGGGCATGTGGCCTGGTATGGTTCAGGCCAGACTGTGTGCTTGGATAAGGGTCTGGTATGAATTTTGGGGGGACCTTATGCCGTTTTTCAGTGTGGGGGATTCCCATGCAGTTTTTTTTTTCAATTTGGTGTGGAGTTTCCCCTAAAGATTCATACAAGACACAAAGTGCTTGGCATTGTCGGGATCAAAGTCCCCGTTCATTGAAGTCGGACAGATGTTGGACTTCAAGTTGCAGGGCAAAGTCGGATCCACGTTCGTACCACTGTCGTGTCGTACCAGTGTGAACCCGGCCTGAAACCTGGAAGCTGATTGAGTTCAATGCAGAGCTGCACCAGATTTTGCACTCTTCAGTTTTAGTAAATCAACCCCAATGAGTATTGCTTTTTTATCCTAATTAGTGGCACAGCTATCGCCCAATAAACAGGCCCATCATTGAAATGTAAAACTTGCTCTTGTCCATAAGGGGTACACAGGTATAAAAATAGAAGTAGTTAAACACATTAGATTTTTTTTTTATTATAGGCTGCATTGAATTGTGTTTTAGAATACAGTACAACAAAGGGACAACTTTCAAGTGAAACAAATATACCATGGAAGAAATTATTACCTTCATCTGAAGCACATCAAAAATAACAGTTTACTTTTAATCCTTTGTGTTGCAACAAGCACAATCTTCTTTTGCCAAAGTCCCTAGCAATTGAAGCAAACACTCTATCTTTTGATCATTTCAATAAGCAGTGTGTTTAAGCCAGTGCAAGCACACAAAGGTAGATTGGTGTCCTACATTCAGTAACTAAGAAAAAGTGTCTCTGTATTCATCTAATAAGTGATACTGCACAGTAACAACAGGGGATCGCTCAGCATCTCTGAGACACATCTGCAGAATAAAAGCATCTGCAGTTAGTATAGAGTCTGAGGAACTATTCAGAAGGACGATGACCTTTCCTTTTCACTCAGTATGAGTAACCTTACATTTTCACCTGATTATGATCACTCACAAAAGAGCTTCAAGCAAACAGATGTGACCAATGGCATTTCTGCTGAGAACTGGCAAACTGTGACCTCCGCAAATTTAATGCACATCGAGGATTGTCTAATCAGTTCTCCTACATCCTGCAATCATCTTCACAAAGCATTCAAGATGGCATTAACAGACGATTCAAAGATTTCATGAATCATGATAGGAGAATATAAGACGTTGAGTACCACACACATCACTGAAACTGTTGGCCTCGTGATCAGTGTTAGTAAATAATATATGATAATTGAGTCATACAAATAGGGACATTAAAAAAAAAAATAGGATACAAAAGAAATAATGTGCTTTAAGCCAGATATTTTCCTTTATTTTTAGAACCCTGCTGCTCTGATAATACAGAGCAGAAAAGTGCCCCCCAGTGTGTAATGTTCCACAAACACTGCCCAGCTGAGACACAATTTCATGTATTGGACTACTTTATATACTATAAAGCAGTGATACCCAGCTACAGTCCTCAGAAAACAAACCAGGACCATTGCTCTCATAAAGTAAGGTAAGATTCAAGGATGGGACCCTCTAGAGGCAGACACGCTATGTAGCTTGGTCCAGTGGCTAGCTTATTCTAGATACAAGTTATCCCAAACAAAAATAATCTGCTTCCCTGTACGATCTATCAAGTATCAATGTAAATGTAAGTCTTTTATTTATCAGACACAATTACATGAAAAGTAGACATTAATATGCATATACAAACTATCAACCGTATATATGATTACATAAGGGTTTAATGAGGAATCATACAAAAGTAGTTAACCTGAGATTCTAGTGCACTTGGAGGGGATATCCATACGTGGATTGAGTTAGAGTATCAGCAGGAGCTAGTGGGGGGAGAGTAGATGGGGGGAGAAAAGAATATCAGGGATAGGAGGAGGGAACCGAAGCCACAGATACCCTGGTCCAGGAAGACCATGTCTCCGAGCCCCAGCCCCCAGCCAATGAGAGTTCTAATTGGTATTTTGCCTCGCCCTCACCCAGGTCAGCCAGATCTTGTCAATTTTTTTTGGCACATTTGCGACTCATATATATGTCAGTTTATATTCGGGGAAGACTGCGTCAACACCTCCAAATGCTAATTTTCATTTAAACAAGATGGTTTTCCTGGCATAAAAGGCTGTGTAGAATATAAACAGCTGCTTATGCTTGTTAGGGGTAATGGTATCACATATACCCAGTAGGAGAACCCTAGGATCCACAGCCACATGTAGCCCTCCAATTTCATTGATTTCTCCTACCACACCCTTACAGAATTCCTGTACCAGAGGACAAGTCCAGACCACATGGATGAAGGTCCCTATGTCCCTCAGACATTTGAGGCAGCAGTCCGAATGTGTAAGGTATATCCTAGCTAGTCTCTAAGGTGTTGTCAGGGCTCTACTCGCGCTGTGCGGGCGAATCTGCGTGCGCGCAGCTAGGCTGCCCAGGCATCGGCGAGTGTGTGCACGCTAGCGCAATTTGGTGCCAGTGGCCCTATTTAAAGGTGACAGCTGCACCTTGACGGTGCTGTTTGTCTGCAGCTTGTACCTGAGACTCTGCTATCTGCTTGTTTGATTCCCAACCTATGACCCGGCTTACGTCTGACTCTGCTGTTCTCTCCTGCCCTGATCCCGGCCTGCCTGACTCTGCTATTGGACTGCTTACCTGATATTGAACTCTGCTAGCCTTTGACCTTGCTCCTGCCTATACGCATCTGCCTGACTGTCTACCTGATCAAGACCCGGCCTGTCTGACCATCCCTCTGTCTGTTCCAGGTGTGCTGAGCTGCATCCAGAGTCCGCTGTCACTGCTCCTGTGCCATCTTCCACCCGGTCGCTGGTCTACTCCCTGCTCTGCCAGTTTCTGCAGTTCCAGCCATCCGGAGGGTCCTCTTCACTACCAGCAACAGCCGCAGCATCCAGCTCAGACACTCCTACCCCGCTGTGCTCATGGGACCACTGTCTCCACTCCAGTGGTCCCTGAACCAGAGCCGTAAAAGAAGTCTTCTCCCACCAAGTCAGGCTCTCCACCAAGGTACCTAACAGGTGTATAGTAAACTTTATGAAGAAATTTAAGCTGAACATATCTGTCTCTGGCAGAGATCATCAGTGGTATGTACTGTTGGACCCCCTGATCCCAATCTTCTGAGTCCAAGGTAGGAATATCACCCTGCCAGCTGTGGAAGAGTTGTGTGTTTTTATCTGTATCCCTGGAGGAGATTCTAAGGTATAGGGACGAGAGAATCCTATCTGCATTTTGAGACGTCACGAAGGATTCTACCATGTGAGAGGCAACGTTCGGGGTTTGTGGGAATTGTGATTGGAGTGCATGTTGTACCTGGAGGAATCTAAAGGTTTTGAGGGTATCGTATGGTAGTAAATTACAATCTGACATCACATGCTGTATTTTAGTAATTCCAAATCTAGCCCATGCCCATAGCAGGGATTGTGCGTAGGTGTGGAAAACTAGGGTTGCCCCAAAGTGGGGCATGGGAGGAGACCATCTGTGAGGGACATATGAACTTGGTCAACTGATCCCATACCTTAACCATGGTTGTCATTGGTATAGTCATAGTGTCATGCGCCTTCAGGCCTCCAAACACCAGGTTACTTAGTGCCGCATAAGACCCCAGTATGGCTACCTCTAAATTTACTGCAGGGTTCATTTCCACCTGTGCAAACCACCAGTGCACAGTCACCAAGACCGCAGCCCAATAGTATTGACAGAAGCAGGGTAGGGACAGACCCCCCCAGTGTTAACGGCATCTGTAGGGTAGATTTGGCTATTCTAGGAGTACAGTCCGCCCAAATGAAATTGCTAATAATTTGGTCTAGTTTGACAAAAAAGGCATTGGGAATAGGGACTGGGGTATTCCTAAACACATATAACAATTTGGGGAGGAAGGTCATCTTTATGAGGTTGATTCTGCCTACAAGGGAGAGGGGTAGTGACTTCTAGTTCTGACCCTTAAGAGTCAATTTATGTAGCACTGGGTATACATTCTCATCAAGATAGGGGGGAAGGTTAGTCTCCACCTCTATTCCCAAATAGCAGAATTTAGAGACCCAAGAGAGCTGGGATCTAACTTGGGGGGGGTGCTCATGTGTGCGGGATGGGGAGAACAGGAGGGACTTAGACCAGTTGATCTTGATGCCCAAGAATACCCCAAAGCGGTCAATCAATGTCAGAGCCGCGTTGAGGGATTCCAAGGCATCAGGTAGGTATAGCAGGGCATGGTCTTCTCCTGTAGGGGACCAATTTGGATACCAGGGATTCGTGGGGATGCTCGGATCAGGATAGCTAGGGGCTCTATTGTCAGTGCGAATAGGCCAGGGTATAGCGCGCCCCTGTCTGGTACCTCGGCTGAGAGAGAAGGGTAGTGATAGGATCCCATTAGTTCTAACTCTGGCTGTAGGGTATCTGTAAAGTAGCTGTATCCAGGAGATGAAGTTCGGACCGGAGCCATATTTAGCCAGGACTTACCACAGGAAGGGCCATTTGACAGAGTCGAAGGCCTTCTCTGCATTGAGAGATGCCACCACACTGGAGGGGGCACCATCTCTGGAATGGGCGATGTTGGTGTATAATCGCTGGACATTAATGTCAGTGCCCTTTCCAGGCATGAAGCCAGATTGGTCTTCATGCACCAAGGACAATATCACTGAGATGAGGCGGTTGCCCTGCATATTGGAGAAAAACTTGGCCTCGACATTGAGCAGTGAAATTAGGTGATAGGACACACACATTTCGGGGTTCTTCCCTAGCTTGGGCACCACCACAATGACCACCTCTGTCATGGACTGTGGGATGCAGTCCTCTTCTAGCACAGTAAGAAGAAAAGTGTGGAAGTGAGAAATTATCCTGTTAGCATGTTCTTTATAGAATTCTGCCGGAAGTCCATCCGGACCCGGCATTTTTGCAGTCTGGAGTGAGGCTACAGCAGTCTGTACTTCTTTCAAGGTAAAGGGGGCATCTTTTAATATTTTAGATTTAAGAGTTCAGATTGATAAAATAATTCCATCAAAAGACGGGGGCAGGAAGCGCATGGTCCAGGAGATTTCCGATATTTCGCTAAATTTAGGTACAGTAGGTTGCCTTGCTGGATAGTAGTAGATTTTTCATACAGCATGCAAAGGTGCATTCATGATTTAAAGGCTTCTAAAGAGAGCGTAGGTGATTTCTAGTCATTTTCCAAGGTTTGTTTGGCTGATGTGAAGACATGGATAAATAAGTGTTATTCGGCTTTAATGCAGAGTTTTTAAAAAAAAAAAAAAAAAAAAAGCTTACCATTGATCCATGTTTAGTCTGCGACCCAAGAGGGTAGAGATTATAGAAAAAAAAACATAAAATAAATAATAAATACAATTTTTTCAGAAGATGGAACATTAGGTGAATTACGTAGAGATTCAAAGGACTTAGGGTCATCTATTGTACATTGTAGACTATATGGTATTTATCTGAATGCCACTATTTAAAGCGGAGTTCCACTCAAAAATGGAACTTCCACTTTAACCACTCCTCACCCCCTTACATGCCACATTTAGCATGTAATTTTTTTTTGGGGGGGGGGGGAGTGGGGGCTTCATTAGGAGGGGGACTTCCTGTCCCACTTCCTCCTTCCGCCCAGGAACCGCCTAGGCGACTCCTCCCTCTAGGCGATCTCCTGGGACACGTGACAGGTCCCAGGAGATCGCCTATCCACTCCGGGAGTGCAGCGCGGCTCGCGCATGCGCCGTGCGTGCCCGGCCGTGAAGAGGAAAGCTGTCACGGCCGGGTGCCCTTAGTGGAAATGGCGGCGCCGGCGAAGAGGAGGGGGAGAGGAGCGACACCCAGTTCGGCCGCACCGCTGGACCGTGGAACAGGTAAGTGTCATTTTTTTTTAAAAGTCAGCAACTACACTTTTTGTAGCTGCTGACTTTTAAAATGCCTGGAACTCCCCTTTAAAAGATCATTGAGAATTGTGGGAATTTTAATATCAGTATAATTTTAAACAACAAAAATTAACAAATAAAATGTACACTTTACCAGGAAAACTAAAAATGTTGAAATAGAAAAAAAAACATTTACATCTTTTTGTCTATTGGCTAAATAGACAATAAAACTATTTTCGTAGGGCAATATTGCCAAAAGAAAGCTTAGTTTGATCCAAAAAAATAATAATTATTGTATGACTTTGTTTTCTTATGTAATGACAAGGTTGGCTGCTAAGTAACCTTTAAGTGAGGTTTATAGCATGATACTGTAGGTAGATAGGTCTTTGGAGTCAGGGTAAATAGCTACTGCAGTGACTGTAAATGCAGCCATTCAAAAGGTTTTCAATGTGTCGGCTGAGTAAAAGGACCTGATTTATCAAAAGTAAATGTCTTTGTTGTGGGTTGTGCACTGTGGGTGCCTGAGCACTCAGCAAACTCTTAAGTGACCTAGTAAAGTGCACATCCTTGTGTTTGTCATTTTCAGTCAACTGTTTCTGTGGGTCATATGCAGCAATGTTACAATAGGCTCAGTTCCCACTGTTGCACAGCGACAATACGCATGTTACTGAATTGTGTGAAAGTACATGTTATGCATATTGGTACACTGTCATGCCATTGATTCCTTCAGGCACTTGCATTGCAATCACAATGCTTGGTAGTACATTACCATGTGTTCTGATGCACTGATGCAAAAAATAGAGTATTTTACAGTATGTCTTCATATTTGTTATTTATGGCTTTTTTCTTTTTTATGTAGTTTAATTTTTGAGAATGAAAATGTTTTTAGCTTTTAGATTTTGTCTATTTTACTATAGACTCAGTAAAAATAAACATCAAATTCAGGAACCGTTTTCCTTGTACTAAAGAGCACTGAAAGAATATGGATAACAGAGTTAGCTACAGTCAATTATTATTTAATGTGAAAAGGTAAAGGCCAATAGTCTTTAATTGGAAAATTTCAACAATGAACATTTCATTTCACTGAAGAGATCTAAGTAGGGTGACATACTGAAATAATACACGTTGATACGAAACACCATTCAAGTAGAATTGGCATAGATGGTAGACTGTTATAAATAAATTGTGTTGCTTACCATACCCCCTTCATCCTTAATATTAAATAAAATGATTAAAGTGTATGTAAACCCTAACAATTAACATCTTATTTTCTCACTTTGGCCAAAAAAATTGAAAGTGTTTTATTATATCTGGTCGGTAAGTACAAAAAATACCTGTTGATCCTGAAAGAAATCTTGTAAGCTGAAAACTTAGCATTGTTCCTAGCTTTTTCTGTAAACTATAGAATACCGCCCCCCCCCCCCCCTCATATTATGGATATGATGAGAGGGAGAAGTGTTCTGTAGCCGTAAAAGCATCCTGTCAAAGGCTGACAATGCTACTTTACTATAAATACATTAGAATGAGGATTGTCATCCTTGGGGGAGCAAGAGTGTTACTGGCAGGAACACGAACTGAAAAATAAAGGGCCTAAATAGAGGGCCTAAATGGCAAACTATCACAGAAATACCATTCAAATACTCATAAATGGTCCATCAATCCACCCCTCATCAATGTACCGTATTTATCGGCGTATAACACGCACTTTTTCCCCCTTAAAATCGGGGGAAAGTCGTGGGTGCATGTTATACGCCGATACCCCCCAAAAAAAATGACAAAAATAGCGAGCTGCTCCGAAAAAGACCGAACGGCCGCCAAAAAAGGCAGAAGGACCGCCGAAAAAGGCAGAGCCGACTGTTCAGCTCCGCTCGTAGTCCCGCCTCCCTGCGCTCGCTCCTGAAACAACAGGGAGGCAGGACTCCAAGCGGAGCCGAACAGTCGGCTCGGTCTTTTTCAGCGGCGCTTCTGCCTTTTTCGGCGGCGGTTCAGACTTTTTCAGCGGCGCTTGCGCGGTCTGTCTCGGCGGCGGGAAATTTAAAACGTGGGCAAGGCAAATGACGCTGGCAATGCTGAAAATCACACTGGGCAAACTACAAATGACGCTGGCAAGCTGCAAATGACACTGGGCAAGCTACAAATGACACTGGGCAAGCTACAAATTACACTGGGCAAGCTGAAATGACACTGGGTAAGGCTGCAAATTACGCTGGGCAAGGCTGCAAATGATGCTGGGAAAGGCTGCAAATGACGCTGGGCAAGCTGCAAATGACGCTGGGCAGGCTGCAAATGACGATGGGCAGGCTGCAAATGACGCTGGGCAAGCTGCAAATGACGCTTAAATGTAAGTTTTTTTTTTTTCCCTAAACTTCTCTCCTAAAACTTTTTTTCCTTAAAATTCCCTCCTAAACTTGGGGTGCGTGTTATACGCCGGTGCGTGTTATACGCCAATAAATACGGTAATCATCCATGCAAAACTGCCTGATAATCTTATTATAGATATGAAATACTAATTTAAAAAATCAAATACAAAAATATGTAAATATAATCTTCACGCTCTATGCTATGAAATCATACAATAGCACAATGCATAAGTATTTTAAAACATGGAGCAGATCATAAGAAAATGTATCTAAAGATATAAATTAATATCCAGTTCTAAACTCTATAAAAACATGTGTGTGTAAATAATTCCTCTACCTTTCCAATTCCAATAATCTAATAGCTAAATCTAAGGTATGTCTAATCACCTGCGGAAACACTGTAGATGTCTAAATAAAAATGATTAATAATTATAAATGTATAATATAATTCCATAAAAAGGGGGAAAAGAGGGAAAAAATCATGTATCATAAGAATAAATGGAACTACTAATCACTGTATTATTTACTAAAGATAACACATGTTTAACCAAAATCAATGGACCTGATATGCATATGTATACATATATACACACATATTGTACATATACACAAATATACATACAGTATACACACTGTGTATATATCCCCAAACATAAGCTTAATAGTGCGAGTGAGTGCTGTAAACCTTCAATGCCACTGGAAAATTAAAAATAAGAATAAAAATGAATAGTTAAACAATTATAAATATAAAGACACTAAATAGATTCTCATTAGAGCCACAGCTCAAACTCACATGTATCCTTTTTGATCTTCCTCTCTATCGGTACTGATGCTAACCCCAGAGATGTTTATGATGTAGCGGAGCCTTTCCCTGCCAATTACTCATGTGAACCAACTCTCCTCGATAACCCAATACCTGGACCTGAGTGATACCCCCAATTTGGACCACAACGTGGCTCTCTAGGTCTTCATTAAGATCTTCTGGTACCATGGTGTCTAAGAAATAGATCGAGTAAGCTTCTTGACTACAAACTTTTTTTACATTTTCTTCCTGAATCCGCTCCCCATGTGATAGCCTCTATCTCAAACAGTTTAAGGCCCTTCGGATTCTTATTATGTTTCTCTAGATAGTGTTGGGGCACACAAGTTTATCAAACCCCTTTAGAATATCCATTTTGTGCTCTCCAAATCAAATTTTTAGGGAACATGAGGTCTGACCCACATAAAGAAGGCCACACGGGCATAAAAGCCCATAAATTACATACTGCAGGCCACAGTTGATGAATTGGTGGATGGAATGCACCTTTCCATCTGTTCCTGACACTTTCTTCTTTCTTAGCCATATGAACTGGCACACCCCACAGTTGGCCACCCCACAATGTGGGTTTTTAATTCCCTTGGTTTTCTAAATACCATGTTGGGTCTGGCAGGAATTACATTAGTTAAGTGAGGGTCCTGCTTCAGGATTTCCCAATATTTGGTGAATATTCTTTTGATGTTGTGCATATAGATAAACCAAACAAAATCTAGCACTGGTCATCCTTTCTGGGGCCTGGTGTTCTCCTTTATACTTCTCATAAGCTTCATTGATCAACTTGGCATTGTAGCCTTTATCCATAAACATCTGTTTCAGGATAGGATCTGTTGATCAAAGTCTTCCACCTTCATGCAGGTTCTGCTTAATCTGCAGAATTGCCAAAATAGAATGTTCTGAATTTATTTTGGGTGATAGTGGCTGTTTGCATGCTGAAAGGAGTTACCTGCTGTAGTTTTAAAGCGGGTCTTTAAAATGATCTTATTATCAAAAACCCAGAAATACCAACTTGTAACTATCTGACACATGTGTGCTACAAACTCCTCCATCCGAACCATCCAAATTTATCAGGATGTCATCCATGTAGAGGGCATAGGGGACCAGGTTTGCCCCCAAGGGTTTATTCTTCCAAATGTGGAAGTGTTCCCAATACCCCATAAATACATTTGCATAAGTAGGGGCAAACCTGGCTCCATGGCGGTACCTTTAATCTGCTTATAGAAGTCACTCATAATTATAAAATAAGTATGGGTTAATGTGAACTCTATACGCGCAATAAAATCTGCTTGAGCTGGATGTGGCACAAGAAATGAGCGTACAACCAGCTTAAGCAGACTTTATTGTCATTCAGGGCCTCTATATGCATGTTCTTTGCTTTCACATGTAGGAATTAACATAGCTTTGGTCTGCAGGATGGGACTACACCAACATGACTTCTTTCCTAATCCTCTTGAGTAGAGATGGGCTGAACACCCCGCCCCCGGTTCGGTTCGCACCAGAACATCTCAAACAGACAAAAAGATTTAGCAAACATGCAAACCCTGTTAAAGTCTATGGAACACATGACGTCACATATATTATATATTGCCTATATAAGAGCTGCCAAAGCGAAAAAAGAGCAGTCACTGGGAGGCCTCCCATGGAGGGCGGAGCGTTTTCATTTCCCCTTTTTTTCGGGTCTGTCGGGCGGTGTGATTGACAGTGGTTTTACATTGCAGGACACTTTATTCTTTTTTAATAAAGGATTTTTTAAAAACTGTCTCTTATGGTTTTTAATTTTTGAATTCTTTTGGTGAATGGGTGGGGGTATGATGTACCCAATACCCATTCACATAGGGGGCAGGATCTGGGGTTCCCCTTGTTAAAGGGGGCTTGCAGATTCAGATAAGCCCCTGTCAGGGTCCTGGCCGCCCCGTGCGGTCCAAATTGCCTCTACGCAGGCTAACGACCATTCCTGTGCCCCCCAGGCATCAGCACGGGCGTTGGCGCGCGCCGCGGGCATGTGCACGTGCGCGACCGGCCCACGGGCGCGCTCCCGTGCGCTAATAGCGGGGGCGCGCGCCCGTGCGCGTGCACGTGCGCGGCTAGCGCTGTTTGGCGCCAGTGTCCCTATTTAAGGATCAGAGCTGCGGCCCAGCGGTGCTGTTCGTCTGCAGCTCTGACCTGAGTATCCAGTTTAACCTGCCTGTATCTGCCAGTGATCCTCCGGAACCTGACCCGGCCCGTCTGACCCTGTTGACCTCTCTGCTCCTTGACCCCGGCTTGCCTGACTCTGCTTATGGACTTACTACCTGTTGCCGAACCTCTGCCTGTCATTTGACCATCCTTCTGCCTGCCGTTTAATGCCTATCTGCCTTCCCTGTGACCCAGCCTGTCTGACTACCTCTGCCGTCCGAGTGTGCCTCTCTCCCGCACAGGATCTGCCTCTGCTGCTGCTGCACCAGAGATTACCTCTCTCTCCGGTCATCCGATCCCAGCCTGCTGTACCATCTCCTGCAGTTCCTGCTATCCAAAGACCAGCACCAGCATTCTACACCATCCTGCACCAGCTGACCCACCGGACGGACACTCCTACTCCGCTGCGCTCACGGGTCCCCTGTCTCCATTCCAGTGGACCCTGAACCAGAGCCGTAAGAGAGGTCCCCTTCCGTCAAGCCAGGCTCGCCACCAGGTATTTAACAGCCCCCCTGCCCGCAGACCCCCACAACCACTGGCCAGGGTTGTCGGGAAGAGGCCCTTGTCCCCATCAACATGGGCACATTGTGCTTTGGGGACACCCCAAAGCACTCTTCCCATGTAAAGGGCATGTTTTCTTAATTCTGTCATAGGGTTCCCCTTAACCACTTCAATTTACCGTATTATATACTCTGCACTGCACGGTATTATATGCTCTGCACAACACTTTATACGTTGCACTGTTTTATATATACTACACTGAGTGCACTATATACGCTGCACTGCGTTATATACACTACACTGACTGCACTATATACTCTGTACTGCGTTATATACACTACACTAAGAAAGAAAAGCTGGGCATGGAATGACAGTGTGTGTGTGAAGGCTGGTCTATCACATTCCAATTATTATAAAAGAGAAAAGAAAGGCCTAGTGTGCATGACACGGCCAGTACCCCTAGGGGATGTTTTTAGAACTGATAGACTCAGACCAGATATATGCAATACAAAAATATTTATTGAAATAATGCCCATATAGGGATATGATCATAAATAGCAGTATGGAAATATCAAAAGAGCATACAATATTGACAAAGCCAAGAATGGGTGTACAATATGCAATATACATAAAGGTTACAGACTTGTATACATGTGGAATCTAGGATAACGCAGACATGTTTCGGACTTATGTCCTTTTTCATAGGCGAATTTAAATCCTTTTCAATCACATCTAGTGGTATGAACAGATTAATATTAGTACAGTAGAAAATAAATACAGTATTCAAAACAATATGTTTAAACGCCAAAGCATTGAGCAATCAAAGCGCCTTGTACGTCAGAGACTTCTATAGACGGACTGTCTGCAGCCAATGGCGCAGCAGTCCGTCTCCTTTCGCCCACTCAAATCAGCTGTGAGGGCCCAGTTTGGCGCCCTTTCACAGCTGATTCCTCTTACTTTGCCTACTATAACTAGCCTGAACCACCAGCACTGAGCATGCTGTCGGTTCCTGGCATTCTGGGCATTATGTGAGGATCTCCTTTTTCACAGGTAACTTTTGTTACTCCCATTTTATTACTCTTTCTTAAAATAATTATGACTATGGGCAGTAATGCGCTTCATATTCATTGCTCCTTTTTCTATACTTTATATATCCATAGCATACCCACTTCACTGGCCAAAGGTATTTAAGACACAGGCTCATCCCCTGTCTCTTTCAGAAGTCTTGCAGCAAAGGAGGCTCCCCAGTTCGACGCCATTCATGTGATGTTTCACATGCTTATCTTTTGACATACCACAGCATATTTCAGCATACCTCAACTCTCAGCCTATGTATGGCTTTGATGCCAATTATACATATAAGGGGCTGTTTCTTGCATGTGAGTACCACACCAACCATATATTGTTTGATTGCTCAATGCTTTGGCGTTTAAACATATTGTTTTTAATACTGTATTTATTTTCTACTGTACTAATATCAATCTGTTCATACCACTAGATGTGATTGAAAAGGATTTAAATTCGCCTATGAAAAAGGACATAAGTCCGAAACATGTCAGCGTTATCCTAGATTCCACATGTATACAAGTCTGTAACCTTTATGTATATTGCATATTGTACACCCATTCTTGGCTTTGTCAATATTGTATGCTCTTTTGATATTTCCATACTGCTATTTATGATCATATCCCTATATGGGCATTATTTCAATAAATATTTATTGTGTATTCCAGCACCGAAAGAGCACCTAATGCTGCATCCTGTAATGGGGAACTATATGGGATGAATTTAGAATTTTGGTTACACTTACTGTATAATGTCCAGTAACATTGATCACTAAGAGCAAAGACCATCATGTGGTATAGAAGACCCTGTTTGCATGAAGTCACACACTGTGAACACATCAGCATCCATGGTTTACTTGTGGGATTTAAAACTGAATACCCTCTTCTGATTTGGCTGGAAGGTGATGTACATGTAGCAGTTTTTTTATTGGTGCAAATGCATTTGATGGTTTGTCTGATCTGCATAGATTGTGAACTGTATTTTCATGTGTTGTGACCTCCTTCCCCTCCCCCCCTCCCTTTTTGAAGAGGATGGCTTTGTGTTTGGACATTTTGATTTAAGGAGGGAAAAGTGAGGGTCTTACCAGCTCGATGCTGGCATATGGTTTCTGAATCTATGATATGTTATCATTGTAATCTGTTTTTTTTTCAAGGTTGAATATGCATTGTGTCAGACATTTACTATTATTTTTGTGCATCAAACTTGCTGAATATTAAGTCTATTAAAGTCCATGAGGTCCATCAAAAAATTATCATGACTATGGCCAAGCTAAGGAAAGTGAAAAATGGCATTTAAGGGGCTTGCACTGGAAGCCCCTTTTAAGGCTCGGGAGCCACTCACTCCAGGCATCATCACCACCTGGATGCAGCATCCCAGATAGAGAGGAGGAATGTGATTGGCTGCATAAGCCATTAAAAGGGACCTACAAAAAAAAAGGAGAGACAGAGTCTGGGAAGTGAAGGTGAGAGAGGGAGTAGAGACACAGCCATGGGACCTACAAGGAGTAAATGGTGAATCACAGACAGCCTCTTGTACATAACAGCATACACAGATCCAGGGCAGCCCTGCACTGCCCACTTCATACAGATGCACACATTAGGCTTGGCCTGCTGTGGAGGAATTACAGAGCAGTTGCAAGCCAGTGAGTTGCTGTGTGAAAGCTGAAGCTAGCAGGGCCGAATTGTTTGCGGTGGAAAAGATTTAACTGGGCTGTGCACTGCATCAGCCTGCCTTGATTTGGTGACAATTAGCCACAGAGAACAGACTTCATCCAGATGTACCAGTATATTTTTTGAATATCATATTGGTTAGCAGCCTTTGGCCCCCATTTGTTGTGCTAAAGTTTGCCTATTCCTGTCTGATGAAATTACTGCCTATGGCAGAGCTTTGTTAGACCTCTTCACTTTCACACTTTAGGAAGACATTTTTACACTAGTGGAATAAAAAGACCTCCTTTTGAAGGTTGAGCATCCCACTGTTGAATCCAAAGTTCCTCCAACCAACCCCGTCAGACTTTGTGGTAGACAGTGGCGTCGCTAGGGGGGCTTTTGGGGCTATAGCCCCAAATCTGGGGACCCTGATGTAAGTGGGGGGCTGTCTGGGGATCCTGATGCAAGGGGGAGGCGCTCTGGGGACCCTGATCTTAAAGGAGAGGCTCTCTGGGGGCCCTAATGTAAGGGGGGCTCTCTGGGAACCCTGATGTAAGTGGAGGGGCTCTCTGGGGACTCTTATGTAAGGAGGATGCTCTCTGGGGACCCTGATGTAAGTGGGGGACTTTCTGGGGATAAATACACACACACATATATTACTGTATATACATGTGTATGCCCGCCCAATCGTATGACTTTCTTTACTACGCTGCTATGGGCTCTAGCCCCAGATCTTTTGTGACCTAGCAACAACCCTGGTGATAGATTCACACAATGTCAATGGTTATCTGGAGCCTAGTTATAGTAATTAGACCTAAACAATTAGCCTCATCCTGCTTACATCTAATAAGGGCATGTATGCACTTATATAAAATGAAAAATTGCATGTATGCACGTATGATTGTTTAAAAATGCTGCTTTGTTGTTCTCCATTTGCCTAGTGTATTTGAGACAAGGCCTTTCACAGGTGACAAAGAGAACATACTTCAGCCTCACTCACTTAATTTTGTGATTGCATTACACCACTGACATTGAATTATTGCTACTACCATTTCTTCAACTGTTTTGCTATTATTTATTTTTAGGGCTTTTTTCATGCCTTAATATTCTCCAGACATCTGCTATTAGTGTGTCCGTGTACTGGTAGATCCAGTTACAGGGCTGGTCATTACTGGAAACATTAGGAGAACCCATCATTTCCAGCAGCTCCTATGGGGTTACTGCTTCAGGGACAGAGTTAAAAGAAAATCTTTGATATTTTCCAAAAAATCTTTCTTTTATGATATCAGCGTGTTTTAGCATGCTTTTATGTGGGCTGGCAGGTTAGAAAAAAAAATATTTCCATATGACAAACAGGCCAGGGGACCAGGACAATTAGGACTTAATAAAGAATAAGCTGCTATCAGCCAAAGACATCTCCCAGTAGAGTTGGAGTCAATAACTGTTGGTGACCAGTAGGTAGGCACCAACTGATTCAAAGTGTCTGTCCAGCATGAAGAAGTATTTGATTAAAAAATATCAGTATTCACATCACAGAGTAATGCCAGCAGGTGGGATAAAGTATAACCAGAATTGGAGCACACATAATCAGAGATGATAATTGGAAAGCAGAAAAAATGATCAGGGTAACCAAAGGCTAGCAGCATCTAAAACAAGGTGACAGAATCAAAGCAAGTGAGTAATATGATGCAATAGCAGCTAAAGTCTATAAACAAGGTTGGGCCACAAGAGGTAGAAAATAAGTAGATTGTGCAGGAAGAGGGAAAGCTCTTCCTGCACAACCTCTTGGTACATGCTGATGTCAGCATACTGATTTGTGGCTTGCTTATCCATGCATGGGCCCTATAGTTCTTAATCTGTGAAATTAGGCCACCCAAATGTCCGTTGTGAAAAGATACCGACATGTTGAATTGCCCACTGGCCTGTAATGTTCCTGGAATGCTTCCAATGGGGTGATTTGCTTGTTAAAGGTGCTCACTTTTTCAATTTCAAATAAAAAAAATTAAAAACACCACAACATGTGACTGAGCTGGAAACTCGGGTGCTGATATCTCACTACTAATAATGTTATGATCATAGTTACATAGTTAGTCTGGTTGAAAAAAAGACACAAGTCCATCTAGTTTAACCAATAAAAAGGGAAAAAAATAAACTTTTTTTACAATCTTATATCCACAATCTCATACCCACAGTTAATCCAGAGGAAGGCAAAAAAAAAAAAAAAAAACAGTAAAGCATGATCCACTTTGCCCCAGCAGGGGAAAACATTTGTTCCTGATCCCCAAGAGGCAATCAAATGTTACCTGGATAAACTTTACCTATAAATGTTAGTATCCAGTTACAATATGTACATTTAGGAAATAATCTTTTTTAAAGCAATCTACTAAGCTGGACAGAACCAGCTCTCGAGGGAGTCTATTCCACATTTTCACAGCTCTTACTGCAAAGAATCCTTTCTGCCCAGCCCTTCCTTCTCTGAGCTGACCACTCAGCTGTCGGATAATTGCCAGCTCCTATCTCACCACAGTGACTCACCTGTTGATGTTCCTGCTTGTCGGTCATACCTACTTAAGCCGTCCAGTCCAGATGATCGCTGCCTTTGGCTTGGTCACATCTCTACCGATGCTCTCTTGTGTTCCTGTTAAAGACTAGCTTGGCTGAAATTCCTTCTGGCTCCAGATCCTGCTTGCTGTTCTACTACGCTGTTCTCTGGCTCCCTGACGTTTTGGCTTGTCTGACTATCCATTCCGGTTCCTGAACTCTGGCTATGTTTTGACTACATTTACTCTGTTTACCTTTTTTATTATTATTAAACAAGTGTGATTTAACTGTACTTCTGTCTCAGTCTGATTCATGGTTTCTGACAATTTGGAGATTAAATATTCTTTCCTCCAGACGTAAAGAGTGCCCCTTTGTCCTCTGTGAGGACCTTAAAGTCAATAACTGTACCCTAAGTTCACTACATGGACCACTGATATATTTATACATGTTAATCATATCCCCCCTTAATGTCCTCTTCTTAAGACAATACAGGTCCTTCTCAAAAAATTAGCATATTGTGATAAAGTTCATTATTTTCTGTAATGTACTGATAAACATTAGACTTTCATATATTTTAGATTCATTACACACAACTGAAGTAGTTTAAGCCTTTTCTTGTTTTAATATTGATGATTTTGGCATACAGCTCATGAAAACCCAAAATTCCTATCTCAAAAAATTTGCATATCATGAAAAGGTTCTCTAAACGAGCTATTAACCTAATCATCTGAATCAACTAATTAACTCTAAACACCTGCAAAAGATTCCTTAGGCTTTTAAAAACTCCCAGCCTGGTTCATTACTCAAAACCGCAATCATGGGTAAGACTGCCGACCTGACTGCTGTCCAGAAGGCCATCATTGACACCCTGAAGCAAGAGGGTAAGACACAGAAAGAAATTTCTGAACGAATAGGCTGTTCCCAGAGTGCTGTATCAAGGCACCTCAGTGGGAAGTCTGTGGGAAGGAAAAAGTGTGGCAGAAAACGCTGCACAACGAGAAGAGGTGACCGGACCCTGAGGAAGATTGTGGAGAAGGACCGATTCCAGACCTTGGAGGACCTGCGGAAGCAGTGGACTGAGTCTGGAGTAGAAACATCCAGAGCCACCGTGAACAGGCGTGTGCAGGAAATGGGCTACAAGTGCCGCATTCCCCAGGTCAAGCCACTTTTGAACCGGAAACAGCAGCAGAATCGCCTGACCTGGGCTACAGAGAAGCAGCACTGGACTGTTGCTTAGTGGTCCAAAGTACTTTTTTCGGATGAAAGCAAATTTTGCATGTCATTCGGAAATCAAGGTGCCAGAGTCTGGAGGCAGACTGGGGAGAGGGAAATGCCAAAATGCCTGAAGTCCAGTGTCAAGTACCCACAGTCAGTGATGGTCTGGGGTGCCATGTGAGCTGCTGGTGTTGGTCCACTGTGTTTTATCAAGGGCAGGGTCAATGCAGCTAGCTATCAGGAGATTTTGGAGCACTTCATGCTTCCATCTGCTGAAAAGCTTTATGGAGATGAAGATTTCATTTTTCAGCACGACCTGGCACCTGCTCACAGTGCCAAAACCACTGGTAAATGGTTGACTGACCATGGTATTACTGTGCTCAATTGGCCTGCCAACTCTCCTGACCTGAACCCCATAGAGAATCTGTGGGATATTGGGAAGAGAAAGTTGAGAGACGCAAGACCCAACACTCTGGATGAGCTTAAGGCCGCTATCGAAGCATCCTGGGCCTCCATAACACCTCAGCAGTGCCACAGGCTGATTGCCTCCATGCCACGCCGCATTGAAGCAGTCATTTCTGCAAAAGGATTCCCGACCAAGTATTGAGTGCATAACTGAACATAATTATTTGAAGGTTGACTTTTTTTGTATTAAAAACACTTTTCTTTTATTGGTCGGATGAAATATGCTAATTTTTTGAGATAGGAATTTTGGGTTATCATGAGCTGTATGCCAAAATCATCAATATTAAAACAAGAAAAGGCTTGAACTACTTCAGTTGTGTGTAATGAATCTAAAATATATGAAAGTCTAATGTTTATCAGTACATTACAGAAAATAATGAACTTTATCCCAATATGCAAATTTTTTGAGAAGGACCTGTACATTCAGTTCCTGTAATCTTTCCTCATAGTTGAGCTCCTCCATGCCTCTTATCAGTTTGGTTGCCCTTCTCTGCACTTTCTCCAGTTCCCCAATATCCTTTTTTGAACTAGTGCCCAAAACTGAACTGCATATTCCAGACGAGGTCTTACTAATGATTTGTACAGGGGCAAAATTATATCTCTCTCTCTGGAGTCTATACCTCTTTTAATACAAGAAAGGATTTTGTTCGCTTTAGATTTTTTATGATTGTCATGACTTTTTGATGCAGTTCACACTGTTTTGTGGACATTATATTTGTGACTGCATTCAATGAGAATTTTTTGTGGCATATGAGTTGATGTGTATTAGATACTCATCTATATATAGCAAATTCTGGCCACATATAATACTATATTGTATTAACTCAGAAGTAGAGTATTAACCCTTTTATTAGTTATATATCTACCATTACTATTATAACAGTGTGCTTTACAAATGTGCTCTGCCCTCCAGCAGCTTTGGGACTCCAAAGCTGGCAGAGCACATTAAAATAAATGAGTGTTGAAAAAAACAAGAGTGGCGTAAAACTGTGTAAGACAACATGCACAATCAGGAACCTATCTAGCCGACTTACAGTGAAGTTTATTGTGAACATGAATACAGAAAAGAACACAGCGCTCAGTATGTCAATAATCAATATACTACACATCTATGTGGGGCACCTTGAGCACAGTTGGAGTCAAGCACTGGAAAATTGTTCTTAGAACACAAACACTTTATCACGGGATTGAACGATTGAATTCAGTTGATTATAAATGGACTATGATGTAGTATATTGAGTATTGACATACTGAGTGTGGTGTCCTTTTCTGTATTCATTAACTGTATTGCTAACCTGCGTACAATTGCACTGAAGCTATGTTTGTGTCACCAATTTTTTTTCTGTTGGCGCAAAGTTTGTTGTTTTTATTTTATCGTGAACATGGCAATTCTAGTTTACAATGTATATTGAACGGCTAAATGTTGCCATAATGCCAATTGTACCCTAAGATGGACCTTCAAAGGCATGCAGTGACAGCAATGAAATGTGCATGCACTAAGCTAAAAGGCATATAAAAAACCTGTACACTAAAACAAAGTCAGCATATGTGTATGAGTTTACCACTGTAATCTATATTTAATTTATCAGTATATGGAATCATGTATACTGGCCGGGGCTTAAACTTCTGGGGATGCAAACAAAGATTTGCTCATGTGCAGTAAACTATCCACACAGGTACAATTCTCTTGCTTTTTTATAAGTTGCATTTTATTTACAGTCTCCATTAACTATAGCTGTGTACACTTGATTTTCTTTTTCCGATATGGTATGCACATCTGAAAAATGCTCATGCAGTATAAATGTGAGTACAATGGTTTCTCTTAATCTAAATTCTGTGTCTGTTCATTTAGAACTGTTTTATTCCTTGCTAGGGATGAGCTTTAAGTCCCCATCATTTATGAGTTCAACATAAACTGTAGCTGTTAGAAGTTCACTGAATGGGTGAACTATATTGCCAGATTTGTCTTGTTTGCCCACTGAACCTCTGGCTGCTACTGCAGCTCAAAGTAATTATTTAGCGGTAGTATTACTACCACCACTAATAAATCATTTCCTGGCCTGTCCGCCGGCTTGTTTCACAGAGTTAACAAGCCAGCCAGGAGACCCGAGGTGACATCAATGACCATATTTAGACATGGATGTCATGCAGCATCACAGGTCAGCTGGTTTACATTTAGCCAGACTGGGAGCTGTCAATTGTAGGGATGTGTCATGTACCTGGTGGAGATCAAGCTAGAGAGGGGGCTTCTCTTGCACCTCTTGTCCAATACCCCTGGTAGTGATGACAGGAAGTGTGAGGACACAGACTGGCACAAGCAGGTAGCGCCAGCTGGGGTTTGCAGGAAGCAGATGACCATAGATCGCCAGGCAGGAACTGGAACACGGTGACACTTGATTGGCAGACAGGAGTGTATCCAGGACACAAGCCAAAAAGTCATCAACAGCCAGGCAGCGAGGTACAGAAACACAAGACAGAAGCAGAGTCAGAATGCAAGCCAAGGTCACAGCAGGCAGGCATAAATCTAAGGACAGATCAGAGGCAAGCCGAGTCGTACACAGGTAAGCAGGTCTGGCAGGTCAAAGCGCAAGTAAAGCAGGGACAAGCTGAAGACCACTCAGCAGTCCATCCATGACGGAGCCAAGCTTAAATAGGCCATTTGGTGGCAGTGCTCATGTTTTCTCCACACGCTAATACATTTGCGCCAGTATGACAATGCCTGTTTTGTATTGAGCGTTTGCTCATACTGATGAGCATGCACATGAGTATGAGCATGAGCCAGCCTTTTTATTCCAACATGTACTTCTCTTACAGGAGAGTCCATCAGCAGGTGATTATCATGCGCAGGTTGCAGCGTTTTTGTCAGCGGGTCATTGAGGCATCATTCATTGTGATTGAGGATTGGTCTGCATCACTGGATGGCATGATTGACAAGGAATTTACACCGTGAGACTTTTTTGTTGCTGTTTTTGTTTTAATAAATGAAAAACCAAGAAATTAAGAAGTTGTACAGACTCTAAATGTACCTTCAGACTTCAGAGCCATTCATTTTATATAAAAATACATATGTATTAACCGATTGCCGACCGGCGCACGACGATGTACGTCGACAGAATGGCACAGACAGGCATAAGGGCGTACAGGTACGTCCCCTTTAAGATGCCGCCGCGCCATCGGGAGCGTGCCGCCAGTGGCGCGCGCTCGTGCCGGTCGGGACCCCCGTGAGGCCGGTCGCGGGATACCCGCGATCGTCTCATGGGAAGGCTGAATGGGGAGATGCGAAAATAAACAGCATCTCCCCGTTCTGCCTAGCAACTAGTGATGCCGATCTCTGCTCCCTGTGATTGGAGCAGAGATCAGCATTCACTAGCTGACAGCCATGCCCCCCACAGTTAGAAACACGCCTCTAGGGACATGTAACCCCTACACTGCCACCTAGTGGTTAACCCCTTCACTGCCAGTGTCATTTACACAGGAATCAATGCATTTAAAAAACATTGATTGCTGTATAAATGACAATGGTCCCAAAAATGTGTCAAAAATGTCCCATGTGTCCGCCATAATGTCGCAGTCACAATAAAAATCGCTAATCGCCGCCATTACTAGTAAAAAAATAATTATTAATAAAAATGCTATAAAACTATCCCCTATTTTGTAAACGCTATAACTTCTGCGCAAACCAATCAATAATCGCTTATTGCAATTTTTTTTACCAAAAATATGTAGAGGAATACATATCGGCCTAAACTGAGGAAAAAAAAATTTCGATATATTTTTGGGGGATATTTATTATAGCAAAAAGATAAAAAGAATGTGTTTTTTTCAAAATTGTCGCTCTTTTTTTGTTTAAAGCGCAAAAAATAAAAAACGCAGGGGCGATAAAATACCACCAAAAGAAAGCTCTATTTGTGGGAAAAAAGGACGTCAATTTTGTTTGGAGCCACGTCGCACGACCGCGCAATTGTCAGTTGAAAGCGACGCAGTGCCGAATCGCAAAAAGGGGCCTGGTCCTTTGGCTGCAAATTGGTCCGGTCTGAAAGTTGTTAACAACCAGATTCAAATATATATGAATCCAAGAAGGATCCCAAAATGCTACATGCTTTCTTCTTTTCATAGGTATCTATCAGATATTGAAGAAAATGTCCATTCCCAAAAGGTAAATATAAATAAATAATGACAACTTAGCGGTTGTCCAGGAAACTCAGAGACACAAAGCACACCCGGAAAAAGGGGAGTTTCAGGAAGTGCTGAGGTAAGAGAAAAGGGAGGGGGACAGGTTTTCCACACAGCACTACAGAGAGAGTGTTGACAGGTGTCCTGTTGGCCGTTGTCTGATCACCCTGCCAGCCATCCTGATGAGAGTGAGATGTGAGCGGGTGCAAACCCAACATCTTTCTTAGCACAGTACAGACACTGCATGTAGACACCTTTTCCCCTTTCTACTGTCAGAGGATGCTTGTTTGGAGCTGCCACTTTTAGCCATTCTGTTCTTACAAACCACTAGCTAATGGAATTTCCTAGAGGATTACTGTCTCACTTTTGATTGATAAAACCTACTCTATTTACAAAGGGCCCCAACCTTTGCTAGCAGAATACAATAGTACCCTTCAACTCAGGACATGTAATGTTACAGAACTGTGCTTAGTGTTCCTGTTAACCCATTTCTTCCTTTTGTATTGTTACTTTTAATGGTGTTTGTGGCCCAAAAGGAGCTGAGAAGTTGATAGACCTGTGCAATAGACATATAGATTATTATGCTTTGTTTTCTATATTTACCGTTACTAAAATATTAGAGATTGTCATTACTGATGTATTGATACTCTGCAGCAAGGTTCAACAGTGCTGTAAGTTTCCAAGTACTCTTTTCGTGATAATATATTCAGCTCAATTATCACTACCAATTGTGTCTGTTTGTTTCTGGTATCAATCTACAGCCAGGATATTGGTATTTTCTTTCCTTGAATTCTGGAAAGTGTTTGCAGAAATTTTATATCTAACCAGGTGTGCCAAAGGGGCTGAGGCCATTCTTGGAGTTGAGGCATAGAACAGAGAACTAAAAATCATCAAGCAGCTCCTTCAGTGGTGGCACTACACTTATTTTTAACAATAGCTCGCAAATCGGCCTTGAAAAGGCAAAAGACCATGAATAAAAAAAAAATTTGATTGCCATAAAATTAAAAGGGGTTTAGGCACTGGGGTTGATTTACTAAAGGCAAATACACTTTGCACTACAAGTGCACTGCAAATGCACTTTGAAATGCACTTGGAAGTGCAGTCGCTTTAGATCTGAGGGGAAGATCTGAACTGAGAGGAAGCTTTGCTGATTTTATCATTCAATCATGTACAAGCAAAAATGCTGTTCTTTATTGTCTTTGCATGCTCCCCCCTCAGATATACAGCGATTGCACTTCCACTGTATTCAAGCTTCACAGATATTTTAGGCTGGGTTCGGCCAGCAAACCGAACTCAGGCCAGTTCACTCACCACTAATCCTGGTATATTTTTGGAAAAATAAATACAATTTAACCACTTCAGTCGCAGAAGGATTTACCCACTTCCTGACCAGGCCATTTTTTGTGATATTAAGCTGACAATTGTGTGGTCGTGCGACACTGTACCGTAACAAAATTGTCCCCACAAATGGAGCTTTCTGCATTTTTTTATTTTTATAATCAAAAAAACCCCAACAATTCTGAAAAAAAGCTATATTTTTTACTTTTTGCTATAATAAATATCCCCAAAAAATATATATAAAAAAACAAATCTCTTCTTAGCCGATAGGTATTCTTCTACATATTTTTGGTAAAATAAATCACAATAAGCGTATTATATTGTTTGGTTGGCGCATAAGTTATAGCGTCTACAAAATAGGGGATACATTTGTGGCATTTTTTTTTACTAGTAAGGGCGGCAATCTGCGATTTTTATCGGTACTCCGACATTGCGTAAGACAGATCGGACACTTTTGACACTATTTTGGGACCATTGACATTGATGATCAGAGCTAAAAATAGTCACTGATTACTGTATAAATGTCATTGACAGGGAAGGGGTTAAATGTGTGTTCCCTCATGTGTGTTTCTAACTGTGGCTGGATGGGACTGACTGGGGGAGGAGACCGATCGCTGTTCCTAAGTACTAGGAACAGACGATCTGTCCCTACTTCCCTGACAGAATGGAGATCTGTCTGTTTACATTGACAGATCTTCGTTCTGTCCTTCACAGGAGCAATCGCGGGTAGCCGTCAGCCATTGTGGCCACCGGCCAAACACACATTGGCTCCTACAACACGCGGCAGCGCGTGTACCCCCTATACTCCTTAAAGCGCACGCCGTACAGCTGCGGCAATTCGCGCAGGAGTGCCATACTGGCGCCGTCAAACAACGGTGGGCGGTCGGCAAGTGGTTAATGTAAAAAAGTATAACATTGCCTAAAACTACTTAAAATTCTAAAGGAGATGTCCTGCATGAATTTAATAAAATTCTGTTTCAACATATTCTACTTACAAGGAATTGTAATAACCTCTCTTCCTGACCTATAGGATTGTGCGCTCCCATGTAATTTAAAATTTCTCTTCACCATTTTTAAAAAGTGATAGACAGTCTTTGACACTGACTTCATTTCTCAAGTATTCAACCCTTGGCAATACAGTGTAAAATTAAACAGAACTATGGATTAATGTTTAGGACATTGCCGGTGACAGTGATCTTTAAACCTAGACATGGGACAGCAAGGTAAATTTATAAGAGAAATTGACAGTCATTTATACATGCCAGCATCATCAGGCATCTCAGCAAACTTGCCAAGAAAAGGTCACTTCGTTTCTGCCACCAGGAGCTTTGTCAGCTTGGCTAAATGATATTCATTTTCAAACATCTTTTAAGGATCTCATCCAGTATATGGCAAAGTGTACTTTTCCAACATACAGACAAAATGAGACTGTGGGTTTAAAAAAAAACATTCTGATGCTACATAGATCGATTTCACTGAAAAGTTGATAAGCTTTTGATAGAATTACAACCAACTGTCAAAAAAGGAATGCATCTCTGACAGCCACAAAGGGCAAATCAATTACTCTTATTTTTTAGCATTTTAGGGAACAAAGAGTTACTTTTTTTAAATGCACACTCCAATCAGACATAATAATGTTGCATTGAAGCTGACTCAGGGGACATATCTGACCTATTTAGTGGCTTTCATTTTTAATCGTTTCCCAGCTTGCTAAATGCCTATTTTTCCTGTATCTTTGTATTTTTTATATAAATATGCAGGTTAATGTGTTGTCATGTTCTAAGTACCATTCAAAGCATAGAGGAGGCAATTAGAAAGGACAGAACTTGATAACCTTTTTATTGCTAATTTATGCTGTATGACAGATTACTATTTAAAGCTGAACTTTTGGCATGTAAATACACAGAAGAAATACATATATTTGTGAGTTGTTTTACCTGCCAAAGGATTCATAGTCTGTTAATCCAGCCCTGGCGTTTACAGAGCTCTGCTACACAGCACAGCTCTGTCTAGCATGCAGTAGGCCCGATGCCTTTATTTTTCTCTGTTGAAATTAATTAACAAAGTCTTGCCCCTTTCCCCTTTCCCCAGTCTGTGAATGGACAGTAACAGAGGAAGAAACACACCGATAAGCTCATCACTCTCCTTCCATTAACATATAACTTGTTAGTACATAACCATTGTTATCTGCTATACAAATGAATGGCTCCTTGTGCTGCTCTTGGTTACCTAAACTGAGCTCTGTTGTACAGTTGACTGCATGGATTTGATGTGAGATTATATTAACCACTTGCCGACCGCGCTATAGCCGAATGACAGCTACAGCGCGGCCAGCCAGTTCTGGGATGCGTCCTCCAGTGATCACACCCGCTGCGGCGCACGCGCAGCGCGCACTGTGAACGCAGTGTCCAGAGGATTGCTCAATCACAGATTAAGGTAAAGAGCCAAACAGTGGCTCTTTACCATGTGATCAGCTGTGTCCAATCACAGCTGAACACAAAATAAACAGAAACCGGTATTCACATTCCTTTCCTCACGCTGACAGCGTGAGGAGTGGAAAGGAGAGCCGATAACTGTTGTGTAAACGGCTTGTGCAAAACACAATATGTTTTACTTTTTGCTTTAATATTCAAAAAAAATATATAAAAATAAATAAATTCTTCTACATATTTTTGGTAAAAAAAAATCGCAATAAGCATATACTGATTGGTTTGAGCAAAAGTTATAGCATCTACAAAATAGGGGATATATTTATGATATTTTTATTATTTATGTTTTTACTAGTAATGGCAGTGATCAGCTATTTTTTGAGATTATATTAACCACTTGCTGACCGCGCTATAGCAGAATGACAGCTACAGCATGGCCAGCCAGTTCTGGGATGCGTCCTCCAGTGATCACAGCCGCTGCGGCGCACGCGCAGCGCACACTGTGATCGCAGTGTCCAGGGGATTGCTCAATCACAGATTAACCACTTGCCTACCAGGCACCAACCCCCCCTCCCATCCAGACCAATTTTCAGCTTTCGGTGCTCTCACGCTTTGACTGACAATTACTCAGTCATGCAACACTGTACCCAAATGAATTTTTTGTCCTTTTTTTCCCACAAATAGAGCTTTCTTTTGGTGGTATTTGATCACCTCTGGGTTTTTTATTTTTTTGCGCTATAATTGAAAAAAGACCGAAAATTTTGAAAAAAAACGCATTTTTCTTTGTTTCTGTGATAAAATTTAGCAAATTATTGATTTTTCTTCATAAATTTTGGCCACAATTTATACTGCCACATATCTTTGGTAAAAATAACCCAAATTAGCGGATATTATTTGGCCTTTGTGAAAGTTACAGACTCTACAAGCTGTGGTGCGAATCATACAAAATTGATCACATCTGATGTACTGGTGGCCTATCTCATTTCTTGTGACCCAAACATGCCAGGAAAGTACAAATACCCCCCAAATGACCCCTTTTTTGAAAGTAGACATTCCAAGGTATTTAGTAAGAGGCGTGGTGAGCTTTTTGATGTTGTCATTTTTTTCCCACAATTCTTTGCAAAATGAATTATTTTTTATTTTTTATTTTTTTTCTACAAAATTGTCATTGTAATAGGTTATTTCTCTCACATGGCATGTGTATACCACAAATGACACCCCAAAATAAATTCTGCTACTCCTCCTGATTATTACGATACCACATATGTGGGACTTTTCCACAGCCTGGCCACATAGAGAGGCCCAACATGCAGGGAGCGCCATCACGTGTTCTGGGAGCATAAATTACACATCTAAATTGTTGACTACCTATTACACTTTTGAAGGCCCTGGAGCACCAGGACAATGACACGTGACACTGACGTGGCACTGATGACACGTGACACTGACGTGGCACTGATGACACGTGACACTGACGTGGCACTGATGACACGTGACACTGACGTGGCACTGATGACAGATGGTACTAATACGGGGCACTGATGACACGTGACACTGATGACAGATGGCACTAATATGTGGCACTGATGAGAGATGGCACTCATACATGGCACTGATATCACGTGGCACTAATATGTGGCACTGATGCGAGATGGCACTAATACGTGGCACTGATGCGAGATGGCACTAATACGTGGCACTGATGACAGACGGCACTAATACGTGGCACTGATGACACTGATGACAGATGGCACTGATACGTGGCATTGATGACAGGTGACACTGATAACAGATGGCACGTGACACTGACAGGTGGCACTGATGACAGATGGCACTAATATGTGGCACTGATGACAGATGGCACTGATGACAGATGGCACTGGCAGATGGCACTGGGGATGGCACTGGTAGATGGCACTGGGGATGGCACTGGGGATGGATCTGGCAGATGGCACTGGGGATGGCACTGGCAGATGGCACTGGGGATGGCACTGGCAGATGGCACTGGGGATGGATCTGGCAGATGGCACTGGGGATGGCACTGGGGATGGCACTGGGGATGGCACTGGCAGATGGCACTGGGGATGGCACTGGCAGATGGCACTGGGGATGGCACTGGCAGATGGCACTGGGGATGGATCTGGCAGATGGCACTGGGGATGGATCTGGCAGATGGCACTGGGGATGGCACTGGGGATGGCACTGGGGATGGCACTTTATTTATTTATTTATTTTTTTAAAAAACTTACGGCGCTGCAGCCGTTCATCTCCCCCTCCTCACACGCTGTCTCTGTGTGAGGAGGAGGAGCGGCGCTGAGAGATGATCTCATATGTTTACATATGAGATCATCTCTCATTGGCCAGGGCGATCGCACTGTAAACGGCCGCTGTTATTGGCCGTTTACAGCGATCTGTGATTGGCCGTGTCCGAGGGACACGGCCAACACAGAATTTCCCTGCTGCGCGCTCGTGAGCGCGCACAGGGAACGAGGAAAGGGGAGGCCGTCATATGACGGCCTCCCGGGATTTGGCATCCGCGCTGTGGCCGTCATTCGGCTACGGCCGGATGCGAAGTGGTTAAGGTAAAGAGCCAAACAGTGGCTCTTTACCATGTGATCAGCTGTGTCCAATCACAGCTGAACACAAAATAAACAGAAACCGGTTATTCACATTCCTTTCCTCACGCTGTGTAAACGGCTTGTGCAAAACACAATATGTTTTACTTTTTGCTTTAATATTCAAAAAAAATTTATAAAAATAAATAAATTCTTCTACATATTTTTGGTAAAAAAAAATCGCAATAAGCATATACTGATTGGTTTGAGCAAAAGTTATAGCATCTACAAAATAGGGGATATATTTATGGCATTTTTATTATTTATGTTTTTACTAGTAATGGCAGTGATCAGCTATTTTTAGCAGGACTTCGACATTGCGACGGACAGATCGGACACATTTGACACTTTTTTGGGACCATTGACATTTATACAGCGATCAGTGCTATAAATAGCCACTGTTTACTGTATAAATGTCACTGGCAGGAAAGGGGTTAACACTAGGGGATGATCAAGCGGTTAAGTGTTCCCTAGGGAGATGTTTCTAACTGTTGGGGGAGTGTACTGACTGGGAGTAGAGAGAGATCGCTGTTCCTGATTACTAGGACCAGCAGATCTCTCTCTACTTCCCTGACAGAATAGGGATCTGTCTATTTACATTGATAGATCCCCAATCTGGCTCTCTGAGGAGCGATCACGGGTCGCCGACGGACATCGCGGCCACCAGCCACGTGCATCGGCTCCGGCGTCATACGCGCACCCCATATGGCTCTTAAAGTGGCCGAACTACACCTACGGCAGTTTGCGCAGCTGTGCCAACCTGCCGCAGTATAATGACGGTGGCTGGTCGGCAAGCAGTTAAAGGGTTAGTCCACTTTTGTGGGAAAATAAAATAGCAAATAAAAAATATGGCATATACAGTTACAACAAGTCATATTGTAATTGATTGCTATTAAAAATTACCTTTACTTTTCAAACTGCAGCTCCGTAATTTTCTGTAAAATGCAATGCAATATGGCCAGCCTGGAGGTGTTCTGGACACAGATGGTGTCCAGAATATCCCCCAGAAATTTAATTTATTGCTTTAGTGATTGGCTTACTGATTTTCCCAGAAGTCTGCACTAAGATACAGTGAGATACTCCCAATAGGAAATCACATCTAAACGGATGCAGGCCCTGCGCCTTTCCTCATTAGAACCCAGCAAGTGCAGCAGCTGATTCATAATCATAAAGTCACTCCCATCCCCATTCATTTTGCATATGGACAAAGACAAGCAAACAGCTATTTCTTCAGAATAACAAAAGGAAAATAATCGACAACAAAGTCTGTTAAAATCTTTGCAATCTTTTTGATAAATGCATGTTTACAGTTCTGAATGCTCAGACATGCACACATACAACCAAAAGAGACAAAAGGATTACTCATCCCCTCCCTCTCTCTCTCTACTTTGTTCATGAAGCTTATGCAGTAAGCCGCTACATTTGGGATTTATCTTTGCAACACTAAAATAGTGTTTAACTAGTCAAGTTAAAAAACATAAATACAATTTTACCATTAAAAGCTGAATAAGGGTTTGAAGTGAACCTTGGTTAGCTTGGAAGAAAAACATCTTTAGTACAATGGACCTGATATGTACAGGTCCTTGATTCAAGGATTAAGCTGGCCATGAATGGATCAAAAATTGTCCAGTTCAGCAAGCACCAGCCGGATTTCGATCCATCTGTGGTCAATCCCACTGGAGAGAACTCAATTAAATGAACAGCTTCTCTTGAAACTGGAAGGTTGCAAAAATGTTCATTTGATCAGCACATGCAGCCAATCAGCTATAGTGCTGATTAGTGTATTCTGACAGCTGAGGTGTCCCTGCAGTCTGAATACAATGGCACAGCAGGGAGAATTGCTTCATCCACCTCGCTTGTGTGGCCAGCCTTTGACACACGATCGCACATCCCGACAACAAAATCCCAGTTTTTTTTCCGACGGATGTTTGCTCAAACTTGTCTTTCATACACACGGTCACACAAATCTTGTCGAAAATTCCGAACGTCAAGAACGCGGTGACGAATGACGAGCCGAGAAAATTGAAGTTCAATAGCCAGTGTGGCTCTTCTGCTTGATTCCAAGCATGCATGGAATTTTGTGCGTCGGAATTGTGTACACACGATCGGAATTTCCAACAATGGATTTTGTTGTCGGAAAATTTGAGATCCAGATCATCCAGATCTCAAATTTTGTTTGTCGGAAATTCCAACGAAAAATGTCAGATGGAGCCTACAAGCTCCCATCGAACATTTGTTGTCAGAAATTCCAAACCGTGTGTACACGGCATTACAGTATAGTGCAGAAATGATTGCTCCTAGCTACCATAAATTTAGAGATCACTAGAGGTACCAACCCTTCAGGCTGATCAGAGCTGCTTTGTGGCTTAAGGGTGCATTTACACCTGCAAATGCACCTACACTACAATTATATGCGAGAACCCCAGCGGGGTTCCTGTGATTAGCTGCAGGAGACAGCCCCATTGAAAGCAATGGGAGGCTGCTGGCTCCCGCAGATAATCACAGCCACTTGGATCTCATGCAGCAATCACATGCAAGTGATCAGCCCTGGACACAGAGAATTTATATCTAACCTCCCATTATCATTGGTGCAGAACCCATGGAGGTACAGCAATGCCATTTTGATCATCATGCAATTGCCAAGAGGATCATAAACCCAGTTTACATGGCTCAGTCCTTAAAAAAAATACTTAAAGGCTAAATAAACCTTTTTTTCTAAAATCCAGGTCCCCTATGTACCAATATACCATTAATGTACCTCGGTTGCAGAAAAATAAAAGCTTTCTTTGATTTTGGGAACAAGGCCTTACTTTAGCCCCTTCTGTATTTCTTATAATGCTTCATCACTTGCTGGTATGTAGATTTTGGACAGAGAAACGTAATCAAAACATAGCCAGGGTACAGTAGCCAAAGTGGGTAGTCAGAACATACATGTGACTAAAATAATGACATACCTGAGTGGCACCAGGAGACGTTACTCAGGAGACACACTCATCCTCATGTGGGTGTCCATTCGAGTAAGACATGGTCGCAGCCTCTCTAGAAGATTGTCAAATGTGCCAACAGACATCCTTAAAAAGTTAAAACTTTTCAGGATAGTTACGCAGCTGAATGTATAGGCTGGTGAAATATCCGGAAAATATGCGTTGGTCCATCAACGGATGGGGCCAGTACCGATGAACTCTGGTCCTCTCATGCAATTCTCTCTGTCGCAACAAAATTAGGAGGAGTATTTCCTGCATTGTCTTCAGGGCTGGATCCATAGTGAACGCAGCTAGTAACAATAGACAGCTCCCCGCTGAAGACAGTGCTCTCTCTGCTCTCCTAAAATGGCTCCTGGGATTAAATTCTATTTTTTAAATGCATTGTGGGAGTTTAGGAATGCATTGTGGAAGTTTGGGAATGCATTGTGGGAGTCTGGGAGTGTCCTTGGTGTAATTTTCCAAAAAATGCCTAAAAACGCTGACGCTAAAAAACGCGCTTAAACGCGATTACAAAACGCTGATAAAAGCGTGTTTTTCCTGTCAGCAATCCAACATCCAGAAAGAGTTTCTGGAGCATCCAGTGTGCATGGAGCCTTATGCAGTCAGTACACTGTCATCAATTCACCTTAGCATTAATTGAGGGACACCTTTACTATAAACAAATGTAATGTGTCTAGTTTACTAATGTGTGAAGAGGTGACATGACCCTATGTGCAGGTAAACATCCAAATTCAAGGCTCTTTCTTTTTCAATGCCTCTGCACATGATTGGAAATTGAGCTTCGCGTCTGCTCACTTGTACATAAGCAATCTCTGAATTGGGACTTTCTTAACAAACATAACAATATATAATAAAAAAGTATGATTTATTGAAACACAAGTAAAAAATTCCCACATGGGACAATTAAAAATAATTTTGTATACAAAACATGGAAATAAGAAGTGGTGATACTCAAACTCATAAGCTGATTGATTGTACTACAGCAATGACATGGATTGGGTATTGTATTCACTTCTGCTCACTTACTAGTTAGTAAATCAGGTTCAGAAGTCATTTCTTTTTTTTTTTTAAATCAGGAAAAGGTTTATTAACAACCTTTTAACAGTACAAAAACAATGCACATTCCAGAGTGTTTTGTCATACAATACTTTCACAGAAATTTAAGTTGAAGTACAACAATGCTTTTTTTCACACCCTAAGCAGGTATATACACCAAATCAAAACTGATATGCCATCAATTATTATGTCTCCCAACATATACATCCGTATATACGGCCAAAGGAGATGCCCCAACTCAATAGCCTATCCAAGACTAGACCCAATGGAGCTAAGCCTAGGGTAGCTAGCCAGCATCCCCTGATTTTATTAAACCGGTTTGGGCTGCCCCTGTGCTGATATATCAATGCTCATATTCCAATGGTGTTCCAATATTGGCCAACCTCATCTCTAAGTTTAAAGGGGATTGAGAAATCCAATGTTGCAAAAGCAGCTTTTGTGCTTGAAATAGCGCCCTGGATACCGCCGAACATGAACATCTGGTATAACCTCATCCAATATGCCCAGTAGGCACGGCTTAGGGTCAAGTGGTATAGCTAATTGGAAGATACTAGTAATGGTTCATACTATACCGGTCCAGTAGAGGTGCAACTTTGGGCATCGCCACAAGAGATGTATGATGTCCCCATTATCTCTACTGCATCTTGATGCAATATGCATTAAGATAAAAAAAAACTTCTGGGTGCAGCAGCCCCCCTAATGCTTACCTGAGCCCCATCTTAACCACTTCAGCCCCGGACCAATTGGCAGCCAAAGGACCAGGCCCCTTTTTGCGATTCGGCACTGCGTCGCTTTAACTGACAATTGCGCGGTCGTGCGACGTGGCTCCAAAACAAAATTGGCGTCCTTTTTTTCCCACAAATAGAGCTTTCTTTTGGTGGTATTTGATCTCCCCTGCGTTTTTTATTTTTTGCGCTATAAACAAAAATAGAGCGACAATTTTGAAAACAATGCAATATTTTTTTGCTTTTTGCTATAATAAATATCCCCCAAAAATATATAAAAAAACTTTTTTTTCCTCAGTTTAGGCCGATACGCATTCTTCTACATATTTTTGGTAAATTAGCGATTATTGATTGGTTTGCGCAAAAGTTATAGCGTTTACAAAATAGGGGATAGTTTTATAGCATTTTTATTAATATTTTTTTTTTTACTAGTAATGGCGGCGATCAGTGATTTTTATTGTGACTGCGACATTATGGCAGACACATCAGACATTTTTGACACATTTTTGGGACCATTGTCATTTATACAGCAATCAATGCTATTTAAATGCATTGATTCCTGTATAAATGACAGTTGTAGTGAAAGAGTTAACCACTAGGGGGAGGGGAG